>CM043326.1:19309148-19941648 GCA_023736055.1 Quercus glauca | reverse complement strand
CTAATTCTTTAGTTTCATCTGAATTTTTGGGTTTATTTTTTGCATTGTTTGAAATTGTCTGGCATATTTCAATGATATCTTTGTCTTATATATATATATTTTTTTATATGTGTAGTGACTGTTGTCATTGATTTTTTCTATTGTTTCAATAATTCTAGGTTTAGAATCTTCTAATTTTTTAAAATTATTGTTTGGCATTTTGGAAGTTTTAACATATGACTTTTTGCATTAATTTTAGCAATATCTAAACATATTTGACAAATTTCAACAACTATACCATGGGTAATTCTTTTGAAAATAACTAATTTTTCTCTTTTATTTCTCTATTGTGTAGCCATATTAATTTTGTTTTGTTTCAACAATTCCTAGGCAATGAATCTTCCGATTCGCTAATATTTTAAGCTTTGACTTCTTCATCAAATTGTAATTAACACAAATTCAAGTCAGATAGGAGCAATTTATGCAATTGTATAGTTTCATAATCAATTTAATATTTCATAAAATTATTTTACTCTACCATACAAATAAGTAAGTTCTTGTGCATTATACGGGTTAGCAACTAATATCATGTATAATTTGGAACCTCTCCTAAAAAAATGTATAATTGAACCGTATAATTGTGATTATTTTTAATTACACCCGTGCGAAGCTACACACTAATTTGGAGTAGCAACAGATATCAAAAACCAAAACTTAGTGTCTGTTTAGAACAACTTATTTATTTGAAAGTAAAAACTTTTTACTAAAAGTGTAGAAAAAAATGTTAAAAAATAAGCTGAATAGTACAATTGGACTCATGAATAGTATTAAAAAGTGTAGTAAGACCCATAAATAATAGCAAAAATAAACTAAAAGTGAAAATAAGCTAAAAAATTCAACTTACCTCAAACACACACTTAAGCAAAAGGTAATTATTGATTTAATTTATTTTTAAAACTATTTCGTTAATGTAATTTTATTTGCAAAAGAAAAGGAAGAAAAGGACTGAGAGGGAACGAACTATTCCAAGTATAAATTCGGTAATAGGTACAGGGTACCATCACTTATTCTGATACTACAGTCAGAATATGAAACGGATAAAAAAATTTAAGAACCGACCCAATAAAGAAAAGCAGACGCATTAACTGCTAGAATCCCTATGCCAATAGTGAAAGAGTCCACGCCTGCACAGTAAGCCTCCGACAACTCAGTCTTCACTGCCCCATTTTTTCCAACCCCTTTCCATCGTTTCCTCCTTCCTCTCCTCTTTCCTGCAATCACACAAATATAAGATCATCCACCAAGTCTATAGGCTATTATATTCACCAAACACGGTGCACTGATTTTTGTCAATTTGCTATGCTTTCATCCATCATGGCCCAAGAAACCTGTTCTTCTTCTTCATCCCCATCCTCATCCTCATCCAACCAAACATGGAGTTACGATGTCTTTGTTAGTTTCCGTGGCGAAGATACCCGCTACAGGTTTACCGATCACCTCTTTGCGGCGTTGGACCGGAGCGGGATTCACAGCTTTCAAGATAACAGAGAGCTTGAGACAGGGGAAAATATATGGACCAAGCTTGAGGAGGCAATCCAGAAGTCCAGGATTGCCGTTATAGTGTTCTCAGAAAACTACGCTAATTCGAAATGGTGTCTCAGAGAGCTGGCGAAGATAATGGAATGCAAACGGAACTTGCAACAAATTGTGTTGCCCGTTTTCTACGAGGTTGATCCTTCCCACATTCGAAATCAAATGGGGAGTTCGGAAAAAGCGTTTGTCAGTTATGAGAAGCATTTTGGGGAAGTCGAGGTGAAGAGGTGGAGAGCTGCTTTGAATGAGGCTGCAAGCTTGTCCGGATGGCACTCGCAAAAGGAAGAACATCGGTAATTCATTATCTTGCTCAATCTATTATTATTAGAACAGTAAACAATTTTATAAAATTCTTTAAAAAATTGTTATGAATTAAGTATTAAAAAAAATTATTTATAAATTGAACTGCCAATCAAATAATCCACAATTTTTTGTTGGCTTACACGCCCATCTCTCTCCCTCCCATCATTGGCAATTTTCTTTGGCTTTTTGTGTTTCTAATCAATGTTATGAATACCATTTCGGAGCCTGATTTGGTTTGTCTACTGGAATAAAATATTTTGATACTGGCGTATTTTAGCGTACCATTTTGAGGTGTTTCGGGTTGCTTATTTTTTATATATTACCTTTTATATATATATTTATATATATATATATAATATATATATATACACACACTTTTTTTATATTAAAAAAAATTCAAATAAAGTAAGCATATAATTTTCCCCATAAAATAAAGTAGATAGATTATTCTAATTGTTATTAAAAAATAATTAGTAATGGTCTTTTTGTAAATAAAAGAAACAAGTTGGGTAATTATATAGAAGAAACTTCCTAGATGTTTCCTTCCACTAACTTTTCCCATTTCCCAACCCACACACATGGTGCTCTCTTCAGTCTCTTTTCAGCCTCTTTTCTCCTCTTGTTCCTCTACTTCTTCTTTTGTATTTTCTCTCTCACACCGGCTTTGCTTCATGCCTTCAACACATTCTTTTTTTTTTTTCTTTTTTCTTTTTTTCCTTTCTTTTTCATCTCCTCTATAGAAGATCCAGTGGCAGTGATTTTTCTTTTTCTTTTTTAAGAGGGAAAAAAGCCCAAAATGCATGCCAGCCGAATCTTTGATTTTGGTCGAAATTTACCGAAACGCCCGAAACACACTGAAATAGGCCGAAATTTCCTCCAAGGTGGAACAAGAGGGTATTTCATTCCGGTTTGCTGACCGGTACGAAGTTTTCTGTCCGTTCCAACCGAAACGGAACGGAATTAATAACATTGTTTCTAATAGCATCATAATGTTTTTCAAAGACGTTGAGTATGGGGGGTTTGTGAGACTATGGACCGTACGGCTACGGTGGTGTTTTGAAACTTATGGTTCGTTTGGATTGAGGGTGAGGGAAGGGAGTAGAATAGAGTAGAGTAGATTTAACACAAAATTATCTTATTTTTAGTCAACTCTGCTCTACTCCCTTTCGCTCCCCCTCCTTTCCCCTCCATCCAAACAGGCCATTAAGGCAAGTTTGTTTGAAGGTGATATAGGTTGGATGAAAAATTTTATAAAGAAAATAAGAATTATAACTTTTTTAGAGTGTTTTTAGTAGGGTGAGGGAGGAGGAAGAAAAATAAATAGGGGATCCAGGTGTTTTCTCGGCTCACCAAAAAATTTTATCTTCAAAATAAAAGAGAAATCAAGAGAGAATGTTTGGAAAAATAAGGGCCCATTTGGTACATAAACTTAAATACATGTTTTCAGTTTTTAAATAATATTACACTTATTTTCACACACTTTTTCACCCACGCGTATTTCCAAAAAAATTAAAAACTGTTATTTAAACACATGTACCAAATAAGCGCTAATATTCTCTGCTACTGTTCACAGTCTCTTTTTCTTTTCTTTCCTGCTTTCTTTTCCGTTTTGTCAATTTTTTTTTTACACGTTGTCTTTTTATTACGTGTCAGCTGTTTTTTATTTTTTTATATATATAAATTTTTTTTTTTTTGTCCTTTTCCTTTTTTAATCTCCTTTAGTTTTTTTTTTTTTTTTGTCGTTTTTTGTTTTTTTAATAAATTTTCTTCTTTAGCTTTTTTCTGAAGTCTTTTGGCTAAAAATTGCAAAAAATGGAGTTTATTATTGTTATAGGTACTATTCAAAGTTATTTGGCAAAATGAGAAGAGAGACTGAATTTTGGCAACGGTGTTGCCGAAATTGCAAGAAAAAGTACAATATGTCAGGAAAGAGAGAAAATTGAATTTTGGTAATGAGATTACCAAAATTCTTGTCCTGCCCGAAATGAAAACCAATTGTGGCAATGGCATTGCCGAAAATGAGAGGAAAAAAAAAAAAGATGCTACATCCCCAATATTTTTCACAACAAATTACAGGTGGTTAGTTGTTATTGGTTCAAATTTGAACCTAACACTATAATTATTTTTTTGCCCCAATAATAACAATCAGTAACAACTTGTCACTTAGAATTTGTTGTAAAAATGTTGTAAAAATGTTGTGGACGTATCATTTCTAAAAAAAATTGTGGTGCCAAAATAGAAGGAAAAAAAAAGTGGCAAATTGTTTTTTTTTTTTCCCCTCTATTTTGGCAATGTCATTGCCACAAAACAATTAGCCACTTTTTTTTTCTTCTTTTTTGGCACCACAATTTTTTTTAAAAATGATAAGCCCACAACATTTTCACAACATTTTTATAACAAATCTTAAGTGACAGATTGTTACTGACTGTTATTATTGGGGCAAAAAAGTAATGTTAGTGTTAGGTTTAAATTTGAACCAATAACAACTAACCACCTATAATTTATTGTTAAAAATGTTGTGGACGAAGCATCTTTTTTTTTTCCTCTCCATTTTCGGCAACTTAGTTGCCACAATTTTTTTTTCTCTCATTTTCAGCAATGTCATTGCCACAATTGGTTTCCATTTCGGGCAGGACAAGAATTTCTGTAATGAGATTACCGAAACTCAATTTTCTCTCTCCCCTGACACATTGTACTTTTTCTTGCAATTTCTGCAACACCGTTGTCGAAATTCAGTCTCTCTCCTCATTTTGCCAAATAACTTTGAACAGTGCCTATAATACCAATAAACTCCGTTTTTTGTAATTTTTAGCCAAAAGACTCTTTTTTTCGTCCTTCTCTTTACACATTTGGTGTTTTTATTTTTTTATTCATCTGTATTTTTTTTTTCTTATTTGTTATTTCTTTTATCTATTAGAGGCATGAAAGCAAATTTATACAAACTATATTTTTTATCTCTCCATTTTTCTACTCTCAAACCAAACACCATGAGGAGAAAAAAAAAAATTTTATCCTCTCACTTTTCTGTTCTCTCCACCTTTTCTATGGGTCTACTTTTACACTCCTCAAACCAAACGAATCTTAAAGATATATTTCATTTGGCTTTAGGAGTTTCTGTGCAGTGCAGCAATTTTTAATGAAGCTAAATCTGATATCCCTCTGTATTTATAAAAAGAAAACTGCAAAAGGGAAAGGAAGGGAGATAGTTGATTTTTTTTTTTTTTTTAGAAAGCCATTTAATATATATATATATATATATATATTTTTTTTTTGAGAGAGTGCATTTAATGAAATTTTAGTTCTAATATATGATGTGCATTTCATTTTTTCTAAGGGCCATTCCACATCAGCAGTTTATAGAAACTTCGTAAAATTGTTTGTGGCTCTACTCCATTATTACAGATGTAGAACTGTATCACTGGAGTTTCCAATGGGAAAGGTTCCTCTCTTCTGATATTGGCTACTACTATCACTTTTGAGTAGTTTATTCATTTTATCCGAAAAAATACATGTACGGAACCAATTATATTTTCGCGGGATTTTGCTATTTTAATATATTTTTCAAGGTTAATTTTATCTTATATTACATTATCACTGATTTATATTTTTACTGCGGATACATCTGGCAGTTTTGAGTCAAAATTTATACGGAAAATTATTGAAGACATTTCCAGCAAACTAAATGAGTTGGCACACCTTACGGTTGCATCCCACCCAGTTGGAATTGAGTCTCGAATGCAGGAACTCAATAAGCTATTAAACAAACATTCCAGTGATGTTTGTATGGTTGGGATTTGGGGGATTGGCGGCATTGGTAAAACAACAATTGCCAAAGCTATCTATAACCAACTACAAAGAAGGTTCGAATCAAGTTGCTTTCTTGAAAATGTAGGAGAAATTGCTAAGCAATCACAAGGTTTGATTTATTTACAGAACCAGATTCTCTCCAGCGTCCATGTAAATGACAATAGAAAAGTAGAAGTTGTTGATAAAGGAACTACCGTAATAAAAAATAGAGCATGGTGTAAAAGGGTTCTTCTTGTTCTTGATGATGTGGATCACCAGGACCAATTGGATAAACTGGCTATTATGCGTGGTCATTTTCAACCAGGAAGTATAATTATCATTACAACAAGAGATAAGTCTATACTCAAATTGGAAGAGATTAATGAGATATATATGCCGCTAGCACTGGATTACCATGAGTCTATTCAGCTCTTGAGTTGGCATGCATTTGGGAAAGACCAACCTAAGGAAAATTATGTAGAGTTATCAAAGGAAGTAATATATTATGCTAGAGGGCTTCCACTGACACTCAAAGTTTTAGGTTCTTTTTTGTCCGACATGAGCACAACTGAATGGAAAGATGCATTGGAAAAACTAAGACTAATACCTCATGATGAAATTCAAAAGAAGATAATGGTGAGTTTTTGTTTACTAAGTGACACGCAGAAAGAGTTGTTTCTAGATATTGCATGCTTCTTTGTTGGAATGGAAAAATTTTATGTGTTCAAAATACTCCAAGACTCAAATTCAATCCTTGAAAGCGATCTAGGGGTTTTGGTTCGTCGATGCCTTGTAACAATTGAAACCTGCTCGAACCGGTTGACAATGCATGATATCATCAGAGACATGGGTAGAGAAGTTGTCCGCAATAAATCCCCCAAATTTCCTGGAAAACGTTGCCGACTATGGCTTCATGAGGATGTCATTGATGTACTGCAATATCACGGGGTAAGATTTTAGATGCCTAAACTATAATGTTGATTGTATCAGACTATAAGACTAACTTATCTTATTTAGTGTTAAAATAGTTGATTTGTTACTGTATTCATCATAGCACATTGGTGAGGAACCAGAGACATCGTATTTGTCCCTCAAACTATGCAATGCAGAATGCACTTTTGTCTTTTTATTGCAATCAGTAATGGGACGCTACCCTTGTTTTTATATGTACACAGTGGTGTTCTCAACCTATTACTCTATATATTCATGTAAATTGCTATTTCCTTAAAATCTAACATTTACAAAATGCTCTTTCTTATTAGGGAACAGATTCTGTTGAAGGCATTATGCTAAATTTGTCCAAGGACCAAAATTTACAGGTGGAATCCGGAGCATTTGTGAATATGCAACGGCTAAGAGTGCTTCAACTAAATTATGCACTACTTCGGGGGAATTTTCAATGTCTTTCTAAGAGGCTAAGATATCTGGAATGGTATGGGTTCCCTCTGAAATCCATACCACCAGACTTACACATGGAAAACCTTGTTGCTATTTACATGCCTTATAGTAAGCTGATAGAACTTTGGAAAGGAACCAAGGTGTGCAAGATTTGTTTTCTGCTTTCTGGTTTAGATCTATTGAATTCATACGGATATTAATTCAATATTTCTTTTTCTTTTTTTTCTTTTTTTGGTGGGGAGCAGATTCTAAGAAGGTTGAAGTTTCTTGATTTTAGTCATTCCTCTAACCTAAGGAGAACACCAGATTTCTCGGAGATCATCAATCTGGAGGTGTTGGTTCTTAATAATTGTAACAGTTTGGTCGAGGTTCACAAGTCTGTTATATGTCTCGACAAACTAGTTGCTTTCGATCTTACATACTGTAAGAACCTTGAGCTTCCCCAAGAGATTGACGAGTTCATGAAACGTGTAAACGACAGGGAAACAGGACTTAAACCCAAATCGCCATCAATAATAAAGCAAGCATTTCACATTCTCCCGGAGGAGGTAATTTCTCCCTCTCTTTTGTCTGAGAAAACTGGGTTTTTGGACCTTAACTCATTACTCATGAATTAATTGAAGAGCAATTGATTGCACTAGACAATTCTAGTATTTTTTATACTGGGTTTGAAATTCATGACGACTGCTGCCTCAACCAGTTGCAGGATTACATCTTTTGTTTTCTGGGGAAGCCAGGGCGGTCCAAGAGTGCAGCGGCTCATCATCCTTCTCAGCCACAACCACCTCTGAAGGAGAAAGCTACTTTTGTGGAGGTTGATGTAAATGTTCAGAATACTCCTACCTTTAAAAGTGAACTAGAGGGTTTGGCTCTCCAGAAACTGGATATGAGAGGAGTCGGACAATTCAAGGTATGCAAGTATTTGTTTTCATCTTTCTGGGCTTCGACAGTTTGGATATGTTGAATTCAATGGGATGTTAATTCAGTACTTTTCTTTTGGGTGGGAGAACAGATTCAGGAAATGTTTACTATCAGCCATTTGCATTTCCTAGAGAGAAATCATGATTTTTTCTCAAGATTCACCAATCTCGCGGTGGAGGATCTCGTAAACTATGCAAGACTTCTAGAGATGACACCGAAAAGAATTCAATTCGGGGCTAGACATGGTCTAATGACTGGGACCCCACTCACACTCCCACGATTACAACTTTCACCAGGCGTACTAGTTAAGGACCTCAGAATTCAAAGATCATTCCTGAGACCCATTCTAACAATGTCAACTGCAAGCATCGCTCGATTTCATTTATCAGTTGTAATAAATTTCATTGATGAACTCAAGCTTGAATCTAGCTCATGCAGAACACTTCTAATAAAGCAACTTTCAAAAGGTTTAGAAGCGATATATGAAAAATTTGCCACGTTCTTGAAATGGATATTTTTAAATTACTCTGAACTATTAAAGAAGAGTCCTACAAAGCTTTTCGAGGTCTGTCTCTCTCTCTCTCTCTCTCTAATTTCTAGTTTTATTGAACTCGGATTTTGGACCATAACTCGCTACTCATGATGTAATGTAATAGGAATTGATTGCAACCATCAGTATTAGCTGCTTCCTATCTCGGGGTGAGATTCCAGAGTGGTTTGACAACATTAGTACGGGATCAATTTTATCTTTTGTTGTTGAACCCCCACCATTGAAGCAAGAGATCCGAGGTTGGCTTTTATGTGTTGTATTTGCAACCCGATTTCACGATATTCATGGATTTGATATCATATGTAAATTCAATAATAATACCAAGGGCATCGAGTGGCAGTATGAAAAAAGGAATTATCGAGTAAACCCAAGTCAGGAAAATATGTGGTTGCACTCTGTACCGCTAAATGACATTGTATGGATGTTGGAAGCTGGGGATTTAGTGGAGTATTCAGTACAAATTAGAGGTAGTTTCCAACTGAAGAAGTTTGGGGTCAAACTGATTTATTGGAATGATACGGAGTATTGCCGATCCAATTTTAAAGCAAGGATCCAGAATGTACCCGCGCCCCATACGGATGATTTTCTTGATGCAGTTGCTTCAATAGATCAAGCACTATTGGCTGGTGATAAGAAAATCAACATTTTCTATTTACAGGTGAATTTTATGACTCTCATGCAACCTAATAGGACCTGTTTATATTACAATTGTAAAAGAGTTTCATAAGTGGTTTTTATGTTCTAATTAATATTCTCTCTGCTTCCCCTTAATTTTGTAGGATCATCCTTCCGATTGGGGACGTGGTTTACCCTACTTCCATGAAAATCTGCAAGGGACTATGTTCTTTGAGAACAGGGCTCCCTAGACAGGAATTTTCTTTTCTTTTGGTGAGTTGAGGGCATGTGATGTAGAAAGAATTTTTTTTTAATTGATAATTTTATCTCAAACTCAATTACATATAGATATATCCAGTTTTATTTAAAGATAAATTGTATGATATCTTCAATCTATATATATAGTTTGTTGTTGGCAATATCAGTCAAGTAAGCAAACCATTGCAGGAGCGATAAGGATAAAATAACTCGATTACAGAAAGCTTCGTCGGCTTTGTTAATTTTGCACCTATGGATTAGGACATGCCAGGCAGTTGGCTCCTCTGGTCTACGTGCGGTTTCTTATTACCCAGTATTAGCAATTTGACATCTTCATGAAGAGTTGTCACTCTTTGTGAAGAGTTGCTTCTCTTAGACCCCAATAACTTAATCAACGAATTAATTGATCAACAGTGATTAAATGGGTTGTGTTTATTACACAAATTGTTACATACACTCCATTTTTTAAATATAACTGGAATTTGAAATCACAATTTTGACCTTTAAATTTGGAAATTGTAACTTCAAGTCATGATTTTAATTAAAAAATGGGATGTGGGTAATAGCTTGTGTGCGCAATGAGTATAACCCTTTTGGTTAAGCCCAAAGTTAACAACCATTAAATATAGGAACTTTCTTATTATGAAATTGTTGTGTTTGTACGTAGCACTATTGTTGATATAGATTAGAGGTGTGCTTAATTAGAAGATATATACAATAAAGGAAAATACAATATTGGTTTCTAATTTTGAGTTATGAGTTTAAAGTGATCATTTTTAGGCTAGACAAACTTAAAGTGACCATTTTTAGTTCCTACGGAATTATGACGTATCAATTTTTAATTTGGCTATTTCATGTAAGAGACTAAAAGCAATTACTTTAAATATAATGATTAAAATCGCTTATGGCATCAATTTAAGTTCTAGATAAAACACTAGAAGGTACCAATTAGTGGAGCTAAAAATCTCTCGGCCACCTCAAGTTTCACTTCATGTGACTTGCAAATATTAATAAGAAACCAAATTAAATTAAAAATTGGGTTATGTTTAAGTTACAACTGATATAATTTTCTTAACTACAAGCAACGGGGGTCAAATTCTATTAAACATGTCACTTAATTTTCTTAATTAGTGATCATTTTTTTTTTTAAACTTTCGGTAGATCATTTTTGGGGTTACGATTTGTGTGATTGTGATGGCCTTATTTTTCTTCCTGGCTTCATTTCAACTTCAATTGTTTACTTATTTATGCAAACTGGACTATATACAAATAAAAGAAAAACAGTGCCTGCATATTTTAGAATCGGGCTAGACAAAAGTGGGTAAGAGTATTTTCTCTAGGCCAAAATGGTCTTTTACCCCTTTCTCATAAACTTTCCAGCAAAATGCCCTTATTTTGAAACTTGATTTTCTAAAAATCGAGTTTCAAATGTAAAACTCGATTTTTGGAACATCGAGTTATAGCGAACGTGGACTTATAAAAAAAAAAAAAATTTCTGGAACTCGAGTTCCATGAACTCAAGTTCCATGTGAAGTACTCAATTTCATGGAACTCGAGTTCCACTTAAATTTTTTCAAGGAACTCGAGTTCCACGAAACATACGCCAAAACATGCACACATCAGATATCACTCTTTCCCACTAAAATCCTCCTCACCTAACTATCTTGGAAGGCAATGCTCAAGCAAAGCCACTTGGATTTGAGTTCCAAATCCCACAAGTCTTGTGCAAAAGCACTAAGTCTGTGAGAATTTAGGCCAGGATCCTCGTGGCTGAATCATTCTCATGAAATTCATTTACATATATGTATATGTATTAAAATGTATATCCTAATCTAAGAAACTAACAATTATTTGAAGATATGTGTATTGTGTAGTGTGTTCTTATGTAGGACCCATAGAGGTAAAGGGAAATGACAAAACTCTATTGCATAATAAGCATGGAGAAAGATCGTATAGTTCAAAGAATCAGCATTCTAGATTTTTACAGGCCTAGAACTCCTGGGAACCACAACAGTACGCCCAGGGTACCAAGTGAAGGAATTCTTTTAAATGTTCACACAATAAAAGATAAGCCTCAAATACTCTATTTCAATCTCCTTCTCATTGTGAATATTATGAATACTTATTTTACTTATTTTGTAAGAGTAAATGGCCATTTTATGACACTAAAACACTTATAATGGTATTTTATTGCTTAGGAAGAATCGCATTTTTGCCTTGAGGAGATTTATGTGACTTGCGCACAACTTGGTTCGTAATCAGCCCCCATTTAGCTGTGGTAAACCAAGCCCAGTCCACCAAAACAACAAATATTTGGTCCGGGATCCTTTTCTCTACTTGGACCTGTGTGCTAAGGAAAAAGCACCCTCACATTTTGGCGACTCCGCTAGGGACTGGGAAAAAGGAGAGGGAAGAAGTAGTCCCTCCGCAAGCATGGCTCCAAAGCTAGGAAACACCAAGAGGAAAGAAAGTTCCTCTTAGTGCATTCAACACCAAGATCTCAAAAGTGCAGTTTCTTCCAAAGAACGTCCCACTGAGGGACTCTATATGGAATTTTGGAGAACTTTGCAACACAAGATAAATTTTATGTGTCATTATTTTCTCCATTTTACATTTTCAACATAATGGATCATTGCCTTACTCTTCACAAAAGAGGGGTAAGATGGGTCATGTAATAATATTTAAACAATCATAACTTTGTCTCATTACTAAAAAAAAAATGGAGAAGTGAGCAAATCAAAAAAAAATTGTTGAAATGAAGATTGTATGAGCCACATAGTAAAGCAATTGCCTCATGTTTGGGGGCTGATTTATTTTCTTTTAAAAAAAATTCATAATTTTGTTTCATTTCTTTTGGAAAAAAAAATGGAGAAGTGAGCAAATCAAAAAAAAAAAAAAAAAAATCGAGGAAATGAAGATTGTATGAGTTAAAAAAAAATTTCATAATATTGTGTCATTTCTTTTAGAAAAAGAAAAAATAAAAGAAAGAGAAATAAGCGAATCAAAGAGGCTTGATGAAATGAAAATTACATAGCAAAACAATCACCTCCCGTTGTGGGGCTAAATAATTTTACAGCAACTAGATAATAATATCATATGGCGCAAGTTAACAAAATGGACAAGTTTCCTTGGCTCTGCCCATGGATTTGGCAAAATGGAGTAGTTCCATGATCCCAGCAAAGCCTAGGAGATCCTTGACTCCAGGAAGTAAAGCCTAGGAGATACTTGACTCCAGAAAGTAAAGCATGGGAGATCCTTGATCCCAACAAAGCTGAAGAGATCTTTTATTCCAGCAAGGTTGAGTACACCCTCGATTCCAGCAAAGCTTAGGAGATCCTTGACCTTAGAAAAGTAAAGCCTGGGAGATCCTTGATCCCAACAAAGCTAGGGAGATCATTTATTCCAGCAAGGCTGAGTACACCCTCGATTTCAGCAAAGCTTAGGAAATCCTCGACTCCAGGAATGTAAAGTTTAAGAGATCCTTGATCCTAGTAAAGCTGAAGAGATCCTTGATTCCAAAAGAGATCCTAGATTCCAGTATAAAAAATAAAATAAAATAAAAAATAAAAAACTAAGTAGTTCCTTGGGTCTAGACACGAATCCAACAAAAATAAGGTAGCTCCTTGATTTCAAAGAAGCTGAGTAGTTCCTTGGTTCCAGCCATGGCTCTAGCAAAATGGAGTAGTTCTTTGGTTCCATAAAAAATTCAAATTGTTCTTTGATGGAATAGTTTTCTGATTCTAGCAAAGTAGAATAGTTCCTTGGTTCCAGCAAAGGCAAAGTATTTCCACAAATCTAGCAAAGTAAAATGGTTCAAAAAAAAATGGAGGCATCAAAAAAAATGGATAGAAGTTCCACAATAGCATCAAGAGAAGGTGGACCAAGCATGATTCAACAACTGCCTCATGTCTTGAGGGCTAAAGCCTATTGTGCGGTGGACCTTGAATATATTTTGAAGAAAATCAATAGAAACACTATATTGCAAGTCAATAGCACAACCAACATTATTGAAAGCTCAACAACTATACAATGCATCTATCATTTATTACAGCTCAACAATTAGGCTCACCTATGGAAATAACAAGATTTGAAGGAGATACAAAGGCCACTGGAGGACACCTACAACTAGCTCTAAAGGCCAACCATGACATCATAAGTATTGCCTGGTCCTCTCAATGTACCACCAGTACGTGATAGAGGGATTGAATGGGAAGCCCACAAAAGTCACTGCCAATCCTAGTCCTTTCTTCCAGCACAAAGTAAACTTTGTGAAAAATATACTTTATGATGAATATGCTCCAGTTGAATAATATCCCATTGTTAGGATCCTAGGGGGCTCCTATCTTTAGGATCCTAATGGGCTCCTATCTTAGAAGAAGAAGAAGAAACTTAAAGGCAAGGCAGAATATTGCTAATGAAGGCACGCGGGACCTGAATGTAGCCTACAAGAGGATCCCGGACCACCATCTTACATGATAGCCCAGGAAGAGATACTGGAGGAACCTGGGAATACGATGAATCAGAATATCCCATCTCCAGGATCACGAGGGGCTCCCATCCTCGAAGAAGGAAGCAATACCCATGGTTTGAGGGATCCCTTGGACAGAAAAAGACGGAAGGAGGAAGGCTAATATACTACTTATGAAGATCCCAGAGAAACTTATGGATATGGAAAGGAAGGCATAAATCCTACCAAAAGAAAAACTAGAAGAGGTGAACTTAGGGGCTGACCCAAGGAACCCGGAGCCTATCCTAATCAACAATTAGTTATCAGTACCAAAAAAAAAAAAAAAAAAAAAAAAAAAGCAACTGGTGGAGCTATTGAAAAATATGAAGATTTTTTGGCGTGGACTCCTTCAAATTAAATAAGGCACGTCCAAAGGATAAATTTCCTTTGCCTAAACATCGATCTCCTCATATATCCAACTAAGGCAACAATAATATCAGCCATGAAAAAGCATACCACGGTCAAGGAACTCAAAAGTTTCTTGGAAAGAATTTCTTACATTAGGAAATTCACACCAAGACCAACCTTGGTCATCAATGGACTATCTAAACTGTTGAAAAATGAGAATGTTTTCATACAGGGAGATGAGCATCCAAATGTCTTTCATAAAATTTTAACAAATCATGAATCATCTACCTACCTTATAGGTACTAGTACATGGCAAAATCATTATTGTTGTACCTGGGATCCCGATCCCAAACATATAGAGCATTGAAAGATACCGAAATGAGGTGTCCCAACATAGAAAGGGAGTGTATGACAGTCATGCATCTCAACAACTAAATCATTACTTTCCATACCACCAAATCCTATTGGTGATGAGCTCTCATCCAATAAAAGCCCTCCTCCATCAGCCCTTGCGATCTTGAAGAGTGGCCCAATAGCTAATATTAATTTCCCAATACAACATAGGTTTGAAGGATCCCCAGAGCTGTTAAGAGTTAAGCTGTAGCAAACTTACTGGTCCAGTTCTCCGAAGAAGAGGAGTACATATTGAGTGAGAAGATCCCTAGAAAAGAAGTAATGGTAGAGATCCCTGGAAAGAAACAGATTATGAGGTTTGTGAAGTCAACCTCTAACAAGCATGCCTAGAGGAAGCCTTCCTCTTCCAGGATCCCCGTGAGAGGATCCCCCACCTGAAGAAAACACCACGATAGAATCATTTTGGTGGAGCTCCTTCTAGCCAGTAGTTCACCAGCGAAAGCAACTTTAGATGACTCATAAAAGAAGAGTATTTTCATAAAAGATTTGTTCACAGCCAAGAGAAGTTTTTTAGAAGATCCTCGGAGAAGGAAACAAATCCTTAACCCTTTGAAGAAAAGAAAAGAAATTAGTTCAGTGACCCCACTTGAGAATGGAGGGGCTGTGAAGGAACATTTTCTGAAGATTGAAAAATTCAATAGCTATGGACAATTTTTCCAAGTGAGGCCCAGGACTTGGGAAGAGTAAACTTTCCATGTACTTGGCCCAAGACCTGGCCAAAACAAATTTTTTCCAAGTGACATGACCTAGGACTTGGAAAGAGCAAACTTTCCATGTACTTGGCTCAGGACTTGGCTAGAACAAATTTTCCAAGTGGCATGGCCTAGGACTTGGGAAAGGGCAAATTTTCCATGTACCTAGCCCAGGACTTGATCAGAACAGAAATTTTCCAAGTGACATGGCCTAGGACTTGGGAAGAACAAACTTTCCATCTACCTAGCCCAGGACTTAGCCAAAACAAATTTTTCCAAGTGACATGGCCTAGGACTTGGGAAGAGCAAACTTTCCATGTACTTAGCCCAGGACTTGGCCTAGAACAAATTTTCTAAATACATGGCTCAGAAATTGGCCAAGAGTAAAAGTTTCCAAGTACGACCAAGAAACTGGTCAAAAGCAAAAGTTTATGGATACAAGCCATAGCACGTCCTAATAATGCGTGCAGATTGTAAGCATATCCCAGTAATGGGTACAACTTGCAGCAAGTACCAGTAATAGGTACAAGTTGTATCATGTACCAGTAATAGGTACAAGTCGTAGTACGTCCCAACAAAGGGTGCAAATTGTAAGCAAGGCCCAACGAAGAGTACAAAGAGAAAGAGCCTCGAATGGGTATGAAAACCCAAAAATGGGTGTATAAAGTGCACAAGACTGACCTCCTTGAAAGAAATTGGTTCAAGGGAGCCTAAGGAAAAAAGGAAGACGTAGCTTAAAAAAAAAATTCCAAGAGTACATCACTCGAAGCCGCAAAAGCATGGATACTTTTGCAAATCTCTATACAAAGAGATTAGTCAATGAATTTGCAAACCAGCTAGCAACATTTCCCTCCTCCTACAAGGTGCAAACTCACCAAAGGCTTGGAGGTACTTCAATTCAACAAAAGAAAGGTACCCTTTTGGTAAGCCCACTCATTAATACCATGTTTGAATATATCAAAACACTGCAAAAAGTTGTGCAAGAGGTATCACCCATGCACTAATACTTTATTTGTATAGATTAAAATGAAAATTCTAATATTTTGGTCTTCTTACTTGACCAATTATCAAAAATCATAATTTGAATTCTTGTGTGGTTGAAATCCTCACATGGTTTCTTCTTACTTGACCAATTCTCAAAAATCATAATTTGAATTCTTGTGTGGTTGAAATCCTCACATGGTTTCATATACATGAAATAATTTTTTATTGCTATATCTTATTTGGCAATTGGCTTTTCCAGTGCATACACTGGGGGCTAAGATAAGATTAAAAATTTTCCTTAGATATATCTTTCACTTGATAAAATTGAGAAGTCTAGTGCAAACTTTACTATACATAAGTTTAGCCACTGTTATTTTCTTTGGCTCATGAACTATATGGTATGTTGCAATTCAACAACAATATAATTGGTGGCATGATATGTGAATAATTCACTACAATCTGAAATATTATACAATCTCTCACAATTTGGAAAAAGAATAAGGCAAAGATCAAGAGCATCCACAAGAAGGACAAGGTCTTTAGCTAAAGCAAGGCATGGAGATGTTCTTAAGCCTTCTATGTGCCCGTTTGGTTGGGCGTTTTGAGCCCACTTTTATCATTTATGCGCATTTGCAAAATGCTGAGACATTTTTTGCGTTTGGCTCAGCCCAAAACACCAACTTTTTGGAAAAAGTTGCGTTTTGGATGAAGGCATGAACTCGCAAAACAATTATGGACCTCTGGAGGTCCATAAACAAAAAGTTGAATGCACGTTTGAATGGTATCTGTTGGGCTCTGCCGAAAAATACCAAATTAGCCTTGATAAATGGCTTCAGTTCTCTCACGGTCCTCATTCCTCTCATCTCATCTCTCTGCTCTGCCCTCTCAATAACAAATTTTCAAATCCAAACACAAAAAAATCTATAACAAATTCCCAAATCAGCTAAGGAAAAAAAATAAAAAAAAAAATCAATCCCTTGAATGGGTGTTACAGCCGATGTGCTAAGAGAAAAGGAAAAAAAAAAAAAAAGGAAGAATGACTGAAGGAGAACTCTGTGAGTCTGTGGGTTCTGGGAAAACCAAAGAGCAGAAAAGAGTAAAGGATAAAAAGAGGAAAGAAGGAAAAAAAAGAAAAGAGTAAAGGTATATTTTTAGTAAAGGGAGAAAGGAAGTGTTAAGAGAAAAGGGAGAAAGGAAGAAAGGAAAAAAAAAAAAAAAAAAAAAAAAAAAAAAGAAGAGGAAGAAGGAGAGCTGGAACGTTCTGAGCTTGGAGGAAGTGGTAGGTTGCAAAAGAGGAAAGAAGTAAAATAAGAAAAGTGTAAGGGTTACGTGTGTGGAGGAGAAAAAAAAGGGAAAAAAGGAAAAAGAAAAAGAAAAAGAAGTGTGGCACGTGTATGGGGGATAAAAAAAAGAGGAAAAAAAAAGAAAGAAAAAAAACAAAAGAGAAATGGTATCACAATTTTTTTACAATAAATTTTAAGTGGTAGGTTATTATTAACTAATATTGATGAGAAAAAAATAATTTTTTTAGAAAAAGAAAAAAATAATTTTAATAGTACGTTCAAATTAAAATTAGTATCAATTTTTATCACAATATTTTCACAATACTTTCACAATAAATTTTAAGTGGTAGGTTATTATTATCTAATATTGGTGAGAAAAGAATAATTTTTTTAGAAAGAGAAAAAAATAATTTTAATAGTACGTTCAAATTAAAATTAGTATCAATTTTTATCACAATATTTTCACAATATTTTCACAATAAATCTTAAGTGGTAGGTTATTATTAGCTAATATTGGTGAGAAAAAAATAATTTTTTTAGAAAGAGAAAAAAATAATTTTAATAGTACGTTCAAATTAAAATTAGTATCAATTTTTATCACGATATTTTCACAATAAATCTTAAGTGGTAGGTTATTATTAGCTGATATTGGTGAGAAAAAAATAATTTTTTTAGAAAGAGAAAAATTGATTTAAGTATGATGAAGTAGTTGATTTAAGTATGAACCAAACTCACATCCAAAAAAAAAAAAGTATGAAATAAACTCCCTTATATATACATTGTCCTTTTTGGTAATTTACCCCTCAAACTACCACTTTTATAAGTGCTAGCCAAACACTCAGTTTTTTCAAAAAGCACATTTTAACAGCTTTTACCAAACACTCAGCTTTTTGAAAATGCACTTTTTCATTATGCACTTTTTGAAAACTTCACTTTTTCATTATGCACTTTTACAAAAAGCTGAACCAAACTCACCCTAAGCCATGTCCTCAGGGAAGTTTCTATCTCTTAATACATTTTAAGAAGAATAGCTAGCCTTGATTAGACTTTAAATCAGCATGTTCATATGATTCAATGACTTATGATATCATGGTCTCATTGGTAAGTCACTATTCATGGACTAAAAATCCTCATATGGCAAACATCTTAGTGTTATTCACCTTAGCCATAGCAAGCATGTACTACAATGCATAGAATATCTTTGGCAAAGTTCATGGGGGCTTCCCTCACTCAAATTATTTTGTAAAGCAAACAAAATCTTGTTGACAAAGCAATGTTGTCTTATATTGAGATTTAATTTTTGTATGCTACTTTCAAAAAAGCATATCCTAGAATTGTTAGCAAAAAGACTAGTGCTAGAAATATACTCTTGGTATCAAATGCAATACCAATATAATTTTGGCTATGTATGAATACTTCATTGTTGGCTTGACAAAATTGATTTGTTTTATGGAAAATTGAATACCAATCTACAGCTTAATACTAACATGAAGGTGAATTCTAATCTTTCGCAACATGTTAGTTCATCTCATGAAGGAAGTGTAGCAATTCCTTTGGAGTTTCCCTCAAGAATTATTTGATCTACACATTGGTTCTACAAACCAGCAAAGTGTTCAAGAACAATTTATTTTCTCGCACATGGGCCACAGGTAACCCACGAGCTCGGGGGGCTAATGTTGAGGGCCAAAATTTCACAAGAAAACTCATTCCAAGAAAAGTAAAGAAAGATTATGGGCTTTAACAAAAGAAAGCTCAATTCATGAAGTTAAGAAGGACCATGAAGGCCCAAAATCCCAAAAAGAAGGAAAAAAGAAAGAAATAATAATAATAATAATAATAATAATAAAGAAAAAAGAAGAGGATTTCGGTCAGGTTAAAGGACATGCAGCAAAGATCCCGGTCAGAGGACATGCAGCAAGGATCCCGGTCGGGCCAGAGGATATGCAGCAAGAAGAAGGATCCCAGTCAAACCAGAGGATATGTTGCAAGATGTATGTTCATATTTCCAACAAAAGCCATTAAAAATCCAGCAAAAACCAGGTATTATTTTTGTAACCCATGGTCCAAGCCCGCGGGATCCCTAGTGGATAGTAAGGGAGGAATGGTTTGGTCGGTAGGGGAGTGATTTCTGGTGAAAGGAGGATCCCAGAGCTTTCCCTTGATTCATATATTTGCTTGGAATGCATGAACTAATGGAAAACTCAGTTCCCCCATGTGCATGACACCTCCCCACAATTTCCTCTCAATTGTCATTTTCAACAAAGCTGTCACAGTACATCAAGCAGCCCACCCACTGTTCTGACTGTCCAAAAAGGAATCTTCCATTTGTAACTAAAGCCAAATGCCCCTTTTGAATTGTAATTGCTTAAATAAGCTAAACCTCTACCCAATGCACATTTTCAGGTGCCAGAGGACATGGTTTTACCTAGCAGACCTGGGACGTCCTTGCCCAGGGTACCAGACCAGGTCTGCTATAAAAAGAACACTAAGGCATAGCAGAAAAGGGGGGATTTGGAAGGGAGAAAAATGGGGATTCAAGAGAAGAGTTCAGAGGTTCAAAACATATATTCTTAGAGCTTTAAAAGCCTAGCAAGGAAGAGAAAGAAAGAAAGAAAATAAGAGAGCCAAGGTGGAGGAATTTGTCCCTTATGCTTGAGATCATTCAAAATATCACTTAGCCTCCAAAGAAACATACGCCAAAACATGCACACATCAAATATCACTTTCTCCCACAAAAATCCTCCTCACCTAACTATCTTGGAAGGCAATGCTCAAGCAAAGCCGCTTGGATTTTAGTTCCAAATCCCACAAGTCTTGTGCAAAAGCACTAAGTTTGTGAGAATTTGGGCCAGGATCCTCGTGGCTAAATTATTCTCATGAAATTCATTTACATATATGTATATGTATTAAAATGTATATCCTAATCTAAGAAACTAACAATTATTTGAAGATATGTGTATTGTGTAGTGTGTTCTTATGTAGGACCTATAGAGGTAAAGGGAAATGACAAAACTCTATTGCATAATAAGCATGGAGAAAGATCGTATAGTTTAGAAAATCAGCATTCTGGGTTCTTACAGGCCTAGTACCGGGGTACCAAGTGAAGGAATTCTATTAAATGTTCACACAATAAAAGATAAGTCTCAAATACTCTATTTCAATCTCCTTCTCATTATGAATATTATGAATACTTATTTTACTTATTTCGTAAGAGTAAATGGTCATTTTATGACACTAAAACACTTATAATGGTATTTTATTGCTTAGGAGGAATCGCATTTTTGCCTTGAAGAGATTTATGTGACTTGCACACAACTTGGTTCGTAATTAGCTCCCATTTAGCTGCAGTGAACCAAGCTCAGTCCACCAAAACAACAAATATTTGGCCCGGGATCCTTTTCTCTACTTGGGCCTGTGTGCTAAGAAAAAAGCACCCTCACAAACACAAAACTAAATCGCATAAACCCAAGGTAAAGTTATAATGAAGACAAAAATTTATCAACTTAAAGTAGAGATACAAGAAAAATAAAAAAATAATCCAAAAAATATTGAGAGAGAGAGAGAGAGAGAGAGAGAGAGAGAGAGAACCTTTTTGTAAGGGAAAATTATGTAAGGAATGGAAGAGAGAATGGCAAATTTATAGTATAATGACGTGATTATGAAGAGACAAAATAAAAGAAGATGAAAGGAAAGATGAATAGTGATATTTAGATGAATAAAATAAGATTAAAAAAATGTAAAAAAAAAAATATAATAATAAACACCAAATTACCCAAATCAAGTTATATAATAGAATAATATATATTATATTCATATATATTATCTTTAATTTTTTATAATGCAATAGGATAACATTTAACAATCAAAGAGGAAAAAAAAAACTTAAAACATAAAACTAAATCACATCAACCCAAAGTAGAGTTATAACAAACACAAAAATTACCAACTTAAAGTAGAGATGCAAGAAAAATAAAAAAAAAATAATCCAAAATATATTGAAAGAGAGAACCTTTTTGTGAGGGAAAATTATGTAAAGAATAGAAGAGAGAATGACAAATTTATAGTATGATGATTTAAATATGAAGAGGTAAAATAAAAGAAGATGAATAGTGATATTAAGGTTGAGGATAGTGGGGAGATGAAAAGGTAAGGGAGAGAAAGATGAAGAGACAAAATAATTAAAGGAAGATGGAGGGAAAAATGAATAGTGATATTAAGGTTGAGGGTAGTATGGAGATAAAAAGGTAAGAGAATGAGAAAGGTTGGAGAAAGTATAATTATTAAAAAAAAGAAAAAGTAAACATAAAAATAATTATAGGAAAATTAGAAAGAAAAAAGATAATGATGTGAATGTTGACATAGCTCAACTGGAGCACGGCAACAATAAATGCTACGCTTCAGCTATAGACTTACTCTATAACCGCATTTTAAAAATACAGCTAAAACTACTTATAAACGTGACTATAGGTTTACTTATAGCCGTGTTTTGAAAATGCAACTATAGGTTAAGTCTATAGCCGCGTTTTTGAAAAATGCGACTATAGGTTAGCTATAGCAGCGTTTTTGTAAACGCGGCCATAGACCTGCGTGTCTTGTAGTGCTTTTAGATATATATATATATATATACATTACATAAATCTCATGTTAAGAGAGAATGTAATAAAGTTACTCATAGTCTTACTAGATATGTTGCCTATTTTTTTAACAAAGTGAACTATAGTGCTACACCGACAACCACATGGGCAAAATAGTTAAGCTGGCGAAGGGTTGACGCTGTTTACTTTGAAGAACTTGGTTGCGCAAAGACTCCCAATTGATAAAAATAGTGTATAAAATTAATTCAGATTGGATTTTTTGTAAGGTCCATTGAATGCTAATCTAGATTAAAGTTCTGTTTTCAATTTAATAACAGGAACGCAAAATTCGGGTCAAACTTATTTTTCTGGGTCCGTTCACATCTCCATCGTGTGAACTCATAGACAATATAATGCACCGAATTTTTATTTTATTTTATATAATTTAATATTTACAGAGTTAGGGAATTTGATCATTAGATCAATTTCTATGTTGAAAATGCCAACTACCAGTTGAGCTACAAATTTCGACCCACGAAAACCTTTTGATTGGGAGTCTTTCCGCGAACGTGAGTCTCATGCCCTATTGCCTGGTTTATATATATACACCCATAGTGATATAGAAGTAATGCATGCTCCATACAGAGTAAAGTTAACCCTAAACTTCTAGCTTGTTCTTACTCTTATAATTAAGTCAAATTTTGGTCCCTGTGTTGCACTGAAACCATGGATGAAATTAGGCTTACTACCTTCCAAAATATTGTATTACCGAATTTGGACCAATTGTCCCTCGTTATTTTAGTAGTACTACTTTATCTTACGGCTGCTTCTTCTTTTCGACGTGAAGAAGAAGAAGAAGAAAAAAAAGAAAGCAAATGGAAATATGATGTTTTCATTAGTTTTCGCGGCGAGATCCGGTGTGGATTTAGCGACCATCTTCTTGCTGCAATGAAAGGAGAAAGCATCCGCACGTTTAGAGATGACGAGAACCTCCCGAAAGGGGAAGTGATTAGACCTGAGCTGCTGATGGCAATCAGGACATCAAGGATTGCAATTGTGGTATTTTCCAAAAACTATGCTACTTCCGATTGGTGCCTCAACGAGCTGGTGGAGATCTTGAGTTGCAAAAGGAGGTTGAATCAAAAGGTTCTGCCTATTTTCCTCCGTGTGCCTCCGTCTGATGTGCGAGAGCAGAAAGGGAAATTCGGCAAACCACTTCCACAAGCCGATGAAAGGAAGATGAAGAGATGGAAGACTGCTTTGAAAAAGGCTGGAGCATTGGCAGGCTTGGAGTTGAAACCAAATCGGTATAAATATACTTTCTCTGTTTCCACTTTTTTTTTGCCCTATCTCATAATAAAATCTTTCTATATTAGATTTTTCTTTTCATCCACTTGAAACGCAATTTTTAAATACATATATTTTTTCAATGGTGGATTTAATTGATTTTAGTTGAGAAGATAGAAACACTAAAATATATAATTCAAGAGTATCGCCTTGTCTAAAAAGTTAAATGATCTCTATCTTCACAAAAATGAGCAAAGCTACAAATAGTTGGCTTTCATTTGACTTTTGTTGAGGAATGCAAAAAAAAAAAAAAAAAATATATATATATATATATATACACACACACGATAAGAGAATATTTTTTTTTTCTTTAAGGACCAATTAAAACAAGTACTCATGGTTAAAACCAAAATCTAATATATTGTTTACGGATTAAAATGTATTTGACCTATTTCTTTCTTCTCTTCTCTCTCTCATTTTATTTATTTATTTTTATTTGTGAAAAACAATAGCAACTTTATTCATAAAAAAATATATCACATTGTATAATAGTTAGGAGAAATAAGGGGTACACCTCTAGAGGTCCTTTTTTCTTTCGCAAATCCAGCCAAAACTTGGATGGCACGCTTGCAAGACTTAGGGCAATGACAAAACATAAATTGGTCAGACTTTAGCACTATGACCTGAATTTACTCAACCAAATAATTAAGCCAACTCATTCGCATACTGGATATTTAGAGGAAGCAGAGACATCAATCGCATGTTAGAGCTTTCCACCACCATTGAACGAAAGCTAGTTCATGACTTCATGCACAATAAAATATATAATTCTTTGGATTATGTATGTTTATTTTTTGCTGTTACTTAACCTGAAGTAGTGGTTCGTTCATTCCTTAGAAACAGTGTAAATCAATTAAATTTCAAGGAATTCCAAACAGGCTTTTGGCATTTCATTTCATTTTTAACGGTTCATTTCATCTTATTTCATGATCGCTAATTTTTTTTTCTTCCTCTCTTTATTTCTTTCTATTGTGGCTACGTACACTTATGAGTTATGACAGACGTGAAGCACTCTTTATAAAGGATATTGTTATGCACATTTCAGAAATGCTAAATGAGATATCCGCTATTGCTGTCTGACCTGCTGTATCCCCTCATCATCAGCGACTATGCGTAGTGTTCTTACTAAAGAACTTATTTGTTTTTGCACAATCCCTTGTATTTTTTTTTTTTTTTTTTTTTTTTTGGGAATAATTCGATAGAGAGGAAAGGAATATTTAAGTCCTTGAAATCTCTATAGAGGAAACACCAGGATTAGATAATCCTTGTATCTGAAAGTATGTCTGACCATCTAGAGATTCTAGGCATCTTAACTCAGATTATGCGTAGTTTTCATCTTACGCATAGCATGTTTTTTTTTTTTTTTTTTTGCTTTCCCACCGGAAAATAAAATGATGGTATTGATAATTGTTCCAGTTACCATGTTAATTTGCTCCGATGTGTAGTTAATTGTCAATTGCAATCATAAATTGGGTTATGCCGAAATGTAACTGTCGGTATAATTAATCCTATAAAGAGAATAATTAACTGAATCAATAATTTAAGAATAATAATATAATCACAAACTATTTTACAACATTTTTACAAAATATTAATGTGGTCAGCTTCTTATTAGTTTTCATTAGGCCTACCACTAAATCACTTTTTCATTTACCAATAATCGTTTACCACATCAACAGTTTGTAAAAAATTTTATAAAATAATTTGTATCTCTAAGATTATAAATAATTTAAAACCTAACCTCGTTTGGAATTATTCTTCAAAACGTCAAAATAAAATCAAGAAAATAAGTATGAATTTGAGAAATAGGAAAGTCTAGAACATACAAAGGGTTCAATAGGAAGGTCAGAGTGTCAAATGGCACTCTAATCCAGGTTGACTAATGTACTGATTTCTGTTTTCGAATTGGTTTGGGATTATATATATATTAAAAAATCCTATTTTATCCTCCAAAATTAAGTTACCAAGTCTAGGAACCCAAGATTATTTCTTCTATAATGACTCCAAATTTTTTGTCACACACTATCAATTAAAATGATAGCTATCCCCTCATATTTACACTATTGTATAATATATTATGGTTTTTTTATTATTTAAAAATATGATTTATTTGAAATGACTTCGTTCCAACAAAGTATATTAAAAAACCAAAAAAATATATATTGGAGGGGTCACCAAGAACTGCCACAATAGGAACTTATATAATTACAATGGTCAGAGTACCATCTGATTAAACAATCTATTGCAGCAGTTTCCTTGATCGTCTCAATAGAAACTACTGGGGAAAAGAAAAAATAAAGTGAAGGCTTGTATTCCAACAGATATTCAGATCCTCTAAATTTTTTAGGATACACTATCAATAAATTTCCTTAAATCTTAACCACTATTTAATGATTTAATGGTCTAAATTCTGTCATTTCAGTATTCTACTAACAATATTCTTAAAATAATAAAATAATGTTGCAAACAAAACAATTAAGATTATTATTAATAGAATGCTGACATGGCAGAATCTAGACCATTAAATCATTAAAGAATTATTAAGATTTAAGGAAATTTATTTGATAGAGTACCTTAGAAAATCTAAAGGTGCTAAATCCATTGAGACAGACCTTAAAAAAATAATGAAACAAAAGACTGACTTGAGCCCATACTTTTGTCTCTGTGTTTCCACATAAAATGGAAGGGGAAGAAAAACACTCGGTTGCTCAGCTTGTTCTTGAATGTATCATTTTCCTTCCTTTGACATGATTAACTTTGACATGATTAATAAGTGTGAACTGGGTAAATTATTTTTAAACTTGCTTAATCCACAATAAATCCAAAAAAAACTGATTCATTTAAATAAATGTCATTTCATCCAACATAAATTTGAATTTTAAAATATAGAAATCAGTAATTAAAAGAATTTTAATGGTTTTATTGATGAATTCTTCATTAAAATCTAAGTTCCTTAACCTTTTTACCCAAAACAAAGAAGAACTAGAAGAAGAAAAAAACACTGACTCATAAATTTTTAAGGTTTATATATATATAATTTGTAAAATTATTATATTATTTTAAAACTAAATTGAGGCTGTGTTTATTTCCATGTAAAATTTTTTTTCAAAAAAAAAATGTTTTCTCCACTTTTGAGTGTTTAGCCCAACTAAAAACCTTGGTCAACCTAAAAAAATTTCAAAAATTGGGTTGCTAGTTAATTGCCCAAAAAGAGAAGCACACAATACCATAATTTCATTGTATTTATACTAGATTTCAATTATTTTCTAAGGTCCATTGAATGCAAATATGGATTCAAGTGCCGCTTTTTTATTTGATGTATCGGTATATTATTATTTTAAGCACTTTTGTTAAGAGCATCTCCAATTATCTAGCTAAACTCAAAATTCTCTCTACAATAGGAAGTGAAACCATAAATCATTCATCATTACTCCAACAGTCTCTCTATATCTCAAAAGGTTTTTCGCTCATGAACAATGATGAGTTACTTTAGAGTGTAGATTAGGAAAAGAATTTATCTCATTAAAAAACTCTAAAGCTGACTATTATATTAATATTTTCTCTTTCTTTCTTCATTTCTTTTTCCCACACCCTCTCAGGGTTTCTTCTCACAGAGAAAAGGAAAGGAGACAAACCACAGTTCAACCAACAAAATCAAAAAACTTGAATAAAAGAAAGAATTTAGCATGTCAAATCACAAAACACAATGTTTCTCTTAAAACTAATGTAATCATAACAAATTTTTTTAAAAAAAAAAAAAAAAAAAAAAAGCTAATTTGAGTCATCTAACCGATATGGGCTACAGGTTGTTGGCAATGGGGACGAGGACAAACGGTAGTAGAGGTTAAGTAGGCGATGGAGGATGAAGACAGCTTCTTTCTCACTGGAGCATTTCCTTCTCTCAACTCTCTATCTCTTTTCCTTTCTATTTAAAAGTGTATCTGAAAAAGTAAGTAAGTAAAAGGTAAAAGTCACTGTTCACTAGAGAGAGATGGCAATGGGGTGAGGCGGGTCTGAAGGATAGGGTCTTTGTCCTAACCTCGCATGGTTTTGTCTTATCCTATCCCCGTCCCGCCCCGCATGACGAGGAAAATTTTCTTGCCCCATCCCTGCCCCTTGAGGCCCCACGAAGCCCCACCCCACCCCACCCCGTAAAACTCTAGTTCTGATTAATTTTTCCACAACTATTACAATTATTTTTAATAAAACTTGTTTTATTAATAAAAATATACTTGAAATTACAAATAAATTTATCACATCAAATCAAACTAATTTTTAGCAAAAATTGAATAATATTATTAAAGTGTTTAATAAGACAATATCACAACAAAAATAAAAATCTCATAATACAAAATCAATGATTCAATAGTATATAAACTTATTTATAATAAAAACAAAAGAAAATGTTAAAATTGGTACTTTTATTTCCAACCTTGCTAGAGAAAAAAAAAAAATAGAGAGGCAGAAAGCCTTGCTGGGTAAAATAAAATAAGCTAAAGATATGTTTGTTTAACTAGTAGGGTTTTATGGTATGAAAATTTTACAATTTAACTCTTATCAATGTGGGACAGAGTGGGGATAGGATAGGGCGGGGATGGGGTAGGGCGGGGTGGGTTGGGTCTAAAATGTCTAAACTCATCCCTACTCTACCCCATGGTGCGGGTCTGAAATCTCACCCCATCCCCGCCCCACCACCTTTGCAAGGCGAGGAAAACCAGCGTAGGGTAAAGCGGGAAGGGGCAAGTTAAGCGGGGTGGGGTAAAATTGCCATCCCTACTGTTCACTCACCAAACATTACAAAAATTTGAAGAAACTACTAGAGATAAAATATTCTTAGTTTTTAGGAGTAGAAAACGGTTTGACCATTGTTGTTTGTGTGTCGGTAAAGTTGGTAAAACGTTTTTTTTTTTTTTTTTTCACAAGACTATATAATGCTCTTTTAAGTTAAATATTTCATCTGCCCCTACCCGATTTAGCTTTTATCCTTTTGTATTTTTTTTTTTCCTCCTTTCTCCTCAAATGGCAGCAATAATTATTAGAAGCAAACGTCATAAATTAAAACTCTATAAATAAAAAAAATGATATTCATAATGTCTGTTTAAACAAATCAAATTTAATTATTAGCAAAACATCAATTGTATAGTTTTAATATGCCAATAAATCTAGATACACCACAAATTTCACAATTTTTTCTCAACTAAGATGATGAATTGTGATTGGTGTAGAATAAAAGTGATGTTAAAGTGATGTTGTATTAATCACAACATGCCACCTCAACATGTTAATTATGATGTTGTATAAAAGTTGTAAAAATTGTTGGATGTTTACCATTAATTGTTGTAGATATGCTTTACAATTAGTTGTTTCTAGTCCAGTTACATCCATGCAGGCTTCTTTTGCTTCTTGTTTCAATTTATTTTGGTCCTTATTGTAAATTCTTCTGTTTAAAAATCCTTTTGTTCTGTTTGTGGAATTTATTTCATTCATCACTTGCACTTTTTCAATATTAAGATTTTTTTTATTGCATTTGACAATATTTGTACAATCTTACCATGGCATAATATATATATATATATATATAAAGGCAAAGTTTAGAGAAAATTCAAATCAAATTTAATCCAATTTTGCGTCATGTGTCTAAATTTATATGGAGACCAAACCATAATTATACACTTAAGTTTTTTTAATCTTTATACCAAGTGAGTTAATGAGTACAAAATACTAAGAATCTAACATTAATGAACTATAAAAAAATTTAAAAAAAAATAATCGCATATACTCAATAAAAATCACTACACAACAAAGATCACCATACATTCTATCTTATTAAAAATTAGAACAAAAAAATTTATCATAAGTAGTATTAAATTTAGGTAAAAATCTTAATGTGACTAATTATGTTTACTTAAAAAAATTTGACTAATTATTTATATTTTTATGATAAAAATTGCGTTTAATTTTAAATGTACTATATGTATGTATGTGTCACATACTATTTTTTAAATTAATAATTTGATTAATTATTTATAATTTTATAATAAAAATTATATTTAATTATAATTACATCCATGCGTTTACATGTGTTACATACTAATTTTAAATAATGTAGCATCGAATACAAATACTAATTTATAATATATCTAATTTGCAATATAAAATGAAATCTGGAGTAGACATCAAAAAGCAAAACATTTTTTTTCTTTTTTGAGAAGGAAAAACCAAAACTTGAAGCAAAAGGTAATCATCGATTCATTTTTTTTTTTTTAAATATTATTGCTTTAAAGTAATTTTATTTGTAGAGGAAAAAAGGGATAACGAAAGTCATGAGACACTATTCTAGTGTGAGTGCAAAGGGTACTGTCACTGATTCTGATTCAGCAGTCAAAGAATATGAAACGGAGAAAAAAAAATGTGAGACACAACAAGAAAGAGAAGCAGACGAGTGGAGCCTGTATAATGAAAAGGGTAAAAGAATAGAAATGTGAAACCCTTCAAGTTTTTTAAGGTTTCACAGCAAAGCCACTTTAAGCCAAAGCGTGTCCGGGATGCCTCTCAGTCACTTCAGTCTTCACTCTTCAATGCCCATATTTTTTCCAATCGTTTCCGCTTCCCTCGGTGGTTGTTAGACAATCACATAAAAGATCATCCACCAAGTCTATAGGGTATACAAGTGGAGTATTATATACACCAAAAATGGAGCACTGATTTTTGTCAATTTGCTCTGGTTTCATTCATCATGGCGCAAGAAACCTGTTCTTCTTCATCCTCATCATCATCCAACCAAACATGGATTTACAATGTCTTTGTCAGTTTCCGTGGTGAAAATACCCGCTACAATTTTACCGTTGCCGTGCTGGACCAGAGCAGGATTCATAGCTTTGAAGATAACAGAAAGCTTGAGAGAGGGAAAGATATCTGGACCGAGCTAGAGAAGGCAATCCAGATATCTGGACTGAGGCTGCAAGCTTGTCCAGGTGGGACTCGAAAAATGATGAAAATCGGTAATACGTTTTCTCGCTCGACTTATTCTTATTAGAATATATCCCACTCAGTTGGAATTGAGTCTCGAATGCAGGAACTCAATAAGCAAACAAACATTCCATTGATGTTTGCATGGTTGGGATTTGGGGGATTGGCGGCATTGGTAAAACAACAATTGCCAAAGCTATCTATAACCAATGACAAAGAAGGTTCGAATCAAGTTGCTTTCTTGAAAATGTAGGAGAAATTGCTAAGCAATCACAAGGTTTGATTTATATACAGAACCAGATTCTCTCCAACGTCCATGTAAATGACAATAAGAAAGCAGAAGTTGTTGACAAAGGAATTACCGTAATAAAAAATAGAGCATGGTGTAAAAGGGTTCTTGTTGTTCTTGATGATGTGGATCACCAAGACCAATTAGATAAACTGGCTATTATGCGTGGTCAACTGGTCATTTTCAACCAGGAAGTATAATTATCATTACAACAAGAGATAAGTCTATACTCAGATTGGATGAGATTAATGAGATATATACGCTGCTAGCACTGGATTACCATGAGTCTATTCAGCTCTTGAGTTGGCATGCATTTGGAAAAGACCATCCTAAGGAAAATTACGTAGAGTTATCAAAGGAAGTAATATATTATGCTAGAGGGCTTCCACTGACACTCAAAGATTTAGGTTCTTTTTTGTCCGACATGAGCACAACTGAATGGAAAGATGCATTGAAAAAATTAAGACTAATACCTCATGATGAAATTCAAAAGAAGATTATGGTGAGTTTTTGTTTACTAAGTGACACGCAGAAAGAGTTGTTTCTAGATATTGCATGCTTCTTTGTTGGAATGGAAAAATATTATATGTATTCAAAATACTCCAAGACTCAAATTCAATCCTTGAAAGCAATCTAGGGTCAACTGCAAAGAGTTATCCATAGAACCCACACTAACTCCAAACATGATACCATCCCTCACCACCTTATCCATCATTTTACTAAAGGCATCCTGACAAACAACAATGAGGATAACGATCACCCTATCTAATGCCCTTGGAGCTCTCAAAGAACCCACAAGGAGCTACATTGATTAGAATAGAGAATTTGACTGTCAAGATGCAGAACGAAACCCACCTTCTCCATCTTTCAGGAAATCAACAGCAATCTAACATATAAACGAGGAAGCCCCAATTCACATGATCATATACCTTCTTCCCTGCACTATGAATACTGACCAGCATGCTTAAATCAAAAGATTGGCTTTCACATCTAAAATTTATTGCTATTAAAAGGAATTAAAGCATCACTAGTAACATTGACGAGTCAAATGACAATATCACATAAGGTAATCTAAACTTGCAAACCAAATCTGTTGTTCACCAAATGCATATGCTGGAAATATTGAATTACCTGAGGTTAATCATTCTCTCAAAAGTCCATTTCAAACGTCCAAATTTAATGTGTTGTGAATGGATAACAAGGCAAGAGCAGCTCCAGCAAGAATGAGAGTAAGGGAAGAAAGAAGGATGAGCTTTTACAAGTGACTTGAAAACATAGCAGAACTTGTACAGTGCAGAAGGATTGGTGGCTGCAGGCCAGGCTGGCTGGCAGGAGCTCGAAATTGATGTTGGGTATGTAATGCACTTGTTAGAAACCATTGAAGATCATGTACCTGGGCAAAAGCACTTTTCAACTCAGTTCCTTGATCACTTCAAAAGTCTTTTTTTTTTTTTTTTTCTTTTTTCAGTCCTTGGACTTCAAAGTTAATCTCTATGTGGGCAATGTTAGCAATTTTGGGCCACTCTTTCCCTTTCCCTCCTTGACATTGTTGTTCTATCAAAGGGCAACGATTGATATGTAGGAAAGAAAGAGAGGTAGGCAAACCCTCTTTTGGCAAGCACTCGAGCCTAGGGCAGTGTTCAATCTTCAGGCATTTAAGAGAAGTGAGGTGCCGAAACCCCTTATTGTTAAGTGATTTCATATATGGAAAAAATGATATGGAGAGAGTGGTAAGAGAGTGGGGTAGCAATGCCTCCTCTGGAAAGGTCTGAACTTCTTCGCATCTACTGCCAATTTTGAACACTCTGAGAGAGCAAACACCTTGCAAACCCCATTCCATGCAATGGGAAAAATGTTTATCACAGAGGAAGATGTCAAGTGTTTCTAAATTGGAGGGCAAACCACCCTTAGGAAATGATTTGAGTTTTGGACAGCTAAACAAGCGCAGAGTCACAAGAGATGGGAGGAGGGAGTGCATTCCTTCAGGCAGTGAATTTAACTTTTCACAATTGGAGATCTCAATCTCTTTCAAATTTGGGGCACCAAGTCCTCCACTAGGAAAAGATTCAAATTTAGGGCAATCCAAGATGTGCATGCAAATGAGAAATGTGAGAACAGGATGGGAACCCTTTGAGATCGAAAAAAATTCGAAATTTTCACATCCATAAGTTTCAAGAATTGAAAGCTCTGGAAATAATTCTAATGGCAAAGACCAAGGTGAATCAGAGTCACCACATATAACTAATTTTTTAATTGATGGATGGTAATGCCCCCCCGGCAACTGTAATATCCCATGGCTTTCAATTGATTTTAATGTCTGGTGTGACCCAACTCCTGGGAGAGACATTATAAGCTCAACAAAGGATTGTGATGCAATTGTGAGATTGCACCACTGGGATGGTAATTCCTTCAACAATACATTATCACAATCTCTTAAGCACAATACACGGAGAGATGGAACCCTATGAATTGAAGCAACAAGGTGCTGGCCTTTTCCAATTTCAAGTTTGGTTAAAGAGGGAAGGTGGTTTGGTAGACCATTTCTTAGCTTAGGACATTTAAATATGCTTAGCTCTTGAAGAGTTGAGAAAACTCCAGCTCCATCTTCACCAACAAATAAAGACCATTCCTGCCATTCTGGCATCTCCATAAAGGTTAATTTTTCAAGGGATTTGAATGGTTTAATTGCAAGAGAATCATTCCCATAGAACTCACGATATACTCGTGATACTTTATGAAAACCTGCAATTGACAGTTCCTTGAGGGCAGGTAGCTGCCCAAGTGGAGGCAAGGAGCAACAATATTTACAATTACTAAGATGTATGGACACCATATCAGAGAATGAACAATCTCCTAACCAAATAGGAAATCTTTTACCCCCATAATATTTGATGTTTAGAGCTTTCAAGTTTGTAGGAGGACACATTTGCTCAATCACATTTATTTCATTTTCTGTGATGTCGGTGTCATCACCCCAATGTAAGACCAACTTAGACAGTTTCCGCTTATCCTTTAGGTTAACCTTCTCAGCATCTCTAGCACATTGAACGTTTTGCAAGTTTAAAATAGACAGTTCAGAGAGATTATGAAGCTCTCCCAACTCTCTAATGTTAGACCCACTATGTTTGCCCACAACAAAAGCTCTTAATATTATGAGTTTTCTCAATTTACCCATTTGCACAGGCATCTCTTTCAACTTTGTTCCTCTTACATCAAGGCAACATAAGTTGATTAGTCTCCCCATGTTGTTAGGCAACTCAATGATGTATCTACATCCAAACAATGACAAGTATTTTAACCCATACAAAGTACATATAGAATCTGATAACGGTTGGATTGGAGAGTGACTAAGATCCAAGTGACATAGATATTTCACACTGATAAAAAAACTAGGTAACTCAGTAAAGCCAGGCTGACAAGAAATTGATATCATCCGCGAGCTAATAACTTTTCCCACTTTTGTTAATAGTTTATGTATATAAGAACCAAATCTTAGGATTTGCTTGACCTTAGGAAAATTTTCAATGATCTTAAACTCTTCTGTCCCGTGACTCAAAAAGTCAATTAATTTCTCCAGCTCAGAATAACTCAAGAGTCTAAACACCATCATCTAAAACAAGGAGTAATTTCTTCTCTGTTAATATCTCACTTAATCTAACTTGCAGCAAATGTAAGTCCTCAATGCCTTGATGGTCAGTCGAAGTGACAGAGAAAGAACATCTCTAGCCATGTTCGTTACATCAAATGAACCATTAATATCAATCCATCCTTTACGGTCAAAATTCTTCAGTACTCTGTCATCATGGTATACAAGATTACCAATCCTTTTCGTAAAAAAGTGTATGTTAACGCTTGCATAATCTAATTGCAACAAGTTCAATTATGCCTCTTCCAAAGCAACGGCCATACTTTCTAGCTTTGATTCTATTTCTATCCCTACGTCAACTGAATTATCAGAAGTAGAGATGATGTCCCATACCTTAGTAGCGTGGGTTCGAGATTCTGCTTTTAACTTGCATTGCATTCACTAGAAATCTCATCCAAGAGGTCATCCTTACCTGCGTGAAAGAAATTAAACACCATCTGATTAGTAGATGACATGAGGAACACTTCTAGGAAAAAAAATATATATATAACGTTAGAAGTCCGAGATCTATGAAATGAAATGTCATCAAACTCAAATGATTACACTTAACAAACAAGCAGAAGGAAGCTTACTGGGACGAGATCATCTCAAGCCAGACGGGTTAACAAATGACGATTTACTTTATAAGTAAATTCACTCAATACTCAATACCCTCTCTCCAGGTCTTTATTTTTTCCTCGCGATTCACGATATATATAAAACTCTACTTTTACTCTCTGCAAAATGGATATAATCCACTGATGCTGGGGCATAGTTTTTTTCAGCCCAAAACAGAACAAGACCAGAAAATAGACTTCACGAAATTGGGACAAAAAATTGTTAGGAGGTCCAAAAACTCAAAATTAAAAATGCTAGGGTAGGATGCCAGGTAAATAATTGGTCAACCCCAAAATTATATTGATATGTAAATATAATCATGATTGCGTGGGTTCGGCCGACCATTTCAAGGCCATTTGCTGTGAAAACCGAGGTGACAAGGATGCAAAATTCTGAAGCCCAAACTTATATTTCGGGAAGCTTTCATTTGGGCCCGAGCCTACGATTATTTTTTTCATCATGTAGACGCAGCTGCTTCAAAATACAAGGGGAAATGTGGAGTTACGTCTTGGATGGGCATAAAATGGCCTTTACTTCACCCATTTGGGCCTCATGGGAAGTCTTGCAAATGGGCTTGTAGTGTTTGCAACCCATGATGGGGGTACTGTGCAGAGGATTTTTTTTTTTTTTTTTAATAATTTAATAGTCAGAAGTTGGAAATACCAGGAGGACCAACTAATTAACATGCAGTGGAGTTGAATATATATACATTGAGAGTTCACTAACCTATTGTATAAACGATTGGCCCCTAGGTTCTCAAAAAATTCTTCCTCTGCTTCATCTTATTGAGGATAATTTTTTATTGTGAACGAATTTTACTTAATTGGCCCTCCCTTTATTTTTATTTATTTTTAAATAGTACCAACACTTGTTTAAAATACTAAATGTTAATTTTTCTTTTAATATTTTATTTTGAAGTTGAAGTTCTACATTCACAATATTTTCACAATAAATCCTATGTAGTAGGTTGTTATTGGTTCTAATTTTAATCAACCATTGAAAATACTTTTTTGCCAACTAGTAATAGCGAATGACAATCTACCAATTAAAATTTGTTGTGAAAATATTATGAACATAGCATTTCTCTATTTTGTTTTCTTAACTTCTATGGGGGGAAAAGTTTTGCAACAAAGGCCAATATTGTAGAATAAGCCCAAAACTCTCACTGGTTTATTACATTTGTTTGTTAATAGAGATTCAAGCCCAAAATTCACAATATATAGCAAACAAGGGCCAATGATGTTTTGTGAAAAGAGAAATCAAGATAAGCTAAAATACCAACAACAAAAAAATTGCAAGAAAAATACAAAGATCCGAAACTTCAATCCACAAACAACAAGAATAGGAAATTGAGAGAGGTTGTGAGGAAAAGATAGAAGGTTCCCCCGTGCCAACACTTCCACCCCCAAGCTTCGTCATCATGAAATTGCTAGTTGGCTGAGCTTTTGTGTCAAAGTTTCGGGTCTAAGGAACAAAACAAAAACAAAAACAAAAAATGTCCCCTTACTTGTAGGCTGATGGTGAGTATTTATACTGAGTTTTGGGAGATGCTTGTGACCCTTTTTTGGTTGGGAGAAAGGTTTTGAACCCCTTAAGTGCTATTTTCCATGATTTTAGTTTATTTTGCTTTTTGCTTAGGAAATGGTTAGAGCCTTTTTTTTTATAGAAATTTCGAGTACTAGACCTCCTTATGGGCCGTAGGTGCTTCCAGCATCCTTAGCCCACTTGGTGACATGTATGGATTGAGCTTATAAAAAGTTCAATAGAAACCAACCCAAACCCTCCAAACCACTTTTCTTAATTTTCTCAACTATTTGCATGGGCTTAGGTAATGCAATAAAGTGAAATAAAATAAATAAGATATTGGACATGTTAAGTGATTGGGCTTAGCCATCTTGCGGAAGCATAAAATTTGTCACTAAAATGACCATTAACAACTTCAAGAGCATTTTTTTTTTGGAGAGAAAACCATACTCATCAGTATGCTTGTATTAAACTGGAAAATCTTTTAACACAAACTGAAAAACATCTGATGGAACATTCTCCATCCAAATCAACAAAGGAAAAAAAAACCTAGCTCTCTGTGCTAAAGCATAAGTTATAGAATTGTCCTGCCTCCTAACATGAGAGAAGGAATGGGAATGACAAAAACCCAAAATAGACTTAAAAGTCTTTTATATATGACCAAAACTTGAGATGGCAGAATATCCATCAGCCAGCGCCTTGATAATACCTTTGGAATCGCCTTCAAAAACAGCCTGTGGGAAACCGAGCTCCACTGTGAACTGAGCTGCACGCCTTGCTGCCAACATCTCCAAGATATGCACTGATGAGGAATGGGCAATCTTCTCTGATAGGGCGGCCATAACCTCTCCTTTATCATTACAAATAACCACTCCAATCCCTGCATTGTTAGACTCCGCAAACATAGCACTATCAAAGTTTACCTTAACTATGGAAGCAGCCGAAGGTTTCCACTTCACTTTCACCGGGTTAGGAAGACAATCCTGACCACGTAATGAACTCTGGAACTCAGCAAGTAAGACCGAGCAGAATATAGCACCTTGTCAAGCGGCAAGCAACATTCATTACATTTGGCTTTATTACAACAACTCCACACTGTCCACGTCACCGTCGCAAATAATTCCAACTTGCTTGATTTCGAGTCCACCACAAATACCAAGTACGAGAAAGAGTGAAGGTGAGGAAATCCCGATTTCACCCAACCAAAATCATGATCCCAGATTTGAGGAAGAGCTCCACATTCCCACAAAGCATGCAATGAAGTTTCAGGACAATCTAACACTGACTACAAACAAGATCAACAATTATCTTCCTTCTTTCTAGATTCACTTTCGTTGGTAGTGCATCTGAACAAGCTTGCTAGAGACAAAGTTTTACCTTATCAGGGACCCCTAATTTCCGTATTCTATTCCAGAAAGATTTCTGAGCTGAGGGATCAGATACAGTTGCTCTGTTAGACTTCTCCAATTCATACAAAAGCTGATGTCCTGTTGTGAGTGACCAGGAATTTGGGTGCACTCAAAAAAGATATTTGGGTGTTTTAAGGCGCCTCTCTTTTGGGTGGTGGTGTGGAGTTGCTAATTATTTTTTATAAAAAAAATAAGAAAAAAATAAATACAATTACATATTCAAAATACATCAAATGTCATTGATTGAATAAAAAAGTACAATTTGGAAGATTAACCTTACAAGGCTCAGGTCCTAGTTACAATCTATGCAAAAAAAAAAAAAATACAAAGCTTTGATTCTAGTTACAATCTACCAAAATTAAAGACAAAACACTAATCTACTAATCAAATCCTAAGTTCGGGGGCTAGGTTATGGAATGGGAAGGTGTTAGGCACCCATTCCATCCCGACAGAGTCTGGTCTTCTAGACTCTAATGACCATTATATACCCTTTTTGTATGATGTTGAATGATATGTTATAACAAACATTTGACAAAAATTAATTTAAACAAATTTGTCTTATGAATATGTTCTCTTTTTTTAAAAGAAAAATCAGATCTGTTTTGAAAAGTATGAAAAAATGAGACTTGATTTGTAAAAATCAAATATGTTTTTGCAAAGGGTCAAAAGAAAGATTTTGTTAAGAAAAATCAGATATGTTTTGAAAAGTTAAAAAAAATGGGATTTGATTTGTAAAAATCAGATCTGTTTTTGTAAAGGATAAAAAAAAATTAAATAAAAAATTTAAAAAAAAAAAAAAAGAGAGAGAGATTTTTAAAAGAGGATTCCTATTCATGAGACAAACATATTATGCATGCATCGTATATTAAAAAGAAAGACTTTAACTTAACTCTTAATTTCTTCTTTGAAATTTCAAAATCTGCAATTTTATAAATAAAAACTTTCTCAAAAAAATTTTCAGATCTGTATTTAATGAAAATACAAACCAGTTTTGTGACCAAAAAAAATATAGATATGTATTTAATGAAAATACATATCAGTTTTATGATTAGAAAAAAATACATATCTGTATTTAATAAAAATATAGATCAGTTTTATGACCAGAAAAATACAAATCTATATTTAATAAAAATACTGACCAGTTTTGTGACCAAAAAAAATACAGATCTGTATTTAATGAAAATACAGACCAGCTTTGTATTTTTTTTTTTTTTTTTTTTTTTAAGTTTTGATGATCATTAGCAGATTTTGAAATCAAAGAAAAAAATTAAAATAGGCAATCAACTAAAGAACATGTCAAAGAAAATTCCAACTAAGTATATAAGCATGGCAAATATGAATTAAAAACAAGACATAATAAAATCAAACATATTAACCAAATTCATGCAATAAACAATCACAACATACTAATTAATGGAAAAGAAAAAAAAACAAATAGAAGAATGAAACTAAATACCTCTTACATGGGCGTGCTCTTCAAATAAAAGAATATTTTAGAAATCAAAGAAGTTTTCACTTCTTTGGGGTCTAAAATACTTTATTTACAAAAAAGAAGTTCTTAAAGCAAAAGCCTCTAAAACGTCTTTAACGTAAGGAGAGCAGAGAAGTCAAAGAAGAAGAACCCTGAATTCTAATTCTTTTTCTCTATTTATAGAGGTTGGGATGCTTAAAAAATAAGCTAAATGAGATCAGATACAAATTGGAACGCGTCCTTATCTCTAAAAAGTCGACAAAGATAGGCTTTATCTCAATCAAGAGGTTCCCAGGCCGAGCCACGTGTTTAGGCCAATCGACACTAGGGAAGTGCCGATCGGCACTTGCCATGTGCCAATTGGCACTCCAAGAGTGCGAACAGGCCCTCTTGGGTGCCAGGCCCACATTTGATTTTTGGTTCGATTTGGACTCCTTTTTTGAGATTTTTTAGTCGGAAATTGCACCTAGACACATTTTTTATTCATATTCTAAAAATTAATCACTTTTTCTTGATATTCAGGCCTCTAAAGTGATAATTATCTTATAGATATATATTCCAAAAAGACTTGATTATCCTCAACTTCTTTGTTATCTGATTATCCAATTTATTCCCATGCAAGCAGACTTATTTTTTACACTAACCAATAGCCAATCACAAAATTATTTAATTAATTTTAATTGTTTAACCAATCAAAATTAATTTAAATTAATCATGCGTTATCGGTTTTGTGAGAGACCTTGAAAAAAAAAGAATGTCTCTCAAAAAAGAGATTTGGTACCTTTTAGGTCACCTCTCTTTTTGGGTAAGTGGTATGGAGTCGCCACTTATTTTTTTATACAAAAAATAAGAAAAATAAATACATGACTAAATTGTTTTCTTCATTGATTGAAAAAAAAAATACATATCTTGAAAAATTGAAAATTACATAGCTTTGGGTCCTAGTTACAATCTACCAAAAATACATGGTTTTTTCTCCTAGTTACATTCTACCCAAAAAATAAATACAATTCTAGATCTACTTAACCAATGACCTAAATCCAGAGGCTATGTTACAGAATAGGAAGGTGTTGGGCACTCATTCCACCCAGATAAAGTCTGGTCTTCTAGACTCTTGTGACCAATGTACCATTTTATGTATATCATGCATGATATGTTGAACATGTGAATAAAAAATCAAATCACACAAATTTATTTATGAATGAAATCTCTTCTTTTGAAAAGAACTAGCTCTGTTCTGGTTGATAAAAAAAATGATTTTGATTTGTCAAAATACCAGATTTGTTTTATAGTATGTAAAAAAATGGTTTTTGGAGATAAAAATTCATATCTGTGTTTATCTCATAAAAATGAAGTCTTTTGTTTTGAAAAAGTGTCAAATCTGTTTTTCAAGAACTAAAAATAGTGGTTTTTTGGAAAATGTTTTTTAAGAAGAGAGTTTCACTCATAATATAAATTCATGCAACATGGATTAAATAAACAAACACCAACACAATCATGTTTAATCTTTTTCTTTATTTCAAAAATCTACATGCATTAAAAAAATCAAATATGTATTTAAGGAATATACAGATCAGTTTTGATTAAAGAAAATTTCAGATCTGCATCTAAGGAAAATGCAAATCTGTTTTATTGTGAAGAAAAATTTAGATCTACATCTAAGGAAGATGTAGATCTATTTTATTTTGAAGAAAAATTTAAATCTACATCTAAGGAAGATGCAGATCTATTTCATTTTTAGAAAAAAAGTTGTTCACATGCAGATTATTGATATTCAAGAAAGAGATTATAACAATTGCATAGAAACAATCATGCTTTAAACAAAACAATGATTAATAATTCATGCTATAGATAAGAACAATCATCAACATAAAATAAAAAGATAAAGAAAAGATAGGGTGAAGGAAACAACATCTTGCATGAGCACTCTTTGTTCTTGAGAGGATGTTTTAGGGTTCAAAGAAACTTATTCAATCATCTTTGAAATCTAAAAACCCTAATTTAAGCAGCAAACTCAAAGAGGATCAGCAAGTATCAGCAATTTGAGAGCCTTAAAATGAGTGCCTCTCGGAGCGTAAAAAAAAAATGCTAAATTATGAGGTTTAGTCTCTATTTATAGAGGTTAGAAGACTCTAAAAAATAGGTACAGACGATTAGGATGTGAATCCGATCGCATCCTTTTGCGAAAAGATCGAAAAGGGTGTGCCTTATTGTCACCCGAAGGCCATTGGGCCAAAACCCAAAAGATGTCAATTTGGCACTTTTAGAGTGTCGTTCAGCACTCCAAAAGTGCCGAATAGGCTCTTAGATCCCAAACGTACTTTCGTGTTCGGGTGCCATTTGGACTCCTCTTCTAGGGTTTTTTGACCGGTCCTTATACCTAGATGTGTTTTCATCCTCTCTTTATGATTTTTCATCTCTTTTTTGGATAATTCAGGCTGTCTAAGAACAATTATCTTGTAAATAAATACCCTAAAATAAATCTTAATAAAGTTCAGATTATCCATAATTTTATTGTTATCCAATCATCCCTTTTATTCCAATGCATGCAATCCAATTTTAAACACTAATCATCAACCAATCACAAAATTATTTAATTAATTTTAATTGTTTAACCAATCAGAATTAATTCAAACTAATCATGTGTGGTTGACCTTTCCTAGACACAGTGCATGTTGACCATGCAAACTTGATCATCCAATATCTCTCGATCTTATGGTTCGATTTGAAAACCGAAAACATCGTTGCGACAGTTAGAATCTCAAGATCATTTTTATGATAGGCAATGAATGAATTGATGCATGTAATGCAAATACAAATTGATGCATGCAATACAAGAACAAATTGATGCATGTCATGCAATTATGATTTTTTGGCGTACATGGATGGTTATTCAAGTCATTCTCCTTGATTAAATCATGGATGCAAAATTGAGTATCTACAAGTTCCACCAAAACAAAATGCATGCAGACAGTGAAAATTTGATCTCGTGATATCTTTCAATCCGACAGTCCGATTTAAGAATCGGGCATATCATCGCGAATGTTAGTCTTAAAACCATTTTTATGATATGCAATGAATGAATTAAAGCATGTAATGCAACTCCAAATTTTTGGTATATGAATGGTCACTCTAGTCATCTTTTAAGATTAAATTATGGGTGCAAAATCAAGTGTCTACAGAATGCCCCTCATTGACAAAGCTTGCAAAGCAAATGTCAATGTAAAACAAAGACACTGATTTTAGTAGCCATGATTCAATCAAGGTTGACTTTTCGAAGATTACCTAGTCCTAAAACTTAAAACCTTGGAATATAGAACTAGTGTTTTGCTATTTTGAAAAATTAGAATTATGAATACTTAATCTACTTGATAATTGATAAATCTGAAATAAATCTTGAAATCTAAGGTGACTAAAAGGCTTCTCTATCTTAGTCTAAATCTGGGATGAATTGAGAGGCTTCTCTATCTCAATCAGCATGTAGGGGCAACCAAGAGGCTTCTCTATCTTGATCTAAATAGGAGGTAACCAAGAGGCTTATCTATCTTGGAACTTGGGGTGATTAAGAGGCATCTCTATCTCAATCTGGAATTGTGGGCAACTAAGGGGCTTCTCTACCTTGATCTAAATGGGAGGTAACCAAGAGGTTTCTTTTTCTTGGAACCTGGGGCGATTGAGAGGCTTCTCTATCTCAATCTGGAACTGTGGGCGACCAAGGGGCTTTTCTACCTTGATCTAAATAGGAAGTAATTAAGAGGCTTCTCTATCTTGGAACCTGAGGCAATTGAGAGGCTTCTCTATCTCAATCTAGAACTATGGGCGACGAAGGGGCTTTTCTACCTTGATCTAAATGGGAGGTAACCAAGAGGCTTCTTTATCTTGGAACCTGGTGCGATTGAAAGGGTTCTCTATCTCAATCTGGAACTGTGGGCGACCAAGGGGCTTCTCTACCTTGATCTAAATGGGAGGTAACCAAGAGGCTTCTCTATCTTGGAACCTGGGGCAATTGAGAGGCTTCTCTTTCTCAATCTAAAACTGTGACTGACCAAGGGGCTTCTCTACCTTGATCTGAATGAGAGGTAACCAAGAGGTTTCGCTATCTTGGAACCTGAGGTTTTGTCTCCAAAAAGACCAAAATTCGAGATTACATTTTAAATGATGTGTGCTCTGTTATTTCACTATTTTTAGATGTGTGATTTTCCTCTCTCTCTTTTTCTTTGACTTGAATTTTCTCTTCAAAAGGAAAATCGTGATTGGTTTTTGTAGTCCTTTGAAAAAAAATTTTCCTTTTTGATATTTGATATTTTCTTTGAAAAATGATACCCATTGTTGTTTACCATCCTTGAAAATTTATTTTTCTTCCTTCAAAATTGAAATTTTCTTGAGATTGATACCATCTCTCTTTGAAAACCTTTGAAAAGTTTTTTTTTTTTTTCATAGTTTCATATTGTTTATTTCATCTTTTAAAAAAACAAAAACAAAACAATTTTTTTTTTTGGGTGAGTTGACTGAGTCAACTCAATCAAACCTGAGTTGACCCAGCAACTCAAGTGTGTAAAAGGGGGGCCGAATTTTTGGCGCCCTTTTGTGCTTGTTTCCATCATTTTTTTTTCACTTCCCCTTCTTCACTCTCTCTTCTTCCTCCATTGTTACTATTCACAAGCTTCTTCCACTTGCATTTTCTTCATCCTCTCACCATTTCTTTCTTAAAAAATCACTTACCTAGGCTTCTAAACTTGATTTCATTCATTTCCCTCAATATCCCTTCAGATCTTTGTGTTCTTGACCACCTTTGCAACAAATCCATTTTCTTGAAACCCATCTCCAAGCCTCCATTATTTGCATTTTCAATGGTATCTTCTAAGGGACCATCCTTTCGTAATTTCAATGGGAAGAAATATCATTCATCCCTTGAATGGAATAAGAAAGAGGAGCTCCTTCAAGACCCTAAAACCCATGCTCCACACTCCAAAAAGGACTTCAAGGTGAGTTTTTTTTTTTTTTTTTTTTGGGTTTGTTGGCAAATTTGTTGATTTTATGTTTTGTTGAGAACTTGATGGTGAGACATTGTCATTTTGTTGTTGTTTGTTCTTGTTGGAAACTTGAACATTGTATGATTGGTTGGAAATCATTGTGTGATCATGCTGTTTTCATTGTTTTGGGGCATTTTTGAATTGTTGAGTTATTTGGTATGAAAATTGGACAATGTTGATGACTTATGAAGCTTGGCAATGTATGTAGCTTGTGGTATTGTTGAATGTATTTTGACTTGAATGTTGTGGATATTGGAATCATGAGAACTTAATGTGTAGGCTTGATTGAAGAAACTCATTTTTTATGAGTGTAGAAATTTTGTTGGAATGTGTAAGTCTTATTTCATGAGCATGGAAATTTTTATGGGTATGGGTATGGGAAAAATTGTTGTGGTCATGTGGGTTTTTTTTTTTTTTTTTGTGTTGGGCATGAAAGGTTTTTGAGATTTTTTTTTTTTTTTTTTTTTTTTTTTTTTTTGACATGGGATTTTTGGCATGGAAAAATTTTTTTGGTTAGAAATGAATTTTTTTGTTGGACATAGGATTTTTTGGAATGAGTATTTTGGGTAATGGATTTTTTTTTTTTTTTTTTGGTTGTTGTTGGTGTTAGACATGTGATTTTTTTGGAATGAGTATTTTGGGACATGGTGTTTTGTGGACATCTCAATGATTAGCAAAATTGTATTTTGCAAAACCTCAAGAGTTGAGGTAGCCTCCAAATGTTGAAAGGCATGTGGGAGATATTGTCCCCGGACATTAAGAACGTCATTAATGAAGCCGGCTTCCAGACCTTTTTCTGGGCTCTATTGGATCATGATACCAATGAGTATAAGGACCTCCAATTACTCCTTGCTTTGTCAGAGTGATTCTGAGACCCTACTTGCACTTTCCATTTTCCAAGCATTGTTGAGGTGATGTTGACACCTTATGACTTTTCAGCCATTACTGGCTTAAAATTGGGTGGTGAAAGAATTAAAGTCAATGATTTCATCACCTCAGCAGAAATTAAAAGTCTTTCGGGTATGATGCCTTCAAAAATTAGGAGCAAAAATGTATCCTTGATGTGGCTGTACAACAATATTAAGAACTGTAAGACTGTAGCAACCGGCATTCGCATGTTCATGCTCCTTTTCATTAGAACTCTCTTATGTCCAAACTTGGGTAGTACTGTGAGATTGCGCTATTTGTGGAGTTTGAGAGATATTGGCCAGATCAAAAATTATGATTGGGGTGGCATGGCTTACGCAACCCTTTTGCACTTTATGACTCAACTTTCTTGACGTAGCCTCTTAAGCTTAGGAGGTGCATCATTTGTTTGGCAGGTGAGGTTTTGAATTCTTGGTTATGTGTGTTTTGGAAGGTTATTTTGGTTGTGCCATTAATGATGTGTTGATTTTCTCTTGGTCTGGATGTATGAATATTTTGGGGTTAGTCCCCAAGTTTTGGAAGATGTTGGCAACATATATCCAAGATTTCTTCGTTGGCTACCTAAGTATCATTTGTCAACGCCTCCCAAGTGTTCTTTGCAAGCTTGGTGCATGGTGATTGATAACTTGACTGCTGACGATGTGAGTTTTTTATTCTAGGGGTTTTGTGTTTGGTTGAGAGTTTTTGTGTTCTTTCTTTTTTGTGCTATGTGGTTTGGCTTCTTTTCATTTAGGGTTCTTTGTGATTTTCAAATGTTTTTGGATCCTTGGCTTGGTTGTGAGGAGCGTGCCAAGTGTGAATGGGCTCAAGAGATGAATGGCCACCAAGTGCTATGAGTGTGGCCATGGAAGATATTGGTATCTTGGTGACCGGGTATTGGCTCAAGTTCAACATGTGTACCCTCCTGAGACTATTCCTGTTCATCCTTCTCCCTCCACCCAGTTGGCAGACCTCTTAGCTAATGAAAAGATTGCCCGTGCTTAAGTCGACAATGTTGTTTCGAGGACACCAGGAGATTGTCTCGAATTTGTCCAGACTCAATTGCAAGGTTTTCTAACTGGCATTCCTGTAACCTCAATAGCTTTCTTTCTTTCCGAAGTCAATTTGCATCATGTCTTGCGTTTCTTGTATTCTTTGTTTCAACTTTTGTGAAAATATCTGCATGTTGCACTTTTAGGCCTCATCTTCTAAAGAGGAGGAAAGTCCCCCTCCTAGCCATGCCAACGGCTCTTCTAGTTCTTTCATGGAGACATATCCTCATTTTCCCACATGGCAATATGAAGTAATGAACCCTGATGGGTCATACAACTTTATGAATCTAGACCGACCAGAGTACACCCCAAATGTCCCCTGGAATGACCCAGTATATTCCTAAATCCTTTAGTCTTCTATCTTCATTTTTGCTCATTGAGTTATTTTGAACTTGTGGATTCGTGCTTAAGGTTGGTGTTGATCTTGTGGAAGAATGCATGTGGATGATTAGGGGTTTGCAGCTTGTGGCATGCACACAATCTTCTCAATATGTGCTTAATGAAATGAATTGCGTAAAAGATAATGCTTCCTTAACGCTTCTGCTTGAACTTCCATGATAATGGATTTAATAGTTGTCTCTGTTTAGTTTTCAAAATAATTGAATGGCAATCGTTGATGCCAACGATCATTGGAGGAAAGAATCATAAATCTTGAACTTCAGAACTGGCAACAAGAATCTTGGTTTTATGCAAGTTAGGAAGGAGACACTGAGGGTGGCTCCTCTAGGGGTGGGTTTAGGAGATCTTCCCGCAGGCCGACCCAAAGTCTGAATGATGCTTAACCTTATTTTAATTTTCCTGCAAAGACAAGAAAGTACTCCTTAGACAATTTGCATTAATTTCCATTCTTAGCTCTTTGTCTTTGGATTGCTCCTGATCTTGCTGAAACTCAGATGAAACAAGTTTAGAATTCACCTAATGAAATCTTGTAGCAAACAATTTGAACTTTTCTGACCACCTTTGATGTGATTTATACTCACCTGAGTGAGGCAAGGGTGGGCCGAATGCCCCTAGTTTGGAAACTTTATGCATGATGACCTTTTATTTTTTTTGAAAAGACATTATCTCTTCTTTTTTTTTTTTTTCAAAAGGGGTGAGTGATTTTTACTTGCTTCAGAGAGAGGGGACAAGGCATAGCTGAATGCCTCTAGTTTAAGAGATAAATGCATGACTTTGGAAAATCTTGACTTGATTAATTTTCTTTTCCCTTTCTTCTTAAAATCAGTGATGCAGGTGATTTTTTTTTTAAAACAAATGGACAAAGCATGTCTAAATGCCCTAGTTTGACAAACCATGCAAAATTTAAGAACTTTATTGCGCAATCAAAAAAAAAAATTTGGAGTGAAAAATAGAGGCAAAACGGACTCGCAAAGTGACTAAAGACACAAAACAGGGTAATTGGGCCATGGTTGAGCTGGGTGCTGATCGGCACTTGTGAAGTGCTAATTGGCACTCTTAAAGTGCCGACTGGCACACCCAATTCTATCCCGATTCCTCACGTTTTTTCGACGCGTGTTTTGTGTTTTTGAGTTTTTTGAAAAATATTTTCTCTATTTGGGGCTACAAAACACTTTCCTAATTAGCTACAAACTCTTGAAACCTATTTAAACTTGGTTAGGGACTAAGGAAGCTTATTTTAGCATCTATCCTGCAAACAAATCTCTAAATCGAAGTTATCAAGAAACAATAATCACATGCAAGAGTTATACATGGCTAACAATCAAAATTTTCCTCGTTCGACCATTCATGATATCAATAGATAGCTTTGATTTTAGCACCAAGACCAATTTTACAACCTACAAACTAGAGGGAATCAAGGCTTTGAGGAATGTCAAGATCAAGTGGGATTTCCTCCATGCTGCCGTGAAGTTCTGGGATACTGAAGACCATGTATTCCGATTTAAAACTGCTGAACTTTGTCCCTAATTGAAGAATTTTCAACTATTCTGGGTTATGATCCTGGTAAAAAATTTGTAGCTGTTTCTTATGATCCCAGACATAGGGAGATTTTATCTGGTGCTCTAGGACTTTCTACTTCAATTACCAGTAGCATGATTGAAGGCCACACGATGAATCTTCATGCAGTTGTTTCAAGACTGATTAACAAACGTACTCATGGAGTGACTGACAACATGTAAAAAAAATTTGGTTTAGCTCTTTGCTTCGTGGGAGAATTTTTGCTTTGTTCTGGAAGGCCTAGTTTTGTGGATGCTCAAGCCATAGGCATTGTGAGTCAAGTTAAGTATGGTGATGATCCTGCTTCTCTAACCTTGGCAAAAACTCTTTTGGGATTGGATTTCGTCTTTGTTGGTGGAGAGTCACAGCACTTTCTTGGGAGTCCCTTGACTTTGTAGATATGGTTTATGGACAAACTAGACATGGTTGCTACACTTACTGTTGCTAATTATGGTCCTGGCAATTTCCTAAGTAATGTTGTCCTCAAAACCGAGTGTCAAACTAAAAGCAACTAGGTGAAATTTCTGAACAAGAAATCCAGTGTCTCAATTCGATGGAATTGTTATTGGTGGAAGTGCCCACCTCCTTTGTTGCGGTCCTCGGGATCAGATCACATCTTCGTAGTTGGATTAAGGAGGGCAACTTTCTATAAGGCTGATAGACTTTTGGGGCAATTCCAATATGAGCAAGGAATGCCGATGGAAAAGAAAGAAAACCTTTCACTCCTGTGGATACAAATCCTACTTCTATAAGGAACATGTTGTTAGGCTTGGAGATGGCTGACTGAGTGGATCAATCTTTTGTTAAGGTTCACTTTCACAAGATAACTATGGAATACTCTAACTGGTTGGTTAACAAAATTGTGGATAAGGAGGTTGACATGGTTGCTATGAGAAAACAATTTCTTAGAAATAACCAAGAAAAAAATGAGGCTGACAACTATGAGTTTAGAAGGAGGGACAAAGATGATAAAGTACCTAACACGGATGGAACCAATAAACAATCAAAGGAGAAAAGACTAAAGAAAAAAATGATCTTATTTTTGGCTTTAAACATGTTTATTTTAAAAGTTTATGTGAAACTCTTAGGTTTAGGAATTATTTAGGACCTCCAGGTTTAGGGCTCTGTTTAGGGTTTAGGTTTTTAGGGTTTGGTTTTTTTTAGGTTTGGTTTAGGGTTTGGGTTTCGATTTTTGTGTAATGGCTTGGCTTAATGGAATGGTTGAATTTTAAAAACAATTTTTTTTTAATGGGTAAATGGTGGGTTTGGGGAAGCTGTGACCAAACTAATATATGGTTGCCTACATACCTCCTTAGCGGAAGAATCAGGTCATCACGTAGTTCATTTTATTTGTCTTAACTTTTTCCTAGGCCGCCCTTTCGGGTCTTCAACCTAGCTTTCTCACTCTCCTTTTTTTACTCTTCTTTTGTGTAAATCGCCCTTTCGGGTTTTCAACTTACCCCTCCCCCCTTTTTTTTACTGAACCTAGGAAGGGGAATAACATAATTTACAACTATTTTAGACGTGGTGTTTTCAAACTACCACCTCAAATGTGATATTTCTTCAGTTGATCCATATTGGTTGGCTCAGTAAAAAGGTTTGCATCTAAACCCATCAACCATACTACTCCACCAGAGTATATCTGCTTGATAATATATGGACCTGCCCAATTTTGCTTGAACTTCCTGTTTGTCTCTTGAACTGGGGCTCGAATCTCTTTCAGCACTAAATAGCCCAACTTTAAATCTTTAGTTCTTACTTTCTTGTCAAAAGCTTTCCTAAGCCTCCTTTGGTAACCTTGAATGTGATACAAGGCCTTGAGTCTTTTCTCATCCATCATGCATAATTGGTCATATCTACTTTGCAACCAATCTACTTCAGGGATTTCACTCTCCAGTACTGTTCTCAATGAATGAACACCCATTTCTATGGGAAGGATTACTTCCATCCCATACACCAAGGAATAAGAAGTGGCTCCTGTGGAGGACCAAATTGATGTCCTATACCGCCAAAGTGCATAGGGTAATTGTAGATGCCAATCCTTGTAGTTCTTCGTGTTATTCTTCAAAACTCACCCTATATTCTTGTTTACAGCCTCAACTGCTCCATTGGTCTGTGGACGGTAGGGTGAGGATTTAAGGTGTTGAATATTGAACTGTCGAAGTAGCTTCTCTATTTCTCCCTTGAAATGAAGCCCATTGTCTAAAATAATTTCATGCGATACCCCATATCTACAAATGATATTAGTCTGAATAAATTGAGCAACTTTCTTCAAGTTCAAAATCTTATATGAGGCAACTTCTTCCCATTTAGTGAAGTAATCAATAGCAACAAGTATAAATTCATGGCCATTAGATGCTGTTGGGTGAATCTTCCCAATAATATCTATTCCTCATATAGAAAATGGCCAAGGTAAAGTCATGGTATGTAATGGCATAGGTGGCATGTGCTTTAGATCTCTATGGACTTGGCATTTATGGCACTTCCAAACATGAGCTGCGCAGTCTGCTTCCATAGTAGTCCAATAATAACCTTGTCTCATTATTTTTCGTGACAGCATATATGCATTCATATGTGGCCCACAACTTGACTCATGAACCTCTTCAATTATTTGTTGTGCTTCCTTGGCAGTCATGCAAAGGAGATGAATTCCATCATATGATCTTTTGTAAAGCCTTTCACCAAAAATAATATAATTAGTGGACAACCTTCTAATGGTTAATTGGTCATTCTTGTTTGCAGCCTTTGGGTATGTCCCATCCTTGAGGTACTGTAGAATGTCTGAATACCATTCACCTTCTCCATTCATTTCTTCATCTTCTTCTATTGACATGCAATAAGCTGGCTCTTCTTTTTTATTCCACCACTATTGGTCTACCTTCATCCTCCTTAGGTCCATCCATCATGGATGCCATTGTTGCTAGAGCATCTGCAATCTAATTCTGCATTCTTGGCATGTACTGGTATTGGATCTTACTGAATTACGAGGCCAACTTCTGGAGACATTCATGATAAGGCATTAGCCTTTCTTCCTTGATCTTCCATCTATTCTGAATCTAAGAAATTATCAAGGCTGAATCACCATAGACTTCCAACTCTTTCACTCCTAGACCTAGGGCCGCCTATAGCCCCATAATGTAAGTTTCATATTCAGTAGTGGCAAGAAAATTAAGCCTACCAAAGAATCTGATGTGTGTCCCTTTTGGAGAAATTAAGAGAACTCCAATGCCACTTCCATTTTGATTAGTTGCTCCATCAAAGTACATCTTCCATGATTCTAACTCTATCCCCATGATATCCTCATTCGAAAAATCTCATTGGATTTCTTTAGCTTCTTCAAATGAATAGTGGGCTAAGTGGTTAGCATTGCTCTCCCCTTCACAGACTTCTGAGTCACATATTTAATATCAAATTCTGATAGAAGTAGAACCCATTTAGCTGTCTTCCCATCTTGCATAGGCTTTTCCATCAAATATTTCAAAAGGTCCATTCTTGCAATCAACATAACCTTGAAAGCAAGCATATAATGTCTAAGTTTGCGGGTTGCTCATACAAGTGCTACACATGTCTTCTCAAGTGATGAATACTTCTCTTCGTAAGCCAACATCTTCTTGTTGATGTAGTAGATCGCATTCTCCTTCCTAGACTCCTCAATGTACTAAGCAAGTAAAGCCCCCATCGCTATATCCGTAGTTGTGAGATACAACAATAATGGCTTTTTAGGTACTAGTGGAACCAGTATCGGTGGCTTCATTAGATAATTCTTAATCTTCTTAAAAACTTCTTAGCATTGCGCATTCCATACTGTGGGAACTTCTTTCTTGGGCAATCGGAAAAGTGGCTTCCATATCATGGTGAGCTGGGTTATGAATCTGCTAATGTATTGTATCCTCCCTAAAAATCCACAAATCTCCTTTTTAGTCCTTTGAGACTTCATCTCTACAATTGCCTTGATTTTGTCATGATCAACTTCAATTCCCCTTTGGCTTACCATAAACCCCAACAGCTTTCCGGATGTGACGCCAAAAGTGTACTTCTTTGGATTCAACCACAACTTATAGAATTGGATTCTTTCAAAGAACTTCCGTAAAGCTGGTATATGCCCTTCACAATCTTTGGACTTCACTATCATGTTGTTAACATAAATTTTTACTTTTTTGTGGATCAAATCATGTAACAGAGTAGTGGCTGCATGTTGGTATGTAGCACCAGCATTCTTAAAGCCAAATGGCATGACCTTGTAGCAATACATCCCCCATGGAGTAATGAAGAAGGTCTTCTCCATATCTTCTAGAGCCATCTTTATCTGATTATATCCCAAAAAACCATCCATAAATGTCAGCAAGGCATGTCCCACTGTGTTATCAACCAAGATATCAATGTGAGGCAAAGGAAAATCATCTTTCAGGCTAGCCTTATTAAGATCTCGGAAGTCTACACACATTCTCACTTTCTCATCCTTCTTCAGTACAGGAACCACATTAGCTAGCCATTCTAGGTAGTTAACCACTCTCAGAAATCCTGCATTGTACTGTTTCTCCACTTCTTCTTTGATCTTGAAAGTCCATTCTAGCTTCATTCTTCCCAAATTCTGCTTGACCGGCTTCATGGTTGGATCTGTTGGAATGCAATGCTACACTATATCTGTATCAATCTTAGGCATGTCTTCGTATGACCATGCAAATACCTGTTTGAATTCTGTCAGTAGGGCAACTAATGCGTCTTTCTCAGATGAGGTTAGGGTATTGCCCACTTGTATCATCTTAGGTTCATCATCAATTCCCAGGTTAACAGGATAGGTTTCTTCTTTTATAGGTTCTACATTCCCTTGTTTTAATTCCTTATTATTAAGAATTTCTTTACCAATTTCCTAAATAAAAGCATTCAAAGCCAACAAATAAGCAGAATCAAAAATCACATTACAAGGAAAAGAGTTCTCAACAAACTCTACAAATTCAACAGAAATAGACTCTATAGGAATATGATCACAAACAAACTCAACAAGAACAGTAATACTAGCAAAAACAGACTTAATAGGGACAAAAATAATGTTTTTTATAGGAGTGATTGGCTCAATGGTCTTGATCTTCTCCACAAAGTCTTCCATGGGGTGGGTGGCTCCTTCCCATGCCCAATTCTTCAACTCGGTTGTGGCTTCAACGATGGCGAGTGGCTCTCAGTGAGCTCCTTCTTCCCTTAGCATCAGTACCATGGGATCTTCATCCATACAATTCGTGCCTTCACCATCAATCTCCATATATGTGGGCTTGTCAGTCACGTAAGCATCCAGATGCTCTATACTATCCATCCATTCACCAAACAGATCTTACTTCTCTTTGTAGCTTGGAAAAATGCATTGAAGGAGGTATTCTGACTCATTCCCTTCCATTCTCTCATCTTCAACTTCAAGATTCTCCAGTGTTAAGTTTCTGAAGCTGTAGATTATCTGTTTTTTTGTCTAGGGTGGCCAATCTAGCGTCTATGTCATCTTCTTCCTTATTGTATGGGGTCAGTGAGCCAAGTTCTGAATTGTGGAATGACCCTCACTCAGGAATTTCTCAACCATGCTTATCATATCAAGGGCTTGACCTTAAACTAACATCAGTAATGCAACTCCAATCCGAGGGCCGCCTCATAGGGGTAACCATTATAATCTATATCATCAGCTTCTTCATCTTCAACTTCCACCTCATCTCCTACAACTTCCAACACATTTTCTAACTCATGTTCTTTACTTTTAGCACAATTCTCCATATCTATAGGTTCAGCTTCAGCATCATCCTCTATATCTCCATCATAAAAGTCCACACCATCATCAAAGTGGTCTTTATAGAAAGATCCTACATTTTCATCTTCTCTATCGCTAGAGGGTTCACCCTAATCATTGCACTATATTGGCTATCATAGTCTTCACTATTGTTGTTGTCGCTGTCACTATTGTTGTCATCCTCACCATCTTCGTTGTCATTGCTGCTGCTATCACTACTACTATCACTACTACTATCACTTTTGCTGTTACTACCTTCATCATCATCACTAGGGGCTCATTCCCCTTCCTCATCTTCATCACTTATTCTTACTTCATATGGGCTTTTCAATGCATGTTGCAAGCTTCCAAGCACTCCTCTTCTTCTATATTGTAGATGGCATCTCCTAAAAGTGTACTTATAGCATCAGGGTCCATGTAATTAGCCCAATCAATGGGGACCCAATTTGTGTCTTCCTTGGTTCCAGGAGCTTGTTGTTACAATCAAAGAATAGCTCAAACCCAGGCACCATTGTTCTCAACTTAGGATCATACCTTGGTTCAAGGAATCCCCAATAGCATTGTCTATCTTTGGCTTTGACAAATTTCCTGTTCAATGTGGAAGTATAAGGCTTTAGGAGTTCTAGGGGACAAGGGAGTCCCTTGGCTTTTGCCTTTGCACGGGTCATTCTTCTCACCTCCATTTCTAGTAAGTCATCATCAGTAGGCTTATAACCTAGCCCAAAAGGTGGTGTGGTAGTGGGAATTATTGAAACTTGAGCAGTTGCCTTCTTCACAGTCTTCCCTAAGTTCATCCAAGGAAGGTAATTCATTCTCCTCATCATTGCCACCACATTATTATTGTTGTAAGGAGCAAAGTCCATGGGAATCTTCTATGCCTCTTCTTCTTTCCTTTCAAAATCAGGCTTCTTAATTTCAAAGCCATCAAAGGTCAATGGCTCATTCTCAGAATCAATACCAAAAATGGGCTTTGGTATGGTCAAAGTATCACCATATATGGTAACTATGGCTCCTTCATGCGGAAACCGAATCTTTTGGTATAGGGATGAAAGTACGGCCTCTGTATCATGGATCCATGGCCACCCAAGGAGCATATTGAAGCACAAAGCTATGTTCAAGACTTGAAATTCCACCTTCTTGATCATTGGTCTTATAGTGAGCTCCATTGTCACGGTTCCCAATACCTCCCTTCTACTATTGTCACATGCCCTCACATGCTGATCAGTTAGCACAAAATCTTCAATACTTAGGCCTAAGCAACTTGTAGTCTTTAAATGACACACATTTAAGGCACTTCCATCATCAATTAGAACCATTGGAATCCTCTTGCGTTTGACATCTACAGTAATGTGCAATGGGTCATTGTGGTGCTTCCCTTTCTTCGTCAAATCTTTGTCACAGTAGGAAATAATGAGTTCCCTACTTATAGACCCAATCATGGCATTCAGATCTTGAGGAGTAGTGGTTGTAGGAACTTGGATTTAATTGAGAAGGTCTACCAAATTCTGGCGGTGCTTGTATGAGGCCATGAGTAAACCCCATAAAGATATATTGGCTTGTGTCTTTTGCAACTGCTTGAGAACCTCATCCTCTTCCATGGGTCTTTGTTAGGTAGATTTGTTCAAGGATTCTATCGGGTTGTCTGTCTCCAAATGTAGGGGTTTGAAGTGTCTCCCCCCTTGTGATGTGGGCAATTTTTCATAGGTCATTAAAATCGGTATTTTGGGGTTTGAAGTGTCTCCCCCCGTATGTGGGTGTTTGGTAATTTGATTGGGGTTTGAAGTGTCTCTCTCCATTTGTGGATGTTGGGTAGTTTGATTAGGGTTTGAACTCCCCTCATATGTGCATGTTAGGTAATTTGGGGTTTCTGTAATATCTTCACTCCATATATCATATCCTGCAGTGGATGTCATACCCATTGATGAATCCTGGAAAATCAGTGGGCTGAAAGTCTCCGGGCTTTGATGATCTTGAAGGCTGAGTCCTGAAAAACCAAATACAATCAGAAAAGACCGGTAGAGGCCGGTCTAGGGTCCTCCAATAGTAAAGTCAATGGGTTGGAATAGAGAGAAAATACTTCTAGGACTTTTTCTTTTTTCTTTTTGAAAAATGTCTGAATCCCTTACCTCTTTGTAGGAAAATGTTTTTATAGTGCACATAGAACGATTACTTGCTCTAATAACTGTTCCTATTGTCGAGGAATTCAGCAAAGTCAGAGGTAACTTCCATAACTTCCATGGAAGTTACTTTATCTGGACCGGTGCTTCATCATGATTAGTGGAGGCCTTGGTTCATAGGTAAGAACTATATCTATCTAAGTTCAAAATGCTCATCCATCCGTTATTAGGGACGAACGAGGCCTCGTCTGTTCGTTATTAGGGATGGACGAGGCCTCGTCCGTCCTTTATTAAGGATGGACAAGGTAAGCTGGGGATGGTTTTTTGTCGCGCCCTATCTCTCCATTCTTAGTCTTTGGACGACCCATAAGAACGGAATAGGGCTTCATTTTTATTACACCATCACCTATCAACTCTTCCCATGTCATCATAAAGCACTCGGGTAGGTCATAAATCAACTCAGACCGGTCCAGTGACTTTGGGCTATGAGTTGGTGAGTTCGCCACTAGATACCTGAATCTAATGAAGAACAGTGATCCATGGTTACTACCACCATATGTTGAGATGGGTGTTTACATATTTGTTATTTTGATGGCATACATTATGACAGTTAAGGAAAGCTCTTAATAATCAACATGGCAACACAAACAAAAAAATATCATACAAACATCTCAAAACATAGACAATCAAAAAAACAACAACATCATTCAAAAAACAATGGTATATAGTTGGTCACTTAAAGTCTAATACAAAACTTAGCCCTCAACATCCCCATTGGAGTCGCCACTGTAAGAGACCTGGAACTTGGGTGCTCTCAAAAAAGAGATTTTGGTGTTTTAAGGTACCTCTCTTGTCAGTAGTGGTGTGGAGTCACCACTTTTTTTTATACAAAAAAAATTTAAAAAAAATAAATACAATTACATATTCAAAATACATCAAATGTCATTGATTGAATAAAAAAAGTACAATTTGGTAGATTAACCTTATAAGGCTTTGGTCCTAATTACAATCTATGCAAAAAAAATACAAAATTTTGATCCTAGTTACAACCTACCAAAATTAAAGACAAAACATTAATCTACTAACCAAAATCCTAAGTTCGGGGGCAAGGTTACGAAATGGGAAGGTGTTAGGCACCCATTTCGTCCAGACAGAGTCTGGTCTTCTAGGCTCTAATGACCATTATATACCCTTTTTGTATGATGTTGAATGATATGTTATAACACACATGAAAAACATTTGACAAAAATTAATTTAAACAAATTTGTCTTATGAATATGTCATCTTTTTTTAAAAGAAAAATCAAATCTATTTTGAAAAGTATGAAAAAATGAGACTTGATTTGTAAAAATCAAATCTGTTTTTGTAAAGGGTCAAAAGAAAGATTTTGTTAAGAAAAATTAGATCTGTTTTGGAAAGTTAAAAAAAAAAAAAAAAAAAAAAAAAAGGATTTGATTTGTAAAAATTAGATCTATTTTGTAAAGGACAAAAAAAAAATGAGATTTTGTCAAAAAGAATCATATCAGTTTTGAAAAGTTTAAAAAAAAAAAAAAAAGAGAGATTTTTAAAAGAGGGTTCGTATTCATGAGACAAACTTATTATGCATTCATCACATATTAAAAAGAAAGATTTTAACCTAACTCTTAATTCCTTCTTTGAAATTTCAAAATCTGCAATTTTATAAATAAATTTAAAAAAAAACCTTTCTCAAAAAAATTTTCAGATCTGTATTTAATGAAAATACAAATTAGTTGTATTATTAGAAAAAAAAATACATATCTGTATTTAATGAAAATACATATCAGTTTTATGACCAAAAAAATACAGACCTGTATTTGTTGAAAATACAGACCAATTTTTTATTTTTTTTAAAAAGTTTTGATGATCATTAGTAGATTTTGAAACCAAAGAAAAAAAATTAAAATATGCAATCCACTAAAGAACATGTCTAAGAAAATTCCAACTAAGTATATAACCATGGCAAATCTATATGTATAATAATAGGTGAAGCTGAGAGAAATTCAAATTAGAATTCCAATTTAGAGTTCCAATTGTGCTCCATGTGTCCTAAATTATTTATTCTTAAAGAGTTTTATTTCTTAATTTTAGAATCAAATGTGGAACCACATCCTAAATATTCATCCAAGTGAGTTATTAAGTATAAAAACCAAAAGAATCTAAAATAAATGAATCGTAAAAAAAAAGTTCTTCACAATAATTATAAAAAAAAATCGACAATTTAAATTATATACCTAATAATATCCTTACAAAAATTTTTAAAGAGTTAACAAAATATAAAAATGACTGTCAATAGTATTTAAATTTTATATATATATATATATATATAGGAATTATATTATACATCTTATTATATATCTTTAAATGTATCCATGTATATGCATGGGGTTACAAGCTAGTATGAATTAAAAGACATAATAAAATCAAACATATTAACCAAATTCGTGCAATAAACAATCACAACATACTAATTAATGGAAAAGAAAAAAAAAAACAAACAAAAGAATGAAACTAAATACCTCTTGCATGAGCATGCTCTTCAAATAAAAGAATATTTTAGAAATCAAAGAAGTTTTCACTTCTTTGAGGTCTAAAATACTTTACTTACAAAAAAGAAGTTCTCAAAGTAAAAGCCTCCTGAACATCTTTAACGTAACGGGAGCAGAGAAGTCAGAAAAGAAGAACCCTGAATTCTGATCTTTTTCCTCTATTTATAGAGGTGGGGATGCTTAAAAAATAAGTTGAATGAGATCAGATACGAATTGGAATGCATCCTTATCTCTAAAAAGTTGAAAAATATAGGTTTTATCTCAATCAGGAGTTTCCTGGGCCGAGCCAAGTGTTTGGGCCAATCGACACTCCAAGAGTGCTGACAGGCCCTCTTGGGTGCTAGGCCCGCATTTGAGTTTTGGTCCGATTTGGACTCCTTTTTGAGGATTTTTTTAGCTGGAAATTGCACCTAGATGCATTTTTTATTTGTATTCTAAAAATTAATCCCTTATTCTTGATATTCAGTCTCCAAAGTGATAATTATCTCATAAATAAATATTCCAAAAAAACTTGATTATCCACAACTTCTTTGTTATCTGATTATCCACTTTATTCCCATGCACTAACCAACAACCAATCACAAAATTATTTAATTAATTTTAATTTTTTAATCAATCGGAATTAATTTAAATTAATCATGCATGATCGGATCCACCCAACAAAATGCATGCAAATCGTGAAAACTTGATCTCGTGATATCTTTCAATCCGACAGTCCAGTTTGAGAATCGGGCATACCACTGCGACCGTTAGAGTCTCAAGATCATTTTAATAATATGCAGTGAATGAATTAACGCATGTAATGCAACTCCAAATTTTGGGTATATGAATGGTCAATCTAGTCATCTTCCAAATTAAATTATGGGTGTAAAATCGAGTGTCTACACCTATCTTAACTGAATAACAATCATCCCTACTCCTAGGCCAGGTCATACAATCATCTTGGCGAGTGAACAATGGAATCGCTTTGATCTTCTGTGCCTCGAATGGAAGGAATAAATTATCAATCAGAGAACAATCCCACCACCCCGAATCCGGATTATTAAGCTGTGAGACTCGAAAATCATCCAACCCCTCCTCTCATGGGGAAATAATTTTTGCAGGCAAACTCCCCAGGAACCAGTTATCCTTATAACTTCAAGAGCATTTAAATCATATGTTTTAAAAAATATAAAGTAAATATCCTTAGCAAATAATTTTTTTTTTCCAAACTCAAACTCTCTTTCCTTTTTTTCCATTAGAAGAAAATATACCATGTTTTTTAGATTAAAAGTTTAAAATGTGTACTATTTTCTCATCTATAAACAAAAGAAATATTTTTCATTTAGCGTTGCAATTATTATATGTCCTTTATATACAAGATAATCAAACATAATAAATCATGCTAAAAAGCATGTTTTAAATATAGATTATATATGTATATATGTGTGTGTGTATGTATGTATGTATATGTATGTGTTGTGGAACTGAAAACTATTGATATATCTTTTTTTCCTTTTTAGTTTCCTTTCCCCCTCTACAAAATTTTTTGGCTTTGCCATTGTTCCATTGAGTTTTTGGGATGTCTCATAGACAATGGATGCTAGCTTATATGGGAGAGTTGTGCCGTTGATTTGGGTTTGATGGAGTTTAGGTTCTAAATTTCTCATACGTCTAGGTGGTTTTTGGGTGTTGGTGGTTTCAAATCTACAAAATGGGTGTTCGTGGTTTCAAATATAGTCCAACCGAAGCTTAGGATGATTGGCTTTGATTGTTTGTGGTTTTCATTGGTGGGATTGAATTCAAATGGATTTTGATTTGGATTCAGATGAGTTTTTGTTGGTGGTTTTCTTTCATTTTCTTAGCAACCAAATAAAGGGAAGGTTTAGTGAGAAATTTTTCTTTGATTTTTTCGGGAATACTTGATACCAACATTTTTTTTTTGGGCGACCAAATATGTTATTTAGGGGAAAAACATGTTCATCCTGTTAATTAGGAAAAAGATTGAAAAGAAAAAAAAATTAATTTAATTTAATTTAATTATATTTTAGGATTTATTAATAATGGCATAATTCTATATATCTATATATATTATAATAATAATTGTAGGGACTGGGTTTAAGCACTTCTTTTATTAAATGAATGGACTCAGACTCAACTAGCCCAATACAATAAATTTGTAAAGAGTAGGTCAAAGAGCTAGGTTTTAGCGCATGGACAACAGTTAATATGGTGTTCATGACAATCAAACAGGGATGAACTGAGTTTATCAAAGAAAAGTTATTCTTGGTACAATCCAAGGAGCTTTGTTCTAGGGAATATTGAATGATTCTTGTAGGGGCTGGGCTTTTTCCATGCGACGCTGGGGTTCATGATTTTCACCCCACCAAGGGCTGGCCTTGTAGTGTAAGGCTTGACACCCTAGTCCCACATCGGCAAGGAAAGCACCCCTGGGACAAGGTGGACTCAAGCCCAGCTAACCCAATACAATGAATTTGTAGAGTATGGGTTCAAGAACTAGGACCTGGTAAAGATTACAATAACTAAACATGGTAATGAATGGGTTGGGTGACAAGAATATAAGCTAAAGCTTAAGATATTGTTCCTCAGCCCTCCTCTTAGGGGCTAAAAGCTCTTATTGCTTCTTCAATGCTTGGTTACAAGGGTCATGCGAGTGCTGCAGTATTTTCTGCCTCTTCCCCCCCCCCCCCCCCTCATTCTCTTTCTGGAGAACTTCTTACATTATATACTTCTTTTCAGTTGATCCTAGCCTTACATTTGTCGACCAGGCAGGTCACTACTTGAGTGCTTGTCTCATCAGCCGTTTTTCCATCCTTCTGTGAGCTGCGGCTACCAAGACTACAGTGTTTAGGGGTCATTTCCTCATTAATGTGGCCAGAATGCCAGCAGCTGGCATTTAATGTGGAGATGACAGTTTGTCTTGAATTTGCTCTTCCACCGTCTTCCCATGATCGGCACATTATGCTTTTTCTTTTTCATGGGGTGCTTTGGGGGGCTGCCTATGATGGGGCGTTGACTCTCCCTCCTCTGGTTGGGGTTGGCCGAGGACATGGTTGTCCTCGGCGGTTGTCCTCGGCGGTTATCCTAGGTGATTCGGACCTTCTCACGTCATCCTCAAAAGTTTTCTTTCTCCTCGGCATGGGTCTTGGGCTTGGTACGAAGTGAGCTGGGGTTGCCTAATCCCTTGGCCCCACAATAGCCCCTCAAAATCCTGCTGTCATGCTCCTCGGGCAGAGAGGAGGATTTTGATGTCCTCGGACCTTTGCCATGGCTTATCAAGTCTTGTCCTCCATTAGCGCAAGAGTCTTTTCACCTGCCCAAGGCACGCTTTTGACGCTTCGGTGTATGAGGCGCGCTCTCATTAATATCCTTGTGAAGTGGCGCAGATCCAACGGTTGGGAATTTCTTTGGAAATTGGGCGGGATTTGCTTCGTCGTATCTCTCTCTCCTCGAATTTCGTGCAGATTAATTTCACTAGATTTCGCCTTTTATATAAGGCCTCCTACGGGAATTGTTCTTTTTACAACTCACTATGTTCATCAAAAACTTCAAGCCTTCAACACCATAGGCCCTTCCAAGGACTTTGCCAAGGCTGTGATCAAGGCTTAAGGAATGAGATGGCCCTAGATAAGGGCAGGGGCCAGGAAGCAAAGGATAAAGATGTTCTTTCCCTTCAACCAAGCAAGAAAGAAAGCCTTCCTCCTTCGGCCAAGAATCGAAGTAAGCGTAGGTCGCATCATATTTTCGGTGCACCCAAGTTTGGGCCTCGCATTGATGGTGGGACCCCGATGGAGGTCTGCGAGATTGCTGAACACTTGACGCTCAAGCGTTGCCCTCTCCTAATGTCCAGTTATCATGAAACTGGAAGAGAATCAAGGGAACATCCTAGGATGGGGCAGCGAGGCACCTCCGCTTCTTCTTCTTTCTCATTGCCGGTGCCGTCCCTATAGGCTCGAGTGCTGCTGGGACGAGGCGACACATCGACCATTCCCATGAGCTTTCTCTTTTTAGAGTTAGCCTTAAAAAAGCCTGTCTCAACCTCTTCCACCGTAGTTAGTTATAAAAGACAAGTCATCCTCGGCCTCCTCTATTGTAGTTTAGCTCTAAGAGACAAGCTTTCTGATGTATGATGTATTTTTTTTTTATTCAACAATAAATAATAAAGAAGGCTGTTCTCCTTACTTTACGAATCTTTTTAATCTCTCTGCAATAATTACTTAGTGTGTGCGTTATCTCTTGCCTCCAATGGGACTTTATAGTTGATGCCGCTAGTATTTAACGAAGCATTGTCACCCTAATTTCGATAAAGCCGACGATAGCCCTTAGTCGTTATCTCTAATTAAGTTAACAATATAAGAATTATTAGGGAAATGATTGGGTTCTCTGTCTCGTGGACTGTGCGAATAGCCGAGCACGCTGGACTTAAATAAGTGAGGATCGTTTTTCATAGATTTGAGTCCGAGGACCATGTACTATTTTGGTTCCGTCTAGGACTTAGTTTTTTCTGAGATGCCTAGTTTCCCCACAGATTTGAGTCCGAGGACCATGCAATACCCTGGTTCTATCTAGGACTTAGTTTTTTCTGAGGTGCCTAGTTTCCCCACAGGTTTGAGTCCGAGGACCATGCAACACCTTAGTTCTGTCTAGGACTTAATTTTTTTTGAGGTGCCTAGTTTCCCCACAGGTTTGAGTCCGAGGACCACACAATACCTTGGTTCTATCTAGGACTTAGTTTTTTCTGAGGTGCCTAGTTTCCCCACAAGTTTGAGTCCGAGGACCATGCAATACCTTGATTCTGTCTAGGACTTAGTTTTTTCTGAGGTGCCTAGTTTTCCCACAGGTTTGAGTCTGAGGACCATGCAATACCTTGGTTCTGTCTAGGACTTAGTTTTCTCTGAAGTGCCTAGTTTCCCCACAGGTTTGAGTCTGAGGACCATGCAATACCTTGGTTCTGTCTAGGACTTAGTTTTCTCTGAAGTGCCTAGTTTCCCCATAGGTTTGAGTCTGAGGACCATGCAATACCTTGGTTCTGTCTAGGACTTAGTTTTCTCTGAAGTGCCTAGTTTCCCCATAGGTTTGAGTCCGAAGACCATGCAATACCTTGGTTCTGTCTAGAACTTTTTCCAAGTGCCTTAGAAGGCTCAACCCCGAGTGCACTACCATAGCATGAGGTAGCAGTTTTTGGGACTTACTCTACTTCGCATGTGTGGTAGTAGTTATAAAGTGTTAACTTCCCCTCAGCACCTGGTCCGAGGACTTCAGGCGTGACCAAGGTTCGCATTTAAACACATAGCTCAGGTGCCTTAAAAGGCTCAGCCCCGAGTGCATTACCACAGCATGAGGTAGCAGTTTTTGGGACTTACTCTACTTCATATGTGTGGTAGTAGTTATGAAGTGTTAACTTCCCCTTAGCACCTGATCCGAGGACTTCAAGTGTGACTAAGGTTCGCATTTAAACACATAGCCCAGGTGCCTTAAAAGGCTCAGCCCCAAGTGCATTACCACAGCATGACGTAGTAGTTTTTGGGACTTGCTCTACTTCGCATGTGTGGTAGTAGTTAAGGCCGCCAAAATGGCCTTCTCCACTGATGGGAGTTTGATCCCACTGTGTTTAACCATTGCACTTGCTAACGCATAAGCTCTCCCCACAGACGGCGCCAATTGTAGGGACTGAGTTTGAGCACTTCTTTTATTAGATGAATGGACTCAGGCCCAACTAGCCTAATACAATAAATTTGTAGAGAGTGGGTCAAAGAGCTAGGCTTTAGTGCATGGACAACAGTTAATATGGTGTTCATGACAATCAAACAGGGATGAACTGAGTTTATCAAAGAAAAGTTATTCTTGGTACAATCCGAGGAGTTTTGTTCTAGGGAATATTGAATGATTCTTGCAGGGGCTGGGCTTTTTCCATGCGACGCGGGGGTTCAGGATTTTCACCCCACCAAGGGCTGACCTTGTAGTGTAAGGCTTGACACCCTAGTCCCACATCGGCAAGGAAAGTACTCCTGGGACAAGGTGGACTCAAGCTTAGCTAGCCCGATATAATGAATTTGTAGAGTATGGGTTCAAGAACTAGGCCCTGGTAAAGATTGCAACAGCTAAACACGGTAATGAATGGGTTGGGTGACAAGAATATAAGCTAAAGCGTAAGATATGGTTCCTCGACCCTCCTCTTAGGGGCTAGAAGCTTTTATTGCTTCTTCAGTGCTTGGTTACAAGGGTCATGTGAGTGCTGCAGTATTTTCTGCCTTCCCCCCCCCCCCAATTCTCTTTCTATATACCTCTTTTCAGTTGATCCTAGCCTTACATTTGTCGACCAGGCAGGTCACTACTTAAGTACTTGTCTCATCAGCCGTTTTTCCATCCTTTTGTGAGTTGCGGCTACCAAGACTGCAGTGTTTAGGGGTCATTTCCTCATTAATGCGGCCAGAATGCCAGCGGCGGGTATTTAATGTGGAGATGACAGTTTGTCTTGGATTTGCTCTTCCACCGTCCTCCCATGATCGGCACATTATGCTCGTTCTTTCTCATGGGGTGCTTTGGGGGGCTACCTGTGATGGGGCGTTGACTCTCCCTCTTCTGGTTGGGGTTGGCCGAGGACATGGCTGTCCTCGGCAGTCATCCTTGGTGATTCAGACCTTCTCACGTCATCCTCGGAAGTTTTCTTCCTCCTCGGCATGGGCCTTGGGCTTGGTACGAAGTAGGCTGGGGTTGCCTAATCCCTTGGCCCCACAATAATCATAATAATAATAATAATAATAATAATAATAATAATAATAATAGGTGAAGCTGAAAGAAACTCAAATCAGAATTTCAAATTAGAGTTCCAATTTTGCGCCGTGTGTCTTAAATTATTTATTCTTAAAAAGTTTTATCTCTTAATTTTAGAATCAAATGTGAGACCATATCATAAATATTCATTCAAGTGAGTTATTAAGTACAAAAATCAAAAAGTCTAGAATAAATGAATTGTAAAAAGAAAAAGAAAAAAATGTTTCACAATAATTATAAAAAAAAGCATGAACAATTTACATTTTATACCTAATAATATCCTTACAAAATTTTTTAAAGAGTTAATAAAATGTAAAAATGACTATCAATAGTATTTAAATTATATATATAGGAATTATATTATGCATCTTATTGTATATCTTTAAGTATATCTATGCATTAGAGAAAATCCAATTAAGTTTTAATTGGATTCTCAATTTTGCACCGCTTGTCCCATTTAATTTTTGATTTTGTGCCAAGTGAATTATTGAGTGTAAAAATCAAAGAGTCTAAATCAAATTAGATTCTAAATTTGATTTCAATTGGATTCCAATTTTCGGCCACATGTCCATCTAAGTTTTTAATTTTTGTGGTAAGTGAATTATTAAATACAAAAACCGAATAGTCTAAAACCAATTAAATTCTAAATCATATATATATATATATATATATATATATATAATCAGAAACCATTACATATTTTAAAATTTTATAATTAAAAAAAAGTGTAAGCAAATACCATTTATAATTTGAACATTTTCTAAAAAAATGTATAATTTAAACCATATAATTGTGATATTTTTAAATTGTACTTGTGCATATGCACGTGGCTACACACTAATAATTAATAAACCACATTACATAATTTTATTGGATCAATTATACAAACATGGCAAGTTGATGACTCACTTAACAATCATATTAACAAAGAACAAATGAAGGAAATGCTTATGCAAATGGTATATAACTTGAAGAGATTCAGATCTTCTAGATTTTTTAAGGTACTCTATTAATAGATTTTCTTAAATTTTAACTACACTTTAATGATTTAATGATCTAGATTCTGACATGTCAGCATTCTACTAACAATATTTTTAAAATAATAAAATAATATTGCAAACAAAATAACTAAGATTATTATTAGTGGAATGCTGATTTGGTAAAATATAGACCATTAAATTATTAAAAAATAGTTAAGATTTAAGGAAATCTATTTGGTAAAATATCCTAGAAAATCTAAAAAGATCTGAATCTAACTTTAAGATATAAAATCAAAATTAAGTCAATTTCAAACCATCCAAATTTGAGAGTATGTTTTGAATTTTGGTGAAAAAAAAATATATATTAAAAAATACCTTGAAATGGTGCGTTCTTATTGAATAGTGATTCGTGACTCGTGATTCGTGAATGGGGCATTGGCTCTTCTTTAGTTAATTTCCTTTTTCTCACTTCACTCTCAATTTCCTCGGGTGTGGAACGCGGTTCAAAAAGGACAACTCTATCCCCCGCGCAGGTCTCTAGTCAATTTTGCTGCTTTCATGTCTCAAAAAACCTGTTCATCATCATCTTCATCCGTCCAAACATGGGGTTGGGATGTCTTTGTGAGTTTCTATGGAAAAGATACCCGCCTTAGCTTTACTGACCACCTCTTTGCTGCTCTATACCGGAACGGGATTCGCACCTTCAGAGATGACCGTGAGATGGAGAGAGGCGAAGCTATCTGGACCGAGCTTGAGAAGGCAATCATGACATCCAGGATTGCTGTTATAGTGTTTTCGAGAAACTACGCTGCTTCAAGCTGGTGTCTCAAGGAGCTGGAAAAAATCATGGAATGCAGACGGAGCTTGAAGCAGATTGTACTGCCAGTTTTCTACGATGTGGGGAAATCAGAAGGGGAGTTTGGAGAAGGCATTTGCCAGTCATGAGGAGCGATTCGGGTTAGACAAGGTGCGGAGGTGGAGGGCTGCTTTGACTGAGGCTGCAAACTTGTGTGGGGAAGACTTGCAAAATGTTGCACATCGGTAATTCAATTTCTTGCGCAATATAGATGTAGATGTAGGACTTGCACTGGATTTTCTAGTTTCAGAAACATTAAAGAAGCATATTTTCTTATCTTATTAAGGTGGCTTGGAACCAAGTTGCATATAAGACTTATTATTATTGGCATTCATACAGGTTTTAGATAGATTTGGACTACACCATTTCTGTTTTCTATTTAAGCTATCTTGCTATTTAAATACTCACTAAGTAAAATTCTTAGTTTACATTGTACTGGTAATGTTACATTTACATTGTAGACTAAACAAACGTGTACAATGTTTGACACATTTATTTAGTCTACAATGTTAGTGTAAACCTATAATTACCCCACTCATATTTCACGTATATGACATATCTGCAATTCTGCATCAATCAAACTCACTAGTGTGAGTGTGCACGGGAAGAGTTGGAAGGTCTTTTCAACCCAATCCGACCTTGTGGAGTTAAAAAAATTCCCAACCCAATCCAAGCTAGTTGTGTTGCATGGCAAAAAAATGGGGTATGGTGCTTCATTTCGATTCACCTTGATTGGTACAAGCATCAAATGACGTTTTATGGTTGTTACTAGCTGTTTGGAGACAATTTCCTTCTTATTTTCTGTAAAATTATGTCGAACAGTGTTTTCTTTTAAATTTTTTTTTTTTATCAGTATGTAAAACAGAGTTTCTGTAGCAGGCTCACTCAAGTGAGCCTTAACCTAGTTCAAGCAGGCTTTAATGACTCACTTGAGCATTTATCAGGTGAGCCTTGTACGGGTGTCTGCTTAATCCTACTTGTACTCTCTTATTTTCGCTTGACCTCCGCTCACTGCTCAGTGCTTGCTCAAGCAGACTTGTCTCTGCTTGATATCAACTCAACGCTCACTTGAGTGGACTTCACAAATTGCCAATTGGCACTTTAAGAGTATTGATACAGGCTCTCTTTGTGCCAATTAAATTTCTTGCACACAGGACTTGCTTGAGTGAGCCTCGAGTAAGCCACTAAAATTTTCACATTTCTTCTTTTTTGCGGAGCAAAATAAATTTGAAAATATAATGTCTGTGGATTGTGGGGTAGTGCAAAATAAATCTGAAGAGAGAGAAGATGGGCTAGGAGGAAGAAGAAATAGGATGAGAAGGGATAAAAAAATTAAAAATGATAAAGAAAAAGAGACATCTGAAGAGAGGAAAAAAGAAAAAGGTTAAACAATGAATAAAAAGATTTAAAGAAAATAGAGAAATGACAGAGAGTAAGTTGGGGCTGTGTGTTTAAAAAGTGATTAGGTAAAATAAAAAATATGATATAAAATTTGGGTGAGTTGGAGATGCTTTGAGAGAGAGAGAGAGAGAGAGAGAGAGAGAGATGTTGCAACAATATAATTAAAAAAAAAAAAAAAAGAGAATGCCTCATCTACATTCGCTCTCCTTGCTCATAAAATCCATGTATTAACCTCAAAAATTGTTAGCTGTAAGCCAGCTTATTGAAGTGGCATCTTGAGACTTTTTTTGTGTTCAACTCTACAGAATTTAACAAGAAAAGTCTGTTGGAGATGTTCTAGTAAGAGTATAAGACCAATCTTAGATTCATAAAACTATAATATTTAAGATTTGACATGTATAAGGTTTTGTCATAACTGTAAGTGTTAGGGAATAAATCATGAATAGGCATTGCATGATAGTGAATAGTAATGGAAGGATTTCTCTAGATATTAATGGAGGGCTTAGAGACATGGCTCAATTAGCAAGAATGAAGAGAGTGAATATTTTCTATTAATCTTAGTTACAATGAAATGGATAGAGTCAATTTCAGGGTTTCTTATATAGGATAAAGTTTGGCTGCAAACTTGATTTGTAGCTATCTTTTATAACCCATTACATGACAATATATAAGACTATCTATGGTTATTCATAAATAAGTCACATGCTCGTTAAAAAAGTCATGTGACTAAAACTACATATCGATGGTTATTTCAATCGCCACATCGTGGGTTGGAACAAGATAGCTCCAAACATTTGGAGCCCAACTGTTTCCTTTCTTATATCTAATAGTATGCATAGTGTTACATCATTTAAAAGTTTCATTAGTGTGATATAGATATTAAAAAACTGTGTATCATTGCAAAAAACTCCCAATCCAACAAGGTCTGAGAAAGGTAATTGGTAGACAACCTTACCACCAATTTTTAAAATAATGCAACACAATTATAATTTTGAATTTATAATATTTGATATAAACCATAAAATGGATCCATGTAAAATTAATAGTTCTAGCGCTGCTAAGTTTCAACATTGTAATATGGTGGGCTCTTGGGAACTGAGCTCATATGTCTAACAGTACGTTTTTTCTTTGTGCTAAAATTGGTGTTTGGAGGTTAGAGGAGGTGCTTAGGGGCTAACTAACAAACCAAGTGCATATATATATATAATTCAATAGTTGCAAGAAGGAGGATTTAAACCCTAGACCTCTCCATTGAAAACATTAGGAAGTATTTGTTGCACTTGCCACAAGACTCTTGTCACAAAATACACACACGCACACACTAGCATTGATACTAGTGGCTGCTATTCCTGAAGTAGTCTTATTCATTATCATTTTGGTATTTGTTTTTGTCTTTCATTATTCGTTAACCATATAAAATTATTCACTTCTATCTTTATTGTGAATGGCAGTTTTGAGTCAACATTTATGGAGGAAATTATTAAAGATGTTTTCAATAAACTAGATCTGGCATACTTCAGGGTTGCAACCTACCCTGTTGGGATTGAGTCTCGACTGCAAGATCTCAACAGACTGTTAAGCAGGGATTCAGGTGATGTTTGCATGGTCGGCATTTTGGGCATTGGCGGCATTGGGAAAACAACAATGGCCAAAGCTATCTATAACCTACTTCACAGTGAATTCGAAGAAAGTTGCTTTCTTGGAGATGTAAGAGAAACTGCTAAGCAACCAGATGGTCTGATAAAATTACAGAAGAAAATTCTCTCCAGTGTCCAAGTAAATGATGGTAGAAAAATAAGTCATGTTGATCAAGGAACTATGGTAATAAAAGATAGAGTATGGTCTAAAAGGGTTCTTCTTGTTCTAGATGATGTGGATCATCAGGAACAATTGGATAAATTAGCTGTAAGGCGTAATTATTTTCAACCAGGAAGTAGAATTATCATTACAACGAGAAATGAGTCTTTGCTAAATTTGTTTGAGGTGGATGAGAGATATATGCCACCAAAATTGAATCACCATGAGTCACTTCTGCTCTTCAGTTGGCATGCCTTTAGAAAAGACCAACCTAATGAAGATTTTGAAGAGCTCTCAAAGGAAGTAGTAGGTTATGCCGAAGGGCTTCCATTGGCACTTGAAGTTTTGGGTTCTCTTTTGTCAGACAAGAAAAAATCTGAATGGGAAAGTGCATTGCAGAGATTAAAAGTAACAATTCCCTGTAAAATCCAAGAAAAACTTAAGAGTAAGTTTTGATTCACTAAGTGATGAGCAGCAGGAGTTATTCCTAGACATTGCATTTTTCTTTGATGGAATGGACAAAAATTATACAATTGAAATACTCAAAGATTCTAATTTATTCCCTGAAATTGAAGTGGCAGTTTTGGTTAATCGATGTCTTGTAACAATTGATAACTCGAACAAGCTGAGAATGCACAACTTGTTAAGAGACATGGGTAGGGAAATTGTCCGTAGAGAATTTCGAAAAGAGCCTGGAAAACGTAGCCAACTATGTATTCAGGAGGATGTGCTTGATGTACTGAAAAAAAACACGGTAAGAGCCTGAAATTCAGTGTTAGTTAATAACTAAGAAAATGTTTGATTCATAAGCATGCATATTCAGCATAACTCCACTGATGGAACCAGACACATATCCCCCTCCCCTCCTTTCTTTTTTTAAACCAGGTTTTCATCCCTGTTAGTGTTATTTATTATTATGCTTGTATATTGCAATTTCTAAAAAATACAATTAGTCATAGATTGCTCTCTGCAGGGAACAGTAGCAGTTGAAGGCATCGTCCTAAATTTGCATAGGTCAAATGAGGAGCAAGTGAATTCAGAAGCTTTTGCCAAAATGAATAGACTAAGAGTGCTCCAATTGAATTACATGGGCCTCAGTGGGAGCTTTCACTGTCCTTCCAAGAGTCTAAGATGGCTACAGTGGTATGGATTCCCACTGAGATCCTTGCCATCTGACTTATATATGGAGAATCTAGTTGTCATTGATATGCCTCATAGTAGGCTGAAAGAAATTTGGAAGGGAACCAAGGTATAATAATTTAAGGGTAAAATATCATTTTCGTCCCTAAACTATCACAAAAGTTCGTTTTTCGTCCCTAAACTTTCAAAAGTTCGTTTTTCGTCCCTGAACTATTACAAAAGTTCGTTTTTCGTCCCTAAACTTTCAAAAGTTCTATTTTCGTCCCTAAACTTTTCCAAACGTATTGATTTTCGTCCCTCCGTTTGATGGAGTGCTGACGTGGCTCTGACAGTGTGCTGATGTGAGAGGGACGAAAATCAATACATTTGGAAAAGTTTAGGGACAAAAATAGAACTTTTGAAAGTTTAGGGACGAAAAACGAACTTTTGTGATAGTTCAGGGACGAAAAACGAACTTTTGTGATAGTTTAGGGACGAAAATGATATTTTACCCATAATTTAATGACATCAGTGGTTTAATTCTTTTCTGTTCTAAATTTTTCATAAACAGCAAAAATAATTCCGTACTTATATTTTTTGAGGAGCAGATTCTGAAGAAGTTGAAGTTCCTTAATCTCAGTCATTCCTATCACCTAAAGAGAACCCCAAACTTTGCAGGAATGACTAGTCTTGAAGAGCTGTTGCTTAATGATTGTACAAGTTTGGTTGAAGTTCACCAGTCTATTGAATGTCTCCAAAAACTAGTTGTCTTGGATCTTAACAACTGTTCAAAACTTAGGAATCTTCCGCCTGGTATTTGCAAATTGAAATCTCTAAAATATCTTACTGTCTCAGGCTGCTCAAAGCTAGATATGGTGCTGGACTCTGAAGGATCACCATCAAAATCATGGTATTCACTCTTCTCATCTTGGGCAGATCCATTACGAAGTCCAGCTTCCATCAGTTCACTGATCTCTTTACAAGAATTTAGTTCCATAAGAAAATTATTTCTACAGGAATCCAACTTGGCTCATCTTCCAGATGACCTATGGTGTCTAGTCTCATTGGTAGGTTTAAATCTAAGTGGAAACAATTTTTCTAGCCTACCAGCTAGCATCAGCCTCCTGGTTAAACTCAAGTATCTTAATTTGAATCGATGTAGAAGACTTCAATCAATTCCTGAGCTTCCAATAAGTTTGGAAGCCTTGTATGCAAACAATTGCAAATCCTTGAAGAGGCTATCAATTGGATCGAAGTGTCCAAGTTCACCAGAGTTGAGATTTTTAAACTGCTCTAAACAATTCAAGAACAATTTTGCTTGTGATCTCAAGAAGAGCATCGTCCATTACAAGGTCTGTCTCTGTCTCTCTCTTTCTCTCTCCCTATCTCTCTGTCTGATGGAATCAGGTTTTAGACCTTGTAACTCATGATATAATATGTCAGGAACTGTCTACACTTGGTGATTTCAATGTTTTCCTTCATGGGGCAGACGATGTTCCTGACTTATTCAATTACCAGCATAGTGGATCAGTTTTGTCTTTTGTCGTGCCCCCACTAGAGAATCAGAAGCTCCGAGGGTGCTTTTTATGTGTTTCATTTGCAAGTCTCAATCGTGATATTCATGGATTCTCTGTTGTCTGTGAATTCAGTAATATTACCAAGAAACTTGAGGAGCGCTATTACGAAATGAATCCACTTGTAATAACCGGTGAAGATTTCATGTGGTTCAATTATATTCCACCAGGGGCGGAGCCTCGTTATGGCTTGGGGGGCCCCGGCCCCTACAAAAAAAAAAAAAAATCCCTTAGAGTAGGTAGAAAAAAAATTTGGGCCCCTCAATATTGGGCAGCTGGCCCCCCGCCCCCCTCAATTCTCATCTATACACCCAAAAATGCACATTTTCAGACACAAAAACCCACAATCTGTTCAACTTTCAACAAAAAAAAAAAAAACCCCAAAAAAAAAAAATTGTAAACGGCAAGCCAAGCCCAACAGAGCAAACCCACCCACGGATTCTCAAAAAAAAAAAAAAAAAAAAAAACCAACAAATCAATCCCGTCTCTGGCAGAGAAAACAGAGAAAACCAAACCCCAATGCACTGATACAGCAGAGCAAAACAAACTCCAACACTGTGTTTATAAAAAATTAAAAAAAAAAACCCAATACAGAGCCTCTGTACCAAAACCAAACCAAAAAAACCCCCAAAACCCCAAAAAAAACCAATACGAGCTTAGCGCCGAATGACTCGGCCCGCGATCGGAGGAAGGAATCGAGTGCTTCGCAGCAGAGCATGGCGATGAACTCGTTGGGTCTGAGAGTTTTGCCGAAGTCGACGGAGAGGTTCGACGGCGAGAAGATGCGCATGCGGGTGACGTGGCGGTCGATGAGGTGAGATGGGATGTTGAATTCTTCGAGCATGCATAGCGGGATGGCGCCGCCGCAGGGTTTCGCGGTTGTCGGCGGGTTGCGTTCAAAGAGGAACGTTTCTATGCCTCCGGAAGCTAAGGCCTCGGCGGCGGAGGACCCAGCTGGTCCTCCGCCTATCACGGCGGCGCGGAGCTTCCTTCCCGGGAGGGGTGGGTTGGTGGAGTTTGATGAGGTCTTGATGGTGAGTGGGTGAGAGTGAGAGTGGGGTCTGGTGATGGTGGTTTTGGTTGGGAAGAACACAGCGAGTGTAGAAAAAGCTGTAGCCATATTTGGCGCTTGCTGGGTTTGGAAATGAATAAGTGTAGAAAAGAACTGAAGAAAGCTAGTACGCACTCTTTGATTCTCTTTAACACGAGCGTTGGCTTCAGTGCATTGGCTTCTGTAAAGGTGCTGATGATGCATGTGTTTGAATATTTTACTTTTGTTTTCAAATCTATATAAACAATGTATTACATGCTAGCTACTTTTTTTAGTTTTTAATTGTCAAAAACTATTATTTTAATCAAAAGGGCCTTGAATTACGAGAACAAAGACAAACGGTGTCATCAACCACTAGTTGTAAATTTTGTAACATGCCATTACACTATTTCCTTCACAATTTTTTTTTTTTTACATTTTTAACTTTTAGCTTTAATTTTTTACATCTTTTTAGTATATTTTTTTAATGGTTGAGATTGGGTCATTCTGTTTTCTATGGGTCAGACGGTAGATCGCAGATTGCTCTGTAGCCTCTGTCTGCTCAGCTCCGATGCTCGGTGATTGGTGCTCGCACATCGCAGATCCCTCCCTGAGCTCCCTTAAGGTATTTCTAATTTCTCTCTTTTTCTCTCTGACTCCCTCTCAGTCTCTCAGTCTCTCTCTCTTTATCTCACTGAAGAATGAAAACTAATGTCTCTCTCTCTTTAGTCTTTATTCTTTAAGACTATAAGACTAAATTAACTCAGTAACTCTCTTTCTCTGATTGGCTAGCCAAATGAATGGGCTTTATATATATTTTGTTTTTTCCTATTTTTTTGTCTTTTTGAATTTGGCTTTAGTGTTTATCTTATCCGTTGGTCAGTGTGTGTTCAATGTGTTGGTGAGATATTAATTATCTTTTAGTGTGTATTGTGATTTGTGATTGTGAAATTTTCTGATTGGCAGGCTATTGTGATTGGGACATCAGGCATGATGCTTGTGCTTGTCCATTGAGTGGGTGGGGGTAAATGGGCTGATGGGCACATGAGGCCGGGAGAACAATAATTAAAGCAGTGTAATGTGCTGCACATTACACTGCTTTAATTATTATGCTGCACATAGGATGTGTAATGTCAAGCTTTTTTAGTGTAATGTGCACAATGGGCTAAATAATATAATAAATTAAAACAGTATAATTAATGACAAACAAATTAAAGTAATATAGTTTATTGTTACACTAAACAACAATAATTAAAGTTGTATAATTAACCACTACATTATAAAAGATAAATAAATTAAATTATGTTAGGCTAAATAATAATTAATAATTTTATAATTAATGAAATAATAATATAACAAATTATAGTTTATGATTAATAATAATTTTAATTTTTTTTAGAAACTCCGAAACACTCTAAAACGGCACGTCGAAATAGATCGATACCGAAATATTCTGTTTCACTAAACAAACCGAAACAAGATCCAAAACAGTATTCATAATATTGCTTTCAAGGATAAAGAAAAAGCTATATATATATATATATATATATTTGAACTAAAATCTAAAAAAGAAAAAAATTGTAATAGAGAATCTGAAGAAAAAAAAAATTGTAATAGAGCAAGCCCACCCAAGAACACTCTGAGAAAAATTCCTAGAGTTGCCACCCAGGATCACGTAAACAAATATGTGAATTCCTATCAACAAACAAAATGAAATCCGACGAGCTTATCTCAAAAAAGGTCCATATCAACCTAAAAATATAGACTATCCATACAACGATGATACTCATCGTCGTCGATTTCAACTTTCATGGTTCGAATCGGCCCCCCCACATAAAAATTCCTGGCTACGCCCCTGTATTCCACTACCTTATTTGGATTTTCAGTTGGAAGTTGGGGATGAGGCAGAGTACTTAATAACTGTCAAGGACAATTACCAAGTGAAGAAGCTTGGGGTCAACCTGATATATGAAGATGATCAGAAGGATTACCAATCCTGTGATCAAGCAATTATCCAATATGCTTCCCCTCCTGATGAAGCTGATGCTCTTAATGAAGATGCTTCAGCAGATCAAGCTGTGACTTATCATAAGAAAATCCACCCTTCTTGCATACAGGTCAAATTTTGTGCATCCATTTGCATTTTATGTTTATGTGCATTTCTATTTGTATATTTGTATGTATCTTGACTGACATTATGTGAGCTTGTGCAATCACAAACCAGTGGTTCGGAGTAAAAAAACATACTGAAAGTTATTGCGGTTCTGGACCTTCATTTGTAATTATTTTTTGTATGCATATTTGATTAATATTAAGTGAGCTTGTGTGATCGGATTACCCTTCTTCCCCCTTCATTTAAAAGAATCAAGTAGAAACTGGGTCATGTTCTATTCGTTTTTTAAATTAGCTTTTTGTTAAAATTAGGGGCGGAACGGAACCAAGAATTTGTTTTGGGGAGACGCCACCGTATGAACCATGGCTCAAAAGGAAACGACTTTCCATCATTTTGTCCTCTGCCTCTTTGTGGAATTGGCATATTTTGTCCACTCCCTCTTCATTGTGGCTCCTTCACCTGAATGGCTTTGCATTGACCTTCTTAACAACCAAATATGCGCTGCAGTGTGTGAAATCGGCAAATTTCAATGGACTCTTTTTTTGAGGGCACAATAAAATCTAATCTAGGTCCAAATAAAATATTTTCGGGAACCCATCACAACTCAAACTAAGAATATCATGAAATTTTGTTGTGTGATTGAACTTTTTTATAGGAAGCTAGACTCATCACACATACTTTGCGTCTGCAATAATGCACTTTTTTATTTATTTGTGTTTTTTGGTTTAGTGTTATAATAATGTTTAAAAGTAATATATAAATAAAGGTGTGTATTTTTTTTTTAAAAGAAAGAGGTAAATTAACGTGGAATAATGTTTAAAAATAAGATAGAGATTATGTCTTAAGTTTTAGGTAGAATGGAGAAGAGAAAGAACAAAACCTAAAACTTAACGTGCATTTGGATTGGGATTATAAATGAAAATTATTTCACAATTCAGCTTATTTTTGCTACTATTTATAGTCTTGCTACACTTTTTGATACTATTTACAGACCCCACTGTACTATTTCAACTAACTTTTATCTTTATCTATAGTATTTTTAGCAGTAATTTTTTAGTTTCAACAAAATAAACGGTGTCCAAACATACCCTTAGGAACAATAAATTACTCTTTTAACTAGCTTATAATTAAAAAATAGGGGTATTTTAAAAAGTTAAAAATTTGTGTAGGAGTATTTTAGTAAATAAAATATTGAAACCAAACTGACTAGTAGCATAGACAGAAGATAAAATCATTGAAGGACATGGCACCACCAACGTCCTTTAACCCTCTCCTCACATTTACATTCCCAACTGGACTACAGCCCCATATTGTAGAGGTTGAGGATATTTTGTCTTTGTGTTGGTAGGTTTTTAATTTTTTTTAGAGTCCCAGGGGGACATGAATGATAATTGTGTAGCCCAAAATATGGGCTCTTGGGCCTGTTGTTGTAAAAGAAATGAACTCTCATCTCATTCATTCCCATCTCGGACCGGACCTTTCCTCCTCAGTGTTGGAGGCTCCGGCAGCAGATGGATGAACCTTCATGTTTTGTGGTCTCTAGTCTCTACATGCATTTGAAACGAGATTGGTAATATATCCCGTTACATACTCTAGCTATTCCATTTTTTGATGTCTTAAAATATGAAGAAAAATCTTTTGCACATATTGTGTTACACACACCGCAAAAGTACACTGAAAACAGTTACGTTTTTAAGACCTGAAGTTATATTTTTTTGAGAAACACCTACAGACTACAGTTACATTTTGAGTGTATTTGGGCGGTATGTATTTGAACACATTATGTGCAATAAATATTGCTCTAAAATATAATCCTATTTGAAAACATAATATTATTATACTACTACTAGGGCCACAAGAAAAATTTACAACAATTTCATAGCATTTCTAAAGTAGTCTACCCTCACACATAGACTTGTCAAATTTTGCAACCAATTTTTTTTTTTTTTAATGATGCTGTAGCCTAATTGGGAAATATTATGAATTGTTGTGAATTTTTCTTGCGTCGATAGCATGGTTCTTATTTTTAGCTTCTTTAAACTCACCCTTAACTATATTTGAAAATTTTATTGATAGCAAACATATACATCTGAAAAGTGAATATTATTTTTTATTTGACTTTAAGGATCATTTTGGAAACTTATACATCTTTGTGTGAAAGACAATGCATTGATAAAATTCCCTTAAAAAGTTAGATTTTCAAAATAGCACCAACAATATAGAAGGTATGGAGTATTTACTTATTGTAATTCGTAAAACATATTGATAAAGACAATTAGATTTAATCATGTTTTTTATTAGTTAATTCAATTACATGATTAAATTTAATTGAAAACTATAAATTGCAACACCTTAACTAAATTTTATCTTGTAAGTAAGGATAATTATGATGAAGTTGTGATTATTGTGAGCGTGGACAAATCATAAGTGAGTTTCCTGTCACTATAAATACGCATCAAGCATTATCATTAAGTCCATATTTCTTTGCACCAATGATACTCGAGCTCACTAAATCAATTCAAGAGGAAGTCCTTCGGTATACATTTTTTTTTGCAAATGATTTTGCGGATGAAACTAGAAGCATAGTTAAAACAAAATTAGAAATTTGGTTGGACGCTCTAAAATCTAAAGACTTGCCATTAAGTATGATTATAGTAGAGTACATGAAATATAAGTTCAGAAAATTTTGAAATAAAGATGAAAGGGTTGTAAGACTTGATAGTTAAGAGATACTATAAAGAGAGAGAGAGATTTCAATATTTTGGATTAATAATTCATAAAGATTGAAAGATTAAGAGATGCTGTGAATTATTGGATAAGAGTAGGGTGGATAAAGTGGAGAAGTGCATCAGGAGTATTGTGTGATTGTAGAATGCTCATTCAATTAAAGAGAAAAAAAAAGTTTATAAGACTAGCATAAGTGAAAATATATTAAAAGATAGATTTTGAAATGAGAAAATCCACTTAAAGACAGATTAGCCCCCTATTAATGAAAATATAACTTTTTTTTAGGATGATATATAATGAAAAGATAACTAAAGTCACTTAAAATGATTTAGGCATATTTAAAGGAGAAAGATTAATGCACTAATAAAAAAGAGTGAGTTGATTTTTGTGAGAGAATGAGAAAAAAAAATACACAAAGAGCAAAAATAAAATTAATAGAAGTAATAAAAAATAACTTGTTAATTAAAAAAGTAACAGAGAATATGATTTAGATAAAATTGAATGGTGAAAAAAAATACATATAATCAACCCTAACTAATTTGTTAAGAATCCCTATCCAACCCAAAAATTTGAACTAAAGCTTTTTTAATTTCATATTTTATTATAATCTTGAATTATTTATTTGATTTATTAAGATATTTATATAATTTAATGATCATTTTTTTGAGAGATTAGTGATCAGTTTTTAAAAATAAAAACATCATTTTAAAGTATAATAATATGATACTGTAAATAATTTTGTTTGTTATTTAACTTAAAGACACTGCCTAAAATTATAAATATGTGTGTGTGTGTGGGGGGAGGGGGGGGGGGGGGGGGGGGCGGCTCAATATATTGAATATTTAGTTCATTGGTTTGTCATAATACATTATGAAATTATAAAATTTCATTAAAAAAATTATGAAATTATAAAACAAAAATCAAACCATTTTTCGTCTTATAACTTTGGCTGTTACTTTGAACTTTGAAGCAGTTCGTTCACTGCCTTAGAAATACTGTAAATCAATTAAATTTCTATGAATATCCAAACAGGTTTTAGGAATTTCATACCATTTTCCATAAATCATTATCCCCTTATAATTCTATGATCAGTTGATCACCAACTTCAATTCTTTAAAAATAAATAAATAAATTGTGGCTACACTTGCAATTGCAGTCCAGAGCCAGACTTTATAAACAATATTGTTCAAACCATTTTGGAAAATCTACCTGGGGAATCACGTACTGCCCCACCTCGTCGTCAGAATGATGTTCCTACTAGGGAAGGCTCTCCACCAATCAATCGGCAAAATGAACCTGCTTCATCGATCAATCGGCAAGATGAACTACTTTCATCAATCATTCAACAAAATGCACTTCGGCAAAATGAACTTGCCTCATCAATATTTGGACAATATGCACTTCGGCAAAATGAACTTGCTTCAGCAATCGTTGGACAACATGCACTTAGGCAAAATGAACTTGCTTCATCGGTTCTAAATACTTTTACTTGGCCTAGCATTTCTTCTGACCACTTCAAACGTTTCTATACTTGGTACATTGCTTTTACTGTGATTACGCCTACTGTTATATTTGTAGCTGTTTTCGCTAATATGAATCGTAGTCTCCCTAAATGGCCATCAAGTACCCCGCCACCAGGGTAACAAGAAACACCAACTATTGGCTTACACTTTTGACTTTATAAAGTTTGATGTATTTTCCTTTTGATCATTCATATTTAAAGTTGCTAGCCTTTGATAACATTTAAATTTTCTCTTTTGTTAAAGAAAAAAAATTGACATCATTTTCAATTTAACCTTTTTATTTATTTATTAAAAGGCAAACATATTTTAATTGATGATTTAATCATTATGGAATACATCCTTCAAATCATATGATAGTTCTTCTTCTAGCAAGGGCATGCTCGTTAAGTGCTAACTAAACTTGCAATTTTGATTGTAACAGCTAATCCAATCAGAAGAAACAAATATAAGTAGATGTGATTAAACACCCCACCTTATTGTTATTATTTTTTTTTTATAAGCACCTTATATAGCTTGCACTTTTGACCTTTTTAATTTTTATGAATTTTCATTTTGATCACTTTGCTCAATTTTGTTTTTAAGTTTGATATCATTTTCAATTTCTCCCTCCCATCTATCTCTGTTTGTGACATGACTGTTAAGTACTAACTAAACTTGCAATTGCAATTTCTAATTTAATTAAAAGAAGTGTGTATATATATATATATATATATATGAGATGGGTTCAAGTTACACCGGGTGTAATTCTAAAAATTTACACATTTTTTAAATCATTGGATTTAAGTAAATCTAACGGTTAAAAAAAGACCTTCATTATTACAAATACTTTTATTAAAATCTCATTAATTACCCTCATTTATTACCTTCTAAACCTATCCCTGAACCCAACAAAATTTAACGTCTGACCTTCTCTCTCTCCGTTTGTCTCTCTCTCTCTCTCTCTCTCTCTGTTGCTCCTCCACCATTGTTCCACCTCCATAGGTTGCCGGCAAAGAAAAAAAAACAAGCCGAACACTGTTTCTAATCTGATATCACGAAACAAATTGAAATGGGGCAGTGTCCAATGATCAGCTCTCCATGTTAGTATTTCTATATCCATTTCAACAGTGTGTTGCAAATATTAGTACCGTTTTGTAATGTGGTTGAAATATTTTGGGGTTTTCATTTTTGGGCTATAAATGCAGCTTGCTTTTTGAGCGAGCCACAAGGATAGTAGATCAAAGAGGTGTCAAGAGGATTTCTGGCAAGCCTAGCGGGCGGTTCATCTTTCAGGTGAAGATTATTTCTTTACTTGCATACACGTTTTGTTACCTTATGGATAGACATGCTTACGAAATTAACAAGTAGATGGTACGATCCAGATCAGAAGAAGCATCCGCATCATGAAGTTGTCTTAAGGTTAAATTTTGTTTAGACATTTTTTTTTCATTTTGTGAATCTGGAACTCTAGCTGATACTGGGGAATTTCAAGTCCAAAAGTTTGAAAATTTTCAATTTTTTTTCATGCATTTATCAATTTGGGTGAAGTTATAAAGAAAATATTTAGAAATTTAGATGACATCAGCTAAGTAATGAGAAATTTGAAGAAGCTGGATTAGCCGAAAGTTGCCAATTTGGTAGTTGAGGCCAAGATGGATTGGGTTGAAGAAACCTGTTATTTTTGACCAGGTAATGAGGAAGATGAAATCTAAAACTGTTTCTCCACTTATTTGATCTGGTTAGGTTGTGGGAGAATCACGGAGGAAGGAGGAATATTTCTGCTTTGCTGAATGCTATTGTGCATGTTATTCGTTCTTCTATGACATTGTAGATAGAGGGGAACAACTATGTGTAAGATCATCATTCTTGCTTATCCATTAAATTATGAAGTCAAATCCTTTAACCTTTCCTTTTCTTTTTGCAACAAGTTTCTTGTATATAATTCATTTTCTTTTTTACTTGTTTCTTACAGTGTAAGCATCAATTAGCTGCAAGACTAGCTGCATCCTTGGGAGCTTGCATTGAAGTTAAGGTGTCTGATGAGAAGTTAGCTCTATTGCTATCAAAACTCTGAGATCTTTCAATTGAATACTTTGCATTTGGTGTTGAAGTTTTGGCGTCTACTTATGCTTAGAAGTTTTATCACTGCAACAGCACTGATGGATTGTGTTACTGTGAAATTTGTGTAATCTGTTGTTTCTTCTATAAATAAAGAGGATACATGATGTAGAACAGACAGCACAAGCCTTCCTAGAGCAGCAGGGGCGCAGGAAGTCACAACGCAGGCTCAAAGGGGGTTGCCAGTAGGGGGTCATCGGGGTGACAGTGTCGGAATTGCATGAAATTTGGCAGGTTGAAGGGAAACGGCGTTCTGATCCAGATTCATGACAAGCCATGAACGTCGCCAAAATTTAGGCGAATTCCTTCGTTAAGGCCCTGAAAACATTGTTTTTGCTATTTATAGTATTATTCGTGTTTCCTTAATAACTTTTAGTTTAAAAGTCAGAATAAGGTCCCGTCTGTTTTGGGACGACCCTTAAGGTCAGTAGGTTATGATTCTGCACTTAACTCAATTTTGCTATTTTTGGTAAAATTCAGTAATTTGTCCCCTAATCGCGTAATTAGTGCGAATTAGGGTTTTAGACGTTTTCCTTAGTATTTATATGTTTTGTAGCCGTCAGAGGCAAGATAGTTGATTATTAATAAAATTTCAGGCAATTGTCAAATTTTCTTCTGGTGGATTCCAGTTTTATCTCCTTGTGGATTCAGGGAAACCCCTCGTGGATTCGAGGTTTACTACCAGAAACTAACAGTTTAGTTTCTGTCCATCAAAGAGAGCATCGTGTGTGCTTTCTTCAGGCTTCCGCGACATCAATACAGTTGTTGATCAAATGTGTTCCTAACATTTTACTTTTGTTTATACATATTTTGGATTAATGCTTATATTCACACAATGTCTCTTGATAAATATTCATTCTAGGTATAAACCATTTTTAAGTGTTCTGTGTCAAACTGGTTTGATCATGTGGTAGGTTTATAATGCTTACATATGAGGCTTTGACTTTGCACATTGTAGATGAAATATAGATTGCAAACAATTATGTATTAGAAGCATTGGAAATAGGAGCTCATAGAGTGAGGATAGTGCATTATCCAGTTATTATCAAGTCAATTGCTTTCACACTTGAAGTTAATGCATAATTGATAGCACTACTGAAATTTTATTTGCCTAAGCATGTGTGTGTGTGTGTGTGAGAGAGAGAGAGAGAGAGAGAGAGAGAGCAGGAGCGCATAGCGTGACTTTTGGGGCCCCGGTGGGGGAGATTATGAGATTGTAACTTCTACGAAAGTTTGACTGAATGGATAAAATGAAAGAAATGAATATGTGACTTTTACATCAAGATTTGACAATTACAATAACTTTGTGAAGTAAAACAGTAAACAAAGTAAAAAAAACAAATGAATCTGTTTCAAAAAAAGCTAAAGCTTTTGTGTATTTTTAACCTCTAATTTACCCTAGAAGAAAAAAACAAAAAACAAAACAAAAACAAAAAAATCAAGTTGCTAACCAACAACAACAACAAAATCCTAATCCACTGTCACGCTATGGAATAATTCCGTGAGTTCTCCTCTTACAAATCCAATAATGGAACGATGTCTTTGAGTTCCTGAACCCCACAAATCCATGCTCTTTGCTCTTGTTCATGCTATCCAAAAGTGTCTCACTCCCAAGAACCACATCAACAAACCACCAAGCCCCAACATCTTCCAATTTTGTAGGCACCAAGCCCTTCTCCTTCACAATCTCCTCCCACACTGGACCCTTATTCTGCATCATCTCTTGCAAGCTCAAGTTAAACTTCTCATCTAATTCCCCACGCTGCACTCCAAACTGTTCTGCCAAAACCTTCCATAAGTGCTTCCACTTGAACACATCCCCATTGCTACAATTAAATGCCTCATTCTTCGTGTAAGGATCCACTACTGCCCATATCTGATGCTCAACAACCAAATCTACATCTGAGGCATCACAATACCCTTCCCACGCTGCACGACTCCCTGGAAACCTCAATACTATGCCCTCATGTTTACAAATCGCCGCATAAACACATAAACTCCCAACAATGTTCATCAAACTATAAGGCGAAAACCCAAATATCGTTCCAGGCCTATGAATTAACCAATTCAAACCCTCCTTCTTTTTCACCTCCTCAAACAAAACATCTTCCAGCAAATAGTAAAAATTGGGTACTTCCAATCTTGGAAGATCTTCATGAAGCGGAGGTTCATGGGGCTTAATTTTCCCAAACAAATCGAAAGGGCCAATGTAGTGTTTTCTACCAGTTTTCAAGCAGATATGTTGCAAATTTGGTGCATTTGGGATAATAGGATTGAGAACATTGCTCAACATGTCAGCATTGACCTTACAGTTTTCAGCTTCCTCATGCATATTGGCCCATGTCACGTAGAAAATGTGTGTGACATCCGTGAGTTTTGAGAGCCTGGCATGGGATTCTTGGGCATCCAATATGTCACACTGGATGTACTCAACAGGGTAGTTGGCAGTCCTGGTAGGGTGGGGGCAACAAGCCACGCCATAGACCTTCCACGGCCCACCAGGAGTATCAAAGAGTGGCAGGATCTCAGCAAGGTTATTGCCAACCATGCCAGTCACACCAATGATTAGAGCCACGCTCTGGTACTGCGGTGGCGCATCACTGTAGTCAGATTTTTCTGTAGGATTTGATCAAATGAGAGAATGAGAATGTTAGAGAGTTGGAGAGAAGAAAGACTGGTAATTGAAATAAAATTGAAGAAACTCCATATATTTACACATGATTCAAACAGAAGGGCCAACATCATTGTGTATTTGTTTCTTTTATTGTAAGCTACATCACCTCCTCAAAGTTATTGTTCTGAAAAAGTGCCCCCATAATTATGTCAATGAATTCATTGTGCATTTGTAGCTTTTATTGTATTATAATATCTGAAATTAATTATAAATTAAGGAGAAATACTATCCGGTGCTATAACACCATTCCACTTAGCACTAGGCAACCATGGCCAGAAGGAACAAGCAATAACACATAAAATTTCAACAATGAGCAACTGAAAATGAAAGAAGTTAATTCCTCAGGATTTTGGTCACATCACACATAATTGTATGGGAATGGAGTCTGAATACACTAATATACTATAGGATCTTTCTTCAAACAACTCCCCCCCATCCTCCAAAAAAAAAGGAAAAGAAAAAAAAATCATCTCAGCCTTATGTTGTTTAGTGTAAAGAAATAATCTGAACAGTCTGAACAGTCATCCTAATAGCAAACCTCTATAAATTTCTAAGCAAAAGTAGATGCCAATAACATCTGAACAGTCATCCTAATAGCAAACCTCTATAAATTCCAATATAAGGAAAAATATATTCTAATTTCCGATGCCTATGGATGTGAAGATTCATATTTAAGAAATGTTCCTCCCAAAATGAAAATCACGTGGTATAACTAAATGAACACATTCAACTTGACTTTCTCATGGACTACCTTTTTAATTGCACCTGGCTTCTATATTGCAAACACATCAACTTGTTCTTTGCTCATGCAAAACTTCAACACCAAAATATTTCAGAGTTTTGATAGCAATAGAGCTAACTTCTCATCAGACACCTTAACTTCAATGCAAGCTCCCAAGGATGCAGCTAGTCTTGCAGCTAATTGATGCTTACACATTAAGAAACAGGTAAAAACGAAAATGAATTAAATACAAGAAACTTGTTGCAAAAAGAAAAGGGAAGGTTAAAGGAATTGACTTCATAATTTAATGGATAAGCAAGAATGATGATCTTACACATAGTTGTTCCCCTCTATTTACAATGTCATAGAAGAACGAATAACATGCACAATAGCATTCAGCAAAGCAGAAATATTCCTCCTTCCTCCGTGATTCTCCCACAACCTAACCAGATCAAATAAGTGGAGAAACAGTTTTAGATTTCATCTTCCTCATTACCTGGTCAAAAATAACAGGTTTCTTCAACCCAATCCATCTTGGCCTCAACTACCAAATTGGCAACTTTCGGCTAATCCAGCTTCTTCAAATTTCTCATTACTTAGCTGATGTCATCTAAATTTCTAAATATTTTCTTTATAATTTCACCCAAATTGATAAATGCATGAAAAAAATATTGAAAATTTTCAAACTTTTGGACTTGAAATTCCCCAGTATCAGCTAGAGTTCCAAATTCACAAAATGAAAAAAATGTCTAAACAAAATTTAACCTTAAGACAACTTCATGATGCGGATGCTTCTTCTGATCTGGATCGTACCATCTAGTTGTCAATTTCGTAAGCATGTCTATCCATAAGGTAACAAAACGTGTATGCAAGTAAAGAAATAATCTTCACCTGAAAGATGAACCGCCCACTAGGCTTGCCAGAAATCCTCTTGACACGTCTTTGATCTACTATCCTTGTGGCTCGCTCAAAAAGCAAGCTGCATTTATAGCCCAAAAATGAAAACCCCAAAATATTTCAACCACATTACAAAATAATACTAGTATTTGCAACACAGTGTTGAAATGGATATAGAAATACTAACATGGAGAGCTGATCATTGGACACTGCCCCATTTCAATTTGTTTCGTGTTATCAAATTAGAAACAGTGTTCGGCTTTTTTTTTTTTCTTTTTTTCTTTTTTTTTTTGCTGGCAACCTGTGGAGGTGGAACAATGGTGGAGGAGCAATAGAGGAGGTGATAGAGAGAGAGAGAGAAACGTATGTTTAGAAGGGAGAGAGAGAGACAAACGGACAAAGAGAAGGTCAGGCGTTAAATTTTGTTGGGTTTAGAAATAAATTTAGAAGGTAATAAATGAGGGTAATTAATAAAATTTTAATAAAAATATTTGTAACAGTGAAAGTTTTTTTTTAACTGTTAAATTTACTTAAATTCAATGGTTTAAAAAATGTATAACTCTTCAGTATTTTCTTCTTCTTTTTTCTTTCTTTATTTTCTTTTTGAATTTTCACCACCACTGTCAATACTTATGAAGGCAAAATATTTTTCCACAGGCCAAGTTAATATATTAAAATAAAAATTCCTATATATTATAACTTATACATACACGTATATAGCAAAAATGTTTATATCACATTAGTTTTTACACGAGTCAAATAGTTCATTTCAACTGGATAGTTTGCAAATTATGTACTATCTTTTAAATCATATTGATAAAACTTAATATTCTGTAAACATTTTTTATCAAGATTTTCTGTGATATAAATTAGAAATTAAAATGTTTGAGTATACTATGAGTTTGAAAATTATGAAACATATACAAATTTAATCAATTTTAAATAATTTAAATAATAAACATCACTTTACATGCTTTCAATAAAAGAAAAATATAACAATAACATAATGTAAAGGAAAATCATATTTTTCGTAGATGACAAATGTAATAAGGATCTTTGACTCCTAACCACAAAATCCACAATCGTGTCCTTTATTCTAAAAATTTAATAATAATAACAAAACATTCATATATCTAATTCTACAAAATCATTATGAGACACACATAAAACAATCAAATCCAACTTGACCATTTTACCTCTTTGAGACCACAAAGTGGAAGTGTTCAAAGATGATAAAAGTAGCTAGCTAACAACCCACAAAGCCTAATCACCACACCACTTTAAACCCCAAATTGACCCGCCCAAAATTGGATGACTATTCTTATTATTAGGCTAAGACACATAATGATTTACTCCTACAAGACTCATGATGATTGTTCTTATGAATCTTATCATCAAATCAATTAAGATGTTAATCAGTTAAGTTAAATGAAACTCAAGTTAAATGAAACTCGTATTTCTATTTGAATTATAAAGAATAAAAATAAAAATTATAGAGTGAAAATTGTGTAATGCAGTGTATTTAATAATTAATATACTTATCTTAATAAATATTTTTATGTCAAATACCACGTATTCAAAATAGTAGTATTATTAGATCGATGCTTGTTATGTTCAAACATGAATAATGAAATAAAAACCAAAGAAAAAATTGTGAAAAAATTTAAGAATAAATTTAAATATTCGGGAGTTTGAATTACCCCTGATGTAATTTATTAAATTTTACATCATTTTTAAACCATCAATTCCACTACAAGCAATTCAACAGCGGTCAAATATTCTTATCCATGTCAGTTAATTCCCCGAAATAGCTTTCTTTGGGATTTCTCTTTATTTATTTATTTTATTATTATTATTATTATCTTTATCTTCTGCAATCTTTTAAAGAGTGGTGTTAATTTGATTTTTTCTGATGAATGAAGGTAACGGGAAATTGGACTGAAAACACAACTTATTGTGTCTTACTCATAGATCGTGGATTAATTCAAACTTTCAACTTTGGGTTTCTTTCTATTTCTTCCTTAGACTTTACAATCGGTCGCTACATCATTTTTGGGGTTACACGTCTTGTGTAATTGATTAGCTTATTTTTGTTCCTGCAGACTTCCTTTCGACTTCGTTTATTTTTATTTTTTATTTAAATGCAAACTGGATTATGTATTATTAAAATAAAATACGCCTACATATTTTATTCTATAATCTAGACAAAACCCAGTAAGAGTAATTCTGTATTCTACTAAAGAAGAATGGACACCGTCAAACAGCGAAGAAGTCAAGAAAAGCTTGACAACGGTTGGAAAAGATTAAAAAAAAAAATAGAGAATATAATGTTGCAAAATAAAGATACCATGGGTAAGTAACCTGTCCAATAATTAGAGAATCTATCAACACTAATTTAGTAGTATGATGAAATAAAAATGGTGATATATTGGTTGATGACACCATAATTTGTGTACACCCTAGCTAACCACATAGGTGCAACATATTATATGTACATAGGGACTTTCTTAATAAGGAAAACTCTCGTCAAATAAAATTATTTTTGAAAAATAATTTTTTTGTATAATTTGAAGTAGGAAATACATAATTTCATGCTGTGTTTAATAACACGTATGCACTAGCTCAATAAATAATTATTGTAGAGGTGATAGACCTAGTAAATACATATCTAGGTATATATTGGGCCGGGGGCCCAATCTGAAGACAGGTAAAATACTGTTATTAGAGTCCATGTTAGTGAGTAAAGAGGTGAAGTTTGGCCATAGGAGTTTAGGAGGGTGGTCCGAGGATGAATGCATCCAAGGCTGAGCAAAGCCGAGGTTTGAAGATGTGATCTGCCATCCAAGGCAACGTTCCAGGAAGTTTTGTTAATAAGGACAAGCATCCTGAAAGCACAGGACAGAGGAAAGCCATATAATATTTAAGAGAAAACTATTACCACCGCATTGAATGCTCTGTAACTAACTCTCTGGCCGCATTAATGGGGAAGTGATAACTGAACAATGATTTTCAGCCTTACAGCTGCTCCCCAAAAACTTCAAGAAGGTACTGATGAGGCAAAAATCAACACTAGCATTCTAATCTACACGTGGACGGTAGAGATGAAGGAAGGAAGATAGTATAAAACAGAGAGAAGATCCTAAGAGAAGGAGATTGTGAATTAAGAGAAAAATACTGTATCAACAAGAACTGTGTTTGTAATCAAATTCAAAAAATATATACAAAAACTGATCTCCTCAGATTGTGCCAATGGCGATTTTCCTTAGATAAAACCAGTCTATCTTCACTTTATTGTTATCTAAATCCATTATGATTGTGACCCAACTCATTAGAGTCTAGTTTCCTAACCCACTCTCTACAAATTCATAATATTGGACTTTTTGGGCCTAAATCCTTTTACCTTTTGGGCTTATGAACCAAATTGGGACCTTACAATTATAATCTCAAGATAATTAAAGTTTAGTCAACTTAAAATATTTTTGTGCAAGTATGATATATAGTAAAAATTAATTCTTGTTTTTCATTTTGTTTTTTGAGAAAAAGTTTTTCATTTTTTTAAAATTTGATCTATTAAGATTTTTCTATAATTTAATGGTCATATTTTAAAATCATATATAATCTGTTTATATGTATACTGAATTGTAATTAAATAAAAAATAATTTTAAAGTATGATAATATGAGATTTTAAATCATTTGTTAGATAATTTACTTTAAAAAACCACAATAAATCACTATGGAGAGCTTCACACACATATACACTTAGATTATTATGACACAAAAATCTAATGATTTTTTTTTTTTTTAATCTTTGGATATTACTTTCAATCAGTTCGTTCATTGCCTTAGAAATGCTGTAAATCAATTAAATTTCAATGAATTTCATTCCATTTTTCATAGTATTTTATGATTATTTTTCACTAACTTATGGCTACACTTGTAATTGCAGTCCAGAGTCAAACCCTATAAAGGAAATTGTTAAAATCATTTCAAAAATACTACATGGGAAATCACCTACGGCCATGGTTATCAAAATCGGGATCCTAAGTAAGATCGTTGGAGGTAGGTGGAATCGTAGATCGTAGGATTGGATCGTGAATCGTAAAATCCTACATTATTTGAGAAAAAACAAAAAAAAAAAAAAACAAATTAGTATGTTAAATAATCACATAAATTATACATTCACAAAAAATCAAAAATTTGCATCCATTTGATGTAATTACCATGCATCATTACATCCATTTGTAAGCATCATTTAAGATGTCAAAAATCTCAAAACGTAACACTTTACTGGGATGTTATTTTTTGTTTTTTTTCAACTAACACTCTATCTCGCTACATTAGAATAGCAAAACTTGATCTATTGGAATATTATTTTTCATTTGGGTCCAACTGAACCTTCTGTTAAGTTAAGGAAGATTACAAGAAACTAAAATCGTTTGGAATCGTCAGAATCGTACGATTCTGAACGATCGCTAAGATCCTTGAAAGATTTAGATCGTTTTGGGCAGGTGAGATCGTAAAATCGTAGGATCGTAAGATCCAGATCGGGATTTTGACAACCATGCCTACGGCTATGGCTACTGGCTAGATGGAAGCATTTCAGGTAGACAGCTACTTTCAGCAGGTTTGGGTTTTAATTTTTACAGCGGGTTTAGGTTTTGCTTTTTTGGTAAAGGTTTTTATTTTTTTAACTTGTATAAGTAATGATTTTATATACGGTAAATTACAAATTACATCCCTAAAGTTTAAGAGTGATTGAATTTTAAATTCTGAAGTTTCAGAATTTAGATTTTATCCCTAACGTTTGGGGTGATTGGATTTTACACTGACGTTTCAGAATTTAGATTTTGCTCCTATATTTTAGAGGTATTTAGATTTTACTCCCTAAAGTTTCAAAAGTTGGGGGTGTAAAATCTAAACACTCCCACATTTTAAGGGGGTAAAATCCAAATTCTGAAATGCAATGGCGTAAAATCCAAACACCCAAAACGCCAGGGGATAAAATCTAAATTTTGAAATTTCATAGTGTAAAATTCAAACACCCCCAAACTTTAGGGGTGCAATTTGCAATTTATCTTTTTATAAATTATATTATTATGAAATAAAGCTCTAATTAATGAGATTGTGATTGTATGTATTAAGTTTTATATTTATATCCGCAAAAATATGATGTGAAACTATATTATTGGACGGCGTATATGGTGACTTTAAATTTAATCTTTTTTTAAATAAAAAAAAAAATCTGGTGCGGCAGAACAGCACAAAGATATTTATACCATATTTTTAAATTAAAATAATTTTATTTATATTTCATATCCTTATAAACTAAAATATAATCTCTCTTCACCAGGAGTTTTGTTCTTGTCTTTTGTTAACATTTTTTTCTAACTAAAATTATAAATAAAATTATAATCTATTATTTTGTTAAAAAATGTAAGTAGAATCATTCAATGTATAAATATTTATCCAGTATCGATTATAGTTTCTTAAATTTTTAAACAAATACAAATTGCAATTGGAATATATTTTCTTAAAGTCTGCCACGTGCAAATTAGAATGGGAACGCATGTTTTGAGTCAGGACTGATTTTTCTTCTTGCACGAACAAAACTTATTAATTAAAGTGAGTCCTATTGCCTGGTCTAATTGAAATATTTTATCATATATATATATATATATATATAGCCCCTAGAATTTGCTAAATCTTATTAAAGTGAGTCCTATTGCCTGGTCTAATTGAAATATTTTATCATATATATATATATATATTCTTTTTGCTCCAAAACTAGAATTTCCTAGCTTCCTTTCAACTTCTGTTTTTTTTAATATATGCACACTGAATTATATACAAATAAAAAATAAAAAGAAAACAATACCTATATATTTTAGGCTAGAAGCAAGAAAAAGCAAGTAAGAGTGAGTAAGAGTATCTCTCTACGTTTGTGTTTTAATTTTTAATCTTTTTAGAGGACGTTTATGTTTTAATAAAGCGAACAAGGTGACCACTGAAACTTGTTCTACACTTTACGTATACATGTCAAACAGCAATAAAAAATAGAAGTTAAGGATGGATGGACAACCGTTGGAATGGTTCAAAAAAAGGGTGTAAAATTTAAGAAGTTATAAATATCCATAGTTCTTTGTTCTTCTCAACAGGTCCTTGCTCCTTTGCCCTTGAGTTTAGCCCATAACATTGATCAGAGTGTTGCAAACATGGCTGATTCTGCAGACCAAGAACCCTTTGCTCCATCCTTATCATCCTCAACATTGACATATAAGTATGATGTCTTTGTTAGTTTTCGAGGGGAAGATACCCGCACTAATTTTACCGACCATCTCATTACTACTTTAGAGGGCAAAAAGATTCGTGTGTATAAAGATGACAAAAACCTTCCCAGAGGGGAATTTATTTGGACTGAGCTGATGAAGGCAATCGAAACATCAAGGATTGCAGTTGTTGTGTTCTCAAAAAACTATGCTACTTCGAATTGGTGCCTAGATGAGCTGGTGAAGATCATGGACTGCAAAAGGGTGTTGAATCAAAGGGTGCTACCTATTTTCTATAACGTGTCTCCGTCCGAGGTGCGAGATCAAAAAGGGAATTTTGCAGAAGCACTCCCTAATGGCCCTGAAGTCATGGTGAACAGTTGGAAGGCTGCTTTGAAGGATGTTGCAGACTTATCGGGCTTGCATTTGAAACCGTTTCGGTAATACTACTTGTTACATATTGTTAGCTTCCATTATAAAACATCCAAAAATATAGTCATACTCATATCTAAATAGTCAACATAATGCATTAAATGCTTTATTTCTTTTACTTTTTTTTGGAAACAATCACACACGCGTATAGGAAATAAGGTTCTAATATGAGGGGTTATACTTAGGTAGTCCCGGAGCAGTGCTCCGGGCTCTCACAAAGTGGGTGGGCCCCACATGTGGGTCCCACCATGGGGCCCACCTACTTTGTGAGAGCCCGGAGCACTGCTCCGGGACTATTCAAGTTTTTCCCCTAATATGAGATGCAGGGACTAGGTGAGATTCAAATAAGAGACACGAATCCCTACAAAATATGTCAATATCAATGAACTATCACTTGAACATAATCAATAAAAAAAAATTTATATTTCGTTTTGAGTATTCCAATTTATACTATATTAGGGGTGAAGGTAGGTGAAAATTTTGTCTTTGTTTGGATAACGCGTTTCCTGCGTTATCCAAAGTTACGTTTTTCTCTTTTTTTTTTTTTTTTTTTTTTTTTCTTCTGCTGCCGCTGCACTTTTAAGCTTTCTTTATCAGTTTTGTGGGTCCATGAACAGTAAATGGGACTCACAAATTTTACTTTTTATCAACTTTTTCATTAAAAATGGGTCCCGCTATACTATTCAAATTTAAAAATTATTTTGCTACAGTATTTTAAGCAACTTTCAGCAACTTTCAGCAACAATAAGCTGTATCCAAACGGACCCTTTTGTACCACGTTTTATGTAAATGAATGATTAGTACTTTTTTTGGTTATTTTTATTGCACTTATCTCATTAAATCAAAGTGTATTAAACATATATTTTTCTAAAAAAATATGAGTTTAAAAGATTCTACTAATGCATCAATTTTTTTTTCTTTTATTACTTGTAATACTATATAAGTATACATAGATCATTAAACAAAAGTATATTCAAGATATATATTACTAGTTACTAGAAATAATAGTGAATCTCTTTAAATAAAAGCCTTATTGAGTTTTTTTTTTTTTTTTCAAAGGATGGTTGTGTGTTTTATGCTTGGAGGGTAGAGATCATTATTGTATTTGTCATTTATGAACAATAACTCTTATACGGTACCATATGAGAGTTGGAATGTAGCAAAATTAGGATATCACGTTTAGCGTGCCTAATTAGATAAAATATTTTGAAATACAAAAAATATGACTAACGTTTCTCTTATTATACTAATTAAAAATATTTCAACTTAACGAAGCTTTAGTACTCTTATTGATATTGATGAACATTTATCATGTGTTTAGGTTTTTGTTTTGTTTTTTTTTTTTTTTTTTTTAAGTTGGCCTAGAATTTAAATTTGAGTAAACTTTAATACACTTTTCAATAGTATAATTGTTAATTATTGATAGATTTCAGTTGGCTTTATTGATAAAGTTTTTAATGGTTGTATAAGAGATCTGTGGTTCAATCTTCTCCTACACCAAAAAATGATTGGTGTTTTGATCTGATGATAAAGAATTATTATCAGGAGCGGACGCCATAAGTTGAAACTCTCTAAAAAAAAATTGTTAATTATTGTGTCAAGTGTGTTATTATAGAAAATAATGAAATTATCAAGACCAATATTTTATTTTAGTTTCATTTATAGTAAAACCCATATATTTTCATACTTTTAATATAATCTTATATTTTTCTTATTTGATTAATTAATATTTTTCTATACTTTCTTTTTTGCTGCGCTTCCCATTGCAGTCCAGAGTCAGACTTTATAAAGGAAACTGTGGAAATAATTTTAAAAAATCTACATAGGGAATCAGCTACGGATCCATGGCAGATTGATGTTCCTGAAGGCTCTGCAGCGATTGTGGTGCGCAATAAGAATTCTGAGTGGGCTCGCATTTTTTGTGAAAACTTCAAGCGTTACTTTATTTGGTACTTGGTTTTATGCGTTGTTGTGCCTCTTATTATATTTGTTGTTATTTACATTAATCAGAAGAATACTGCCGATAAAATGCTTGACAGTTTCCCCAGGCCGCCGTCTGGGTAACAGGAACACTACCGTCAGGCTTACACTTCTGATCTTTCGATTTTGATGTATGTGCTCAAAAAATAAAAAAAATGATGTATTTTTATTTTGATAACTCACGTTTAAATTTGCTTGTTTTTAATAGCTCATTAAAATTTGCTCATTTTTGTTTCTTAGTTTGATATCAATGTCAATTTCATCCTCTTATCTCTCTCTACTTGTGATATGATTGTTAATTGTTAATTAAACTTGCAATTGTGACAACTGGTCCAATTAAAATAACCAAATATACATGTCCGTAACGCTTTTTTTTTTTTTTTTTTCCCTTTCTTTATTTTTTTTTTGAACCACTATCAATAGTGGTGAAGCCAAAAATTTGTTCTATGGGACATTAGCAAAAAGTTATATAACTTCATTTTTATTTTATTTTAATAAAAAAAATGAGAGTAGGGGAGGATTTTTAAAAGTCAGGGACAAACCATACGCCCTAAATAATTTATCAAACCCATTAGGGTGTATTTGAGATTCGTTTATTTTGCTGAAACTGAAATTTTTTTACTAAAAGTGCTATAGATAAAAGTAAATGTTACTTAAAATAGTACAATAGGACCCATGAATAGTACCAAAAAGTGTAGTGGGACCCATGAATAATAGCAAAAATAAGCTGAATAATAAAATAAATTGACAAAAAATAAACTAGCCAAACAGACACTAAATACATACCATGATAGAAGCTGCCATTAATCCGCAAAGCCTAATCATCGTCCCATTGTGACATATTATCTGTGGCATAAAATAAACTAAGGAGGGAGAGTTTGTTACAACAAAGAGGGCCCAAGAAGCTAGGGCAAACTTGCATAGAGCATGGGCTAGCCCAATTTGGTAGAGAAGGTAGAGCAAATTTGCATTGAGCATGGGCTAGCCCTATTGGATTAGTTTTGCCCCTTTTAAACTTTAGAATTTAAGGGTCTATTTGGATACCGCTTATTTATTGAAAACTTATTACTGAAAACACTGTAGCAAAATAATTATAAATATTTTTTTTTAAAAAAAAAAAGGCAAAACACTGTTGCTAAAAACTTATTGCGTTTTTCTCTTCATGGCTAGTCCATGAACAATGCCTCTCCCAAACGCAAAACGCGCAAACATCCTCTCCCGCACGCTAAGTAATCAATCTTTAAGCTATAGGATCAGTTTCAATGTTCCATTTTTTTCATATTAAAAAATGATAAAATTTAGTAACAAAATTAATTGTAACCTTAAACTACAATCTTACTTAATATCATTTTATTAGAGGTGAATTTTGACAAATCCACCATTAGATTACATCTTCTTCTTATATCTTCCATGCTTGCAATATTTCTAGAAAATTAAAAATCAATAACTATGTCATTAATAAATTGTTTAAATTGCAAGTTTTTGTAGTTTAAAACTATACATAAAATATCCAATTTACACAAAATTTAATATGTGTATTAAGCGTAAAAAATATACAATTCAACGGCTAGATTTTCAAAATATGTAATATTATTTATTTTATTAAGTAAAGTTATAAACTTAGGCTACAACTAGTTTTGTGCTAAACTTTGTCCATTCAAAAATAAGTTTTTTTTTTTTTAGTCATTTATTTCAACAAATCCATCATTTTGATCAGCCAAATCAACACACTCAAAGTCAAACATTATTTATTTACAACTTGTTTTTTCTTTTTTCTATGGGGAATAATAGTTCTACACGTTGGCTACCTGGGTTAGCATATATGAAGTCCATGTATATCATATTACTTTCTACACGAAAACACATAATCTATATATATTAAGAGGATTCAAAAAGTTAGTTATTGCTTTTTTTCCTGTCAAAAATACCCCTAATTTAATTAATCAATAACTTAAAAATATGGTTAAAATAGTAAATTGGCAAAAAAAAGTTAGTTATTACTTTTTTTTACTGTCAAATATACCCCTACCTAAAACTTAAAAATGGGGTTAAAATAGTAAATTGACAAAAATAATAAATTCCTTCTTCTACATTGAACCTTCCTGCTTCTAATAAACTTGTTAATTTAAATTTTTACTTCTACTCTCTAACCCCCTACAAAATAGGATCACTTTTTTGTTAGTTTTAAAACTCCTCAAATCTACAAAACTCACCCCATGTATTCTTCTTCTTCTTCTTTTTTTTTTTCTTTTTTTTTTTTTTTTTTTATGATTGGAAAAAGTAGAAATCCCAAATTATAATAAATGTAAATTATTAATTTTTACCCAAAAAATAAAAGAGCCTCTGAGCACGCGTGTAAGCGCGTGTTCAGAGACTATTATTAATAATTCATTTTTATTTTCACGTTTTAAACCCTAGATGTTTAAATTATACATATATACTTTATTCAATTGAAAATTTATTTAAAAAATACCAACAGAGATAGATGTTATTGATGAAAAACTCATTAGCAAAAAGTTATATATAACTTCATTTTTATTTTATTTTAATAAAAAAAAAATGAGCTTAAGGGAGGATTTTTAAAAGTCAAAGACAGACCATACACCCTAAACAATTTATCAAACCCATTAAATATATATCATGATAGAAGCTGCCATTATTAATTAGCTGCAAAGCCTAATCATCGTCCCATTTTAAACCCTAAATCAGCTCTTGTAAATTTGTAATCAACCATAACCCAAAGTCACCACCAATCGTCTCCATGAGATTGTGTTATCAAAAAAATGCCACCACAAAATGGCAGTATCTAAAGAATGTGGATGTCAAGGATGGTGTTTGGATTTTTGGTGAAGGAGGGTTTTAGGGCTTGTTTGGTTTGAACATGATTCAATTTTCATAACTCAGTACTCATAACTAAGAGTGTCCACAGGTCGGTCCCAGTCGGGTTTATGCCCAACCCGCAACCGATCTACTTACATTGGGTGGACGGTTGAACGACCTGCTGATGGAATTAAATATGAGTGCAGCGGAAAATAAGTTTTGAACGGATCTACTTCATTCAATATTGATAACATGTGTAAAGTAAATTTCAGAATTATGAGAACAAGAGATCGTACCTTGAAGCGATGAGTTTCAAAACCGAAGATTGAAGCACTTGGGAATACTCTTAATCTTCACTCCAATTCCACTAATCGCCCAAGATGCGTGGTCTCTCAAATTGGTAACAAAGGGATAACTAGTGAGTACCAAAAACCCACTTCCACACCACTACAATGGTCATTTTCTTACCAATTATTTTCTGTACGTTTTTCCCTTTGTTTCTAACCAATATATCTAATTGGGTTGGCCTTTTGGGCCTTACCAATTGGGCTTAAGTGTGTGGCTTGGAGTGGGACCAAAAGGGACCAATAAGACACTAGCTCCAATGGGCCTTGGGCTTTTCTGTCAACTCTTGACAAGTCCAAAGTTACCATTAACTATATTTAATACCACTATATAAATATAGTTGCACTCTAGGTCTTATCTATATATTATATCCCAAGACTTTATTATACATGCAACCCCTTCATAAAATATTCGTAGTAATACAAAGTCATTAATATAGACTGCCACTTTGTATATTACTACATCTTGATCCTTGAGTACCCGGTTTAATCCTTTAATGTTATTCATTATATATTCATGAAATCTAATTCCATAAATATATACTTTAGTAACTACTTACTAAAGTGGTTAGGCCTAACTCTCTGAATAACAAACCCATTAAACTTATCTCAAGGGAATACTTTATATCTCCATTAAGAGACTATGAATTCCATCTTGAGAATACATGTTCCATCAACACTTAATGCGGCTGCCCAACATACTGAGGTTTTGACCATTAATATAGATCTCACTCCTGATATATCAAAGCAACCTACATCTTATGATCAGGTCCATTATTCTCTCAGGATTAAGAGTTCATGCAAATACAAGTCATGAGATTTATTATTCATTTGACAGTCCTTGGGCAAATAATAAATCTCATGGCGGTCCAGTTCAATATGTCTTAACTCTTAAAACATATTAACACATCAACTAGAAGTCTCCACTTCCATGATCAAGACAAATCATCGTAGTTGATATGTTATAGTCTTCGCAGATGAAATGCCCAATTTCATCACCGACTACGAACTATAATTCTGAGTTTACAAAGAACTTGTGATTTATATCTTCTGTGACTCTTCACATAAATCACATACTATGCATCTCATGGACTATATGATAATGTCCGAATATTCATGTTACCATTATTTCAGATAATAATAAAACAAATTTATTAAACACAATATTAAGTCATACATAATGTCAAACACAATGTCACACTTAATATTATACACAGCATCTTACAATAGGATTTAAGGGCACCAATCCTAACAATCTCCCACTTGTCCTAAAGACTATTGTGCACTAATCTAACTCCCATTCCCTCCAAATGTGACTCGAAAGTCCTTTGAGGCAAGGCTTTGGTAAATGGATCTGCTAGATTGTTTGCACTTTCAATCTTTGCTACCACCACATCTCCACGAGCAACAATATCTCGAATGATATGGTACTTCCTCTCAATGTGCTTTCCTTTCTTGTGATTCCTTGGATCTTTAGATTGTGCAACTGCTCCACTGTTATCACAAAACAATGTGATTGGAACTTGCTCCATTCTTATTACACCAAGGTCAGAGAGGAATTTCTTGCACCATACAGCTTCCTTTGCTGCTTCACAAGCAGCAACATATTCTGCTTCCATGGTGGAGTCTGCAATACATGATTGCTTAATACTCCGCCAACTAATGGCTCCACCTCCCAAGGTGAAAACACATCCTGAAGTGGATTTTCTGAAATCTAGATCCGATTGAAAATCTGAATCTGTATAGCCAATGGGAATCAAATCCTCACAACGGTAAACAAGCATATAATCTCTCGTTCTCCGTAGATACTTGAGAATATGCTTTACAGCTTGCCAATGTTTTGGTCCTGGATTTGATTGATATCGGCTGACCATGCCAACTGAATAGCAGATATCTGGTCTAGTACAAAGCATGGCATACATGAGACTTCCTACTGCAGAAGCATAAGGAACTTGTCTCATCATATCTACTTCCTCTTGAGTCTTAGGCCTTTGGTCATCAGACAGAGGAACTCCATGTCTGAAAGGAAGCAATCCTTTCTTGGAGTTTTGCATGCTAAACCGTTCTAGAACCTTATCTATATATCCAGCTTGTGATAAGCCTAACATCTTATTCTTGCGATCTCGCCAAAGCTTGATCCCTAGAATAAAGTTAGCCTCACCCAAGTCCTTCATATCAAATTGGCTTGACAACCAAACCTTTACAGATGACATTACCCCTACATCATTTCCAATGAGTAGAATATCATCAACATAAAGCACTAGGAACATTACTACTTTATCTTGATGTCTTTTGTACACACATGGTTCATCAAGATTTTGTTCAAAACCAAATGTCTTGATTGCTTGATCAAATCTGATGTTCCATGACCTAGATGCTTGCTTAAGTCCATAAATGGACCTTTGCAACTTGCATACCAAATGCTCTTGGTTCTTTGCTATGAAACCTTCCGGTTCATCATATAGATTTCCTCTTCAAGATTGCCATTAAGAAATGCAGTCTTGACATCCATTTGCCAAATTTCATAATCATAATGAGCAGCAATGGATAAGAGAATTCTGATAGATTTAAGCATTGCTACTGGAGAAAAGGTTTCATCATAATCAATACCTTCTTTTTGAGTATACCCTTTCGCCACTAGCCTTGCTTTAAAGGTTTCAACCTTCCCATCTATCCCTCTCTTTCTCTTGTAAACCCATTTGCAACCAACAGGTTTAATGCCATTAGGCGCCTCTACAAGATTCCAAACTTGATTGGAATACATGGAATCTAATTCAGATTTCATAGCTTGGACCCAATGATGTGCATCTATATCATTCATTGCTTCATCATATGTGTAGGGATCCGATTCAACCTCTTCTGAGATAGCTTCATAAGTTTCTCCTAAACCTATGAATCTTATAGGAGGCCGAACAATTCTCCCACTACGACGAGGCACATGGGTACTAGACATGTCATGAGTAGTTTCTTGTGGTGTATCTAATACAGCCACATCTTCCCTAGTTTCATCTATTGGTTGTTTACAGGTTCATTCATTTCAGCTAATACAACTCTACTTTTAGGAGTAAAATTATTCATATAGTCATTTTCTAAGAATTTGGCATTTGTGCTAACAAACACTTTATTATCTTTATGACTATAGAATAAATAACCCCTAGTTTCTTTTGGATAACCTACAAGCAAACACACTTCTGATTTTGGTTCCAACTTATCAGACTTCCCTTTTAACACATGTGCAGGACAACCCCAAATATGGAGATATTTCATGCTAGGCTTACGCCCACTCCACAATTCCATGGGTGTTTTGGGAACAGATTTTGACGGAACTAAATTCAAAAGATGTATTGCTGTTTCTAAGGCATAACCCCTAAAAGAAATAGGTAGAGTTGAATAACTCATCATGGACCTAACCATTTCTAAAAGAGTCCTATTCCTTCTTTCTGCTACACCATTTTGTTGTGGAGTTCCAAGTGCAGTCAATTGGGATACAATCCCATTCTTAGTTAAGTAATCCTTGAAATCCCCAAAGAGGTATTCACCACCTCGATCAGATCGAATGGCTTTTATGTGTTTACCTAATTGATTCTCAACTTCAGCCCTAAACTCTTTGAACTTTTCAAAGCCTTCGGACTTCCGTCTCATTAGGTACACATAACCATATCTTGAGTAATCATCAGTGAAAGTGATGAAGTACTCATAGCCACCTCTTGCCTGGATTGACATAGGACCACAAACATCAGAATGCACTAACTCTAGCAAATCTTGGGCTCTTCTACCTTTTGCAGTAAAAGGTCGTTTGGTCATTTTACCTTCCAAACAAGATTCACAAACTGGATATTCAACAAAGTCCATGGGCCTTAAGAGTCCATCTTTGATCAATCTTTGAATTCTATTTGAATTAATATGACCTAAACGCAAGTGCCAAAGATATGCATCATTAGTAGAAGGAAACTTTCTCTTTAATGATTTTACATGAGAGTTAGCATCTAATTCAGAATTATATAATTCATGCTTATCAGGAGTTAAAATATAAAGACCATCCACAATATTGCCATAACAGATAAACACTTTATCTTTCTTTATTACAACATTGTCTTTTAGGATAACACAATATCCTTGTTTACCTAAGTAAGTAGCAGAAATTAAATTCCTACGTACATTAGGTACATACAAACAGTCTTCTAATATTAGAACTCTAGATTGAAAACATAAACTATAAACACCAACAGCTACAACTGGAATTCTGCTCCTATCAACCAAAGTAAGAAACAACTCCCCTTCTTTAAGCTTTCTGGTCTCCTGAAACCCCTGCAAAGAATTGCAGATATGATTAGTACAACCTGAATCCACACACCAGGAATCCGTGGGATTCTGTACCAAACATATTTCAAGAAGGAATGTATCATTCATACCTTTATTCTTGGCAGCCTTGAATACTGGACAATTCCTCTTCCAATGTCCTTTCTCACCACAATGGAAACACTTTCCTTTGATCTTCTTTCCTTTATCAGCAACCCCTAAGGCAATTTGTTTACCCTCTTGTTTGGTGAAATCCTTCTTCTTCTTCTTCTTACCCTTGCCTTTCGACTTAGGTTGAGAAGTAGAAGCTTCACCAACATTGGCTTCAACATTGGAAGTACCAAGAATGCCTTCTGCCGCTACCAATTCATTCATTAATTCAGACAAGGTATAAATCTTTTTGTTCATATTATAATTCAGTTTGAATTCCTTGAATGATTCTGGTAGCGACTGGAGTATCATATCCACTTGGGATTCTCCATCTATATCGGCACCTAAAACTTCCAATGTGTTCAGATTAGAGATCATTGTAAGACAATGCTCTCTAACTGAACTTCCTTCAGCCATTCTGGTGTTATAAATTTGCCTCATGGTCTCTTGCCTTGCAGAATGACCTTGCTCACCAAACATCTCCTTCAGACTTAGCATGATGTCTGAAGCTAGTTCTACATCCTGCATTTGATGCTGTAGAACATTTGAGATAGATGCTAGGATGTAGCACTTGGCCATTCCATTAGATTTCTGCCAACGATCATATCGTTGTTTTTCCTCAAGAGGAGCATCTAATGAAGGAAAGTTAGGACATGGTTTAGTAAGAACATACTTATGTTCTTCAGCAGTGAGAACTATGTCCAAGTTTCTTTTCCAGTCAACATAGTTGGATCCAGTCAGTTTGTTTTGATTAAGAATAGCTACAAGTGGGCTAAAAGATGCCATGTTCTAAATCTGAAAACAATAAACATGAATGTAATCAATAAACTGGACATTATCAATTTAGCATACAAACATATAGTATGGAACCTTAATAAAACCATAATATAATATATGCAACGACAACCCAATCCCGCAATTAATATTCCTCGGAAGCGAGGTCATACCAATCACTATGATTAGGTGAGAAACATTCTCATTATTAATGCTATCATGGTAACTCTTACCAAACAAAAATAATTTGTCGTATTCCCTTTAGCCTCTAAGTAATAATGACATAGCTCCGAAGGGAGGTTAACATTACACTTAGTCTAGTGTACACCATTGCCTAGAATCAATGTGAATAACCAAGTAACTCCACGGAAGCGTGGTCGTTCTCAGTGTAAAAACACATTTCATCTATCTCTAAGAAGTTTAACCTGTAGTACCATGAATCAAACACCCTCCGAAGGGAGCAAGGCATATACGCCAAGGCGAGGTGCTTAATCACACTACTTTAAACCAACAATGGAGGCCGTGAGATACAACCCTTGCATCTCTCTCCCACTAGATGTTTTAAGAGAAAGGTTTTTAATTTAAAACATGCATAATTTAATTATACATTGTCTTATTCTTTTAAAATGTGAAAACACTTAGAAAAAATTTCTGTTTTTCTTTCTTTCGATCGATCGAAAGTGCCCCTCGATCGATCGAAAAAACTAAAAAATTCGAACTTGATCATCTGACACTTTCGATTGATACTCGATTGCCTTTCGATCGATCGAAAAACAGATTCGATCGATCGACTAGCAATCGAAAAACTATCGTTCTAAAGCATCTAATCACTGTCTCTTTCGATCGATCGAAAGTGATTTTCGATCGATCGAAAATCGCGAAACTCAAATTCCCAGAAATTTTCTAAGGCAGTTTTCTACGGGTTTTCATGAACAAACATCTTGAAAACGAACATGATAGACAGAGATCAATGTCAAAACTGAATTCTATTGATGTTATAGCCTTAAGATTGAATTTAACATACTTAAATTTAAAATTAAACAACATCATAACACCAATTTCAGTTTTCATTAAATCATAGTTTCAACAACATGCAGAAAATTAAAAACTTAATCTTCTAACAATATGAAACTATCATCTCCAATTCTAAAACTCACAAACATGTTAAACAATACGAATTAAAGACCGCTCTGATACCATTTGATGGAATTAAATATGAGTGCAGCGGAAAATAAGTTTTGAACGGATCTACTTCATTCAATATTGATAACATGTGTAAAGTAAATTTCAGAATTATGAGAACAAGAGATCGTACCTTGAAGCGATGAGTTTCAAAACCGAAGATTGAAGCACTTGGGAATACTTTTAATCTTCACTCCAATTCCACTAATCGCCCAAGATGCGTGGTCTCTCAAATTGGTAACAAAGGGATAACTAGTGAGTACCAAAAACCCACTTCCACACCACTACAATGGTCATTTTCTTACCAATTATTTTCTGTACGTTTTTCCCTTTGTTTCTAACCAATATATCTAATTGGGTTGGCCTTTTGGGCCTTACCAATTGGGCTTAAGTGTGTGGCTTGGAGTGGGACCAAAAGGGACCAATAAGACACTAGCTCCAATGGGCCTTGGGCTTTTCTGTCAACTCTTGACAAGTCCAAAGTTACCATTAACTATATTTAATACCACTATATAAATATAGTTGCACTCTAGGTCTTATCTATATATTATATCCCAAGACTTTATTATACATGCAACCCCTTCATAAAATATTCGTAGTAATACAAAGTCATTAATATAGACTGCCACTTTGTATATTACTACATCTTGATCCTTGAGTACCCGGTTTAATCCTTTAATGTTATTCATTATATATTCATGAAATCTAATTCCATAAATATATACTTTAGTAACTACTTACTAAAGTGGTTAGGCCTAACTCTCTGAATAACAAACCCATTAAACTTATCTCAAGGGAATACTTTATATCTCCATTAAGAGACTATGAATTCCATCTTGAGAATACATGTTCCATCAACACTTAATGCGGCTGCCCAACATACTGAGGTTTTGACCATTAATATAGATCTCACTCCTAATATATCAAAGCAACCTACATCTTATGATCAGGTCCATTATTCTCTCAGGATTAAGAGTTCATGCAAATACAAGTCATGAGATTTATTATTCATTTGACAGTCCTTAGGCAAATAATAAATCTCATGGCGGTCCAGTTCAATATGTCTTAACTCTTAAAACATATTAACACATCAACTAGAAGTCTCCACTTCCATGATCAAGACAAATCATCGTAGTTGATATGTTATAGTCTTCGCAGATGAAATGCCCAATTTCATCACCGACTACGAACTATAATTCTGAGTTTACAAAGAACTTGTGATTTATATCTTCTGTGACTCTTCACATAAATCACATACTATGCATCTCATGGACTATATGATAATGTCCGAATATTCATGTTACCATTATTTCAGATAATAATAAAACAAATTTATTAAACACAATATTAAGTCATACATAATGTCAAACACAATGTCACACTTAATATTATACATAGCATCTTACAATAGGATTTAAGGGCACCAATCCTAACACCTGCCACCGGCCGCAGATGACCTCGAGTCAAGTCGGATTGGTTTCCAGTGGACAACGATCGGGTTGGTCAGCCTTAGTATTAAGTTACAATCATCGAATCTTCGCCAGATCAAAGCTCAAAACCACCACATCAAGCCTAGATTTGCGCGAAAACTTCACCTCAACATCGAATCTAAGTAAAAATCAAAGCAAAAGCACCACATCAAGTGCAAATATGAGCAAAATCTTCATCTCACCGCCGGATTTAAGTAAGAAAATCTAGATCTTCACAGAATCTAACCAAAAGCTACCAAACCTTCACCAGAATATTGATGAATTTGAATGGATCTAGGTAAATCTGGCCTTCTTTCATGGGTTTCGTTAGTTGGATCGAGTATATTGGGGTTTGAAGAAGAAAACCCGCCATCCAACTGGCCGAAGTCGGTTTTTGGTGGCAGAGACCCGTCTCCAATCGTCATCAGTGTTGAGTTGGCTAGTTTTCTGGTCAGCGCGGGCGGTTTGGCCAGGTGGGTCGGTTTCCAAGTTTTGGTGGACACCCCTACTTATAACTCATAACTAAAACTCAAAACCTATAACTCATACCTAAACCCTACTATCACTCAAAAACTCCAAAATATTTGTTTGGTTACAAAACACAGTCACATATCTCAACTTTTAAGTCCACTTTTTTGCCAAAATGGTGGTGCCCACTCTATTGACACTACACAGTGGGTTTATGGTTGCTACCCATGTCCATTTTCTCTTTCCCCTCTTTCATATTCTCCCATCAAACAACTCAAAAAAGTAGAGTTGCCCATAAGCCAAATGTAGAGCAGTCACTTCCCATTTCGACGTACACGCACAATGGGAACAAGTTCCCACCTTCTTTAATATTCTTTCATTTTCTATTTCATTTTTCCTTGATCAATAACCATTTAACTCCTCATCTGAACTTAGATTGTCGCCTAGGGTCAGTGAGCACAAATTAGGAGTGGAATAGTTGTCGCTGACACCGGCCAAACCACTGTATATTATAATTGGCTCCGTATTTGTTGCTCCATTTGGATTTGATTTTGAATAAACCTAAGGAATGGATTTACTCTACTTTGCCTTTGAAAATATTAGGAGATTTTGGGTTTGTAATGTTTAACCCCATTTCCCACAACAATATTTATGCAATCAATGGGTTTTGTTGAGTTTGGGTTTAATGTTATGTATGTTATATGGGTTAGATAAATTTGGATGAGTATGTTGGTTGTTTGAGTTTGGGTGTATGTCTATGAATATATACATCTTTCACTCTTAAATGGGGGTTGGTCACAGTTTAGACTTTTAGAATATATAACTAGTTGTGTTCACCTGTCAATTTATGTTGTAATCTTTGGTTTCCTTGCAATCTTTATAATCTGGAGCAAGTAATTACTAGTAAAAACTAAAAGGGTCATCAACATCAATCCACGGGAAAAACCCATTTTAACACTCAAAGTAGAATACCAAAAAAAATTCATAAAAGATAAATTAAAATGAACAAATCTAACAATGGACATGGAAAATGGAGAGGGAGAGAGAGATAGTTTGCACTTGGGAGAAGATCACGAAAATAAGGGCTCATTAGGGACAGCTAATGGTAACAAAGCTCAATGTCGCCGGTGAAGATTCTGACACTCCTCGGTATTTTTGTCTTTGATCACGGAATGTTCATCTTAGGCAGTTTTAGTGCTTTGGTTCAGATTCTCAAATGCCGCTGGAAATTATAAAGACGAAATGTGAGAGGAGGCGGAGAGAGGGAAGGTGTTGCTAAAAAATTTGGGGAAGAAATGAACTGAAATGAGGAGTTAAGCAACAATAATATCGAAGGACTTATTACTTAAGATGATTTAATAACAATACACTACACATGGGTCCCACAAAGTCATTCTATTTACCAAATTGCCATTGAAAACCAGTTTTGAACTTTTGGAATTACAAAATTTTGTTCTCGGTTTCCATCACCCAAGCTCAAATTTTTGAGTTTTGAGTGAGGGAAACAACACTCAAAAACCAAGCCAAACACTCTTTTTATGCGGGTCCCACGATATTTGGATTATGGGTGATGGAAACTAAGTTATATAACTCAATTTCCATCACATCCAAACAACCTCTTAAAAACTCATTACAAATAAATTGCATCACATCCGACCCCTTTCTCCAACATTTGGCTATCACATGAAAATGAGAAAGGGAGGTATGTTGGTAAAGAAGAATTGAATAAATGGGAAATGAAAATGGGAGAAAAGCCACCACACCCCCTCCCCCCCAAAAAAAAGTTTCTTAAAGCAGTGGAGGAAATAAATTACAATAAAAAAGTATTTTTTGTATGGACAAAGTCGGCACAAGATGAAAATTCACTAAGAGCATAATTCAAGACAATTAGGTTAGCCATAGCAATGGAGCTTGGGTACAAGCATGTAATCTACAAAGCCAATGCTATGAAATATGAATGTTATTCTTCCCGTAGTGTGAGTTTGATTTTACATATGTAATTTTGTATTGGTTGTGATTGGTGAAGTTTTGGGCTTTTAGCCACAGGTGATTCAAAACTCTTTTTATGAATGATTCATGGTTGTGTCTTTTTTTTTTTTCCCTTCTTCCTTAAATTTTAAAATAAATTTTAATAATTATATATATTTTTGAAATTTTGTAGTGACTAATGATAGTTTGTAGTCATGTAAATATAATGATTAGTATGGTAACAATTAATGTGAACATAAATACCTACCTAATTCAATTGACTAAAATATCCAATATCACGAGTATAATTTTTATTTCTCTTTATATATTAAGATGATTTAAAAAATTAGTTATGGTTTTAAAAAAATGTCAAAATGACCCTTAATCTAATTAGATAATCTTTATTCTTAAAAAATAAAAAAATGGGGTTAAAATTGTAATTCAACAAAATTAAAAAAAAAAAAACTACCAGAGAAACTTTTTTCTTAAAAATTAGCACACTCTCTATTTAAATATATTTCATACACGTTTGATACATTTTTTCTTAAAAACTAGCATATATTAAACCTAATGGTTTACTCAATTTCAAATCTTAAATTTTAATTTTTTAAAAATTCATTTTTGTATAACCTCACTGACAATAAACTCAAAATTATATTAAACTCAAAATTAAAAAACAAAGCTTTATTGCACGTGTGGAGTGCGTACAATGATATTAGTATCCTTTAATAATATAAAAAGAGCATAATTTACATTTTACCCAAAACCAAAAAACGACGTCGTAACAACGCAGCGCCAAAGCTGAAAGCTTTTCCCGCCCCTCAAACCAATCCGAAAAACATAAATCTTCTTGCCAAGTTGGCGATCCGTGTGAAACCCCACTCCACCAATCAAAAAAGACCCTTAAAGCCATCCCTCCCACGTTGGCAATCCGCGTGAAACCCCCTTCCACCAATCAGAAAAAACACTCACTTAAACCTTCAAATTTCAAAAATCTCCCAGCCACGCTGGCAATCCGCGCACAACCAAAACTAACCAATCAAAACCCTCCTTTTCTCTCTATATAAACCAAAACACACCAAATCCATCACACTCCATATCTCAAAAGCAAAACACATTTCCAAATCTCTCTCTCTCTCTCTCTCACTCAAGAAACTCTCAAATCCCAAAACCCACAATGAGCTCCGCTGCAGAAACCACCACAAAGGGCGGCAGAGGCAAGCCAAAAGCCACAAAGTCCGTCTCCAGATCCCACAAAGCCGGTCTCCAATTCCCAGTTGGCCGTGTCGCCCGGTTCCTCAAAACCGGCCGATACGCCCAACGTGTCGGCTCCGGCTCCCCTGTCTACCTCTCCGCCGTCCTTGAATACCTCGCTGCTGAGGTTCGTTAAAATAACTCTGTTTCGTTTGTCATTTTCTGGGTTTCTGTTTTGGTTTTTGGTTACTGATTGTTTTTGGGTTTTTTCTTGGTTCAGGTTTTGGAGTTGGCTGGGAATGCAGCGAGGGACAACAAGAAGAACAGGATTATCCCAAGGCATATTCAGCTTGCTGTGAGGAACGACGAGGAGTTGAGCAGGCTTATGGGGTCTGTGACCATTGCTAATGGCGGTGTTTTGCCCAACATTCATCAGAATTTGTTGCCCAAGAAAGCTGGGAAAGGAAAGGGTGATATTGGGTCGGCTTCTCAGGAATTTTAGGTGTACTGGGTTTGTTGGGTTTCGTTAGGTTATGGGTTTGATAGCTTTGTAATGAAGTAGCTTTTTGTTATGTAAAGCTTCACTTGGAATGATAATGAAATATTGGGTTTTATCTCAGATTTTCAATTTGTGTTATGTGAATTGTGTCTTTTGTTTTACAATTTCGAGATTATAGGAATTTGAATTTCAATTGAGCGCATAACATGGAGATGTGATTACTGAATTAATGTTTCAGATTGAATGTGTTTTGAACTTGGGAGTAATTATCTTTAATTCTGTGACTACACCTGGCTAATTTTAGTGGTAATTGGATCTTAAATTGTTCTTTGTTGGTGTTAAATTTTGCTTCAAAGTTTTGAAAATTTTGGAATTGAAACTTCAATCAAGCATTTACAGAAAGGAAAGTGATCAATGTAGTGTGTTTTTCAGATTGAATACGTTGGAAAAGGTAGAATCTGGGTTAATGACTAAATTTGATCTCATCTTTTGCATTGTAAACTAGAAATCTTGGTAAATATGTTTATGATGTTTTTCGGGGTTGGGGTCACTCATGTTGTGAATTTTTTGGCTATACATAAAGTCAGCTTTTCTATTGGCTTATGCGCTTAATTGAAATTTAGATTCCTATAATCTCCAAATTGTAAAACAAAAGACACAATTCACATTACACAAGTTGAAAATTTGAGATAAAACCCAATATTTCATTATCATTCCAAATTGTAAAACGTTAGCAATTATCTTTGATTCGGTGAACACATTGGCTGTGATATATAATTGCAATTGCAGATTCTATAACTGTGTAACCGTTTCTGTTACTAATTTCAGTGGTAATTGCATCTAAAATTTATCTTCGTAAGTGTTAATTTTTGTTTTAAAATTTGGGAATTTTTGGAATTAAAAATTCAATAAAGCATTTGCAATGGAAAAGTGATCAAAGTAGTGTTTCTTTCAGCTTGAATATATTGGAATTTGGAGGAAGAATCTGGGATGGTTATTAAAATTTCTCTCATCTTTTGCAATATTGATATTGTAAACTATAAATAGGGGTAAATATGTTAGCAATTACCCTAGTTAGCAAAAACATTACCTTAGCTATGTGATGTTGATTGCTATTAGGGTTGTGGTCGATCATGTTGTCAAATTTGTGGGTATACATTTAGTCTATTTCACTATTGAAACCAAAAGTGTAATTAGGGATGTGATAACTATTTTTGTAACAAATTTGATTGGTAATTGGATCTAGCAACACAGAACAAGCTTCGTTAATAAGATCTTTAGGTTATTCAAGAAGTGGAGTTTGATTAGTTTAAGATGTTGAATTAAATATATTAGTACTATTTTTTAGAGTTTTTACAAAGAAGGGAACTAATTTACTTCTCTTCTAAATGATTAAAACCGTGGGTGCTCGAGGATCGAGGATGAAGTTGAAGAGTTGCAGTATAAGTCTAGGGATGCCGCGGTCCACGGGCCCGTGGGGGGAAGTCACTCGAGGAGAGGAATGGATGAATCATAGGACTTTGAGACGTTCCAGGTGGAAAGAAGGATATGAAGAGATAGAATTAGTGATCATAGGGGAAGTTTCTAGTTTGGAGTAGTCTGTTGCCTCCGCATTGAATGGTGGTCAACAACTTTATCAGCTGCATTGATGAGGAAGTGACATGAACAGTGTAAATCACAGCTAAGCAAACTCCTTCCGTCACCTTCTTCAGATGCTGAAACAGACAAATGCCATGAGAGGAGGTATGTTAGGTAAAGATGGATGGTTGAGATCTGAGAGAAGGAGAAGTATATAAGAAGAGGGGAGTTGATAGAAAAAGGAATCGAGACACAAGTACCAAGAGATAGAAAAGAAACAAGAAGAACACTGAGAGAAAAGATAGTGAACAGTAACATTTCCTATGTAATTGTGGCCTCCTCGAGCTAGCTTGTATTGAGAAATTGGTTCATCCATTTAATAAGATTTGCCTTTTCTTCCTCGGGTGGAGCCCCTTTTAGTTGTTTGTTCCCCTCTCTTACAAATTCTCTGTTTTGGGCCACGGTTAGACTGATCCAGCCACTGTTCTAAGTAGGCTTGGGCTGCTAGTTTTTCTAGTCCCTACATAAACTATTTTACTTTTTATTTTTATTTTTATTTTTATAAAAATAGTTTCAATCTTTGACATTCACTCTTGATAATTGTATTTTATCATTAGACTAATATACTAATTAGTTTTTTGGTGTAGACATATTTCTTATTTGACCACAAGAGACTTTAATAGTTGAATTAACTAAAACAATAGTTATTTTTACTTCTTTTTTGTCTAATTTTCCTAAAAGAAATCTTGTTTGGAATGGGGACAACTTTTTTTATTTTCTATCTCAGTTTTGATGTTAACTTTGCATCGGAACATTAACCTGATCATGCTCTTAAAACAGGTAAAGTGTGAAATCCTTAGGAGTTATGACTGATTTTATGTCTTCAGTGAAAATGCAATGAAGAAAAAAGGAAGTCGATGCCCAAAAAATAAAAAGGAACATAAGGAAGATGATTCCACAACGTGTTTACTTTATCCTGTTGAATGTATTCCTTTAATTGTAGGCAGGCTTAATTTGTAACTTGACAATTGAAAATAATACTCCAACAAAATTTAGAGAGAGAGAGAGAGAGAGAGAGCGAGAGAGAGAACCTATAAAGAAAAACAAATCTATTATAAATTTCAACAATTACAAATATGTTCTCTAATGAAAACCCAAACAGCCAAACTCACTTTGACCAACAAAAACAGAGAAAGAAAACCTAAACAAAATTATAAAGAATCCCCGAGCAAATTTACTAAATCTTCTCACAGACAAACTCAGTGACAATGATATTTCCTTTGCAAGTTGATAGCTTGAGGATTCTTCACCTCTAGGCAATTCAAAAACTCCTTTCTTGCTTTCTTCATCAAGTTGCCCTTATTCAAGTTTGGAACCTCAGAAGATGTGTACACTCTGACTCTCTTGTTATTGTTATTATCGCTCACCATTGTGACTACCTTCACTTGCCTACTTTGTTTGCGCTCCTTCTCTTTCTCATAAAGTTTCCCAACTCGTTCGATCGCTCTGTTAGCTTTCTCACTCACTCCCTTCAATTTAGCCTCGTACAGTGCCACCCACTTATGCCACACCTTCCTTTCCTTCATCCTTTGAGTCACAACATTAGCAGTTTGAACCCCAAATTTTCTTTCATAGAATTTCTTCCATAGCTTATCAGTCACTGGGCTAAGATCTCTTTCTTTGGATTTCAAACACTTCTCCACGTACTTCAACTGATCAACGGTGCAGTGCGGCAAAACTTGCTTAAGAATTTCATCATCACATGCGGCAAAAATCTCTAGGCCACGATTGTCACCAACATGAGCAGCGTGCGTTAGTTTGTCTATCAGCTTCTCAGGTGCCAAACTCTGATTCTCTGCCATATTTTGATTGTTGTTTGATGAAGAAGATCAAGCTTTGGTCACGTATATATATACAACTAATACAAGTATCACCGACTTTACTCGTTTCCTAATCCTTGAAGGCATTGGAAATAGATTTATGGGCTAGCCAGCCCAATAAACGTTGTTTTGGCAATTTTTTTTTGGGCCTTTGAAAAACAAATTAAAAGATCATTTTTTGGAAACGTTAGGAATCGATAATTCAATCAAGTCTAATGAAACATTGAAATTTGAAACAAAACTTTTCCAATGGAATATGATTTAAATTTGGGGGAAGAATTTGTGTTTAGTACTTAAATATATTAGTAATCTCATTTAATTGTGTGATTCTAAAATCTCAACATGGATGACAAAAGAATCCCCCTCAGCGCATGTTTTTCTTTGTGGCCAAGGGATGATGGGGCGGGGATGAGTTTTGTTTGTGTTGTCCCTTCCTGAATGTGTCTATAAAATTTTAATTTATTATATACAAAACATATTTATACTTTTTTTTTCACATATTCTACTACTATAAATACTTTTGGATCACTTTGTTTCTTACTCTTTGTAGATCATAAATGGAGGAATGGAAAGTACGTTTTTTATTTTTTTGCAACAAATTGAATCCTAAAAAAAAAAAAAAAAGAATTTGGTAACAAATTTACTAAATTGTACATTAAATCCTATAAACTAATAAAATTTTGATTTGTTTCACAAGAAAATAAAAGAAAGTACAAAATTAAACTCTATAAAAAAGTCTCAGCTCTATTGTTTAAAATTAACTATAGAAAAATTATTTTTAGGTTTAAAAATGAAGAAGAAAATTTTTCCTTTTAGTTCTTAAAAAAAAAAAAAAAAAAAAAAAACTCAGTTTGAATTGGGTAGGGTTTTGGTACACATGGGACCAAGAGCTGGGGACAGTGGCGGCTCCAAAAATTTTCTTAAAGGTGGCCATTAAGAAACTTTAAATTATACAAAATCTTCTCATCAAGAAAAAAAAAATTTTATACAAAATCTAATAAAAATAAAACTTTATATATGGAAAAAAAAAACACAATTACATCAAATTTTACAATTTTCTTCTATGAGTTTTTATATTTTGAAACCGTTGTACGATAGTCTCATTATCAATGCTACTACAAGCTACACCTTTTTCAAATTTAAGTTCAATAAAATTTTTCATGGGCTTCTTCTTTTTGTTTAAAAAATTTTGTTGGATCCAAAGAAATTTAGGGTGATTACAGACTCACAATTTTTTAAGGTTAAACAAATCATAATTTAAAAAATGTATATATATATATATATATATATATGTAGGGACCGAGTTTGAGCACCTTTCTTTGGATGAAGGGGACTTAAGCCCAGCTAGCCCGATACAATGAATTTATAGAGTATGGGTTCAAGAATTAGGCCCTAGTAAGGATTGCAATGACTAAACATGGTGGTGAATGGGTTAAACGACAAGAGTGTAGGCTGAAACATGAAATATTACTCCTTGGCCTTTCTCTTAGGGACCGAAAGTTCTTATTACTTCTTCAGTGTTTGGTTACAGAAATGATATCAGTAGTATCGCTTTTTTGGCCTCCCATCCCCCGTCCTTCTTTCTGGAGGACTTCTTACGTTATATATATTTCTTTTCAAGTGATCCTAGCCCTACATTTGTCGACCAGGCAGGTCACTATTCGAGTGAGACAGTTCGAGTGCTTGTCCCATCAGCCGCTCTTCCATCCTTTTGTGAGTTGCAGCTACCAAGGCTGCAGTGTTCAGGGGTCATTTCTTCATTAATGTGGCCAGAGCGCTAGCGGCGAGCATTTAATTTGGAGATGACAGTTTGTCTCGGGTTTGCTCTTCCACCGTTCTCCCATGATCGGCATGTTATACTCGTTCTTTCTCTTCGAGTGCTCTGGGATGCTGCCTTTGATGGGGTGTTGACTCCCCCTCCTTTGGTCGGGGTTGGTCGAAGACATGGTTATCATCGGTGGTCCTCCTGGGTGATTTGGACTTTTACGTTGTCTTCGGACATTTCTTTCTCCTCGACATGGGCCTTGGGCTTGGTACGAAGTGGGCCAGGGTTATCTAATTCTTGAGCCCCACAATATATATATATATATATATATATATATATATATATATATATGTACATGCCAAGCTGGCCTATGTCCATTCTACTGCTTAGAGAGAATTTAGCCCCTTAAGTATGTGTAATGGGAAAATGAGTAACAAAAATGATGAATTTTTTTTTTTTTTTTAGTCTAGCTAGATATTTTGCCTATTTGGATACAAAGTTTTGTTGCGTTGCGTTTTCATTTTTTTTTTTTTTTTTTTTTTTGCTTTCACGCGGTTTAGGGAGACAGAAGTTACTGTGCAGGGACAAAAAATACTGTTCACGCACTGTTTTGGTTCTGTTCACACACTGTTCATGGACCTACAACTACTTTATTCAGAAAAAAATATTAAAAATGGGTCCTACAATACTATTCATACATTTAAAAATTATTTTGTTATAGTGTTTTCAGTTTTCAGTTTTTAATTTTCAGCAAAATAAGCGTTATCCAAACGGACCTATTATAGCTTAACTGAAGTGAAAATAGCAATGGGATTCAACTCGGCCCAAGTTTGAACTACCTTGAATTGGGCCAACAACAACAACCTGTTCAATTCATCTACATCTTCGAAGCCCATCATCATCCCTGAAAAAGTTAAAAAATCGAAATCTTTGTAAAAAAGACATTTCCACCTTCCCATGTTTCCTGCCATGAAGTGAAAATAGCAATGGGATTCAACTCGGCCCAAGTTTGAACTACCTTGAATTGGGCCAACAACAACAACCTGTTCAATTCATCTACATCTTCGAAGCCCATCATCATCCCTGAAAAAGTTAAAAAATCGAAATCTTTGTAAAAAAGACATTTCCACCTTCCCATGTTTCCTGCCATGAAAAAAATTTCAAATTCCCGCAAAATCACAATGCCACGTTGGCGATCCGCACCTAACTAATCTCCACCAATCAAAACCCACCACAGCATTCTCTCTCTTCCTATATAAACTAACCTCAACTCCTACGCACCCTCAAACCCTTATACTAACATCATCAGACACAAACAAAAAAACACATTCATTTTTTTCTCCGATCAGAAAAACCAAAGTACAAAACCATGAGTTCCACAGGAGGTTCAACCAAGGGTGGCCGAGGCAAACCAAAGTCCTCAAAGTCTGTTTCTCGGTCACAGAAAGCTGGGCTTCAATTCCCTGTGGGTCGTATCGCCCGGTTCTTAAAAGCCGGCAAGTACGCCGAGCGTGTCGGTGCTGGAGCTCCGGTTTACCTCTCCGCCGTGCTCGAATACCTTGCTGCTGAGGTTAGTCTTTGATTTTTTTTTTTTAGGTTCGATTTCGTGGGGGTGTTTGGATGCCGAGAATATGTGGGAAACTGGGTGTGCTGATTTTGTGTTTTGTGATCGTTGCTCTGTTAGTTTATGGATTTGGGTATTGGATCTTTGGATCTATGCAATTTGAGACTTTGTTTAGTATTTGGTATTGGGTTTCTCTTTTCTGTTTGGTTGCTGAGAAAATATTGGATAGGAACTGTAAAGATACTAAATTTAGTAGAAATTGTGTTTGGTTTGTAAGAAAGCACTAGGAAGATTTGTCATTTGTTGTGCTAAACCATTTGGGCTTAATTGAGGTGATTGATGTGATTTTGAGTTGTCTCATTAATTTGGTTGATGTGGTTATCTACAGGTTCTTGAGCTAGCTGGTAATGCTGCTAGAGACAACAAGAAGAATCGTATTGTTCCAAGACACATACAACTTGCTGTGCGAAATGATGAGGAGTTGAGCAAGCTTTTGGGAACGGTCACTATTGCTAATGGAGGTGTCTTGCCCAACATTCATCAGAATTTGTTGCCTAAGAAGATTGGTAAAGGGAAAGGTGATATTGGATCAGCATCGCAAGAGTTTTAGGGTTTTTTTTTTTGGTGAGGAATTTGATGTTTGAGATTTAAGAAATGGTCGAGGATGGGATTTGTTGGGTGCCCATTTGGGCTTTCTGATCTGTTTGGTACTTGTAAACCCTTAATTTGGGTATTTTTGGTGGTTGAATATAAAGGATAATAATTTAATGTTTACAATTTTCTGTGTGAAATGAATATTATATTGTTTAAGCTGAATTACGGATGAAATGATGTTTTGGTTTTTGTTGGGTTCATTCTAGTGAATTGTTTTGGCATGTGTTTGTGATTAGTTATTAATTTGTTCTTAATGTTTTGATGAAATGAGGATATTTTCTAGCCGTTCTGAATCTATAGGTTCTAGTTTTCAGTTTTCACAACTAGAAACATGGACGTTTGATGTTTTTGATCTTTTTCTTTGCAAATGAAACTTTTTAGCTATCATTAGGGAGCTCACTGTGAGTGATCAATTGGCTTCTCTAGGTTGCTGTTGAGACATATGCACTGTCATCTGGCTGTTTGGGCTATGTATCTGTAGTCTCACTCTTCATATTAGTGCTAGATTGCAGATTGTTCTCTTTCTTTTTGAAGTCTACGAACATTCAATTTGTGGAATTAGTCTTTCAAGAGTCACAGTCACATATCATGTGGTATGTTTATGTGAGTCTAATTAAATTAGGGAAAAAAAAGGAGTCACATTAGTGAAGGCCATGGAATTTAACCCAGTCCTAGATTGAATCATACTGCCAAAAGCAGATGCTCAAATTGGCTTTGATTTCAAGTACCAAGCGTTATGGTATTGTGTCTTTTGGGCCAGACTTTTATGGACCAGCAATACACTGCTGGTTTGAGACTTTGAGTTATAGGATCCCATGATCCTTTCAAGCAGCAAATTGACCAGTATGATAAGATTTCTTTTTGTTAGATGAAATGAAGTTTTGGGAGGCCATTCAATACGAGTCTCTGTCCATTTGGGAAAAAGTCATCACATGTCCTTGTCTGTAACCTTTCACCCTCTTCTAAATATCAAATCTTCTGAATTTAAGCTTTTCTTGCTATTTGGAACGTAAATGGTCCATTGGAAGTGGGGGACTTCGGATGTCGGAAGTACCGTACTTAATGTACTCAATGAAGTACCAATTTCATAATATGCTGCTTAGAATGAATATTAAGGATATGTTTGGTTGGAGTGAAAACAGGAGGATGAAAAATAGGGAGGGGAAAATAGAGTGAAAAATTGTATTTTTCATTGTTTAGTTCAGGAGAGAAAATAAGAGAGATAAAAAATAGGGAAGAAAATTTTTCCTCCGGGTTCACCTTTTTTTATCTTTCTAATTTGTATTTTTCACTGTTTGATTCAGGAGAGAAAACAAGAGAGACAGAAAATAGAGAGGAAAATTTTTCCTCCGGGTTCACATTTTTTTATCCTTCCAATTTGGGAGAAAAATGGAGAGAAAAAAGTGTTGAATGATGTACTTTATACAAACACATTCACTTTATTTATCTCACCTACCCCTCATTTTATGTAACAAGAGTATAATAATCAATTTATATAAACTATATTTTCTATCCTCTCACTTTTCTTTTTAACTAAATAAAAGAGTTTTTCACTTTACTACATTTCAAACCCTCCAACCAAACACAAATGAGGGAAAATTAAATATTTTCTATCCTCTTACTTTTTTATCCTTCTACTAATTTTCTATTCTTTCACTTTTCCACTCCACCAACTAAACGAACATTTCTGTTTGGATATCTCTTATTACTAAAAATTAAAAACACTGTAATAAAATAATTTTTAAATTATAAATAGTACCATAGAACCTATTTTTAATGAAAATTTTACTGAAAAAAGAGGTTTATGTGTCTTGTAAACAGTGCAGGGGAGCCACACGCAAAACGCTGCACGCTCGCTGCTATCCAAACGTCCATAAGCCAAATGTTTTTTTTTTTTTTTAACTTGTCTCTCCCTTTGTCTGTTGGATGTAACACACTTCGGCTTTATTCAAGCGCAACGCAAATGTGCTAGGAGTGAAGCCTGAAGCCTCTACGTCTCACGTCTTAGGCCGAAGGAGGGGATCAATGGTTGATTGCTAATGAAGAAGATGCTGTTCGGTTAATATTATTAATATAAAATAGCATAATTAAGAACTCAATTCCAAATGGGGATGTAGCTCAAATGGTAGAGCGCTCGCTTTGCATGCGAGAGGTACAGGGTTCGATCCCCTGCATCTCCATCCAATACATATTTTTCCATTTTTGCTCCTTCCATCCAATACATATTTTTCCATATTTGCTCCTTCCTTATCCCATTGGTTTTTTCACTTCACTTCACTTCTCAGTTCTCATCACCAAACTTGAACTATACACAGTACACACACACACACGCACGCTCTCATGTCCGTTCCTCTCTTCAACCTCGCTCCAGACCTCACAGTTTCTAGGCTCTGCTTAGGTTCTCACTTCTCTCCCAAACTCTTTTTCTATGTTCACTTCAAACCCACAACCTTACTCTCTTCTCTCTCTGTCTCAGGAACCATGACTTTTGGTGAGCAGAACACTCTTCCACAGTCATTTCGCCTCCTTGATGAAGCTTTCGGTGCTGGAATCAACTTCTTCGACTCTGCAGAAATGTACACACCTTTAAATTTTAAACCTTGCAATTCCTTTCTGGGTATAATTATGTAGTAAAAACTTTTTTTTTTTTTCGAGATTTCTTTCTGGGTTTTGTTTTCCTTTGAGTTTTTTCAACTTCTGGGCATGTTTGTAATGTCTATATATATATATATATATATATATATGCAAGTAATTGTATGTTTGGAACTTCAGGTACCCAGTGCCTCAGCGTGCTGAGACTCAGGGTAGGAGCGAGGAGTACCTGGGCCGTTGGGTTAGAGATAGGAAGATCTCTCGGGATCGCGTCGTTTTAGCCACAAAGGTCTCAATTCAACTCTTTGAAGTCTTTTACATTTATAAATAGTTTATGAATGTAAAAGGCTTCAAAGATGTCACCTTTGAGTGATATTCATTTCTGTTCATTACAAATATTTGGTTCACCTTTGAATGATATATTGATATTCATTTTAGTTAATGACAAGTATTTGGTTTTCCACATTGCTCAAAAGTCTTATTGGTCTATAGTAATAATATGAATATGTCCATTAACATTTGGGTGGTATGCTGAGGTGAAACAACCAAAAATCTGTGACCATGCATTAGGACAGTGGATTTGAATTCAGTGCTTGTTTTGAGTTCCTTTGTCTGCATGAAAAAACTAGTACATGGTCAACTTATTTGGGGTTTTGATTGTAGTCTCTTATGAAAATTCTGGCTCCGTATGATTTTGCTTTTGGTTAGACATGCACATTAAGATTGTTTAAACTTTATTTTGATAGAAGTGGTATAGTTTGTCATGTTCTTTTAGGCAAATGTGAAGGCATTTGAATCTGAAGTTGTTTGTTGAATCTGGTTTTAGTTCCGTGATGATTGTTTGGGGCTGTTTATAAGTAAAACACTGGGCTAGATTTTCTAGATTAAGGTGAGAGTCCCTGTAAGCATATGAATGCAGGTAAACATATGAATGCAAGATCTTTATGGTTTCTATATTATCTTTATAATATAATATAGTACCAAAATAAAATGTCCTGTTGTCTGCAGTTTGAGATTTGTTAGGCTTAATAACCATTCCTTCTAATGTCACATTATTAATTTTTAATACTCATTTGAAATTTGTGCTCAGTTCTTTGTGTATTGTTTGCATATAGGTTACTGGACCATCTGGGCAAATGACTTGGATTCGAGGTGGGCCGAAGTGTTTGGATCACAGGAATATTACTGAAGCCATTGACAACAGGTTAGTTTTTAAACCTGTTTATGTCTAGTCACTGCAGGCTTTCATAGCTTGTATTCATCAGATCATCAAGTGACTGAGATAGTGGGACTCATTAGTCCAAATGGTTTACATCTTATATGCATTCTATTTGTTATACTTATACGTGCTGGCCAGTGTTCTATATTCATTTATCTTTTATTCTCTTTGTATTTTGAGCCATCTATTAATCCTCTTTCTCTCTCTCTCTCTCTCTCTTGTTTTCCATTTGGGATAAATTGCACCTTTATTCTTCGATGAAATTATTTACTTATTAAAAAAAAAAAGAAGAGGAAACCCAAAAGGATGAGATGTATGATCATTCAGTTAAGAAATTTGTATTATGCTCTAATGGGTTATTTATTGAATTGATGCAGCTTGCTGCGAATGCAAACTGACTACATTGATCTTTATCAAATTCATTGGCCAGATCGGTTTGTATGTGGATCCTAAATAAATTGTTCTGGGATATTGTAGATATCAAAGTAGCTCATTGCTAAGCATGATTTTTGGGATATATCCTGGGTGGTTTTGTGGGGGGGGGGGGGGGGGGGGGGGGGAATGAAACTTCCTGATCATTTGTTTTCTTTTACACCAACCCAAAATTGTTCTCTTGAAGTAATTCATGGCTGATTTTGTAGCTATGTGCCGATGTTTGGGGAAACTGAATATGATCCAACTCGACAGTTCAGTTCGGTTGATATAGAGGAACAACTTGACGCTCTTGGTAGAGCCGTTGATGCTGGAAAGGTGAGTGATGATATCATTGGGTTTGCCTCTATAATAAATCTCTAGATAACATGGAATTTCCAGTTATAATGAAAAACTTTGTTCATAGATCAGATACGTTGGTCTCAGTAATGAAACACCATATGGCGTCATGAAATTCATTCAGATTGCCGAACAAGTTCCTGGCCATCCTAAGATAGTATCAGTGCAGGTTGTATGAGGTTTTCTGCTTCATAGCTGCAAGGCTTCCTGTTTTTCTTTAGCATTTTTTTTCCCATCTCTCTCTCACTCTCTCTACTTTATTGGTTGCATGGCTCATGTACAACTCATTGTCTTTGTGATAGAACTCATACGGCTTGCTTTGTCGAACTTTTGATTCTGGAATGGCTGAGTGCTGTCACCATGAGAGGTAGTTTTGTTTTAGATATATTGATTACTGAGGGTGGAATTATATTTGATCTTATCATGTATGAAATGGTGATAAAAAAAGTGCTCAACTTACACAAGTCAATTAGTTGCACTAATGGAAAGAACTATAGCATTAGAGATCGTTATGTATTTTATCTTTTATGTTTTTATATTTACAACTACTGTTTATACATGCTGAACTGGATGTGTAATTGAAATCATTTTTATAACATGACTCATAGCAGCTACCTTTGGCTTCCACAGAAGTGTAATTATATGATTTCATGTTCACTGTGTCAGAAGTTGTGTGCTCTCGTCTATGAAATTCATTGCTAAACTGCCTAAAATTTGGTTCTGAATATAATTTTTTTGTTCCTTAGCAGTTCTGGAAGAATTCAATTGGACACAAATTATTAGTATACATGGTTAGTATTACTGTGAGCAATACAAATTAGCAATTGAAATTTAATTGTAACTTCGGAAATTTGCGTAGGGACAAGGATTTTTCTGTCAATATGAAACTTTGGTTTGTTATTACTTATAAGATTAGCTTTCTCTTTAGATGGAAAGAACCAATTTGAGTTTATTAAGTAGATTATGCTGCATTCATATAGTTGTAATGTGATAAATTGAAATACCCAACTAAATGCACTTGTATTGTATTTAAGCTCTTTTGTTTTCAATTTTTAGGGTCAGCTTATTGGCCTACAGTCCCTTGGCAATGGGTGTTCTCTCTGGGAAGTATTCTTTGCCAGATGGGGGTCCCACAGATGCTCGGTTGAATCTTTTTAAAGGTCAATAATCAAATTTTATTTAATCTAACTACTAACTTGTCTCATGTGGAACTATTGTGTTGTTTATTCTTTTCAGGTAGGTACTCAGAAGGGGAATCCAGATACAACCTGTCTAGTAACATCTTAAAAGCAGCTACCATGGTATGCAGATGCTTCTCGGTTTTGAATTTTAGTTATAATGTGAGAGGCTTATTACAAGAACCTACATTTTCAAAACCTATACTTAAATTGAAATCTATATTCATGATTAATTGTTGATTAGTGACAGAAATAAGAAATCTGGTCTAAACTTTGATCGGGAAATGGGGACTGTTGAGCCAATTTTCTGTTAGAGTTCTCTAAACCTGCCTATCACTTAACTGTTTAAAGATGGCTTAGTTTAGTTGCTCACATTAGCCTTTTCAGAACAATGAAGACATACATACTTTTCAGCATATTATTTGTTATGTGTTGCAAGTTCATTGTTGAGTTTAGTGTATATTTTTGAGCCTGCCTTTTGCATGTTAATCTGACCTGTCCTCTCTCTCTCCAGGAGTATCTTGAAATTTCCAAAAAATATGGCCTTCATCCTGTATCCCTTGCAATTGGTTTGATACTACTCCCTCTCACTTTATTTGCGCAATATATACTTATATATGATTATTAATCTCTGTAGCTTTTGCAATTGTTGCAAATTTTCTCTTACACCTCATGATCATATGAGACTTTGTGAGCTGTATAAATCAGTTCTAGAGATAATGGAAGTTGTAGTTGCCTTTTGTGCTACTAATGATTGTATTATTATTATTAGAGATTAAATTCTGTAAGGACATGGTGTAAAGCCCATGTTTTACCTCTCCAATCCCAACATACTACATCATTTTATCACATATTTAAGAATAAGTACAACCACACCCAATCAATTCTAATACCCATATATAAATCCAACCAAATTGAAAGTTTATTCAAATATTATTAGGTGTGGTAGGATGTATTGAATTTTAAATAAAATGCTGATGTGACAATCTCTTATTGGATGGTGTAAAACATAGATTTTACGCTCCATCCTTACCAAATTCAGACTCTTATTATTATTATTATTATTATTATTATTATTATTATTATTATTATTGTTTTTTTGATTATTAATCATCGTATTATTGAGCATTGCAAATTCTGTCCATGTATGCACTACAATCATGAACCTAACCTTACAAATCCCAATAATGATAGCAAATGATTGTCCACAAGACAAGGGGTCAGGGTTTCGTTGTCTAGACTCTAGACTAATTTGGGTAATTATGAAGACTATAAATATCGGGAAGTTTTACTGTAGAGTTGTATTTGGACTTGCTTTGTCACTAATGCATCAAAAGTGAAATGCCTATTTTAGATTATTACTTGATCTCAGATATTTCCTTCTCTTTATACGGCTGAATAATTTTGGATGCATTATGTAAAATGTGGGAGCTTTTCCCAAAATTTACATACTTGATATGAAGTCCCTACTGTTAATTTTATTTTAGTGGCAATTGTTCAACTTATATGACAGATACAGAAATCCCATTTTTCCTCCTGTTCTTATCGTGCTGTTCATATTAAATGAAAATGATCAAGTTGCTTTTCCCTTCCAATTGTGTGTGTGTGTGTGTGTGTATTTCATATTATTGTTTCTCTTTGTACTGATCCATTGGAGGCCGGAATCAGGGTATGTGAGAAACCAGCAACATAATTTTCCTCTTAGATATTAGATATATTCCAACTGTTCTGGTAAAATTGAGTTTTCTCTCTCCTGCTTAGTTATGAATATTTTGATTCCTAGATAGTTCTACCTTCTAGGCACATCTATACATGTGAAAGATCTCGGTTGATAGTGGTCAAGGTTGGTTGGTTAATTCTTCTTTCTTTTTTTACTTAGATAATTTATCATTCTTTTTGGCAGCCTTTGTTTTGAGACATCCTCTTGTTGCAAGTGCTGTTTTTGGAGCTACTAAGTTGTGGCAGCTTCAGGAGGTTCTCAATGCATTCAAAGCAGAGCTCACATCTGAAATAATTGTTGAAATTAACAAGATTCATGGAAAGTTTCCCAATCCATGTCCCTGATCAGTAGTCAATGCAGTTCAGTTTCTTAGTAAGGAAAATTGACTAGATTGGCTAAAAGGGATCCGGTTGTACCTCATGCAATTGCATTTGTAATATTGATTCATTTGATATTATTGAAGGTTGTCAGTTTTGTTGGTGCTTTGCTAGTGGTAGTGGCAGTCATATGACAAAAGCTTGTACCTACCCTTAGCAAATTCTCCAAGAGATGCATCACAGTAAAAGTCCACTACAAATTGTTGCATCTTCACAATTGTTCATGTGTTTTGTGCCCCAGTTTAGTTGTGTACTTGTGCTCGTGTGGACCAGATTTGACAGATACATCTGAAGATGGCAAAGTTTAAGATTTTCTGGATTTTTGATGATAATATTTTGCACAATTGCACCTATAAAGTTGTATGGTTTGTGCGCATCAATCACCATAGTGCTACTTGTACTTTTTGGTGATCAAATGCTCTGTTCAGATTTGGAAAGGTATGGGGCTGTGGGGTCTAATCCCAACTGCAACATGGCAGCACCACATGAAAATTATCATAGAATTGGACTTCCAGCTTTTGGTTTCTTTATTGTTGAATCTTGAATGTTGAGTGTGAATGAGAACAGGTCATGAATCTTCTGAGAAATGGTCAGCATGAGAAGAGGGTTTGCTAAGTTTGTACCATAAAGCTCCCAAAAGTTGACTAACTACGGAATCTAGCTTATCAATGCAGCGAAAAATAAGTTAAAAATTTTCGAATTATACACACTATCGCAAATATATATCCATAGTTAGTCAAATTAACAATTTGTGAAAAAGAGGTTGACAAATAGCATTGCTTGTATGGCAAATGGTTTTCCTTTATTCATTATGGATGCAAAGTCAGAAGTATCCTGCAATCTATCACGAATATAGAGTAACAATATTTTAAAACAAAATCAACCTCAAAGATAATGTTTAGAAAATCCTATCAAATATCGTAAAAGTTAGATAACACCTTTACTGGAAGCCCATAACTCTGAAGATTACGGAAGGGGGGCGTTTCATTTGCAGTAATATTACGTTGTTGTAATCTTACATTAATGTAATCTTAATATGAAAATACAATACTACATTGTTTAGAAAGGTAGTGAGATTAAAGTGATATGATATATTTTGTAATTTTAAATTATGGTAATATTAGAAAGAAAAAAAAACAAAAATTGTAATGTTATATTATCGTAATATGCATCACATTAAGGGCACATCACAACGAATCAAATGTTCCCAAAATGTAATCAGCATTCGCAAAGAGCCTACCAACCAATTTCCTCTTCAATGTTTATGTAAGTTCACATTTCAATTTTGTATGAAGAAAACAACAGAGAGATCATTGTAGTACCACATGCCAACCATGGAAAGCGTGAGCCTTTAAGCCTCCACTCTCCAGCTTGTTCCACCTCATAAAACTCATTTCTCTCCCACTGACCTTGCCTTGTTTACTCAAACAAAATGGCCTTTCCATCAGTTCTTTTTTATAAGGGATTGTGGTCGTATCGATCAAGTGCTGCAATAAACAAATGGGGGATTTAAATAATAAATATTTGAGTAAATTCATAAATTGTACGGAAGATGCGGTATTGGTTGGTTCTACTATATACAGACAAATAGGGAGATGTAATATAAAAAGTTATTCTGAATTTGTTCTTTTACCATCATGAGCTGGGCCTAATGTACCAATAAAGAAATTGTGCCTGCAATTTTTTAGGCCTATTTTTTTAGTGGGGGTTCAAATTTTGCTAAGAAAGATAGTATAAAATTGGAAAATATGTGAAAGTGCTACATGCAAGCGTGCTCTAATGATGGGAAAGGCTTCTCAAAAAAAAAAAATGATGGGAAAGAAGAAGATTAATATGACCACAATCCAGAAAGATAGATCTGCAATTTTTGGTTGGATTTTACTGCCAACTTATAGGAGCTAGTTTCTGGGGAATATAACTTTCTAGAAGAAGAGTAACAAAAGTACTTCTTGCCCTTTTATGATGGCAAGGAAATGAAGCTACCACTATAACATAATTTACATTTGCATCTAGACTTGATTGTACAACCATGCCACATTACACCAAAAACAGTAAATTCTCACCAATAAAAATGCAAACCCAATCCATAGCTTGTTTCCTTTCTAGTGGTTTTGATAGTGGCATGTCTAGGTGACAATTTAAACTTTCTACTAGACATGCTTTATAAAAAAAAAAAAAAAAAAAAAAGAATTTTGACTTTTAATTTAAATTTGATAGAAATTGTATCAATGGAGTAAAGGGCATTGTTTGTTGTATTAAAGTTTAGAAAAATATTGCAATTACAGACTTACAGTATAATTAATGAATGATTTTTTTTTTTTTTTTAAACAATCTATTTTCTTTTGTCACGCCGTCAAAAGTGTCATGTTTCATTGTTTTGTAGAATGTACGTCTAAAACTATTAAGTCTAAACACTCTGTCACGTTATGTTCAACTTGATTCTAAGAAAAAAAATAAAAATGTTCAACTTTATTTCTCTCTTTTCATGCCTCTACCGTGTCCTACTTTTTGAATCTTTGACTAACTTTGGGTAGCATAGGAGTACCTTGTGAGGCTGAATTGGTATCTAGATTTTTATTCTAGAGGCAGAGAGAGACCTTCGCCACCTACTTTTGAGTTCCGTAAGTCAAACACAACATATTTTTTACCAATTAATTCAAAAAAAAAAATTGTGGACATAAATTGTTATGATAATTATTATTTTCTCCATCACAACATATTATGAGTTTTAATTAGTTTACTTAATACGGTTTAGCCAAAAAAAGAAAAGAAAAGAAAAAGTTCTCTTATCGTTAGTATTAAGTAAGGACTTCAGTGATTTTTGAAAGTTGTTCGTCCGCACTTTAGTACCGTTTTTCTATCCAATAATGGTTAATTTTTGTTAATAATATTTTACAACCTTCATCTAAAAAAAAAAAAAAAAGAATTTAAGGGTCTATATAGATATTGGTGAAAATTGAAAATTGAAAATACTGTAACAAAATAATTTTTAAATGTGTAAATAGTATTGTGGGGCTCTAAATATTTAAACAACCCCGGCCCACTACACATCGATCCCAAGGTTCACGCTGAGGAGAGGCGGGGCCCGAAGACAAGTGGACGAAGCCCAGGTCGTCAAAGGATCTCGCCGAGAATTCCCACTCCTCGGCGGGTCGACGTTGATTGATGGGAACTGTCACTCGCTTATTAAATGCATGTCACCAACATTTTGATCACATTAAATGATGAATTAACCAGTGAATAGTGCAGCCTTAGTTACTCCAACTAACAGACATGCCTGTAAAGGTGACTAAGAGGACAAGCCCTCAAACATAAAGTCCAGATAGCTGACAAGTGGACGGTAGAGATCAACTAAACCAAACTATATAATAGATAGAACCCCCAACGTAAGAGGGGGGGGGGGGAGAGACCCCCTGGAAGAAAATGAAGTGTGAAAAGTGCCATCAGGGTGTCCGACGACAACCCTGGTGCTTGTTAGTTATAAAAAAGAGGTTCTCGGACTGGGCCGAGAACTATTTTTCTTCAGAAATACTTAGCCAAAGTCATTATTATTATCCTAACAAATACTTAGCCAAATCCCTTTATTATGATTCATATGAATTTCACGTTGACCATTGTTAATTTCGCCGGTGTTTAGCCCTTCTACCCACTCTCTACAAATGTTATTGTTTGGGTCCAAAAACAAATTGAGTCCCTACAATCGGCGCCGTCTATGGGAAGGACTTGTGCACTAGCAAGTGCGATGGTTGGTGTGAAGAGATTAAGAGCAGCACTTAAAAAAAAAAAAACACCAAAAGAATATAGCGTGCAGCAACAACATTCACTCAGAAGACAACAATCACAAAAAACAAGAATATGCGAAAAATAAAAGAGATGAAACACGTCTACTTCTTTATTAATATATGAAGAAAAAATTACATCTTACAATTGATGCCCATGGGGCTTGTTCTAAAACTAATTACAAAGAAAGACACCTAACAAGGCTGGTTGAGGAGCAAGAGAAGAGGAAAGGAAAGGAAGGAAGGCTAGTTGAGGAGCAAAAGAAGAGGAAAGGAAGGAAGGAAGGCTGGTTGAGGAGCAAAAGAAGAGGAAATGGAGGAAGGAAGGCAACGTTGAAGGCGGAAGAGGTCGCGGCATCGAACGGTTCTACCTCTTGGTTCCACCTGGTTTCCCTCCCAAACCAATCACTGTCGGCTTGGAGGGCCGACGAATCCAAATCCGAGGGAGGGAGATTACGTTCTTTCTAGATCCCCCTCCAAACGGCAGGGAGGGTTCCACCTCTGGCTAGGTTGAAAAGAAGGAAAATCTTCGGCCTTCTCCTACCCCAACCCCAACATGACGTCCAGGGTCGGGGTGCCATCCTCTGCTCCTGAAAGGGGCTAGGCCTCCTTGAAACCGCCCTTTCCAAGGGCCAATTCATTTGATGGGGCTCAAACTGCTGTTTTTGCAGAACCCCTGAGCAATGTCTTTGTGAGAGTTTAACACGAATGTTTGTCGAGTGCGAAGAAAAGGGTTGTCTCAGAAACGCCTTATATAGAAGGCGAAAAATTGGTAAGAGCCAACCCGTATTAAATCCTAGCGAGAGATTACTGGAAGCAATAACTCCGCCCAAATTCCAAGGGGCTTATCTACCGCTAAATCCTCGTAAATTCACAAATGACATTAATGAGGAGGTGCCTCATTAAAGAGGAGGCACCGAAACGTCAAAACACGTTACTTGAACAACCCAAGAGATGCCTCGTAGTCAGAAGAGTCGCGGCAAACGAAGAGGCCAGAACAGAGCATTATCCCCTCCTCGGCAAAACTTAAAATCAGAAAACTAGGTACTGGATAGAACCAAGGCATTGCATGGTCCTCGGACTCAAGTCTCTGGGGAAATCAGATACTTCAGATGAGAAAACTAAGTGTTAGACAGAATCAAGGTATTGCATGGTTCTCGGACTCAAGCCTCTGGGGAAACTAACTACTAAAAATCAGAAAACTAGGTACTGGACAGAATCAAGGCTTTGCATGGTCCTCGGACTCAAGCCTCTGGGGAAACCACTTTAGATGAGAAAACTAAGTGTTAGACAGAACCAAGGCATTGCATGGTCATCGGACTCAAGCCTCTGGGGAAACTAACTATTCAAAAATTAGAAAACTAGGTACTGGACAGAACCAAGGCATTGCATGGTCCTCGGACTCAAGCCTCTGGGGAAACCAGATATTTCAGATGAGAAAACTAAGTGTTAGACAGAACCAAGGTATTGCATGGTCCTCGGACTCAAGCCTCTGGGGAAACTAACTATTCAAAAATCAGAAAACTAAGTATTGGACAGAACCAAGGCATTTCATGGTCCTCGGACTCAAGCCTCTGGGGAAACCAGATACTTCAGATGAGAAAACTAAGTGTTAGACAGAACCAAGGCATTGCATGGTCCTCGGACTCAAGCTTCTGGGGAAACTAACTACTAAAAATCAGAAAACTAGGTACTGGACAGAATCAAGGCCTTGCATGGTCCTCGGACTCAAGCCTCTGGGGAAACCAGATATTTCAGATGAGAAAACTAAGTGTTAGACAGAACCAAGGCATTGCATGGTCCTCGAACTCAAGCCTCTGGGAAAATTAGTTACTATAGGACAATCTAAGCACTGGGCAGAAATAGGGTTTTGTACTAACCATAGGCCTAAACCTATGGCAAAGCTAAACCCTTTAGTGCTAGGCAGTAAGCCTTGCCAGGGACAAAAACCAAGTAAAGACGAGCGCTAAAAGCACAACAACTTAAACCTACCCATCCTAGAATAACTAGCAAGGAGCTCAGGCGGAAAAATATAGACTAGAAAGAAAAGAAGGCTACGGAAATAAGGAAAAACTCCTCGGGTGGGCCCTTGGAGCTAAAGAGAGTTACAGGGGCATTTGAAATAATGGCAACACTGACAGAGAGGCAAGGTTCGACAGGCCAGGAATATAGGCCCGAGAACGTTAAAATCCTCCTCTCCGCCCAAAGAGGCCGGACAGCAGAATTTTGAGGGGCTATTGTGGGGCCCCAAATATTTAAACAACCCCGGCCCACTACACATCGATTCCAAGGTTCACGCCGAGGAGAGGCGGGGCCCGAGGATAAGCGGACGAAACCCAGGTCGTCAAAGGACCTCGCTAAGGATTCCCACTCCTCGGCGGGTTGACGTTGATTGATGGGAGCTGTCACTCGCTTATTAAATGCATGTCACCAACATTCTGATCATATTAAATGGTGAATTGACCAGTGAACAGTGCAGTCTTGGTTACTCCAACTAACAGACATGTCTACAAAGGTGACTAAGAGGACAAGCCCTCAGACATAAAGTCCAGATAGCCGACAAGTGGATGGCAGAGATCAACTAAACCAAACTATATAATAGATAGAATCCCCAACGTAAGAGGGGGGGGGGGGAGAGACCCCTTGGAAGAAAATGAAGTGTGAAAAGCGCCATCAGGGTGTTCGACGACAACCCTGGTGCTTGTTAGTTATAAAAAAGAGGTTCTCGGACTGGGCCAAGAACTATTTTCCTTCAGAAATACTTAGCCAAAGTCATTATTATTATCCTAACAAATACTTAGCCAAATCCCTTTATTATGATTCATATGAATTTCACGCTGACCATTGTTAACTTCGCCGGTGCTTAGCTCTTCTACCCACTCTCTACAAATGTTATTGTTTGGGTCCAAAAACAAATTGAGTCCCTACAAATACCATGGACCTAATTTTGAAAAAAAATTTGCTGAATTAGACAACTTGTGAGTTTTGTGAATAGTGCTGAGACCTACTTACAGAGACGCAAATGCGCCGATTTCTTCATTTCAGCGCAATTCAAATGGAGGCTAAGTGTGCGTTCCAGCGTTTAGTTGAAACAATGGTAGGTCTCATGCACCATTCGTGGGACCCGCAAATACTTTTTTTTAAAAAAACAATTTCAAAACTAGATCCCACAGCATTGTTCACACATTTAAAAATTATTTTACTATAATATTTTTAATTTTCAGTTTTCAATTTTTAGCAATAAGCGGTATCCAAACAAATCCTAAGTATAATTCTCATATATACTAAATATCAATTAGTGTATTGATTATAATTGAATTCTATTGTTACTGATTTTGAGTTTTTTTTTTTACATAATCATTCATATTAATACGTTCTACCAAAACTCAAAGACATATAATGGTTGACCTATTAGGCCCCTCTCTTTCTTACAAGTGCCTACTGTCCAAGCCTTCAAAGTCTCGAAAAAATTAAAGAAAAAAAAAAAAAAACCAACAACTTCTCTGAGAAAGTCTCATCAAACTCTCCGAAAAACCAAAAATTAAAAAAAAAACCCCAAACCTTAACCTCAACCTTAACCCCCCACAATCTCAGCAAAAACCAAAACCAAAAACCAAAAGCTGAAAGCTGAAAGCTGAATTCTACTCAGTAAATTACAACAGAGCGGCGGGTCCGGAGCTTAGTCCGGGCCCCACCTTCTTTCCCACCTTTCTCTCCGATCTTCTCTGCCTTTTGGACTCTCATTCCCAATCTTTCTCTCTCTCTCTTCTTCTTCACAATTCAATCACACTCTCTTATTTCCTTGCTGGGTTTTTCTTTTTCACTTCGTGATCTCTCACTGTTTTCAAGAATAGAAAGAAGAAACAAATTCTGATAATGGGTTCGAAGCCGTGGCTGTACCCGGCTCCGAGTTATCGTAGTATGGAGACGTATTGGGATACAGACGAGGATGCGCCTGGTCCACGATGTGCTCACACGCTCACAGCTGTTGCTGCTTCCAAATCCAATGGCCCGCGTCTCATCCTCTTCGGTGGCGCCACCGCAATCGAAGGCGGCGCTTCCTCCTCTGCTCCTGGCATCAGTATATTCATATCTCCATCTCTCATTAGCTCTTTTGCGGTTTGGAATTGAAATTGGGAATGAAAGTTTGGTTCTTTTTTTTTTTATTGTTTTTTGCGTAGGGTTAGCTGGTGTGACAAATTCTGTTCATTCCTATGATGTTTTGACCAGGAAATGGACCAGGTGAGTTTCTGGGGATTTTGTATTTTTTCATAGAGTTTATATTTTTTTGGGGTTAAATTGGATTTTGGTTGATTTGGGTGTTTAAATTTTGTGAATTGGTTGCAGAATTAGGCCGGCAGGTGATCCACCCTCGCCACGGGCTGCACATGCCGCGGGTGCAGTTGGTACAATGGTTGTGTTTCAGGTGATTGAAGGAAATGTTTATGTGAAAAAGATTGGAATTTTAGAGCTGGGTTTTTGATTTTAGAGGTTTTTGTTTCTGGGATTTTATGGTATGTTTTAATAGTGTTATTGATTGGTGCTGTATGGCTAGGGTGGGATAGGTCCTGCTGGTCATTCCACGGATGATCTATTTGTGCTTGACATGACAAATGATAAGTTTAAGTGGCATAGGTGAGCTTAGGTGTCTTGAATTGATTAGAATTTGTCTTTCTGGGGTTTTTGAATTTTGCTTAAGTTGTGCTTTTGATCATTCTGTTTTTGATATGAATGTAGAGTAGTGGTACAAGGACAAGGACCTGGGCCTCGCTATGGCCATGTAATGGACTTGGTTGCTCAAAGATATCTTGTCACTGTCAGTGGCAATGACGGTGAGTTCAATTTGCTGTTCGATTATATGTTATCTTGTCATGTGTTATTGGAAGAGAAGCATGCCAAAATCACAAAGGAAACTCTGTTTTTGTTTGTTTGAATGATGTGTATAATGATTAATTGATTTTGCTTCTGTAAACCCACTAATGACCTCTACTTCTCAAAGATCCATATATGCATGATGTGCCATTGATAGCATTATAGGGCATTGGTTGGATCTATTCAGTAAATTATTAATTTCTTTCATACATATAATCAGAGATTACCATATAGAACATAATTAAGATAACAACACTTTCTCACTCTCTCTTGTCCTAGCTCTTTATTTAAACTTGGTGTTCGTCTTTTTGTGTTTAAGCTGAGCTTTATCATGAGCAATTCAAAAAAAAGAAAAAAAAAACTTCTGCTGGTTTTGACTCCTCTTCCTTTGGTAGTAGATTTTTTTTTTCCCTCTCTCTTGGTTGCATACATATTTGAAATATAGAAACTGTGTGTGTATTTTCCAGAAAAATGTATTTTTATATGTTGCTGCAATGAGAATGTATGTTGTCATATGTTTAAAACCATGTAAAATTAATGTTTTGTTCTTTTTCAGGCAAAAGAGTTCTATCTGATGCTTGGGCTTTGGATACTGCTCAGAAACCATATGTATGGCAGAGGCTGAGCCCAGAAGGTGACAGGCCTTCTGCAAGAATGTGAGTACTTTGTTGTAAATCTTAAAATTATTAATGTTTGTATTCATTCAGTAGACCAAATTTGTTTTATATTCATGATTCAACATTATTTTGTAGGTATGCAACAGCAAGTGCCCGTTCAGATGGCATGTTTTTGCTGTGTGGTGGAAGAGACTCTTCTGGCGCGGTATATGATATACTCTGATGTGGATTATGAAGCAGTCAATTGAATAAATAGTCTATGTGTTCATCATTGTGGTTTACTGTGCTCTATTAATTTTTGGCTGGTCTTAGGCATCTGGCTCAAATTTAGCTCTGAATTGTGGTCTGTGATTGCAATGTGCTTAATAATTTAATGCATATAAAGATTTGAAGTCAAGACGATCAACTAAAAAAGATTTTGATGGGCCAATCTGTGTCTGCTCATTTGTATACATGGATAGCATGTACAATTCAACTCAACTCTTTTTATTTCGTTTTTTTTAGGGGTGGGGGGGGGGGGGGGGCGGGGGTGGGTTGTACCTTGGATGTCCTGTTGGAATCACCAAGAGGTGCCATTTTATCTTCCCATTGAAAAATACATTGTTTTTAAAGCATGCTTAAACATATCATAATCTACTCCCTCCATCCCAAATTGTTTGTTTGTTAGAAAATCCAACTTTTTAAAGTGACTTAATTGGCTTTGAAATTAAAGTTACCTGTTTCCAAATTATTTTCTTAATTTTAACTTAAATAAAGTAAAAGCTAAATTAGGAAAGTTATTAAAAATTGTGTTTATTGACTCTTAAAGTGGAAAATATTTTGAGACATCCAAACATGCAATAATAAACAAATAAAAAGGGAACAGAGGGACAATCTACCATCCATAAAGTAACACAGCTACTAGAATTATAGGTGGGAGCAACTCACAGTATAGAACTAGAGGCAGGCAGACCTGTAAATTTCCCAAGAGTGTCCCAGTTGTTTGAGAAAATATTTCCTAATTATTTTAAAACTGATTTATGGCATTTCCCTAGTGTTTCAAAACCTGTTGCAGTAATTTGTATGTCTTAAATAGTTTTCCATGTGAATACAACAACAACAAAGTCTTACCTTGTGTTTGGATGGAGGGAGATAAGGGGAGAGTAGAGGAGAGGAGAGTGGAAGATGGATAAATTTTAGTATATTCGGGCCGCTATCTCCTCTACTCTCTTTTCCCTCCATCTCCTCCTTTCCAAATATACCCTTGGTCCCAAAATTTTTAGGTCAGCTCTAGATCCTCCTCAATAGATTAGTTAGAATTGGCCACATGTATTCTTCTCATCCATTCTATTCTATCTGAAGTCATACTCTTTGTTACTTTATTAATTGAAATGTCATTTTTTATTACTTTTTCTAATGTTCTTTTAGGTCTTTTTCTCCATTTTTTTCGTTCTCTTAACTTGGATCAACTCACTTATTTTTTTACCAGTGATTACCTTTGAACATGGCCAAACCATTTCAAGCGCCCTCATCTTTTCATCAATAGGAGCTGCTCTTATTTTCAAGCGGATTTCCTTATTTCTAATCCTATTTGTCTGCGAATTTCTACTTATCTATCTTAACATTCTCATTTCAGATACACTTTTTATTTTTATTTTTATGGATATACTACTTCTTAACTACCCAGCATTCAATGCCATAGAGCATAGCTGGTCTTGTAGCAGTCTTATAAAAGTTTTCCTTTAACTTTATAGGTATTCTATGATTACACAATACTCTCGATGTGCTTCTCCACTTCATCCTTTCTCTTATATAATGATTTTACGTTCTCTTTAATCTCTCCATCTTTATCAATTATAGATCCAAGGTATCAAAAGCTCTCACTCTTCATCTCTTGACCATCTAATTTTACTGCCCTTTTGTCTTTGATTTTACTTTTACTAAACTTACATTCCATGTACTCTGTTTTTGTCCTACTTAATTGAAAGCCTTTATATTCTATAGCATCTCACCAAATTTCTAACTTGGCATTAACTCCACCTTTAATTTCATCTACTAAAACTATAGGTTTCCATGTGAATATGAATCTAATTCTATTACTTATATTTATGTAACACTGTTTTAGTAGGCATATTTACTTGGAATTAGATTCAAAGTAATAGAATTATTTTTCTATGTGAATATGAATCTAATTCTATTACTTATCTTAATGTAACTTTCTGAATTCAGTGGGAATATTTGAATCTTGTGTAATTAATTCTATCTTGAGGCCTTACTGGTGAAGCTATGATCTAACTATATAGTGCTTACACTTCCACAGCCACTTGCTGATGCTTATGGGCTGCTCATGCATAGGAATGGTCAGTGGGAATGGACTCTTGCACCAGGAGTATCCCCTTCACCAAGGTATCAACATGCTGCGGTAAGTAGTGAGATATGTGTGTGTGTGTGTGTGAGTGTGTGTGTATCTACCAATTTGCTAGTTATAAGATTTATATGTCTGTATGTGTGAGTATTCATGTGCAAATCTTAAAATGTGTTACTTCTGCATATTTTCCATAGTGAAATACTTGCATACATTCTTAGCGGGCCTGCATTGTTCATTCAAACAAGTCGCTTTGGGATCATAGGTTTTGATACTGGTAGTCTTTTTAGTCTTTAATGAATAATCTTTTGTCTTGAGCCTCTTTCGTATCACTGAACTTGAGATGTCTTGCTATCAGGTTTTTGTTAATGCACGATTGCATGTTACGGGAGGTGCCCTTAGAGGAGGACGTGCAATTGAAGGTGAAGCATCTATTGCAGGTAATGTGCCAGAAATGTCATTACTGTGAACAGATTTGTATGTATGTACGTATATGTGTGTGTACTTCTTTTAGAAAACCTTATATGTCTGTTTTTTGGTTAGTATTGGACACTGCTGCTGGAGTTTGGTTAGATAGAAATGGTTTGGTCACCTCTTCTTCACGCACAAGCAAGGGCCTCACTGAATTTGATCCTAATTTGGAGCTTATGCGTCGTTGCCGCCATGCAGCTGCATCTGTCGGTGGTCGTATATATATTTATGGTGGTCTCAAGGGAGGTAAAACTCTGAAATCAGTATTGAAAATAATTAAGAAAGTAACTACAGAAGCAGAGTAAATATTTAATCTGTTTGTTGGAGTACATTGATTAAAGAAAAGATTTCTGTTAATGGAATATTATCTCCAGCCGGGTTAACATCAGAATTGCACATTTGCTGATAAGCTTCTTACTCTTTTTTTATATTTGTTGTGGGGTTTGTGGGGTGTATATGGTCTTGCATAACCTGTTCTCATCTTTGTGTTTCTTTCCCCCATTTTGTTAGAAGTTATCATCGTGTAAAATTCTGATCAAATATGTTACTCTGTGCAGATATTCTGTTGGATGATTTTCTGGTTGCAGAAAATTCTCAATTCCAGTCTGACATCAATTCTCCCGTAATAACATCCGAGAGAGCCTCACCAATATCAAGCCCCAAATTTAATCAACCTAACATAAACCCTTATGTGACTACACCAACTTTGGATGGTGGACTAGATATTCCTTCTTCTGGTAGCATGAGGTATTGTTCCATAGCCCTCTTTTCTCTCTCTCTCTCTCTCTCGCATATTCTTTGTTCATTCTTATGATAATTTAGCGATGTATGTTTGTCCTTAGCAGCATGGACAAAAATTCTTTGGAGAAATTGAGGGAAGCTTCTGCTGCTGAAGCTGAGGCAGCTACTGCTGTCTGGCAAGCAGTGCAGGCTGCTTCTGCTGCTCCTCCTGAAGAGACATCTGTATCAGATGATAACTCCCAAGCTGCAGAAACAACTTCAGATGGTAGTGATACAGAGGCAGATGTTCGTCTTCATCCAAGAGCTGTATGTCCTTTGCATCAGTGTCCTATATCTAAGTTTCTATTTTGTACTCGAAATGCAAAATCATACAATTCTGTGGTCACAGGTTGTGGTTGCAAAAGAGGCTGTGGGTAACCTGGGTGGGATGGTAAGGCAGTTATCTTTGGATCAATTTGAGAATGAGAGCAGACGGATGATTCCATTGAACAATGATTTATCGTATCCTACTAAAAAATTCACCAGGCAGAAGTCTCCTCAGGGCTTACATAAGAAGGCAAGCATTATTCAGATTTAGAGTTCTTCCCTTGTTTTTATCTGGCTTACTTCAATGTGATCCATTGTCATTTGTATTCTTGCCAGATCATTTCTTCATTGCTCAGACCTCGGAATTGGAAACCTCCTGCCAATAGGAGATTTTTCCTGGATTCATATGAAGTGGGTGAGCTCTGTTATGCTGCTGAACAGATCTTTATGCATGAGCCAACAGTCCTTCAACTGAAAGCACCTGTTAAAGTATTTGGTGATCTCCATGGACAATTTGGTGATTTAATGCGGCTATTTGATGAATATGGATTTCCTTCCACTGCAGGAGATATAACGTAAGTTTGATATTTAGTTTCCTGCTTTATATTATGGTAATAAATCTGATTAAAATGGGGCAATGTATCTGTATCAGCTTTAGATTTTATGGATTGTTAGTTGTGTCAGAATGATAAATCTTGGATTATTTTGGTAAAACTCCAGAGTCTATCCTATTTCTATTGTAGAGTAAGAAACTGCTGAATTATAATTGGATTTGCCATGAAACAATTGGGTTTAGGGTAATGACTTCCTGTATAGAATGAGCTGAAAGCTTTTGTAAAGAGAAATTGTTGCTTGGTTTTGAAGGTATGCATCTAAAGACAGGGAGAAAGGTTGAATATGTTTGATGCATGGGTGATCCTGCAAATAATGGACACTATTTTGGGTCAGGGTTGCACTTATGTATCATAAATCAAAATTAGTTGGGTAGTTCATACTGGTTTAAACATTAGTGCCTTGGTTTGCTTCTTTTGGCTGTCATTTTTTGAAAAATTTATTTTACTCATAGCTCTGCACTATGTTCTAAAATCTTTTCTATGTGATTTGTACTGATGTTGGATAAAAACTTTCCCTTCTGAAGCTATAATGCGTGGTGTTGGTCTGTGTTTTGTGGGTTGGGGTTTAGCACTTTAGCTATCTATTTTTAAAAGTTGCAAAAAACTCAGTACTGTGACCTACATAAGGCCCAGGGGATTATAGTAAGCTCCTCTTTTTTGATAATCTAGTAAGCTCCTTTGTATCAAACATGTTTCCCTTAACCTATTTGGATATTCTCTGTGATTCTTGTTGCCTGTGCAAGTCAATGGTCAAGTGAAACTTGATAGAAAGTCTTCTGTGGTCATTCTCTATGTAAATTAAGAATCATAGCAAACACGTTGGAGATGTTTAATGAGCCTGTCTATTTGTGTCAGGTATATTGACTACCTGTTTTTGGGTGATTATGTTGATCGAGGACAGCATAGCTTGGAGACCATAATCTTGCTGCTTGCTCTTAAGGCAAACTTCTGTTTTGAGTATTCCAACTTTAGTATACGTTCTGTTGTTCTTATTTACTTATATTTGACTCCGTAGTGCTCTGTTTATGATTTTGCAGATTGAGTATCCTGAGAACGTTCACTTAATACGTGGAAACCATGAGGCTGCTGACATAAATGCTCTATTTGGTTTTCGCCTTGAATGCATTGAAAGAATGGTATAGATGAATATGCATTTATGGTACATCTATATTGTTTAAGTTTTTGAATGTCCTAATAATGTTTGATGTTGTAGGGAGAGAATGATGGAATATGGGCATGGACGCGATTTAATCAACTATTCAACTATCTTCCACTTGCTGCACTTATTGAGAAGAAAATCATTTGTATGCATGGTGGCATAGGGAGGTCTATAAATTCAGTAGAACAGATAGAGAAGCTTGAAAGGCCTATAACAATGGATGCTGGATCTATAATTTTGATGGATCTTCTATGGTGTGATCTTCTCATCCAATTGATTTGTGTATTTGGTATTTATGTTCAAGACTTTTTTGTTGACAACATGGTACAAATACAGGTCTGATCCTACAGAGAATGATAGCGTGGAGGGTTTGAGACCGAATGCTAGAGGGCCTGGTCTTGTCACTTTTGGGGTACGCATAATATTCTTTATGTTGAATTGAATCCTGAATATATTTCCTCATGTTAAGTGTTTATTTATTTATTTATTATTTAATGTTACGTACTGATGTTGCTTCTTTGTCTGAGTTGCTTTTTGTTTATTTTTTTCCCCATTTTCCTACTGCTTTGGTCAGAGCTTGTAGCCACTAATCATAGTATAACATTCAATACATATATATATATATATATATTTTTTTTTTCTGACATATAGTTGATTACTAGGAAGCCAATAAGGGACAACCCACAGTATAGGATCCAGAAAGGAGGTTGTTTTCAGGCCAAACCCATTTAAATTGCATTCCTTTAATAGCAATAGACTTTTACAAATTATTTGACTGAGCTATATATCGTCAAAGTTGATTACCTGATAGCCTCTATTAATAACTATCATTAGTTTAATGTGGATAGTGGTTACGATGTACTATTATATATACCTTGGTTTAATTTGTTTGATATATATATATATTCTTGTCCAAAATCTATTCCATATTATACGTGATTCAGCTACATGCCTCTTCACTGGGATACTGTTTTCTAGTCGTGCACATTTGTTATATACATACTTGCATTATGCAACCATTATTTATTCTTTCTACTTGCAGCCTGATCGTGTCACAGATTTCTGTAAGAGAAACAAATTACAGCTAATTATAAGGGCCCACGAATGTGTCATGGATGGGTTTGAACGGTTTGCTCAGGGACAGTTGATTACTCTTTTTTCTGCAACTAACTATTGTGGTAAGTAACATTGCTTTGGGGTTTCACCCTCTTGATTTGCAAGTATATGTAATATAGTCTCATATGGCATATACATTTAGGGACGGCAAACAATGCTGGAGCTATACTGGTAGTTGGCAGGGGGTTGGTTGTGGTTCCAAAATTAATTCATCCTTTGCCACCGCCCCTTCAGTCACCAGAGACATCTCCTGAACGTGTACAAGAGGACACATGGATGCAGGTATGCTTTTTGCATGGTGTTTTAATTGTGCCTTTATATTGGATATAGATCCATTTGAGAATACCAATTCTTTTCACTGGCTTGTGTCATACTTTATTCTTGTGCTCTGCAGGAACTTAACATTCAAAGACCACCAACTCCTACTCGTGGTCGACCACAGCCTGACCTTGACCGGAGCTCACTTGCATACATATAATGTTCCCTGACAAATTTGTGAACTTTACAACTTGTCAAAGTAAAAATCTGCATTTCTCTGACAGCCTTGACCTTGACCTGTCCTGGGTCGGGATAAGTTTTCCACCTGTGACCAATATGTCCTATTGTATTTTGAAAGATATGAGTTGCCAAAAATGAAGCCTTTGTCTAGTGTACACATAGCTTGAGTATGGTAGAGGATGTAGCTATTAGCCAATTGATCATCGTTTTTTAACATTTGTAATTTATGTACAATTTAGAATGTGAAGATACTGTTGCCCACCATACAGATAAATTATAGGGAAGGAGAAGAAGCTTGTTTTGCTTTTATGTAATGTAAAATAAATAACAATGTGCAATTAATTTCTTTGTAAGGTATTTATTTGCATTTTGATAAGGCAATTTTGAAACCAAAGTTATAATTTGAAGTGTTCATGGAGTTGAACAATATTCTTGTAATGGTGTCACTTATTGGAGTATTTATTTATGGATGAAGTTTGTCTTGAAACATATTTGGAGTTTATCTTGCTCAAATTCATGATGTGGTTAAAGAAATCATCCGCGTATAATTCTAGTGACCGGCTTTTTTAATGAATCACATGACTTGTTTATATAATACACATAGATGGTCTTATAGCCAAGGACATTGTAGTTGAATTGACTCATTTTTATACACAAAGTGCTGGAGTATTTAAGGGGAGAAAATGTTTGAGCTGCTGGGTTAGCAATATGTTATAATTATTTTTAAAAAAAAAAGAAAAGAAGACAGTCTTATAAATCATAATATAATGAGTTGAAAAAGATAACTCCAATTTCCAAACATGTTTGAAGTCAAACTTTGTTTTTAATTTATCTTTCTTCATATGTTGGCTCACAAGGGTTCGGGGTATTCATGCTTTTTTGGGATAGCAAAATTGATGATAAATGGAAGCATTTCTTCTTTGGACATAAAAACACCTCAACAAAAGATTAATAAAAAATTGTTCTGTCAGCCATTTGTTCTTTTCAAAGAGATGAGCTCCCATGGTCTTTGATGAAACTAATCATTAAAAAAAAAAAAAAAAATGATCAAATCCTACTATACGCAATAGATAGATTGCTCAGAAGGATTTGAAAATAGAAAGAAGTGTTAAGCATACACCACAGATCTCACAATTTATGGTGATCTTAAAATTGTAGTGAGGATTATTCCATGAAAGCAAAAGGCTCAACAACTACGGTATTGGTGGAAAAATGCGTGAATATGGTGAAATCACAGCCTTCTGCCCAAACTTAGATTGACTTGTGTTGTGTTAAGCAAACACCACAAATCTCTCCTTCCCTCTCTTGCTATCCTTTCTTGCCAGCCCTTAGCGCGCAATTTTTCCGGTTGTGAGATAAAATTCAAAATTCCATTGGTCAGGTGGATTATGTCGCCTGAGTCAGAGGCATCACAGTCATCCCCCAATAACTGGAAGTGAACTGCAGCTGTCTCATCAGCCACAAGGGCTTAAGCATATCTTTTTACAGTCTTGCGATTGTTCAAAAGTATGAACTGTGTTCATGTCATTCTTGGCTGCAGGCACAATGTCTTTAGGAGAGACCATCCTTGCTTTCTAACTGCAAGAACCTTAACATCAAATCAAAACGGGCATTGAATGCTTATATGGGCAGCAAGGGACTAAAATGTTGAGTCAGAAAATCATGATTGTAAAAATGACTTTCTATGAAGCAAAATTATTGAACCTTTCCTAGGCATACAGTCACTTGGGATAAAACCATAAAATATGCACTTCGCGCTTATTATTGTGTCAGTGAAAACTTGAAAAACACAAAAAAGCAAGAAAAATCAACATAAGAGAAAATACAAGAAGAAAACACAATAAAATACATGGTTCACCCAACTAGTTTTTACGTTAAGTATCGACCAATACAAAGATATAGAAACCCAATTTCTATGCTTTGGCAAACAATGAATAAAGAAACTGATACTGTCCATTTAAAACAATACAAGGAATTTAGTAAAACGTATTGAAACTTATCAAGCACTTCTGCAAATTTATAAGAACATCTATTTAGCTCTAGCTAACATTGTAGCATCAGTTTATTATGGTGACAATAAAGGCAAGCTAATTGCGTGCAAATAGATACTGATCCTTTTGGTCATTTCTTTTCTTACACATAGGATGCACACCCATAAATAGATTGCAATTTATCAAATGCGAACTGTAAATTTTAGTTGGAATAAAGAGAGTAATTCATACAAGTTGATGAGTCTCTTCCAAGGTATATTGGACTCTGGTTCAGGCAATGGCCAATTGGGGTAAAAGTGTGAACATTATTAAGAACCTTTCTCATGGAATTTTGTAGTAAGCACAAGAATTTGCAGCTTAGCTACCCGCTAACGTGGTAAATCGTTTCTATTTTCAGTAACAAGTTCCGTTCCGGTTTGAATATTGGAATATAATATTTTGACTCACATGTTAAGCAGTTGTTGGCTTGCTACACCAAAAACGCAATGTTGATGTGGTGTACTTGCTGCATAAGATACATTTCCCATCCTTTGGGGTGAACTTGACTTTCCCAGTAAGGTCTTGGCATATAGTTTGACATAGACATACTACCCAAGCTATGTTGTAATTTGAAAAACAATAATGCTATGCTGTCCATAATTGTGGAAAAAGAGAATGGACACAACATTTTCACATTAAATTTTATAATTGTTGAATTGGTAGATTGTGCATGGTGGACAACTGACACTCATAGACTCATTACTCTTTTTCCACCACTCATGGTCAATCAACTAAGCAATTATGAAATTTGATGTGAAAAAAGTTGTGTTGGTAGCATTGGGGCATTTTTCCTTTTTCTTATGGCAAAGTATTTTTGGTTCCAGTGTAAAAACCTATACCATAGAATTTGGGCCAGCTAGCCAACAGGCCGCGCTTCTTGCCCACCTCGTGGGTGCAGATGCCAATGTGCCATCACTTTCCTCCCCATATTACTTCCTTCTGCAGTTCTGCTCAATAATGCAACTATTTATCTTGTAATCGTTATTTTTTAAGTTTCAATGGCAAGCACAAAACCATATGGTTCATACAGTCATAACATCAGTTATTTGATTGAAGCAGTGCCATAGCTTATGAGTGTTACTAGGCTTATCTGAACATTATGAACATAAGTAAAAATAAAAAATTTTAAAATTGAACCTATAATTGATTTCTTTTCTTTTTGCTAAACTTATTCTTGGTTTCTGTCTAAAAGATGTACAATTGACAGCTTGCATGTAACAAGAAACTATCCCCCCAGCCACTTTAAGAATAGGATATACATTCACTGAGGTCGGATAGTGAATATTCTGCTTAAATCCCACAACACTCTAACTACCCCTATCTTTGTTTCAGCCTCTTCAAATGACATGCCTGTAGATTTAGAAGGGTGAGGAAGAATAGTCCCTTTCTCAACCTTAAGCTCATAAACATCCAGCACGCATGTCTTTTGTTCCTTCAACTTCCATCCGTACCATTCACCATGCATCTGATACACCTTTCCCTTACCAATCTCCTCTCCTTTCACATTTACAAACATTACACACTGACCTGGCTTGCACTGGACAAAATCTGCGCGGCCAACAACAATAAAATTTGACTGGACAATCATAGAGTTGTCAACATCACTAGCTCCCAGAATGCTTTGAGGATCTCCATAAGCATCTCTTGGGACATAAGAATCTTCACCAGGACTCTCAGGTGAGTCATTGGCTAGTCTCAGCGAAGTGTGCCTGTCTTGAAGACCATTTTCAACCTCTAGTGCTGCACGAACAGCCTTAGCCGCACGGGCACGAGCTAGCCTGACTTTCCGGTTGTTCAGCCTGTTGATAATACAAAATCAATGATTTTTCATTACAAAGAGAACTGTCAGAAAATATATCAAGTGCTAGGATAGAGACTACGTGAGACATAAGTTACATATGTATGCATGTAACATATGTACATATTGCAGGTGTATGTGCTGATATGAGGACCCCAAGGGATAGAGCACAATGGCTAAGGACCACAACTCATGAAATAGAGGTCACTGTTTTGAATCTCCTCTTCTCCCTTCCCTTGGGGCCAAAACTCACTCATTAAAAAAGAAAGGTGCTTATATAAAAATTTTCTCACCAGTTCTTTAGCTGTGCAGATGTAACCTTTGAACCCTGGAAAACAAAATGTAGGAACTCCTTAGGCACATGTTATCGAATTAACTTACACCATTTATATATTATGAGTTGCAAGTGACGTACATGAAGACTTATTTTATGAGCCCATGATTGTACGGAAGCTGCATTTCTCTGCATATCAGGTTCATCTAAGAGAGCCCTCTCGATCATATTCATCTGTCTATCATTCATTAAAGTTCGTTTCCGTTTTCTTTGCTGCTTTTCTTCACACTGAATGGTTTCAACTTGTTTGTCCTCTGTATCTCTACCAGATCCACTTTCTTTTACGTACTCACTTGATTTCAGGAACTCACCATTGTCCATTTGGTCAATGGCATTCTTTCCTCTAGTGGAACTCGTATCTGAACCACTTGTTTCAATATTCTGAGCATCTCTGTCGATTTCTCTCAAACCTTCAGATGCTCTTGTACTAGATATACCTTTACCCTCCCTCCTATCTTGCGTCGTTGTATCATCACCATGTTCCACATGTCCACTTTTGATGCAAAACTGGTCCATTTCTTGAAAAGCAGAATCCTTGAACATTTCCTTCTCTAAGTTACCATGTTGGCCATTAGAATTTGGAGGTTCTTTCCTCAGAAAAGGTGATGAGCATCCCTCTGGACTCTGAGCCTCCTATAAGAGATATAAATTTACTTCCTTAGCTCAATATGTTGAAAACAAATTACATCACCTAACTCTGTAAGCCAAAGAGAGCATTGGCTAATTTATATATTATCCGAATTTTTTTTTTTTGCTGGGTAATTCGTTTATGCAGGGGCTCGAAACCCTGAGTTGAAGGTCACTAAGGAGACCGGGTACCACATGGGCCAACAGGCCCGGTTATCTGAAATTTTAAAGCATATGTATGCTATTTGATTCTAAATTCAAGTTTTATAGCTAACAAAATTGCATGCTATTAACGGGCAATTTTATGACAATGTTTGCTGATGTTCAGTATAGAAAATTTAACCCAAGATATAGACTCAGGTTTTCTTTCCTCAATTTGCCTCAGAAGAATGGTTCATATTTATAAAGGGCATTAAAAAGAAAAGGAAAATAAAAAGGATCTTGCAAAGTGAAGAAATAAAAGGAAATAAATTCAAACTGCTCCAAAGGACTAAATTTACCCGCACTTGTTTTTCCTCAAAGTCAGCAGAAGTAATTAATGATTGTAATTGGTTAAAGAACACCCTGAAAGAAAATTTGAATAAAAAAAATTAACTATGTCATAGAGTTAGTGAAGTCAAACAAAATACGTTACAATGGAGGAAAGCTAAACATAAATGCGCCCACAAGCATACATAAACAGAAATAACAATATGAATTCTTGCTAATTTAGCCAAAAACATCTGGGAGAGAAAAAAAGTTTAGTTAGGTTTAAATAACCTTAGGAGCTGTACATCTTCCTCGTTCAAAAAATTAGGAATTAAAGATTCTGCATGACTTAGCAATGAACCTACACAAACAAGTTATCCATAAGGAATGATATATTATCACAATTATGTCCACAAGAACAAAAAAGGAAGAAGAAGATAATTACGCAGATTCCTGCAAACACTGGCAGCTTTTGGAGCATCAGAAGTAAAGGAAAAACCAGGCAATGATTTTGATAGATCCATTTTCAAGCACTCTACAAACTTGTGAAGGAAGAGGTTCCGCTCCTGCTCTGTGGATTAAAAGAGAAAGTTTGATCAAAGTAATCAAGAAACCTTATATGTACAGCTAAAGATTATAAACTTTACAAAAGAATCAACCTTCACAGATGTTGGGATTAAAACAATGAAGATTTGCTATTATTTTGACAAATAATGATGTTCTCTGATGCGCATAGGAAGCCTGACGTATGCTATTGGGAATTAAAGTAAATTCCAAATTTGTTTCATTTGGTTGGTCCAATGATGAAAATTTATCCAAAACCCATCCAGCTGCTGCAAATGAATCATACTCAAGAGTAGAATCATCTTCCCTTACTAGGAGGTTAGAAGAACACCAACTGGATACGAAATCTCCATGAGGAAGTGAAAATATCGCAGTCAGAACTTTTGTCTGGAGAGACACAGAAAAGACTTGGTCATAAACTATTAGAGATGCTTTTAAGGCAAATACGTAATGTATGTGCGCCAAATGCATCATCAATTCTAGATCACAGAATCACTATTTGAAGAAAAAATAGGTAATAAATTTTTTTTTTTTTTGTAAAGTATGTGCATCTCTTTTGAATCAAGTAATTGCACAGCCTCTAGATCTCCAAAATTATCAAAGAACATTGGACTCTCAAAACAGAATTATATCAAAAGTATAATATTGGAACTCTAGTAGGTATCTAGTCTATGGAGCCTAATAATGATAGCTTACAAAGTATATTGTAATGTAAGAATGAAAGTTTGAATCATCTGAGAAGATGTCAGCTAGGCGCATTGCATTGAGTTGTAAAAAACCCATGGGGTAACATCTATCAGAGCAGGAAGCAAGATGTTTGGGATCTCTACCAAGCTCAGTCTTCAATAACCGAAAAACCTGCTGACAAAACCATAGTTAAAGCAGGCTTTACACACAGAAAAAGAGTATCTAGAAGAACAGTAGAATGTTCAAGAAGACAAAAAAATGGACTACTGTCACTTGCATAAATGCAGTTTGCAGCCTACTAGTAATGAGAGAACCCAAGGGTTGAGGACAGAAAAGTTGATCTCTGCTTAAATTACCATCTCTTCTGGTACACACTCAAAAAACCAACCTCACGAAATGTTCCATAACCAGAAATAATTATGAAAAGAGGACCACAGGTAAAGACAATGAAGTGAAAATGATAATCATGTTAGATCCTCCTGCCAAAAACAAAAAAAAAAAGGTTGGGTCCGTTGGTGAGCCACTTCAGAGCAAGCCACCAAGCTGCTGTACAAGAAGTTCCAATGGTCCATTGAAAAGTATAGCCCGCTCTCAGAATAATACAGGAACTTACCTCTAAAGCTACAGATTTTGCCAAATCCAGGCTCCCTGGTGAACTAGCAACGTCATCCAGGTAAGAGAGGCTTTCTGATTCACACAGACTCAACAGCTGCAAAAGAGGAAATGTGACTAGTTTCAATAAATGAGGTTTGTTTACAGAGGAATCACACAATGGGAAGCTGCAGTAGAATCTAAAGTAGCTGAAGCCTCAGAGTAGAAATTAACAGTAAATCTTCATCACCGGGACTCACAATTGATAGGACTTTAGCTTTCAGCCTAGATACAGCAGCCACAACTCTGGAGAATTCTACAAAAGGTGGTGTGACATTTAGCTTCAAGATGGCTCGCGCCAAAAACAGAACACCACCCTTTTCACATAGTTCCTAAAATAGTACCAAAACGAGAGTTTAATAAAATAACAACAGCAATATATCATCTTAAAGAATCAACCAAATAAGAAAATAGAATTGGCCAATAACTTTACAAGTATCCATTAAGTCAATTTTCAATAAGAAACCCATATATCATATGACCTTGAACTTGTTTAATAATTGCTACAATCTAAACCATGATTTTGTCAGCCAAAACAAGATTTTTGGCAATGCAAATCTCCCTGTTTGTCTCACTGCCTACTTGCCCTTGCTTGTAAACAATGCAATTGAGAGAGGGTTATATCTACACAGATATCTACCCAAGGGTACTTCTGGTTTGAAAAAAACGATGAACTCGTCCCATCTCTTTCCCTTTCAGCCAACTGATACAACATATAAGAGACCCCTAACATATCATTCACTGAAAACAAAAGGAAAAATAGAGTTCTGGCTTGGAAACCTTATTCCTGAGTAGGCGCTCCAGAAACATTTTTTGTTGGCACAATGATTGAAGAAACTGTAAAGAAGCCTCACATTGCTGGCAGAGATAGTTAACTATTTGTTCAGCAGTCAGATTTGATTTCATGCATGAAACAGGATATTGAGCTGACAGCTTGATGTCGAGAAACCTAATGGCTACAAGAACTGCTCCAAAAGCAGCATCCATAAATACGTCAACCTGTAGCAGAAAGATTCATGATCACTGACTGCATATATGTGTAAGCTTGCAGAACTTGATAACTGAGAAGGGGAAAAAGAAATCTAGCAAGAGCACAGATTAGACTCAGGAACTGATTAAAAATGTAGCTTAAACTGATGGAATAATGAATATAAAAAAGTTCCATGAACATGAAAACAGTAGCTTTGAAGAGAGATTACTTAAACTGAACCCTATTTCTATTAATAGTAGCTTAATCAAATCATGTGGGGTAAGTTATACCTTAGGGTGTGCAAGCAATACATGAGCAAGATCTGGCCATTGTGAACATATACATCCTGTTAATAGATATAGACTGCATGCCACCATTGCTGAATGCATAAGGGGCATGGAGTCATTACGGGTTTCCTGCATCATGAAAGTAAGTCTCAATATACATAAGTAGTACAGGTGATAGACCTCAGAAGATGAGGATTGTGGAAAACCTGTTTATAACCACCAAGAACTATTAGCAAATAAAACACCAGGTCAAGTAGCTGCTCTGTCACCTTGACATCATCTAGCAAAATCTGAAACCATAATTCAAGCATAAGAATCTGGAGAGAATTTGTAGTCTTTAGAATAGCACCTGTTCTAGTGCCATGGCAAAATACTCGAACTTTTGGAAAGAAAGAGATGGAGGTCTCATACATCCCAAAGAGACCATGAATAAGCAAAGTGAATAACAGAAGAAAGAACAATTCAGCAATTAAACATAAATGAAAAATAGCATTAACATTGTCCCTTGTCATGAACAATCATTTACACAGACATTAACAGTAAAAACCCCAATTATATGACAATACTCTACTATCTTGAAAGGAAAAGGAGAAGGAAAACATTCGGTTAAGAATACCAAAATCAAGTTTTGGCATTATATATATAAAGGCCACCATGATGATCGAGATTATAGAAGTAAGCTTGACCATGTTTGTTTGATTAGGTTCTAATGTGAGGTGGATGTTTGGTTTATTTCTAGAAATCTTATAAGAATTATTGATTCTTCCCATGATATCCTTAGGTTTTAAATACAATGTCAAGCATTTTACTCATTATTTTTGTAAGGCTTTCTACAAATAAATAATAACTAAAAAATTAAAAAGAATGTGAGCCGTAAATTAAGTGAAATCTCCTAAAGTAATAGTCTAGTGTAGGGTCACGATTTGTAACGGACCCTGGACAATAAAATTTGTAGAGAAGTGGGTCTAAGGATTTGGCGTCACCGAAGTAAGCAATGACTGGTATAAAGTTTATAATAAAAATTGATGACATGAGATCCATTGGATTCTGAATGTCGGAATTTGGCTAAGTGTTTATGAGGCATTTTTGTCCTCGGCCAAGGCCGAGGGGCTATTATTATTTTTCTCCTTTTCTTTCCCCCCCCTTCTATGTTGGGAAGTCTCTTGGTTATATAGTGTTTTTCCTTTCCTTAGTTTTTACCGTCCATTTGTCAATTATCGGAGCCTCTATGTATAGGGGATTATCCCATCATCTGTATTTGCAGGCTTTATGTTATTTCCCAGCCGCTTTTGCAGGCTTTATAGTTGAAGTGACTGATGCTTTAAGGTTTTCAGGTCACCTCACCATTAAAGTGGTCAGAATGTTGGTGAGATATATTCAACGAATGAGGGATATTTTCCCTTTAGTGAAGTCGGTGTGCCGAGGACAGGTCATCCTCGGCGAGGCCTTTGGATGACCTGGGCTTTTTCCCATTGTCCTCGGCCTGTGCATTATCCTCGGTGCGGGCCTTGGGCCGAATGTAGTGGGCCAGCGCGGTTAGTGCAATAGGGCCCCACATCTAGTATAAACACATATAAGACCAGAATAATATATATATATATATATATATATACATATGTGTCTATATATATATTTATTTATATTATTTAACAAGACATCATGCATTTTCGATCAAAATTATTTATTTTCTTAAAAGACTAAAACATATCAAAATAGGAGACAAAAATCAAAGAAAAAAAAAAGTTTAAATGTGAATTTAACCATATGATGAAAAAAGAAAGTTAAATACATAGCATAAACACTTTTTGAAAGAAAAAAAAAAGTTATATCGTAGTTGATAGTAAATTAGGGTATAATTGTAACTTTTAAAAATCTTAACTTTCTCAAGTCATGGGAATACAGATACCCACCTTTTTAGAGTGAATCCACATTCCCATGGCTTGATAAAGTTCTGCTTTATTTAAACTAAATTATACCCAATTAAATATATATTTGATGAACTAAAATATAAAATTTTCCAATAAAGTGCTTATGCTATATAATTCCTTGATCTATTTGCAACCAGGTAATGCTTGGGAAGCCTAAAAGACTACTCCGAACCAAATGACTAGATATTGTAAAAATAGTGATAATAATAGAGACACGATAAAAAAAAAAAAAAATTAAAAATTAAAAAAATCTTTAGCAAGAATTAGTATAGGAACCTGCTCAAGTTTAGCGTGTCGAGGTGCTAAATCACACAATGAATGTAAGAGACGAATGCCGGATAACAAGTATCTGAACAGGGTTTCATCTTTGTCAGATGACATAAGCACTGCCATAAGGTGTAAGGGAAGAAATCCTGCAAGCTTCTCCATATCAATCTGAAACAAATCATAATCTAAGATCTCACATATTAAAAAAAAGGTAAGAACAGGATTGCATATTGATGATAAACGACGACCATGATGCTGATGATAATGATGCATTATCTGACCTTAATTGATGACCCTTTTTTATTAAGGTAGTGAATAGTGAAGTTTTCGGAGTCCCTCAATAACTTATTAAGTTCCGGGAAGGTAAGCCCATGCAACCCCTTCACTGCTGAAATTAAGTCAATGGCTTCCTACAAATAATTGAACTAAATTATGATGGGAACAGGAGGGGATATGAGTTGAAGAAACAGATTTAAATTGTTTTAAAAATGTAAAATAGTTAAATCAAACAGACAATCACAAGAAAAAAAAAGGGATAGAAAAAATATGCAGCCAAGTTCAGGTTAAGTTCAGATTACTTACTACTGCAGAACTACATGATGGTTCTTCCATAGCAAGCGTCATTCTTGAAAATCTAAAGCCAAGGGGAAAAACAATCACATAAGAAAGAGAAGTAGAGCAAGCAATCACCAACATGAGTTTAGTAAGCATAGGATAGTTACTATTTTGCAATTCAGGAAGGCAAAAAGCTTGATTATGTTGAAGTCACTCCAAGGGCTAAAAGTTGAGGGCAGACAATGGGACCTAGTACAAGTAATACTTATGGAAATTTCAAATGTAAAAAGGAATCTGTAGGAGAAGCATCTCCCACTCCTTCCAATTATGAAATGATGTATAGCAACCATTGCGGAACTTGAGTTGCATAAAAGACATCAGATTTTTTCTATTTGCAAGCAGAGTCCATGATGGTTATTGAACCTCAATCTTCAACACTTAAAATTGGTGAAATTGCATGCATTCCACACTGGTATTCTTGCAGCAAGTGGCATATTAGACAGAGCCTAGGAAGCATGAATTCTTTCAACTAGCATTTATAAATGCATTGGACACACATCCAATATGGATACTCTCACAAGATACTTCCTTAATTTTTTATAATTTTTCACTCCCTCTATGAAACTAATAGCTTCTTAATTGGTTTCATCATTCAAACATATTTTGCACCTTTTAACATTTCTTGTTTATCTTTAAACTGAAAATTAGCATAATATTTAGTTAGGAATGTTTACTTTTATATCAATTAATTGAAGCATCGATGCCATATTGTATACTAAATTTTCAAGAATTGACAAATCGCTGTGTTGGTATTGAATTGTATATGTATTCTGTATATATATTGGTGCTTCCTGGGATATAAATCAATATCATAAGTTAACAATCACCAAATCGATCCACAAATGATTAAACAATCCCCCATAAGACAACAAAACTCTGCCATGCGTAGAGCCAGTCAAGCTCCAAAAACTCCACTAAATCCATTTACAGGGCACCAAGTCATAGATTGCATCCCATGTCAAACAACAGTGAGGAAATGCAAGTAGCACTACAGCTACTGCATGCATATGGAAGTGCATTCACACCTAGACATGCAAATGCAAATAAAAATTCACCAAAATCAAATCTTTCCATTGGAAATGAGAAGTTTCACTCAAAACACCCACAACCCATTACTCTTAAGTATCAAAATCTTCATGTATTTCAATTAAAAAGCAATTATTAAACTCTTGCCAATACATAATAGTCCCAAAAGAAAATCTAAAATGCAATATATAACTTTGTATCAAATTGATGCAGACTGAAAAATCCAACTAGCAAAACACAACTGAACTCATTAATGCAGTAATGACAAATTCCATAACCCAAAAAAAAAAAAAAAAAAAAAAAAAACACAACCAAGAAAAAAACTAAAACAGTATACAATAATTGAAAATTAAACTTGTAACTTCAATATACAGTAAAACCATCAAAAACCCACATCAGAAAACCCTAGTTCTGTAGCAACCATGTTGAATTGAACGTTAAAACCCTATAAATGCAAAGAATTTTTCAGAGGCTACTGTGTGAAGCGCACAGTAGAAATGGCTTTGAAAAAGTGTATGTATTTGTATTCAAAAAAATCAGAAAGCTGACCTGAGAACCGTATCGACGAGCTTCGAGTACGAGATTTATATAAAGCGCCTCAAAAAATAAATATATATTAAAAATTAAAAATGAAAAAGCAAGAAATTCGCGGGTGTTTTTTTTTTGAGCTAATGTACACACCTCGAGAATGAGATTTGAATTGTAAAATGCAGTTTTGTTAAGGACTACAATGTTATTTTGCGTTTCAGTTTTTTTTTTTTTTTTAATAAAAAAATTTATGTTTAGTGTAATTTAATACTAATGTGTTAGATTGAAGGCCTATTAAAGATACTATATAAAACTATATACATGTATTTGTGTATTTATGTATAATATATAAACTCCCAAAACAATTGGGTTTTTTTTGGGATTATACAAATCAAGATTAAATTCTCTCAAAAAAAAAAAAAAATCAAGATTAAATATTGAAAAAATAGTTGATTTTTAAACATTACTTCTCAAATTATTAAATGACTATAAATTTCACAAATAAGTGATTATCAAAATAGTATTTCCAAAATAGTTATTATATCATGGTACTTCATCTTATAACTTTATTGGAAGTTCTTTGTTGAACTTCTCTACCTTCTAGGTTCACTTAATCATATGTCAATTTCGAACTTCGACGCTTTGTGAAGGGTTTCATTATAGATTCCCTAAATATAAAATTCACACAAGGGTTTCATTATAGATTCCCTAAATATAAAATTCACACCTAAGAATGATATAAAGCTTTATCTTAAAAGATTTACACCAACTTTAATTCTCTAAGACATAGCTCCTTGATTATACATAATGCCACAAACAAATCCAATTAAAAATTATGTATACCTCAAAACAAAAGGGTTTTTCAAGGATAGTACAAATCAAGATTAAATATTGAAAAAAAAATGTTTAACATATGTTACTTTTCAAAATATTCAATAACTATAAAATCCACAAACAAGTGTTATCAAAATGGTAATTTCATAATAGGTAAAGTGTTGATCGTGATACTTCACCTGATAATTATATCGGAAGTTTTTTGCCCAATTTCTCTCCGTTCTTGATTCATAGAATCATTTGAAAATCTTGATCGACGCTTTGTGAAGGGCTTCATCATAGATTTCTTAGTATAAATTTGACCTATGAATCGAAACTTTTATCTTCCTCTTTTAGATTTATACCAAGGTTAAATCCCAAATCAATTAGGGTTTTTTTCCCTCTTGAAAGGCTTCACATATCTCCTCGATTATACGCAATGCCACAACTAGATCCGAGCAAATGGAAACAAAGGAAATCAAGAGATTAAATAGTTTATATATGGAAAAAAATGTAGTTGTGTTTTTTTTCCCTCATTTTATTTTATTTAATATTCTTCATAAATAGTTTTAAGACAATAAATGATTTGTAAAAATGGATATTAAATAGTAATAGAAAAGAAAAAGAAAATAAAAATAAATTTTTGGTACCACTCTCCTTGCATGCATGGGTTGCCAGGTGTAACTTACCCAAATACAAGTCTAGAAATTTAAATTGGGAATTCTTCCACGTATGCTCTAATAACGTCATTTGTCGCAGATGTCTTTTCTTTTTATTTGAATAATACTTACTACTCATGGATTTCAATTACTTCATTTAATAAAATTTATTGTTTTCAAATAAGGAACTTGGGTTTGCATCTCACTTGTGAAACAGTAAAAAGACTAATTAATAACTTAATTTAATACTAAAAAAAACAATAATTTTGGAGCTGATATTATAGGTTCAAATCTTATATTACTACTCCGATAATGGAGATTATTAGGTTCTATATGAAATAATATTTTGTAATAATGAGTATTCCTAAAGCCTTTTCTTGCATCTTAATTATTCCTTAAGACTTTCATGGAATGTAATGAAGAGATATTAATTATCACTTCTTGCTCCATAATTAATTATAGACAATCATTAACCTCAAGGGGCCTTTTATTTATTTATTTAATTTTTTATGAATAAATTGTATTTTATTGAAAACTAAAAGTTGAAGCATAATATTTAATGTTCCTATGCTCCTATTGAACCACATTATTATAGCATTTTTGTCCAATTTGGTCCATTTTGGTCTAATTCGGTTCAATTTAGTCAATTTTAATACACTTACTTAAAAATATGGAAAAAAAGAAGAAGAAGACAAATTTGCATTGAGAGTAGCTATTCTAAATTTGAATTTGTTTAAAAATACAGATCTCTCGTTTTATTGAAAACACGATACCAATTTAACAAGCATACTCAAAAAGCAAACTCAACTAAGGATAGACACATGGACTCTCCATGAGGCACACCAAAGTTTGTCTTACAAAGAGTCAGTGAACTTCATATTTCCCACCAATCGAAGAATCACACCTCATTAGAGAGGATTCGAATGCCAAATTGCAGTAAATCCAAGAAGTTCTTTGAATCCATAGATCATAGACAATATCGACGAATGCCAATCTACTAACACATGACTTCATGCTTTCCCTTTTCAACGAATAACCTTGATACTACCAAGCAGCAAATCGATCATAGGTGGTCAACCAAGCCATAAAGGAATGCTGAGACATAGCAAACTTCTGTCAAATGAAGTTGACCCACTAAGCCTTCTAAATAGTAAATTCTAATGCCTTGCTCGAACAACAGGCAATTTTGTAAGAGAACTGATTGAAGGAGATGGAGCCAATTGTCACTTGATCTGTATTGCTTCAGTTTAACCTGGAAAAATAAAGCTCAAATTGGATTAGCGTCAAGGTCTATTTTATGGCAACCTATTACACACCATGTTCAATTGAAATTTTATCAATTTTGGCAAAATATTGTTGCTATTTTGGTTTCTTTTTTACACTTTTCCATGTTCTACTAAATCAGTCCCTTATATAGTCTGTTAATTTATTTTCAACACTAAACAGCGTTTTTGAAAATCTTATGAAGCTTTTGTATGGCATTACATCTTTTCAAGTGTCTTTCTATTCACCTTCTCCAACCCTGAATTTGATATTGTATTTTAAATCTTAGATTCTTAATTATATGAGAGCTTGCAACATTTCTTATATTTAGATTTACTTTAAAGACTTAGTCATTTATAAAAGTGGTTTCCCAACTATAAAGGTATACATATGACATAATACGTTATCAAAATAGATAAATAAATATATATACACATATTACATAATATAATATGAAAGTTTTGCTCATAAGAATGGTGCTGTTATAATCTATTTAATGTAAAATACATAAGTACAATAAATAAATAAAATGAAAGGAAATTTTTAATTTTTTTTATAAAGAAAAATGAAATAGAAATAGTTGTACTACATAATTAAAACAAAACTAGGACATCTTGTACATTAGCAAATTTCGCATCCTCCGCATATTTTTTTTTTGAAAGAATTTCAACTTATGACGTGCACTCCTAATAATAGTTATTTATTATCAGATTAAAACATCAATTATTCAACCATCAGAAATATTATTCAACCATAAAAAATTTTACTAGTTGAGCTAATTAAACCTAATGCATCCTCCTATTAACAAAGGACTTTATAAAAAAAATTGTTAAAAAAAAAAAACTATATAACCAGCTCCAAAAAAAAAAAAACCAACCCCTAACGAGTATAACTATTTGACAAGCTTTTTGTTGCCCAAAGGCTTATACTATACTAGTAGTCTAGTACTTTACATGAAGCCAAAGATTCGAGCTTCACATGAAACCCCATCTTCCTTCTTCTCAAAACTCGATCTCACTACTACTCTCTGCTCTCACTCTCAGATCTCAACTACACCTCCACTCTCTCAGCCTCAGGCCATTCTCTTCAATTTCCACCAACAAAGCCAAATGGAACTCAACCACCAACGTAATCATCACCAACCCAACTCTGCTAATCATGGAGTCATGCACTACCATGCTCCAACTCAAACAAATTCAAGCCCACATGACCCGTACTGCCCTCATCACTCACACTTTCCCTGTCAGCCGAGTCCTAGCATTTTGCGCTTTAGCTGATTCTGGTGACATTCAATATGCCCGTGTGCTGTTTTCTCAGATTGAAAGACCCAATACTTACATGTGGAACACTATGATCAGGGGCTACTGTAAAGCCAAAATTCCCACCGTTGGGTTTTCATTTTTTCGTCAAATGGCTCGAGAATGCGTCGAAATGGATCGCCGGAGCTTTGTTTTTGCGCTCAAGGCGTGCGAGCAGTTTTGTACAGTTTTAGAGGGGGAATCAGTTCACTGTTGGATTTGGAAGATGGGTTTTGATTCGGATTTGGTAGTGAGAAATGGGTTGGTTCATTTTTATGCCGAATGTGGGTGTTTGAATTTTGCACGTGAAGTGTTTGATCGAAGTTTTGAAAGAGACGTTGTTACGTGGACCTCGATGATTGATGGATATGTGGTGCATAATTGTTCGGAGGAGGCATGGAAATTGTTTAATTCAATGTTAATGAGTGATGTTAAGCCAAATGAGGTTACCATGATTGCTGTACTTTCAGCGTGCTCCCTAAAAGGGGACTTAACTATGGGAAAAAGTATCCATGAGTATATAAAAAAGAGGAACGTTAATTATAGCTTGAATTTGCAAAATGCTATGTTGGATATGTATGTAAAATGTGGTTGCTTGGTTGCTGCTAGGGAGGTTTTTGATGACATGAAAATTAGAGATGTGTTTTCATGGACTATTATGGTTAATGGGTATGCTAAGTTTGGTGAGTTGGATTTAGCAAGGAAGTTTTTTGATGCCATGCCTGAAAAAAATGTGGTCTCTTGGAATGCAATGATTGCAGGTTATTCTCAGAATAATCAACCAGAGGAAGCATTGAAGTTGTTTCGTAACTTGGTGGGAGTTGGTTTGCATCCAATAGAGAACACATTGGTCTGTGTGCTCTCTGCTTGTGGTCAACTGGGTTCTTTGGATTTGGGTCAATGGATTCACCATTTCTATATTAATCAAAAGCGGATTCAACCTAGTGTGATCCTGGCAAATGCATTTATTGACATGTATGCTAAATGTGGGAGTATTGATGCATCTGCAATGATTTTTAATGAAACGGTGGAGAGAGATTTGGTTTCTTGGAATTCCATGATTGCTGGATATGCTTCTCATGGACATGCTACAAAAGCCCTTGTCCTTTTTGATGAGATGATTAATACGGGATTTAAGCCTGATGAAATCACATTTGTGGGTGTCTTATCGGCTTGCAGTCATGGTGGTTTGGTTTCTGTAGGTCGAGAATATTTCAAAAGTATGAATAGAAATTTTGGGATAGAACCAACGGTTGAACACTATGCTTGCGTGATTGATTTATTTGGTCGAGTGGGGCTACTAGAAGAAGCTTATGAATTAATAACAAAAATGCCAATGGAAGCAAGTGTAGCTGCATGGGGCGCCCTTCTTAATGCTTGTAGAATGCATGGGAATGTTGAGGTGGGTAAGCTTTCTGCCTTTAAGCTTTTAGACTTGGATCCTGAAGATAGTGGTATCTATTCATTGCTTGCAAATATTTGTGCTCATGAGAGAAGATGGAGTGATGTAAGGATGGTTAGAAGTATGATGAGAGAGAGAGGAGTTAAGAAAACTCCTGGTAGTAGCTTGATAGAGGTAGAGGGTGAGTTTTATGAATTTTTGGTTGCTGATGGATCACACCCTCAATCCGAAGTTATTTATAGGGTATTAAACGAAATATTTTTGCTGTCCAAAGTGGAAGACTCTGTTCCTGATACTAAACTCAATTCATGAACTTTAATGTGTTTGATGCTTTATTTACAAATTGAGTGACTGACTTTGGGGGGGATTATTTGGGCGGTCAAGATGAGGGGTCAGGGACTCAGGGTTGCAGAACATGCATGAACCATGAAATTAAGGAGATAAGACACCAAAATTTGAGCGACTTTCTTGGCTTATAGACTTATAGTGTAAACCAAGGTCCTCAACTTGACCCATCTAGACTTCCTCTCATTCTTCTCTGGTGCAATTTCTGATTCTCCCAAACCTATCTCTTCAACTTCCCTTTCTCTTCCTCACATTGGCTTATAGTACGCTTTGCACTTAGGCATATTATGCTTCTTTTTCAAGCGCACATGAATCACGTAACAGTACTTGACCTGCCACTACTGGCGTGTTAATTGGGGAGGTCTTGAGTTAACTCTTACGTTCATTAATTAAGTGTGGCTTTGCAGTAATAACTAATAACTGTGAGAGAGAGAGAGAGAGCGCTTCTTAGAGGAGCCGGTAGATAGTGGAGGAAAGGGCATATCATTCATTGCATCCCATAAACAACCGTCATTTTCTCAACAAACGAGGGTCTTTTTGTTATCACTTGAACCCCAACACAAGAATCATCTTTACAAAACTACACACAATTTTTTAATAAAGAAAACAGACGCATTATCTTTGGAGTTTGGAGGTTTAACCTTAAAAGGTTGTCTACCATAATTTTTAGGAATATTTTATTGATAATCGTCCATCGCTTATTACCAAATAATTGGTAAAATCTAATGACTAGGAGTAATGACATTTTTTGCAGTGTTCTATGTATATAGTTCAATCCAACTTCTCCTCACCTAGTATCTTCCTATCTCAGAAATGTAATAGTTGTTAAAGTTTCTTATCGTTGAACAAGACACCTAGATTCAAACCTTAACTACATAAAAAACCATTAAGTTTTGTGACATGATAATAAAAAATAATTATTGTTGAGCGAATATTATAAATTCAAATTCTATAATATTTATGGGGAAAAAAATGCATCACGTCCAATTCCTACAAATTTGACTTTTTTTTTTATTTTTTTATTTTTTTATTTTGTTATTTTTTTATAATTTTGTGTGCCCGCAAAGTACGGAACCACAAAAGTGACTCATGTTAAAAGAAAGAAGTTATTCTTCTAAGTATAATATTAAGATGAGTAATACTTAGATACAAATCCTTAAATAATATTTAAGTTCTTCGATTAAATTTAACCCCAAGTATTACTTACACACATATTGATTTATTGGAAGTGATTAGTTATTCATATTTTGATTTTGCTGGAAGTGATTAGTTATTCATAATTTGATTTTGCACGTTTAGACACAAGAAAGTTCCCCTCAAAAAAAAAAAAAAAAAAATGACACAAGAAAGTCTATTTTATAATATTTTTTATTTCTCTCTAGTGGCATTATATTTTGGAGAAGTACTAAACAAACTATTGTTGCTTCATCTACCATGGAGATATAATTTGTATAATTTGTTGCATGCTACGAAGCTACGGCAAAAATGTTATGGTTAAGGATCTTTGTCATTGGTCTTGAGATTGTCGAATCTATTTCAAGACCTTTAATTTTTTGTGACCATTTGGCTGCAAGTTTCTTCTCTTATAATAATAAAAGTGGTTGTATCAAGAAAAAAAAAAAGAATAATAAAAGTGGTAGTGAGTTTCAGTTAGCTCAATCGGTAAAGTTTTTTATGGTTGAATAAGAGATTTAGGGTTCAATCCCCGACTACACCAAAAACTGATTAATGTTTTGGTCTAATGATAAAAAGTTATCATTAGAATTGCACGTCATAAGTTGAAACTCTCTCAAAAAAAGAAAAAAAAAAGTGGAGGTCGAAGTAAGCATATCAAACTTAAGGCACTTTAGTGCTAGAAAGAATGCTAAGGACCATAAAGTTTCCTTAAAATTTTATATATCACAAATTGTTCCAATGGGTGATCTTAGTGACTCTAGCACTACTCAAATTCCTGAGCAGATCTGATCCAATATATAATTAATTAATTGATTTTTATATATTATAAATATTTAAAATAAATAAATCTTTGTATATGATACATATTTAATTAATAAATATCAATAAAAATTCAAATTAAAAAATTTATACCTAAAAAATGAATACCAAAATAGCAATGAAGGTATATCATAAAATATATATCAATGAGGATATAAGGAGTAAATAATGACAATGCATTGTCTTACTTTGACTCATGGCATTGTTTTTTACGAGAATTTCATTTTACTTTATCTCTCCCATTTTCATGTCCATTCATTTTAGAACTTATCATCATAAACAAACCAATTGCAATAAAATAAAGTAAACAATTACACTTCTTTATCCTACATTATGTAGTTCACGGTTACAAAATTTCAAAAAGAATGCCAAAAAATAACAAAGAACACCAAAATAGCAATGAAGCTAATGACTAAAGGTTTGCTGACCAAATAGTAAAGACTAAAGACCATGTTGATCATATGGGGCTTGGTTGCTTTTTTGATGTTTAATTCCTCTCTAGTTGTTTTGTATTTTGAACATATATTTTATTATTCTTAGAGAATAAAAGATATAATGTTCATTTGGTGCACATAGTATAAATATAAAAATAGTTTTATTTGTTTGGGATATAAAAAGAAGACATTTTTATTTTTATTTTTTATAGAGATAGTTTCAATTTATGAATTTCACTCTTGATGATTATTCTTTATCATCTAATCAAGATATCAATTGGTTTTTAGTGTATGTAGGAATCAAACCTCAAATCTCTTATTCGACTATAAGGGACTTTACTAGTTGAGATAACTGAAAGGATTTAAATGTTTAATAGGTCATTGAATCATAAAGAATAATTATTAGCTCATAAAGTTTCATAAAAAAAAAAAAAAAAAAAAACTCATAAAGTAATGACATTGGGAGTATTATACATTGAAGGAAGTTTCAATTACAATTAAGGATATCACCACCATAATTTATGTGTTAGATTCTTTATTTGAGTGGGAATATTTTACAACTAGTTGGCATGATTCACATGCAACTCCCAAACCCAAGTCACTGATGATGAAAACAGAAACGATAAAGCCAATTCACGGGAAAAAATTGGCCTTTGCTCTTTTCGGGCAAAATAAGCAGCATTTTGCCCAATTTTCCAAACTAATTAAGGAAATGTCCATCTTTTGAAACTCAATTTTCTCAAAATCGAGTTAAGCCCTATAGTGGCGTTTTTAAGGAGCCTATAGTGACGTTTTAAGGACCTATAGTGGCGTTTTTTCACTCGAGCTCCATGAACTCGAGTTATTGGTTAAAAAAAAAATTGCCTATAACTCGAGTATAGGTCTTTAAAACGTCACTATAGGCTCCTTAAAATGCCACTATAGGGCTCCAAAATTTTTTTTTTTTTTTTTTTTTAAACTCAATTTTGAGAAAATCGAGTTTCAAAAGAGGGGCATTTTCCTAATTAGTTTGGGAAAGGGGGTAAAATGCTTCTTATTTTGTTCAAAAAGGGTAAAAGCCAATTTTGTCCCCAATTCACGCATGAACCAATAGCCTACTTGTTCATAACAATAATGCCAATTCACACGGAAATGATTAGTCCATAATTATTTCACAATATTCTAAAATAGCCTACCAACTCATATGAGCTCAAAAAAAATATGAAATTTAATTTTTTTTAATATTAATTTAAAAATATTGTGAAATTATTGTTAATTTTTATTTTGTCCCTAGAGAAAAAGCTATAGTTAAAGTTGAAGTGGAATATTGAAAGGCTACCAAAAGTGGGCCCGTTTGGTAGCCTTACTTGAGCAACATTTTTCACATTTCAAACACAACACATTTTCACAAACTTTTTCATCCACACGTAGAGGTGTTTGCGGTGCGGTGTGGTTTTGGGCCATTTTTAGCACTGGACTTTGCGGTGCGGTTTAGCTAAAACCATAACTACACCGCATATTATTTTTGCGGTCACATGTGCGGTACGGTGCGGTGTGGTGTAGTTTAGAGTTTAGCCAAAACCATAACTACACCGCACCTCATTTTTGCGGTTACATGTGCGATACTATGTATAAGATGCGGTTTGAAGTAGGTAAAATTTTCAAATTTTGGGCTTTTCCTACTCAGGCCTATACTAATTTTTCCCTTTTTTGGGCCAAGTTTTAAATTATTGGGCTGGTTTTTCTTTATTTTGGGTTGACTTTTCTAGTCAACACTTGTTAGGGTTATTAAAATTTTTATTTTTTTTTGGAAAACTAGGGTTATTAAACTATTAATATTATATTTAATATTAAAAATAAATAAATATATTAATATATAGAGAGGGTGCGGTGCGGTTTTCTTATTATAAAACCGCAAACCGCACTACACCATGCGGTGTAATGCGGTGCGGTGCATTATTACTTGCGGTGCGGTGCGGTTATGCCATTTTGCGGGCAGTTTTGGTGCAATTTTTGCGGTTTGTGTGGTTTAAGCGGTTTGGTGAACACCCCTACCCACACGTATATCAAAATTAGAAAACACTCAAAAAACTACAAAGTCCCATCTCAAACTACTCTACCAAACATCCCCTAGTGTTTTGTTTTCTGAGCCTGTCATACCACCACGAAGTTTCTCTCCACTTGCTTGCCACTTTCACATCTTCTTCATTCATCAGGAAAACAGGTTTCCCATTTTCTTTCCCATTTGAATGTCTTTTGCTTCGCTTACTGAGTTTTCTACCCTGAATCTAAGGCAGAAAAAATACATATATTGCATTTAGATAGGAAATTTGATGGTCTTTGTTATCTTCTTGGCGTTATTTTAAGTGTGATTTTTCCACTATAATCAGTATCTTTGAAGAAATATCGGGTACTCAAGCCAAGTACGCTGCCGTTTCTATCCAGGTATGCTGTCACTTCTTTCTAATGTCATTTGATTACCCAATAGTTTGTAGCTTTGTGTTCTATATATTAAAGACTTAAAAGTCATTTATAACTATATGGACAATACTTATTGTACTGAACAGGTATAATACTTATTGTTCGGATATTGAAATGCATATATAATCTATATATGAGTAATGCTACAAATACAATTTTGGCGGAAATACCATTTTCGTCCCTACATTTTCACACAATTCCCACTTTGGTCCTTAACTTTTTTTTTCACCGATTTTAGTCCTTATTCTGGAAAACGCGTTTCGTTTTTGTCTCTACCGTCAATGGCCTAACGACAAAGTCCTAGGTGGCAGACGGAAGCTGACGTGGCGCTAATGTGGCAATTAAAATATTATTAAAAAATATTATTTGGCTTTTTTTTAATGCCATGTCAGCATTTTAATTTTTTTTTAAAACCATGTCAGAAAATTTTAAAAATTAAATTTAATTAAAAAAAACCATAAATTTAATTTAATTAAAAATTTTAATTAAAAAAATTTTCTTAATGTTCTTAGTGTTCTTCATTTTATAACTTTGTTCTTCATTTTACAGCAACCAAGAACTCAAACCCATCACAAGATCACAAACCCAGCAGCCAAGAACTCAAACCCAAATCACTAAGACATAAATGAAAACAAGAAGAAAAAATTAAATTAAATGCTAACAGGAAGAATGAAGAAACCAAGAACTCAAATCTCCAGCAAATCAAGAACTCAAACCCAGCAAATCAAGAACTCCCAAATCAAACCCAGCAACCCAAGAACTCAAACCCAAATTTTCAGCAAATCAAACCCACAAACCCAGTAAACAAACCAATCTCCAACAAACCCATAAACCTATAATCAAACCCAGATCCCAAAACCACCACCACCACTACCACAATCAAACCCAGATCCCAAAACCACCGCCACCACCACCGACCAACAGATCCATTTTCAAAACCCCAGAAAATTCAAAGCCCAGAAGGAGAACAAGAACAAATCCAGAAAATTCATACCCACGCAAACCACTAAGATCCATACCCTTCAGTACCAAACCTCCATACCCAGAAAATTCATACCCACGCAAAGCCTAGAAAATTCACTACCAAACCTCCATACCCAAACCACTAAGATCCATGCCCTTCAGTTTTGAGAGACCCACACAAGACCCGAGATCCATTCCCTTCAGTTTTGCCGAGCCACAAACCCACCAGCTAAACCAACCCAACAACCTTCGAAGCCAACCCAGCCACCATCAAATCCAACCCAGCCAACCCATCAAATCCAATCAACCCACAGCGAGCCAAGGCCACCCATGGCGAGCCACGACCACCCCACCCACGGCGAGCCACGACCACCTTACTCACGGAGAGCCACAACTACCAAAATCAAACCCAGATCCCAAAACCACCGCTGCTACCACCGACCAACAGACCCCGCCGATCAAACCCATTTCCCAAAATAGCAAACACCATGACTCCGCTGAGAGATAAAGAATCGAAAATGGAAGAAGAATGAGGGATTTTTTGAGACCCAACAGTTCGGGGTAGCGACGGAGAATGGGTTTGAGTTGGAGGAGCAGTAGCGGCGGAGGAGTTGGCCACGGAGGAGTCGCCGATGTCGATGTCGATGTTGATGCCGCCGTGCCGCTGCTCTCATCCAAGACGATCTCCCTTGCATGGACAACGCTCATCTCCGCCGTGGAAAGCCCACCAACCACAAGGCATTCGGCGAAGCCTTCGCCATTCTCGCCAGCAATGGCCTCTTAGCCTTAGCTTGGATTTGGGTTTTCTGAAGATGGAAGAAATGTCAATTGCTGGGTTTGTGTTTGGTTGAAGGAAGATCTGTTTTTATTTTTTGGTTTTTGAATTTTCTTAGTTTTTATTTTTATTTCAGTTTTTTCCTTTTTTTTCATTTAGTTAAAATTTACAAATTAATTTTTTGTTTTTCAAAAATGACGTGGCATTTGTGGGTATTATTTTAATATTTTTAATTTATTCCGTTTGCCAGCTGTGCAATTTTCATCTCTGATGTAACGGTAGGGACAAAAACAAGACTCGTTTTCCAGAATAGGGACTAAAATCGGTGAAAAAAAAAGTTAGGGACCAAAGTGGGAATCGTGTGAAAATGTAGGGACGAAAATGGTATTTCCGCCTACAATTTTATAACATTTTAAACATTTTTACAAACTACTGGATGGCTTTAGCATTTTCCAAATAATTATTATAAGTAAAAATGTGATATTAGTGATGGGCCTATATTAGAACTAGTAAAATTTTTTCACATCAATAGTTTGTAAAAATGTTGTAAAATAGTTTTCGTTTATAGTATTACTCATCTATATATATCTAAAAGCAAGCGTAGCATTTATTATTACTACGCTCTTGTTAAGCCACATTAGCGACCATATCACTATATATATATATATATTTTTTTTTTTGGTTTTACATCTTTATTGATTGTCTATTGCAAAATTAATTTTTTTGTAGCCAAATGTAATACACTACATGCTATCATAAATTCTAATTGTTTATTGTCTATATTGAAAGCTCCTTTCAACATTGAGTGTCATTTTCTTTCCATCCTAATCCTTTTATATATTTTCACACACACACATAATACATTTTACTACTCAATCATTAAGCCACATCATCCACTTATTTTTTATCTGTTTTTTTTTTTTTTAAAATTTTCTTCTCACTACTCTCTAAAAAAACAAAAACAAAAATATCTTCTTCTCCCTATTAGTCCATACCTATAGTTACACTTCCTCCAACATTTCCCTTCCCTTTTTGCCTTTTTACCTCCCCCACTACTCTCTACTTCACCGTTACACTTCCTTCATCATTTTTCATAACTTGACTCTTCTTCTTCCCATTTTATTTGTACACGCCTATGGTTACATTGCCTCCAACTTTTCTCTTTCCTCTTTGTCTCTTTACCTCCCCCACTACTCTCTACTTTGCCGTTACACTTCCTTCATCATTTTCTCTTTCTTATAACTTGACTCTTCTTCTTCCCATTTGATTTGTATAAATTTGATATCATTTCTTCCATTTCAATTCATATTTTTACCACAAAAAAAAAAATTGTGAGTACTCTCTCTCTCTTGGTAAATTTTTGTTATTTTTTGTAACTCTAATTTAGATTGATTTTTTTTTTTTTAAATATATGTTTGGGGATTGTGTTTTATTTTATTTTTATTTTTATTTATATATATATTTCTCATTACAAAGTCTTCTCTCTCCCTTTTATATCTTTGGTTGAATTTTGGATTAGGTAAATAATTAGTTTTTTTTTTTTTTTGAAAATAGAAATTTGAGTTTATATCAAAATACAATCTACATGGCTATGAATTAGAATATTCCAACCAATTGTTTGAACAATAAATTATGATGAAGTCTATATTTTGTTTCTTTGGTTTCATTTTAATTTTGGTTAAGATAAATTTGTAATTTTGTGCTGAGTTTTGATTACATGTATCTTCTTATTCCTTAAGAGAGTTGAAACTTATAATGTTTAGTTGTGTATTAGGTCAATATAACATACTACAACAAAAGTTAGAAAGATATGGTTCACTTTAAAAAAATATTAATCAAACATACAAAAAATAATATAATGATATATTTGTAGAGATAAAAAGATAAAAAATTCTTGTAGAAATCTTTTAAAAATGGCTAGACTTAGGTATAGTACTTAGGTACTGTTCCTTAGGTTCTTCTTTTAAAATTCTGCCATGTCGATTTTTTCTCATGGGATGGAAGTGTATTTTTTAGATAAGTATCCATATGACAAAATTTTAAGAGGAGAATCTAAGGAACAGCACCTAGGGTGCTGTACCTAAGTTTTGTCATTTTAAAAAATTGACAATACTTGAAGTAAGTGTTCTTTTAATATATTACACCCCATTATATATATATATATATATGTGTGTGTGTGTGTGTGTGTGTGTGTGTATACATTTCCACGTATCGCGTGGACTTGCGGCTAGTTTATTTAAATGATGTAACAATATATAAATTTAATTTAATGATTAATGAAAAAGTAGTCATGAAAACTGAAAAACACATTTGAGACGTCAAAAAATCAGATATGAGATTTTTATGATAAAAAACGAATTTTAGAAGTAGAAAAATCAAATCTTGAATTTTTATGGTAGAAAAATAACCCATAACAGCAATGAAGAGAATTGAAAAAGAGAGAAATGGGAGAAGAGTACCTTACGGTGAGCAAAGTACTTTGTTGAAAAATATAACCACACCCGAATTATTTGAAGATAGCAGAGTACAAGATTAATTGCAGTAGAAAAAGTATAAATGCAAGGTAAACTTAGGTAACAAATTCATAACATTCACTTAGATCAAGCAAATTATGAGCAATGGGAGTTACGAAGCCCCAGATCATAGAGAAGTGGTGAACAAGTCAAAAACAAAGGCTGTTAATCGTTACCTTCTGCTATCCCAATTCATCAATGGACGTTGGACCAGCTGAGAAGCTTATAAAGTCAGGAACCTGTATACAAGACCCTAACAAATGAAGAGTATTTTCATAGCTTTATATGCCCTTCATTTTACGGTTCTTCTACAACACAACAGATTAATTGATCATCTGTGAGATATCGGACTCTGAGGTTGACAAATAGTGTTCTAAGTGGTTTTGAAACCACATGTAGCTCACTAATGATTGATGTGCTTATAGTTCAAAGGTAATTAGTCATTTCAACTTTTGTTTCTCTTTTAGACTAGCATTATCAAAGCCAAGGCAAGAAAGTTGCAGTGAATCAACTTGAAGAATCAACTTCTGCAGCTAAGGGATCAGTTACAGAACAGGTGGAATTGCATTCATCCAGGCAGATTGAACAAACACAGTCTTCAGGGAATCAAGCATCAAGTTGCCAAAAGCAAGGAGCATCGAGTTGCCAAGACAAAAGAGTGAAGTTGAATAACAAGCTGCATAAACGGCAGTGTAGTTTTCTTCTAGTTTAGCAGTGTTTGTTAGTTTTAATTCACACGTGTCTTGGTTAGTTATTTACTGTAGCAGGTTTAAGAGTTTGCTAAGTTAGTTACAGAGTGTGTATCTCGATTTGTATATAAAGCCTTAAACTCTATTAATGCAAATCAAGAAATCAGTTTTACCAAATTCGAAATTTTTCACATGGTATCAGAGCAATCCTCTAGAAATTTCTGAAATTCTAGGGTTCTTTCAATCTGGTAATTTTCTACTGATTTCCTCTTCTTCTTCTTCAATTTCCTTTCTTTCGACGCCATTGTTGATCTCTGTAAAGCTTCCTTGAGCTCTTCTATGGTTGTTGCAACAGCAAACACTTCCTCAGAAACTTCATCTCCACCACAAGATTCATACAATCCAGATGATCCTTTGTTCTTGCATCACAGAGAGAATCTTGGTGTTGTGCTCACTTCTCAACCTTTAATTGGTGGGGAGAAATACCCTACTTGGGCAAGATTCGTGAGAAAATCACTCATTGCCAAGAACAAGCTTGGTTTTATAGATGGTTCTTTAACCATTTCCTCACCATTGGTGGATTCTCCTTTAGCTGTTCAAGCTTGGATCCAAGCTGACAATATGGTTGGAGCTTGGATCATCAATTCAGTTTCTCCCAAAATCCAAGCAAGTATCATATACAGAGTCACAACCCTAGAGATTTGGTCCGATCTCAAAGATGCTTTCTGTCAAGGAAATGGACCTAAGCTGTTCAATATTCAGAAGCGAATTGCTAAGCTTCATCAAGGAGAACAATCCATTACTGACTATTTCACTTAGTTGAAGGTGTTGTGGGATCAGCTACAAAATTTCAGTCCCTTTCCTTTGTGCACATGTGGAAAGTGTGTTTGTGGCATTAACCAAAGACTTGCAGATCTTCAAGCAAATGAGTCAGTGATGAAGTTCCTTATGGGACTCAGTGAATCTTTCTCTCAAGTGAAGACTCAAATACTTCTAATGGATCCACTCCCTTCAATCAACAAAGAAGACTTCTTGTTCATTCAAGAAGAGATGCAAAGGTATGTGAGAAATTCAGTTAGGATTGAATCAACTACCTTAGCCATGAAATCACAAAATTTTGCTACTTCTGGTCACAATGCCAAACTATAGGAGAGACCTCTGTGCACTCATTATGGAAAATTGGGTCATACAGTGGATAAATGTTACAAATTGCATGGTTTTCCTCCAGGTTTTAAGTTCAAGAATGTTTGATTTTAGACCCCTTAAAACACAACCAGATTAACCTAGTTAATTAGCCAAGTGATTACTTAGACAAATTAAATAGATCTAGGTTAACACAAATATATCATGTCATTGTAAAGTGTGAAAAATAAAGAACACAACAATATGATAACCTAGGAAAACCAAACCGATAAAAAACCTGGGGATTATTTAACCTAGCTATCCTCAAGGTAAAATAAATCCACTATGACAGAATTGAAGTTTACACAATAGCAACTTAGACCACTAACATCCTATTGTTACCTCGAGTAGGAAACTTACTACCATGACCACGTGACAGCTCCGAGTCCACCGACTACTTCTTTCTTGGATTCCCAGCAAGCACAAGCACTCCCGCTTGTATATCTTTAAGCCCTTGAATTTGCAACTAAATTGATCACCAAAATCTTGACATCAATCTTGAGATTGGAAACCCTAAGTGTATGTGAAGGCAAACACCTTTAGATCTCACAAGAGATTCACACACACAGCATAAAGAGCAACCTAAAACGTGGCTAGGGTTTCTCCTTTTATACTTAAGGCAAAACATAAAATCCTACACGTCAAATGGGCTTGGGTTGAGTTGGAAAAATTCTGCAGAAAAACAATCTGCATGAGTTTCGATTGATCGAGTCTAATTTTCAATCGATCAAGACAAACATATTTACAGAGTAAATCCTGCAGTATACTCGATTCCAACTTTACACATAAACACACTTTGAGTAAATCTAAAACAAGACTAAAACGTTTTGATCATAGTTTGCTAACATTACAAAATGAAGTTCTAATACATTTAAACCTAAAGTCTTAGAACCCAACAAACCCCTTTTGGAAATCCATGACAAAATACAAACTAGACAAAGCGCTCAAAGTTACAAAAACAGCCTGTGGATGACTAAATTTCTCGGTTCGAAATAAAGTCAAACGAGTAAAATAGTTGCACAAATGTGAATTTGTATTGATGATTGTGGTATAATTCTCTGTGATTACAATAGATTGATCCTCTGATTCGATCTCCTTAAAAGATTTGTTGATATGATTTGTGATAATGTGATTTTGATTCGAACACGAGATATCCTTCAATTTGGTTGATGGATGGATCGAAGATTGTTGAAACAGAATTACAATGAATCTCTGGCTATGAGCTTGTTAGAAATCCTTTGTTCTTCACGTTCTTCGCGTTCTTCGTGTGTTCTTCGTGTTCTTGGTGTGTTCGTCTTCGAAGGTTTGTGGTGGAAGTTCTTCGAGGCTTTAAAGGCTTGAATCCGTAGAGCTTCGCTGATTTGTGATTTGGTGAGGTTTCTGGAGGCTTTTGAGCTTGATTCCAGTGAGCTTTGAGATCTAGGAATATGATTTGGATGATTCCTCTTTGAATGTTCTTCGTATTTGAAGGTTTGTGGTGGAAGTTCTTCGGTGCTTTAGAGGCTTGAATCCGTAGAGCTTCGTTGATTTATGGTTTGTTGATGTTTTCGGACACTTTAGGCTTGATTCCCGCAAACTTTTGGATCTAGGCGGATGATTTGGATGATTTCTCTTCGAATGTTCTTCGTATTCGAAGTTGAAGTTCTTGAAGTTCTTGGAGGCTTTAGAGCTTGGTTCCGGCAGAGCTTCAGTACTTCTGAATCTTATTTGATGCTGCTTGTGCTTCAGATGGCTTGGTGTCCTCCTAAATGCCTCAGGAAGGCTTCTATTTATAGGAGTTTTGGAGTGGATGAGCGACACGTGGCGGAGTCTGACTGGTGACACATGTCACAATCTGATTGGTCCGCTTGTGTCATTGCTTACACGTGCGAGGTTGCTTGGGTCATCGCTTACACGTGCGAGGTCGCTTGGGTCATCGCTTACACGTGCGAGGTCGCTTGGGTCATCGCTTACACGAGCCGATGCATGATTGGTTCTTACATGACACTTGGCAAACTTCTGTTGGCTTCTGAGCAGTGATAGTAAAACCTAACAGCAACATGTGGTGCTTTGTAATTGGCTGTATTTTGTGGACTTGGTAGTGTGACGTGTCAGCTTGTGATAGGTCGGGAATTTTCTCTCTCTACAAATGCCCCCTCGAGACTCGTTCACGCACACAGTTTCAAAGTGTGGTGTGGGAATGAGTTTCGAAAATAGATTTTTACATTTGGCTCTTTAAATGAAGTAATTGAAGGTGGTGGAGCTTTCATCAGGATGAGATAATTTCCGAGGAGTAGACCTACCCATATGAAAGGTTTTGATGGGACCGAAAAGGGGTCTGCCAGTATTTGAATGTACTCGCATGACTGAGCCTTCTCAGCAGAGGTTAAGTTGAAGTAACTTCAGAAGTATGTTTTGGATCGTTGGCGGCGATCACAAGGTGTAGAAGATGGGGAGGATACACGGATGGTAGCTGGGTACAACATACAGAGTCATGGGGCTAGCCTTGTGTTTTTAAGAACTTCTGGTGAAGTTATCTCAGAAGAGTATACTTCGGATTAAGGCGAGGCCATGTGGGAAAGTGGTTGAGTGTGCATGTGCTATACTCATGTTAAGTTGAGGTAGTTTCGGAAGCTTATGGATTCTGGAGATGATGGTGGTGGTGGTGAAGAAGACGGGGATGAAGTAAAGCGAATGGGTAAAACACACACCACCATGGTGCTGGCCCTGTATGTTGCTTGGGGTCTGACAGTAAGTCATTGAATGTGCGTGTGTGATGGGACCAAACCGACAGACGTTAAGTTGAAGTAATTTCAGAAGAGTACCTTCTGAAATACTTCAAACTAGCTTTAAGTTGGAGTAATTCCAGAAAATGTGTTTTGAGGTACCAGCAATAATGACCTTTGGATCCCACTGTGGTTGGGACATGGCATAAGGTTTTGGCAACCATTTACCGGCTCCAAAGGCTGAACTCTGATGAGCTGGTGCCTTGAAGGTTGTTTCAAGTGTTGGATGAAAGACAATTTGTAGAATACCCCAACACTTTTTACCATCTTCACCTATTGACACTTGTTGGGAAAGCACAATAAAATGAAAGATGTTTGTTCCGACTCTCTACCCTTGCTGTAAGACTAAACAACTTGAAGAGGACTATGGAGTTCTCAAAGCAGTTAGGAAGCTCCTTGAGCTAGGGTATGGGAGATTCAGTTGGCCTTAGATCTCTTGATTAGGTAGATCTGAGACTACAAGGAACAATGATACGGGCTATGTTATGAGAAATTTTATGGACAAATGTAGTCGTTAAGTGGAGAAACAAAGTTTGTTTGGATCTCAAAACTACAATGATGTTGTGAGGAGGTTTCTTCACTGAACCATGAGAAGGTTGAGTTCAAGATGGTTACAAAGCAATATTGGTTGCCAGGTATTAAGGATGATGAGGCCATAGTGAAAAATGGCTATGAGAAGGAGGACTTGAAAATTTGAAAGAAGCAAATCTTCATTTCATGACTTAGTGTGTTTTTCTTGATGAGTTCTTGATGAGTCCGGCCCTTCTATTTATAATGGAGAGACGAAGATTGGTAGATGGGTATTTGAGAATGATGGTTGAGAATTTTTGGTGAGAATGGTAGATTCCCGACAGGTAGGCACCGAACGGTAGGTGGGAATGTTTGGTTGGACGGGTGACCTGATGTGATTTTAAATTTAAGACACACTTGTGAGAGTTCATTTGTACTTTTGAAAGGGAAGCCCTGATGGAGTCTAGAGAATAACCTTGAGAGGGTCTAGACCAAGTGGATGAATCTCAAATTTTGATATTGAGAGCTTTAGTTTTGGACTTTGTCGGTGCTTCGGAGATGCGAGTTAGATTGGTGATTTCCAAGTCACGAAAAACTATGCAAGACAAGTTTGGCTTGAAAATCTTGACTTTGGGTTGATTTCAACACAAAAGACACTATCTTGGAATTGAGTTATTTGTGCAATTTTCGAGTCTCAAATGATGGAACGGACTCCAAAATTGGAATGTACGCGAAAAATTGAGCAAGATAGGTCCATCTTAAAAATTTTGACTTTTGGTCAATATTTAGGCAAAAGTCAACTTTTTGGAAATTGGACGTTTGCACAATTTCTGAGTTTCGAATGAAGAAACGGATCCCAAAATCGAAATGTACTCGAAAAACTGAGTGGGACAGGCCTCTTTTGAAAATTTTGACTTTTTGGTCAAAGTCAAAGGTCAAACTCGGTCAAAGAATTTTTTTTTTCTTTTTTTTTTTTCTTTAATTTTTTTTTTTTTTTTTTTTCGGTTCGGACCGGGTCAGATCTTCGGGTCGAACCGGTCCAAGTCAAACCGGGTAAGGTCAGTGGGGGATGACGTCATCCGTGACGTCACAAGGCCAGGCGCGTGGCACGTGTGGCGCGTGCCAGCGCGTGGCGCGTGGGAAAGAGGCCCGGCGCGTGTGAGCGCGTGGCTACTGATGGAGGCGCGTGGGAGCGCGTGAACTGAACGCCGGAATTTGTGGCGGCGCGTGGGGGTGCGTGCCACTTCGTTTGGACCTGAAAATTTCAGGTTTTGCAGATCTGAGGCCGTAGAATCTGCTGGTATTGTCTGTTTTCTGAATTGATGAGCAGATTTTTACAAATTTGAAGGAGGAGGCTGCGATTCATCGAGATCTTCTGGCCGCGCGTGGTGGCGCGTTGTAGCTCCTTTGAGGATGATTTTTCTGGGTTTTTTAGATCTTTGTTTGTAGAAGATTCTTGTGGGTTCAGTTTTGTGAAATCATGAAGTAATTTGCACAAATTTGTCAGAGAAGGATGCGGGTCATTGTTGGACTTATGAAGCTTTTCAACAGCTCTGACAAGGCGGCACCTGTGTTTAGACTTGAAGGTCTTGAAGTGGGTGATGAGCCACCATTTTCTGACTCTCTTCATTAAATGTTCTCTTTTATTCTCAAAATTTGGTGCAGACTTCCCTGACCTTGAGTGTATTTGAGTTTGCAAAGTCTGACTTTGAGCTTCACAAACCTCTATATAAGGCCATCCGGGGCAATGCACTAAATTGCACAAGCAGAGTTTTCATGAGTAGCATAATACTCTTAAGTCTGAGAAATTATGCCTTTTCTTCTTCCTTTTTTTTATTTTCTTATTTTTTTATTTTTAACATGCTTAGTTTGTACTAACTTTTTTTTTTTTTTTTTTTCACAGGCTAGAGATTACAATTGAAGCTCTCTCTTTCTTTGATTTTTTTTTTCTTTCTTTCTTTTTTTGTTTAGACGTGCCATGAGATTTTCTTCTGACAAGTTCTTTGATATTACTCATTTTTGTTATGCAGCAGGCTTTCCTTGGCAATTGAGCCGCACCAACACTTGTCTTTTCAACGCAGCCATCTTCAAGAGTCTTTGCAACGTAGCCACATCAAGAGTTTTTACCATGAAGATATGCCAGCATTTGTCCTTGTACTGAAGTTGTGTCAACATTCATCTTTGCCATGCAGTCACGTCAACACTTCGGTTGCATCGAAGTCGTGTCGACATCCATCTTTGCCATGTCAACACTCATCTTAGCCATGAAGCCATGTCAACAATTCATTTACATTGAAGCCATGCCAACGTTCATCTTTGTCATGAAGTTACGTCAACAATTCATTTGTATTGAAGCCGTGCCAACGTTCATCTTTGTCATGAAGCTACGTCAACACTTCATTCACACCAAAGCCGTGCCAACCTTCATCTTTGCCATGTAATCATGACAACACTTCATTCACACCGAAGCTGTGCCAATGTTCATCTTTGTCATGAAGCCACATCAACACTTTGGTTGCATCAAAGTCGTGCCAAGATTCGTCTTTGCCATGAAGCTATATTTGCACTTACATATGTCATGAAGTCACACCACCATTTGCATTGAAGCTGTGTCAATATTCATCTTTGTCATGCAGTCACATCAACACTTCGGTTGCATTGAAGTCGTGCCGACATCCATCTTTGCCATGAAGCCTCGACAACACTTCATTCACACCGAAGCCATGCCAATGTTCATCTTTGTCATGTCAACACTCATCTCAGCCATGAAGCCATGTCAACAATTCATTTGCACTAAAGCCGTGCCGACATCCATTTTTGCCATGAAGTCACGACAACACTCCACACTAGCACTTGCACTCGCATTTGAAGTCGCACCAATATTTGCCTTTATAATAAAGCTACAACAACATCAATTTTCAGAGGCAACATAGCTCAGACATCGAGGTGCATAGCACTGTAGCTAGACATCAGGATTTTAAAGATGCCAACAAAACGTTGAAGATGCAAGGAAAGGCCAACAAAACCTTGAAGATGAGGGAAAGAATGGTGCCGATACTTTGAAGATGTCAGAACATGCCACCAAGAATTCGACACTGCATGAACATGCCCATAGAGGAGAGATGATGCAACACCGACTTCGGATATATAATCAATCATCATTCTGGAGGAAGTTGACGTCATCCAAATTTCAGAGACATGATGTAAAACGACACAACTCAGAAGGGAGATGATGTGGTTCAAATTTCAGAGATATGAAGTGGCACAATCTAGAAGAGAGAGGATGTAGCTTGGACTTGCAAGGTACAAGAAGATGCCCTCAGGAGATAGGTGATGCAAAACATACTTCAGAAACGTGAGAGAATGTCTATAGAAGATGGGCAATGCCATGCAGACTTTATTTCTTGCAAAAGAGGTTGAAGATTTTATTATGCTCCATAACCAAGAATCAACTTATGCTTATCATCATTTCAAGGAAAGCTAAGCAACGTCAACTCCTTACAGTCTTCATCTTTGACTACAACGGTCTTCGGTCATCCTATTGAGCAATTGACTGTCTTTAAGCAATGCCTTGCTGACCAAAGGGGCTTTAAAAGCATATGGACAACCATTGCAAGATTCTTCAAGCCAGACTGACAATCCTTCTTCTTTTCATGTGACTGAACTTAGTGACAAGCACAAAGCTGCCTACGTACCCCGGAGAGGGATCAAGTCATCACGTAGTTCAAAAGAAATTTTTTTGTTTGATAATTTTTTTCTTGATGATTTTTTTTTGATATATTTTTTTTTTTTGATATTTCCTTTTTGGATGATTTCTTTGCTTTTGTTTTGTTTTTTTTTGTTTTTGTTTTTTTGTTTTTGTTTTTTTTTGCAAAAAAGGGGGGCTCAGTGTGTAATAGTGGGTATCACCACTAATCGAACCCGAGACCTCTCAAGGGCGACTTGGGCATCCAGCCACTACGCCACACTAGCAATTGGTGACATAGAGTGGAATTAATTTCTCTTTATTGGTATGCTTTCAAAGGTAATGGGAAGACATCATGTACCCTTGCAGCATTATAGTGGGTAGTTTAAGCTCTTGCCGAGGAGCAATCCTCGATGTTCAAGCGTAGAAGTGTTTAAGGAACTTCCCATTGATGGGGCCGATCCTTGCATCATAATTGTTGATCAACTTGTAAGCTTGGTTGGTGTTTGCCCCCTGCTTGAGAGTTGAAAGTCCATCACAAGCAACGGTCACATGGTTTGACCCGACAACTTCATTGAAGTCTAGATCGATCTTGTTTTCTTTGGCAAGCTTCATGATTTGTTCTTTGAAGATGAAGCATTTTTGGATTGGATGGCTAATGATGCGATGATATTTGCAGTAGTTAGGGTCATCAACTTTCCCCATGTCTTCTGGCCGTTTGCATTCTGGCAATTCGATTAGCTCCAACTGCAGTAGTTGTTCTAAGATGTTTGGCACATCTTCATCGGGGAACGGATATACTTTTTGCTCACGTTCCTTAAAAGTCGGACGACGCATCTCATTCTTTTGCCATCCTTCAAGCTATTTTTCATTTGCCTTCGCTCCTCTTCTTGGAACCTTGACTTCAACAGTGTTAACAACCATTAGGTCTTTGAGGCTAACTTTTGCATTTCTATCATTCCTCCTTACTTCCTTTACACTTTCCTCAGGTATGGGAGGTTTGGTATTTCCTCGGCTAGCAATGCTCAGCTCCATGTTATGCGCACGAGTTGCTAACTCTTCAAATGTTCGAGGCTTTATCCCTTGAAGGATGTAAAGAAGTCCCCAATGCATGCCTTGGATGCACATCTCTACAGCAGAAATTTCAGAAAGTCTATCCTTGCAATCTAGACTCAAAGAACGCCATCGATTGATATAATCGACCACTGGCTCATTTTCCCATTGCTTGGTATTAGTTAGCTCCATCATGCTCACCGTACGACGCGTGCTATAGAATCGATCAAGAAACTCTCTTTCGAGTTGTTGCCAATTGTCGATTGACTCGGGTTCTAAGTCTGTATACCAATCAAAGGCATTTCCCTTGAGCGAACAGACAAATTGCTTTACAAGAAGGCCTCCTTGAGTCCCTGCATTCTCACAGGTTTCTACAAAGTGAGCAACATGTTGCTTAGGATTTCCTTTGCCATCAAATTGCAAGAACTTGGGGGGTTGATACCCATTTGGCATCCTCATGTTGTCGATGCGCTTTGTGTAGGGTTTTGAATATGTGAGAGAACTTGTAGAAGAACCTCCATATTGTGCTCGGATGGTATTTGTTATCATGTCTTGTAATTGTTGGACTGACAACGAAGCAACCGAAGTAGATTGTTCTCGTCGGGAAGTGTCTTCAATTTCTTTCCCTTCATCATCCTTTGCGGATGTGAATTTATGACCATGGCTTGATTCACCAAGATCTTGTACTTCGAGTTTGTTCATTAAAGTTGCAATTTGGAGGTCCTTCTCTTCAAGTGCTTTTGTGAGAAGGACGACCTTTTGTTCCATTTCAACCATCTTTTCTTCCATGGTAGTGGTGTTAGTCATCATGACTGACACAACTTCCCAAGATGATGGAGAAGGAAGTGAATTGAAGTGAGCACATGAAATCTCATTTTTTGGGTTCCCTTTGATGGGAGAGAAATCGTGCGAACAACTTCTTGTGAAGGAAGGAAGGGATTTGCCCCCATACTTGAGGTGTTCCAAGGTGGAGATGTCCTTGTTGATGACCTTATTTCTTGTGAGAGGGTCTAAGGAGATGATTGTCTGGACCTTGGCTTCCTTGGTTGATTGATATTGAAGTTGATTGTTTGCTTTGGGTTGGCTACAGTTGATTACACCAATGTATTTGTTGGTGGTAGCCGTACCAAGCTTAGTTGAAGTAGCTATTGTTGAAGCTTGAATGTTCTTGCTAGTGGCCATTGAAGTTGGTAGCAAGATGATGATGATTTCTTTCTTTGAAGGAGAATGAGATGAGAGGCAGAGGAGTCCCACCAGGCATGCCAGAATATGTGGACGACTAAATTTCTCGGTTCGAAATAAAGTCAAACGAGTAAAATAGTTGCACAAATGTGAATTTGTATTGATGATTGTGGTATAATTCTCTGTGATTACAAAAGATTGATCCTCTGATTCGATCTCCTTAAAAGATTTGTTGATATGATTTGTGATAATGTGATTTTGATTCGAACACGAGATATCCTTCAATTTGGTTGATGGATGGATCGAAGATTGTTGAAACAGAATTACAATGAATCTCTGGCTATGAGCTTGTTAGAAATCCTTTGTTCTTCACGTTCTTCGCGTTCTTCGTGTGTTCTTCGTGTTCTTGGTGTGTTCTTCGTCTTCGAAGGTTTGTGGTGGAAGTTCTTCGAGGCTTTAGAGGCTTGAATCTGTAGAGCTTCGCTGATTTGTGATTTGGTGAGGTTTCTGGAGGCTTTTGAGCTTGATTCCAGTGAGCTTTGAGATCTAGGAATATGATTTGGATGATTCCTCTTTGAATGTTCTTCGTATTTGAAGGTTTGTGGTGGAAGTTCTTCGGTGCTTTAGAGGCTTGAATCCGTAGAGCTTCGTTGATTTATGGTTTGTTGATGTTTTCGGACACTTTAGGCTTGATTCCCGCAAACTTTTGGATCTAGGCGGATGATTTGGATGATTTCTCTTCGAATGTTCTTCGTATTCGAAGTTGAAGTTCTTGAAGTTCTTGGAGGCTTTAGAGCTTGGTTCCGGCAGAGCTTCAGTACTTCTGAATCTTCTCTGATGCTGCTTGTGCTTCAGATGGCTTGGTGTCCTCCTAAATGCCTCAGGAAGGCTTCTATTTATAGGAGTTTTGGAGTGGATGAGCGACACGTGGCGGAGTCTGACTGGTGACACATGTCACAATCTGATTGGTCCGCTTGTGTCATTGCTTACACGTGCGAGGTTGCTTGGGTCATCGCTTACACGTGCGAGGTCGCTTGGGTCATTGCTTACACGTGCGAGGTCGCTTGGGTCATCGCTTACACGAGCCGATGCATGATTGGTTCTTACATGACACTTGGCAAACTTCTGTTGGCTTCTGAGCAGTGATAGTAAAACCTAACAGCAACATGTGGTGCTTTGTAATTGGCTGTATTTTGTGGACTTGGTAGTGTGACGTGTCAGCTTGTGATAGGTCGGGAATTTTCCCTCTCTACACAGCCCATTACAAAAACATTTCCCAATAAAAACAAATTCAACCTAACTAGCTCCACAGCTCCAAAACAATAAAATCTCCCCCTAACAACAAAAGGAGGTGGTGGAGGCGATCGACAAAGACTATCCAAATCCGCTTGCAAGGCACGAAGCTCATTAAGCATGTCCACCAAAAGCTGATCATGAGCCGCCTGAATGGTCTTGACAGTCTCCAACATACGAAGAATGTCTGAATCATCCGAAGTAGAAGATGGAGGAACAGCAGCAGTTGGATCAACAGATGCCTTAGCAGAAGTATCACCTGCAGAAGAGGGAGGAGGAGGTGCGACACCAGAAGACTCAACCCTAGGGCGTTTAGAGCTTGCTTTCATCTGAGCAGCCCTCTGCCTAAGAAGGGTGGCACCTATGGGAGCTATAATATGAACGGGGCTTAGACGTAGGAAACTACTCTAATCCTAAATGCAAAAGAATTTGATGAATAAAAACCAGAAAGAAAAAAGCATGAGCAGTAGAACTACTCCTATGAACCTCAATCAAAGAACGAATGAAAAGATAAGGAAAACTCATAAGAGCGTCTATGACAAGGGCATACAAAAATGCACAATGCTCGATAGGGATGGTGTGCAAATGAGAGATAGGCCACAAAGAATGACAAGTAATCTGAAAGAAAAGATAATGAATCTCGGTCAACTTAGCAGACGTGATCCGAGGATCAAAACCCCACTGGATAGAAGTACCAGTGATGTATGACATGATGTCATTAAGGGGTGGAAACTCATCGTAAGGATAAACAGGATGCTGGACTAGTGGCACCCAAAGAGCATCAGCCACTACTGAAGGAGTAATGGTGTACTCATCACCCTGTATCCAACTCTTCACCTGAGTGTTGGAATCATAGGAGTGGACAGAGAGGTTCAAGTAGAACTCTCTGATCAATGTAGCCGGAGGAGGATGATCAACATCCAACAAAGGAAACTAGCCCCGACGGTCAAAGTTTCTCCTAATCTCACTATCTAATTCATCTAACAAAACTTTCCTTTCAGCCCATACATTCCTACGAATGTTTAGCTTCTCATAAGCTTCTTGGTTTTTCTCACTCAGGAACCTCTCACTATCAAAGGTGGGAGAAGAAGTAGAGGTGGAGGTCCAATGAGCTCTAGTCTTCCTAACCATGATGCTAAGGTTCAGAAGGACAGACACAAAAGAGACAGAGAGAAAAACAGAAAAACCAAAGGCAAATTGCAAGTTAGCACATAAATATGTAGAAATAACAATTCTATATGATGCATGAACAACATCAACACATGATGCATGCTCTAATGCAGTTAGAATGAGTTCAATCTCACTTTAAAATCACAAAATTGGCTTGAGCATAGAGTTTATATAAAAAAACCCAAATTTTGAAAACCCACTTTTAAAAATCCAATAAATTGACCAAATTGATCATTACACAAGATAGATAACATAAAATAATGATCAAATCAATCAATCTAACAAGCCAATTTCATCAAATTAAGCTCAATTGAACAAAAACCCCAAATCGGGTAGTTTCAAGCCCTAGAATTTTCAATTTTTCCCAAATCATCAAATTGATCAAATTAATTCACAAAGATCAGTTTTATATTGTCCCATAACAAAAACCCATTGATCAATTTCCAAAGAAAAGTCTTAAATCAACAAAAATCTCAAAATGTCATAGGTTCGAAATTTTCCCCAAAATGCATGACAAAATGCATGAAAACCTGAAAATAAATGAAAAAGGAAAGGTATAAAGGTCTTACCAGCCTTAGAGGACAAAAACCCTTGAAGAAATTTGAGGGAAAGTGAAAAAAATTGAGCTTTGAATCTTAGACCGATCAAGTAGAGAGAGAAAGAGCTTTGAAAGTTTGAAAAAGTGGTTGAACACGTGAAAAGCTAAAGGTTTTAAAAAACTCTCCATGCGATTTTCAATTGATCGAAAATTAGATTCGATTGATCGAAAATTACATTCGATTGATCCAAAACCAATTGAGCAGTGATCGAAACGGCCAGATTCAAACCAAAATTTTAATCGCATTTTCGATTAGTCGAAAAACAGGTTCGATCGATCGAAAATCTGGAAAAATCAAATTTTTGAAAAACAGAGCATTTTAATGCAGAAACTCCTCAAAGCATAGTGTTTTATGAATAGAATGCATGAGTATGAGATGAAATGCTTTTCAAAAACACTTGTATTGAACCCAAATTTCCCAAAAATAAGATTTGCAATCAATTATCATTAAATTCTCAAATTTCGAACACATTTTGCATTAGAATCAAGGAATTTTCAAACTTGGATAGCCAAGACAAAATCACACATAATAACATCTACAAAGTTTAGCAAAGAGTAACTTGTGTGGTGTGTGCAACTAGCAAGAGCTTGAGATACATGTGAGGTGATATGTGAATAGTAAGCAATCAAAATTTCTACAAAATTCATCACATAAATTTGAGAGAGACTATCACCTAAAGAGTTACATCATATAACTCTCACATCTCCTAGAATAAAAGTTTGGAATCATGTAAGTTTCTTGATTTGCCTCATATTATACACACCAATTTTTATTTGATCATAAACTTATTAATAATAGCTAGGATAATGTATACACCAATTTTAGCATTTAAAACCGAGGCTATACCTTATGTTCTTTTTGTGCACATGCTACACTTTCTCGAGCACAAAATCTTACGATATGCACTAAGGTGTTCATGATTGGCTAGTAAACAGTGGTGAGATGGTTATTTATGCCTTTCTCAATAAGATTAGGTTCGACAATCAAAAGCATGTGACTTTAAGATCAAGACAAAGTGATCAAAAACTATAAACATCTTCCCACACAACATGCACTACAAAGCTCAAACTAATAAAGTGCAATAAATAAGCTCATCGAAACTAAACAAGGTACATAAACATGTTATGTAAAGATAAATTGGTCAACCTTGATTTCAAATCCAAGAAAAATAATGCAAAACACATTTTGCTTCCCTTTTTCTTTTTTTTCTTTTTTTTTTTTTTTAATTTTTGAAAAGAAATTACAAAAACATCATAGAATGAAATGCATGAATGTTATGCAATGCAAATCCTAGAAAGAAAAGAAAATAAAAACAACAAAGAACAATGGTTATAAAGAGTAGAGCGATGAAGCACAAGGTCCATGTCAGACAGACTCAATTAAATCGAGTCTTTTGTATCCAAAACTTTTTAGATGCAACTCTTGCAGTGGAGTTATTATTCACATTAGAATTCTGAGCAACTCCAGGATTGGAATAAAGATTTAAAGCCTGTACCAAGTCACCAATAAGTACCATAGGATCTTGTGCTTGAGGCACATGTACTTTTGGCTTATTTGCTCGCTTAGCAGCTTGCAACTTGAAACAATTTGAACGAATGTGCCAAGACTTTCCACAAAAAAGACAAACCCATGCAGGATTATCATGCAACTTGCCCTTAGAAGGGTTAAGAGCCTTAGGTTTAGACTCTTGAAGATCAACCTTAATCTTCCTAGGAGGTGTGACTTCTATAAGTTTAGCAATCTCACTCACAGAGGGTTCAGAAGAAGGAACAAAGTTTGTAGAATGGGGTTCAAGCACAGAGATGCTTTCTACAAAACCTAAACCAGTTTTGTCTGAGTGAGACTTTTGAACACTCAGCATGTGATCAAGTTTGGAGCTTACAGACTTATTAGTTTGTTCTCTAGCAACAGATAATTCAAGTTCCAAATTCTTAACTTTATCAAGTAAAACCATGTTCTCAGTCTTCACATTAGTCAACAATTCATTAGCATCAAACAGTTTCACAAGCAAATTTTTCTTATCAAGTTCAAGAGATACAATTTTCTTTAAGCCTAAATCAACACTCATAGCATCCTTTGCAAAGTTTATTGTAGGCTTCTTGCAAATCTACATTCTCAGAGAGTTCCCTATCAGAAGAGTTCTCTTCAACAGCAACACTTTCATCAACTACAACAGTAGCAGTGAAAGTAATGAAGTTTCCATCCTCATCACTACCAGACTCATTATCAAAAACTTCATCATCACTAAGGGTTACAGTCATAACTTTACTCTTAGACCTCAAGAATATAGGACATTCTGATTTCACATGACCATACCATTGACAACCAAAACATTATTGACTCATAGAATTATTAGAAGGTTGACCTACTTTTTCTTTAGGTTTTTCAGTGTTATTCATTTTAGTGGGATCATTCCTCCTAAAATTTCTAGGTCTAGCATTGTTTTTATCTTTTGCCCTTCTGTTATTGTTCCTAAGAGAGTTTCTAAAGTTCTTGGCAAGATAAGTAATCTCTGTAGCATAGAGCTCATCATCAAATACACTCACATCAACAGACTTAAGAGCCATTGATTTGAATTTGCTAGTCTTGGGTAGGTCCAACTCATAGAACTGAAGAGATCCTACAAGTTCATCAACAGAGATGGAGTCCACATCCTTGCTTTCAGTGATGACAGTTACTTTAGGTCTAAAATCCTCAGTCAAAGATCTAAGAATCTTCCTAACAATTTTAGGTTGATCATAGATTTCACCCAAATTATAAGCAGAATTAACAATATCATTAAGCTTAGCATAGAATTTGTCAAAAGATTCATCATCAAACATCCTAATGTTTTCAAATCTAGTAGTTAATTGTTGCAACTTATTGATTTTAACTGCCTTTGTGCAGTCATGCACAGTCTAGAGCATATTCCAAGCAGTATGAGCAATCTCAACATTAAAGATTCTCTTAAATTCTTCCATAAAAACAGCATTAAAGATAGCATTCATAACTTTGCTATTAAAAGAGGCTGCTTCTTTCTGAGAAGTTTGCCACTCACTCACAGGAGTAGTGGGCTTCTCCCTTTCGTATTCAACGGAATTCCAAACTCTCTTATCAATAGATTTTAGGAATGCTCTTACTTTTCAATAAGCATAATTATTCCCATCAAAGTGAGGTGAAATAACAAGAGTGTGTCCGTGTTCCATGACAACCGGGGTCAAGGATCAGCTCCAAGATCAAAGGATCTACAACAAAAGAGCTACCCGCTCTAATACCATTATTTGTTTTTAGACCCCTTAAAACACAACTAGATTAACCTAGTTAATTAGGCAAGTGATTACTTAGTCAAATTAAACAGATCTAGGTTAACACAAATATATCATATTATTGTAAAGTGTGGAAAATAAAGAACACAACAATATGATAACCTAGGAAAACCAAACCGGTAAAAAACCTGAGGAGGATTTAGCCTAGCTATTCTCAAGGTTAAACAAATCCACTATGAAAGAATTGAAATTTACACAATAGCGACTTAGACCACTAACATCCTATTGCTACTTCGAGTAAGAAACTTACTACCACTACCACGTGACAGCTCCGAGTCCACGGACTACTTCTTTCTTGGATTCCTAGCAAGTACAAGCACTCCCGCTTGTATATTTTTAAGCTCTTGAATCTGCAACTGAATTGATCACCAAACTCTTGACATTAATCTTGAGATTGGAAACCCTAAGTGTATGTGAAGGCAAACACCTCTAGATCTCACAAGAGATTCACATACACAGCATAAAGAGCAACCTAAAACATGTCTAGGATTTCTCCTTTTATACTTAAGGCAAAACATAAAACCCTACACGTCAAACAGGCTTAGGCTGAGTTGGAAAAATTCTGCAGAAAAACAATCTGCTTGAGTTTCGATCGATCGAGTCTAATGTTCGATTGATCAAGCCAGACAAATTTACACAGTAAATCTTGTAGTATACTCAATTCCAACTTTACACATAAACACACTTTGAGCAAATCTAAAACAAGACTAAAACGTTTTAATCATGGTTTGCCAACATTACAAAATGAAGTTCTAATACATTTAAACCTAAAGTCTTAGAACCCAACAAAAAACAACAAGAATGCCTCAACTCATCAGGTTTCATCAAATCTTGAGCTGCTTCAAGGCAATGTTCCTCATGCCACTGTAGATTTCACCTCAGCTATTGATGCTTCTCATGCTCCAGCTTTTACTCATGATCAATATCACCAACTCTTGGCCTTGATTGGTTCATGCTCTACTCAGCAACTTCCATAAGGTCCAGAACCACATGTTGCTAATGCAGTGGCTCTACCAACAAATGTAGTTCCAGATACCTCTATCAATTTTAAGCATTCAGTATTTTTTGCTAAAATTGTCAATAGGAAAGCTTATGGACTTAAAACCTGAGTGATTGACACTGGTGCAAGTAATCACAGAGTTTGTTCCATACAATTGTTAACTTCTTATATTGAAATTTCACACACTATGGTTGAATTGCCTAATGGGGAAGCTTCTGTTGTAACTCACATTGGAACCATACAACTTTCATCTCACATTACTCTTACAAATGTCCTTTGTGTCCCCTTATTCACTTTCAATCTTTTATCAGTTAGTGCTTTAACTAAATCACAACCCTTTTGCCTTGTTTTTCTATCCAAATTTTGCTTTATATAGGACCTTACCAGTTGGAGAACGATTGGAATGGGCCAAATGCATGATGGTTTATACTTGTTACAAGATTCAAGCTTATCTCAAGCCATTACCTCCCTTGCTGATTTTCTCTCCAAGCACAATTTCAAGTCTTTTACTGGTTTTTGTTCTTCTACTCTTCAAAATAATTTGTTTTCTCTTTGGCATTCAAGACTAGGACACCCCTCTAATGTAAAAGTTCATTCCCTAAGTCATGTTTTGCCCTTTCTTCAGCATTGTTGTACTAAGTCTTGTACTATTTGCCCTTTGGCAAAACAAAAGAGGCTTCCTTTCCCTTTTGATAATAAAAGATCTTCTCATTCTTTTGATCTTGTGCATATGGATGTTTGGGGGTCCTTTTTTGTTTTAATATTTGATGGTCATAGATTTTTTCTCACTATGGTTAATGATTCTTCAAGGGCAACCTGGGTTTTCCTTTTAAAAGCTAAATCTGATGTTAGAGCCATAATTGTTTTTTCTACAATATAGTCCTAACTCAATTTGGAACTAAAATCAAATCCATTAGATCTGATAATGCCCTTGAATTTAATATGCCTGATTTTTATAATTCAAATGACACTATTCATTAGCAAAGTTGTGTATATACTCCACAACAAAATTCAGTTGTGGAAAGGAAGCATTAGCACATACTTGCCACAACTAGGGCATTGCAAATACAATCTAATGTTCCTTTAGCCTTTTGGGGTGACTGTGTTCTCACTGCTGTCCATTTGATAAATAGGCTTCCCTCTCCTCTTCTAAATAACAAAACCCCTTATGAGCTTCTTTTCAATAAAGTTCCTTCCTATTCTCACCTTAGAACCTTTGGTTGTCTTTGCTATGCCACCAATACCAATCCTCACAAGCATAAGTTCTCTCCTAAAGCTAGGAAATTTGTCTTTCTAGGCTACCCCTTTAATGTCAAAGGGTACAAACTCTTTGACCTTGAATTAGATTCTGTTTTTATCTCTGGGGATGTAGTATTTCATGAGATTGTCTTCCCTTTTTCAAAAGGGACAACTATTGAGTTCGCTGATTTGATTCCCTTACCTATCATACCATCTATTCCTTCACATACTTTCTCTGATTTTCCTTTGTCCACTGCCTTTTGTCCTTCTTCATTAGTTTCTGATGACACCATCATCCAAGTTCATCATGATCCTGATGACGAAACTCAAGATTTTCCTGATGCACTTGATGCATCAGATGCACTCACTGAGTCTACTACATCTGTTGTACCTAGCCATTCTCCTGGTGCATCATATCTTCTTAATTATGTTCCTCATTTCCCTAGAAGATCCACCAGAACCTCTAAACCACCTTCATACCTTCAAGCTTATCATTGTAATCAAGTGGCATCAGCTCCCATTCCATTTCACTCCAGCTCAGGTTCTTCTCATCCTATCTATGATTATCTCTCTTATGCTCACCTTTCACTTGCATACAAGCATTTTTGCTGTTCCATTTCCACTATCCTTGAACCCATACACTATCACCAAGCAATTGGCAACCCCAAATGGCAAGAAGCCATGGATGCTGAAATAGCAGCATTAGAGGCAAACAATACTTGGACGCTTACTTCACTTCCACCAGGTAAGAAGCCTATAGGGTGTAAATGGGTGTATAGGGTGAAATATAAATCAAATGGCTCAATTGAGAGGTACAAAGCTAGATTAATTGCCAAGGGTTTCACCCAAAAGGAACGTCTAGATTACATTAAGACCTCTTCCCCTGTGGCAAAAATGGTTTCTATGAAATGTGTGCTTGCTATGGCTGTTGTGAAAGGTTGGTTTCTCAGCCAACTTGATGTGAATAATGCTTTTCTCCATGGGAATTTGCATAAGGAGGTCTACATGGCCCTTCCACTAGGCTTTCATAGCAAGGGGGAGCATTCACAGGTAATTTGAAAGCTCAACAAATCTCTCTATGGTCTTAAACAAGAATCTAGAATGAGGTTTTGAAAATTTTCTGCTGCATTGATTGGATTTGGTTTTGTTCAATCCAAGGCAAATTACTCTCTCTTCACTAGACAACAAGGTGACTCATTTATTGTTTTGTTGGTCTATGTTGATGATGTTTTGGTTGCAAGTAATGACAAAGAGCAGTTTGAGGAATTTAAGGTTTTGTTAGACCAAAAGTTCAAGTTGAAGGACTTGGGTGAATTGAAATATTTGCTTGGTTTGGAAGTGGCTAGAACAGTAAAGGATATTTCTTTGTGTCAAAGGAAATATGTCTTAAAGATATTAGAAGATGTTGGTTTACTTGGATGCAAACCTACAAAAATTCCTATGGAGCCAACCTTAAAACTCAGTAGTATGAAGGAGAATTGCTTGATGATCCAAGTTAGTTTAGAAGACTAGTAGGCAGGCTACTCTACTTAACCATCACCAGACCAGATATCACTTTTGCAGTGCATAAACTGAGCCAATTCATGGCTAAGCCTATGAAACCTCATCTTGCAGTTGCTTTGAAGATTCTATAGATTCACAGCTTCATGTCAAAGGGTTTACTGACTCAGATTGGGCCTCTTGTCCTGATACAAGGAGGCCAGTTATAGGCTATTGTATCTTCATTGGGGACTCATTTGTCTCTTGGAAGTCAAAGAAGCAATCAACTGTTTCAAGGTCTTCAGCTGAGGCAGAATATAGAGCCATGGCTGTGTCAACATGTGAAATTGTGTGGATTCTCTACTTGTTAAGAGATTTGCAGGTTGTTCATGATAGAGAAGCTTTATTGTTTTGTGACAGTCAATCAACTTTGCATATAGGGTCCAATCCAATGTTTCATGAGAGGACCAAACACATTGAGATTGATTGTCATGTTGTGAGGGACAAGGTTCTAACTAAGGTCATCAAATTGATTCATGTAAGAACTCAGTGTCAATTGGCAGACTTATTAACTAAAGCTTTGAGCTATAAACAATTTTCTGAGCTAGTGTCCAAGATGGGACTGATCAACATTTACTCTTCCTCAGTCCATCTTGAGGGGGAGTATCAAAGCCAAGGCAAGAAAGTTGTAGTGAAGCAACTTGAAGAATCAACTTCTGTAGCTAAGGGATCAGTTACAGAACAGGTGGAATTGCATTCATCAAAGCAGATTGAACAAACACAGTCTTTAGGGAATCAAGCATCAAGTTGCCAAGAGCAAGGAGCATCGAGTTGCCAAGACAAAAGAGTGAAGTTGAATAACAAGCTCCATAAACGGTAGCATAGTTTTTGTTCTTTAAATAAAACTTGTACACTCAACGACTTGTAGTTTAGCAATTAGTATTAGTTAGTTTTAATTCACACGTGTCTTGGTTAGTTATTTACTGTAGCAGGTTTAAGAGTTTGTTAAGTTAGTTACAGAGTGTGTATCTCAGTTTGTATATAAAGCCTTAAACTCAGTTAATGCAAATCAAGAAATCAGTTTTACCAAATTAGAAATTTCTCACAAGCATCCTTTGTTGCTAGGACTTGATTTAATGCACAGACAAGTGGTCTCCTTCAGGCCATGAACGAGTTTTTCAATGCGATAGAGGTGAATCATAACTAGAAGCAGATAGGAATATGTAACACCTCCTGTGGTTGTTTAGGAGTGCTTTAGTTATTCTACATACAGGTCTGGACTGTCTAGTGGATCTTTTTATTTTTGAAAACTAGAGTCTGATAGATTGTATGACTTAGTTGCCATATTTGAAAGCTGCCATGGTTCAGCTAGAACTCTCCTTTTCAATTTGTCTCACCCAACCATGCACGCAACTTCTGAATTGCTATTTGTCTTTAATTGGTGGATGCAAGCTGCATTCATCAATCTGCTTGGTTTTGCACCACCCATTTTTGAAATTTCTGCGGATGGAATATCAACAAAACCCCTTTAATTGTAGACAAATGACGATAGTTTTGTTTGTCACTGTCCACCTTTAGCAACCAGCCATCCTCCTCTTGCCTTCTCTGTTTTTGCCAACAAAAATTGCTCCTCACCATTGGCTGTTCTTTTGATTAGAGACACCTCAACTTGCTCCATTCTGATGAATAGATACTTAATATCTTTGATAGTTGGGACTATTTCCCACCCACCCCCCCCCCCCCCCCCCCCCTCCCCCCCAAAAAAAAAAAAAGCTTTCTTATGATGAAGAAAGTCTTAATTGAAAACCAACCTAGGTAGCTCCCCCTTGAAGACAAAAGCTGCACCTGCAATTGCTAGAGCTGAACCAGCTGCAACTTGCTGTTTTACTCAATATCTTTCATAATTATCATTTTGTTTTTCTCTAGGTACAACTTCATTTATTAAATTTCAAGTGCACTCTCGACTAAAAAGCTTTTAAATCATTTGTTGAAATGATATTGTTTGAGATCAATTTGCTTTGAATATTAACTTTTTGTAGTCTTGATTTGATCATACATATCAACGATGTAGCCTATCACTGCGGGTGGTTTAACATTGTTGTGTCATGATGGGCAGAATGTGCTAGTTCAAATAACAAAAAGAGCATGAAAGATAAAAGGGCTTGTCATTTTTATGGTCCTCTCATAATGAGATTTTTTACACATTGGGCATTGACATTAGTAACCTTACCGTGTTCTTAGTTCTTACCAATTAATTATAACTAGTCGCTAACTCGTGCTATACACGGGAATCTACCTATTTGTGAGGGACTAAAATAATTTTATAAAAAATTTAAGAAACTACACTATTGCATGATTTGCTTTTATATGACTTCAATTTGTATTACAATTTGATAAAAAAGCCATTACTTGAACGTGCATTGGCTTACAAAAAATTTGTCATACAGTTTCAAATATTGCAAAAAAATAACTCAAAAATTCAGATATTAAAACTTCTGAAAGACCAAAAAATATTAAAGAAATATAAGAGAAAGATGGGTTATGTGGGAGGACTTTCGTCTCGACCCCCAATCAGGTATTGTCCTCTTTGAAAATGGCGTTAAGCCTAGTCCTCAAGGATTTGCTCAATCCCACATCGGGGAGAGACGCCTACCACCCATGCCTTATAAGCCTTTGGCCTAAGGATAAGTGTACCACTACTACACATGGACTTTCGTCTCAGCCCTCAATCAGATATTGTCCTCTTTGGAAATGGCGTTGAGCCTTAGTCCTCGAGGATTTGCTTCCAAAGAAGACAATACCTGATTGGGGCAGGTTACATTCGAAAGAATAATTTCAATTATTGCAATATTTTTTATCTTATAAAAAATGGCTAAAGAGAGTTTGGTAATTCATGTACGAAAATAAATTTTTAAAAAATACATGAAAAATCATAAAATAATTTTTTTTTTAACAAAGTAGAGGAGAAGAAAATAACATAAGAATAGCTCATTACTCTACTAGACTTAAAAAAAAAAAAAAAAAAATTATTGGGGTTTGCTTTTCTTTGCTTTTATAGTGTTCATGATAAACCTTATAAATTTAGAGATAAATTATCAATTTTGAATTTGAGTTTAAGTTAGACTTGTTAGAGAGATAGAGTTTCACTCCCTGTTAAGTTTTAATTAAACAAAATTAATTTTGTTTTAAAAAAATAATAATGATGAGTTTAAGTTTAAGTTGGACTTGTTAGAGAGATAGAGTTTCACTCCTTATTAAGTTATACTAAACAAAAATAATTTTATTTAAATAAAATAATAATTTTATCTAAATATTGTGCTGACGTGAAAAATTGTGAGAGTTTTAGAGTATTCGGTTATATAATAATAATAATAATAGTAATAAGAAAAATGTATGAAAACCTACAAGCTACCACCTTTAGTAATTTTTTAGAATATTCTTATGATTTGTTTCTCTCAGATACAAAAATTGGAGGATATTAGAGGATATAAATGGGAGAGGATCTTATCCCAAGTTGGATAAAAACCATCCGATAACATCTAAATGACCAACCCAGTGATTGTTGGGAACTTCTAAATTGATGGAATATACAAAATCGTGAATGACCATCCCAGTGATTGCTAAGAACTTTTTAATTGATGGAATTGTGAATGACCAACCCAGTGATTGCTAGGAACTTTTAAATTGATGGAATATACAAAATCGTGAGAAACATTAAAAACTATTACCACTTTCTTTTTTTAATAATTCAATCGTTACAATAATGGTGAGGGGTAGATTTGAACCCTAAAAAATGTTTGTTGGAACTGCCAGAAAGTGTCAATTGAGCCATAAGGCTCTTGGGAACTGTTATCTCTTTTTTCAAGCATGAGATCAAGGGCTAAATGAAAAATCACAATGGAATTGGCAAGATCTCATATAGTATAAATTAAAAGTGTTTTCCAAGTTTGCCTCCAATAATTAAAAAAAAAAAAAAAAAAAAAACAGCAACAACTGACATACCAACAAATAATTATGCTCCATCCTCAATAGATGGAGAATTTCTTTTCACTGACAGTTCTTATAAATTCTGACGGACACAATTTCCTGATAAATATCAAACCGTCCCTTCCAACATCCCTGCTACACAGAAGTTGATGAACAGATCATTGCACAAGTTCACATGAGATGACAGATATATCAACCAAGTTGTACCTATTTGCACTACAGCTCTTACATCTACCACAGATATAGCTAACATGATAACTCAACAATTAAACTAAATCTTAATTCTAATAAAATTGGGGTCATCTCCATTTGTAGATGTATAATGTAATGGTAAAAGGCCTAAAATATAAAAAATGCATACTACTCATACAGTAAATATCATTTGAGAGAGAGAGAGAGAGAGAGCGAGTAGCAGAATTCTACAGCAATGAAATCTAAAGACGTGGTATATGGTGCATGCACCGCAAACACCATATACCACCTCGATTGAAGGAGCATTAAGGAGAACAAAGGTTAAAATTAAAGAGATCCATAGTCCGGCCATATAAAGCCACGTGTTCTACATCATAGAGTTTTGAAGGTGTGGGCCTCAGATTAGAAGAATTCTGTTATAATTCACATTATTTTGCAGTGAGATTTTCTCTTCAAATTACTTGGACAACAGTAGTTGTAGGGATATCTATTTTTTTGTGCTCTTCAAGATTTCTTTCACAAATTGCACCCATAAAATTATACATACATCTCACGAGTGAAATAGTACTTACTATTTTTAACGAAACCTTATTTTATGTAATAAATTATGACATGATCAACCTAGACTAAGATAAATTATAATTTATTCAAAAGCTTTATATCTAGGGGTAACCCCAGTTCCTGATGAAAAGATCTGAGAAATGAGAGTTGAAGTTAAGGACAAAAAGAGAATCCAAAGTTAAATCAACCAATCACAACACACAAATCGTTAAACGGGAAAGGAAAAAAAGCAAACCCAAAGTTTTTTTTTAAAGGTTAAATTATAAATTATATCTTCTAATTTTGTCTAAAATTCAATTCAGTCTCGTAACTTCAATTTCATTCAATTTAGTTCTTCAACTATGAACTTTATTTAATTTAGTTTTCCTGTTAGTGTTTGTGGAACTGTACAGGTCGTTATTGTCCCAATCTCAAAAATGGCATAGTTTTGATTTTTTTTTTTTTTTTTTTTTTTAACTTAAAAAAAAAGGAGATTGTAATTAAAGATTGTTGGGGACATTTTTGCGACAAGGGCCAAAAATGCGAAAACGGCCCAAATTTCCCCTTGGGTTCTTTAGAAGTGTTTGTTTATGGAGAATCAAGCCCAAAATTCACAATGTATAAAAACAAAGGCTAATGGTGCTTTGACAAGAGAGAATCAAAATGCTAAAAATAAAAGTTCAGAAAAAGCATAAAAACATAACAGGTCTGAAACTTCGACCCACAGTCACACAGAAGAGGAAATTGAGGGAGGTCGTGAGGAAGAGAGGGAAGGTTCCCTTATACCCATATTTCTAGCCCCAAGCTTCGGAATTGTGAGAATGTTTCCCGGTTCAGTGGGTTTTGGCTTTGAAGTTTCAGGTCATAGGTAGAACGTGGGTGGTTTTTTTATGAGCTGAAGAGAGAGTTTTATATAGAGTTTGGGGTGTTGCTTTTGACTGGTTTTTGAGTAGTGGAAGAGGCTTTTATCCCCTATAATACTATTTTAGTGTTTTGGCTTGGATTGCTTTTGTTTAGGGAAGAGTTTGGTATGCTTTTAGCATGATTTTGGAAATAAAGTGGGTTTGAATTGGTTGCCTTTGGTCAGAAATTTCAGACCATTAGGAGGCCTTGGAAAACTAAATTTGGGTGGCTGAGTGGGCTAGGCTGTTCAGTCTTTTTCTTAGAGTTAGCTGTGTTTTGGTGTGGAAAATGGAGATGGGCTGAAAATTAGAGGCACAGTCACCCAGAGAATGAAAACTCTTTTGAGGTGGAAATTTTGGATACAAGACCTCCTCCATGAGCCTGAGGTACTACCAGTGTTCCTTGCCCACTTGGTAACACGTATGGGCTGGGCTCATGCAAAAGGTCCGAAAGGAACCGACCCATACCCTCCAAACCACACTTCCTCAATTTCTCCCATATGTCGCATGGGCTTGGGCCATACTTAAAAGAATAAATAAAATATAATATATGAATCGAGTCCATAAGGAAGTCGAGCTTGGTTGAATCGGACTTGTACGAAATGTGTCGCGAAAATAGGTATCAACAAAGATTAAAAAAGAATTTAAACAAAAATTATAAAACCCACAACACAAACAAATACACAAATTTTGGTAACAAGAAAAACGACATGAAGATAGTCTCCTTTGTGTCTTTTTGTAACTAAAAATAGAAAAGTTACTATGATTTTTTAATGGAGTTTATGGTGTGTTTATATGTTAAAATCTCATTCATCCTCTCATGTGTATGTGTGTTTGTTTCTTAAAAACAAATAAAATAAAATAAAATTGATCAGCTAATTGATAAATTCTCAGCCCAGCAAGCTTTTTAGCCCTGCCCACTCGGTCAGCTAATTGATTGGCTTTGCCAAGATTTGTTTTCTAGGTTTTTTTGTTATGGTTGACTCTAAATGGATCAAATCAAGAGAGAAAGGATGCTTGCCCTGATAGACGGAGGAGAAGGATAATAGATTTAAATTTATGTTTTTATTTTATTTTTAAAATATTCTTTATTAATTTGAATGAAAATTTTTAATTATAGAAAATTTTAAAAATCCAAACTGTGCTGTTTTTGGAACAGCTCAATTTTGACGGATCTCAACGGAATGACTAAATTGAATAAAGTTCAGAGTTAGGAGATTGAATTGAACGTAATTAAAATTCTAGGATTGAATTGAATTTTTGGCAAAATTAGAGGATATAATTTGTAATTTAACTAAAGTAAAATTATCTTATAAGACAATTTAATACATCTTTCTCACAATATGTGTAAGTTCACACATGTGAGTCTCACATACTGAGAGAAAGAGATTTCATTAAATCTGTCATGTGATATCATTACTCTACTCCCTTCTATTCCCCTTCAATCCAAATGGACCATTTAGCTTTTAGACTTGGATCCTAAAGATAGTGGTATATATTCATTGCTTGCAGATATTTGTGCTCATGAGGGAAGATGGGTTGATGTAAGGATGGTTAGAAATATGATGAGTGAGGAGGGGTGTCAAGAAAACTCCTGGTAGTAGATTGATAGAGGTAGAGGGTGAGTTTTATGAAGTTTTGGTTGCTGATGGATCACACCCTCAATCCAAAGAGATTTATATGGTATTAAACCATTTATTTTTGCTGTCCAAACTAGAAGAGTAAGACTCTGTTCCTGATAGTGCTCAATTCATGAACTTTCTTTCATGCGTATTGTGATGCTTTCCTAACAAATCTGAGCGACTCTTTGGGAGGAGGGAATTTTGGGTGGCCAAGAGGAGGGGTCAGGGTTGCATAAGATGCATGAACTATGAAATTTGAGAGATGTGATACGTAGGAGTCCACTGTACACAAAGTTCAATAATGCTTGCAACTTCCCATTTCAAATGAGCTGAATGTTTAAAATTATAAAAATCAAAATCAAAAACCTGCCCGACAGCACTTTGGATAATTTGGACACAAAAGTCAAAAAGTTGAAGGTTCATATATATGTGTGTGTGAGAGAAAGTTAAAGTTAAAAGGAAGGTAAGCGGGTGTTTGTAAATGTTATTTAATCAACAGTTTTCAGTATTTATATACTACAATACTTTTTAACTCACACATATTTTCACAACACTTAAACAACGTTACTAAAAATCTGTTACCAAAGGGACTCTAAGGCTTGGAAGAAGAGAACCGAAATAATCACAAGCGTTAGCCCCCAATAATGATCTACTGACAGAATTTAAAGTGAAAGGAAGAAAAAGAAATCCAAAGTCGAAAGTTGGAAGTGTTTTCTTGGCATGTTCTTACAAAGTTTCTCTTGACTTGCCAATTTCTTATTTTCTTCAGTCATCAGAAAGGCAAATTTCCCATTTCCTTTCCCATTTGAATGCCTTTCTTTGACTTCACTCATTGAGTCTTCTACTCTGAATCTAAGAAAGAAAGAAAAAAAATTTGCATTTAGATTGGAGATTTGATGCTCTTTGTTATCTTCTTGGTGTTACTTTAAGGCTTATTTTTCCATTATAATCAGTATCTTTGAAGAAATATCGGGTACTCAAGCCAATTATATTGCTATTTCTACAATCCAGGTATACTGCCACTTCTTGCTAATCTCATTCGTTTTCCCAGTAGTTTGCCTTCTAAAATCAAATCTCAAAATTGTGATTCAAGGTCAAGTGCATCTACGAAGATGACAAAAATGCCCTTCAACCTCTATAGCATTTGTTGTCTATGCGTTGGAAATACCCAAAAATATATATATATATATATATATATATATATATTTTTTTTTTTTCATTCCTAATTTGCATCAAACAGTTTGGGTAAGAGGAGTAGAGGACACAAAGGGACCTCACAAATTTCGTATAGAAGCTACAATTATATACAGGAAATAAGGGTTAAAAAAAAAGAAGATTTGTTATAATAATTATTTTATAAGAACTGAAATGGAACGAGAGGCTTATATCTATAAGAGCATTGGGGAATGGTATATGCTGTATGTTGGTTCAATTTAGCATAAAAGCCCAAAAACTACACTGCATCCGGACTTGTAAATATAGATTATTGTAAAAAAATTTGCAATTGTTCTTTAGTGTGAGAATTGTCCCTAATTTCCTAGTAAGTGGGTTGGACGAATTGGGTCAAAACTATACCTAAATCTATAGTGGTTCCTACTCCATCGTTGAGGCCGAAAGTACATCGAACACAAAGAACATGTGAGAGAGGAGAGGGGATGAAGTTTTTTTTTTTTTTTTTTTTTTTGAGAGGAGAGAGGATAAAGATGATGAGCTGGAGAGTAGACTAGAGAGTTAACACTATTTTTTATTGATTTTTTAATAAGAAGATTTAATGCCTTAATTACAAATTTTTAAAGAACAATAACAAGATAACTATGAGTATTTTTTTCATATTTAAATAAAATATAAATCAATGGTCCATAAAAGGTATAAGAAGATATACTAAATGTAACTTGAACTCATATATGTATGGGTTGGGTTCAAGTTACATATAATGTAACTTTAAGTAATGTTATATCAGTCAATAACTTGTTATTGAATTCAAATTTTAAAAATCCTACCGTTAAATCATGCATTCTATATATGCTTAACATGCATGCCAATTTTCATGTCAATTTCAATATTATTACCATGTGATCTATAAACTCATATTTTATAAATTATTTTAAATTACAAAAACTTAAATTTAAATAATTAACTAATAACATAACTATTGAACTTTGATCGCCTTGAATGTAACAGTGGTTAGACTTTTTTTTTTTTTGTGGATAAACTTCAATGTATTAATCAAACGGGAACAGACAAAGCCAGGGCATCTTCCTCACAAATAGAAGCCAAAGTGGCTGGAAGATTGCCCGGAACCAAACAGAGAGAACTTAAACAAGCAAGAGTGTACTTTGCTGCAGCATGGGCAGCAGAGTTTCCGCATCTATTAATCCAAAAGAAAACACAAGAAGAAAAGGACTTTGCAAAACAATTGATGTCAAAAACCTTAGCTGAGATTGACCATCTGGGGTTGCCTGAATAATCCAAGATGGCGTCAATGCTGAACTTTGAGTCGTTTTCCACTATGATATTCCTCCAATTCTCTCCAGATGCAAGGTGCAGAGCCCACAGGATTGCTTCAAATTCAGCGAGCAGGGGGGAACATAAAGGTATGATTTTAGTCCAAACCTTAACCACAGCCCCAACGTTGTCTCTAGCAATAACTGCTAATGCTGCATTGGACTGGGAGAGAGCTGCATCAACATTCATCTTGATGGTGCCCACAGGAGGCGGCGCCCATATTACACTATTCTTTGCAGGTGAGGGAGCCTCGGAATGGGAAAAAACCCGATAGTATTCGCTGAATTTTGCATTAATCCTCAACCTGGTAGCCTATAGATTAGTGGAACCTTTATGGTGGAGCACCTCATTTCGGACGAACCAAATCTCTTCCAAGGTGATTGCCATGTTAAGAGTAACATGCCACAACTCAAGGGCTTGACTGAGGGCTGGGGGAAGGGGATCTAGGATAGCCTTTATCAAATCAGTAGGACTTTCTAAATGGGCTTCATCTGGTCTGTAACCCCAACAAGCAGAGAACCAGAGAGCTTTAGCAACATGGCATTTAGAGAAAAGGTGGGTGACCGATTCGATCTCCTGATTACAGAGCACACAACTCTGGTCAGAAATATCCATATGACTCATAAGGTTTTCCCTCGTGGGCAGGGCATTGGCAGCTACTCTCCTTAACATTCTTAACCTTTCCGGCCCTCTAATTTTCTAGATTTTGCTCCAATTCACATTAGCAGTGTCCTGTACTGGGTAAATTGACATCAACTCTTTGTATGCCGATTTAACTGAGAAACACCCTTTGGAGTCAGGAATCCAAATGAGTTTGTCTGGTCTAGGCCTTGACGGGATGGGAATAGATAGGATGGCTTCTGCAGAACTGGGATTGAACATGCTAAGAACTAATGAAGTTTTCCAAATGTGGAGCTCATGGTCTATGAGATGGGCTACTTTCATAGGCAATTGGGCTGAAGAATCAACCCGCAGAGAAGGAATGAAATTATGAACCCAAGGCACCCAAGGGTCCAGCCATATATCAACAGATTCGCCATCACCAATCAGGAAACAAGCTCCTTTCTTTACTACTGCCCTTGCTCCCTCTATTGCTTTCCAAATGGGAGAAGCGTACTTAGTTGCTTCAGCCCGGAGCCAGTCCTCTTTGACCTTGTACTTTGCTCTAAGGATCCTTAAATAGAGGCTATCCCTTTTAGATGCTACCATCCAAGCCAACTTGGCCAGTAAAGCGGAGTTGATACTTTTGATTTTTTTAAGCCTAAGCCTCCAACACTTCTAGGGCAGCATAGTTTTTCCCAAGCTCGCCAAGCCATAAATCTGCCCTCCCGTTTATTAGGCTTCCACCAAAACCTTCTAGCCATTGAGTCCAACTTATCGCATACTTTGTTTGGGATATTAAAGGTGGACATGGTATAAACGGGGATAGTTTGTGCCACTGAGTTGATGAGGGTTTTCCTCCCTGTCCAAGAAAGACATTTGCTTCTCCAACTTGCAAGTTTTGCTTCAAGCTTATCTTGGAGAAAAGCAAAGTCTTTTGAAGGTGCTCTAGACAAGAACATCGGAGCACCCAGGTAGACTGCTTCCTTCTTTAAGCTTTTAACTTGAAGAATTCTCTTTATCGACCTTCGTGCTTGACAATGGGTGTGCTTGGAGAAAAAAACCCCTGACTTGTTTCTATTAGTGGATTGCCCCGACCATCTACAATATTTCTCCAAAGTTTTCACTAGGCTTGCTGCATCTTTGCTTGACGCCTTTGAGAACAAAACAACATCATCAGCATACATGACATGCGAAATCGTTGGGCCATTGATACTTGTCTTGATGCTAGCAACATTTTTAAGTTTAAGCTCATGTTCAATCAATCTGGATAAGACTTCTTGCCCCTAAATAAACAGATACGGAGAAAGGGGGTCGCCTTGCCTTAGCCCCCTGCTTGGCTTAAAACATTCAGATTTTCCCCCATTCACCATCACTTCAAAGGACACTGATGATACACAAGCAATGATCCATCTAGTAAAAATTTCATTGAAGCCAAAATGGAGAAGGACGGCTTTCAAAAAATTCCAATTAACCCTGTCATAAGCCTTTTGGAGATCAAGCTTAATGGCCATGAGGCCAGGCTTGATTTTACGAGTCTTAAAGCTATGGAGTACTTCCTGGACAATGATTTGGTTTTCAGCTATCCACCTATTTGGGATGAAAGCTGATTGGGTAGGAGAGATCATTTTGTCAAGCAAAGGCCTAATCTTTTCCACCAATAGCTTTGAGATAATTTTGTATACTACATTACACAGGCTTATCGGCCTGAAGTGGTTAACAGAAGTCGGGTTTGAGATTTTTGGGATAAGCACAATCAGGGAAGCATTTACCTTTCTAGCCATTGAACCCATTATGAAAAAGGAAGTCACTGCTTTAACCACGTCATTTCCCACTGTAGGCCAGAGGTGCTTGTAGAAGAGAGCTGGAAAACCATCCAGCCGTGGAGCCTTAAGGTCTTGCATTTGGAAAAGAACAGTTTTGATCTCCTCTGGAGTGGGGATACTTTGGAGTATCTCATTTTCTTCCTCTGTTATACAAGGCAGAATTAGGTGCTCAAGGTGCTCTGGGAAGCAAATATCATCTTTTGTGAATAGGTTTATGAAACTATCTCGGAATAAAGTTCTGATTTGGTTTGACTCATGGATCCAGGTCCCGTCCTCTTTTTTGATGGCATCTATGTTGTTGCTTCTTCTACAAATAATAGTGGACAAGTGGAAGAACCTTGAGTTTTTGTCACCAAGTTTGAGCCATAACTCTCTGTATTTTTGCCGCCAAATTACTTCACTTCTAAGGAGCCATTCAGAGAGTTTAATTTGAAGGGCATTTTCAACTAACTCATTTTCCTGGGAAGGATGATTATCTTGGACCTCCTTAATTTTCTTGAGCAGACTGTTGATTTTGTTTTGGCAGTGGCCGAAAACCTCCTTGTTCCATTCGCGGAGAGCATCTCTGGCGGCACCTTGCTTTTTATACAACTTAATAAAGTCTGACCCTGCTACATTAGCATTCCAAGCATTTTCAATGACATCATTGCACCTTTCATCCCTGAGCCAGACTGCCTCGAATCTAAATGGTCTATGAGCGAAGTTGTCGCTCAAATTTGTGTCTAGGAGGATAGGTGTATGGTCAGACTTAATCGCTCCTAGATGCGAAATGACTGCCTTCGGAAAGGCCAGGCGCCAAGAAATGCTAGCCACTCCCCTATCTTGTCTCCTTTTAATGGCCGCTTTACCTCATTTACCTCTGGCCTAAGTAAACTTGTTCCCTGAATAACCAAGGTCCACCGCATTAAATTCAAACATTAATTCTTTGAGATAGTTTTCTCCTGAAGATCCACCTCTGTTGCCTCCAATTTGTTCCTCCTCATTAATGATGAAGTTAAAATCACCAATACACGCCCACGGGCCCTGGTGCGATTCAAGCAAAGCAAAAAGATTCCCCCAAGCTTTCTTTTTCTTTGCTTGGTATGGGGGACCATAGAACCCAATTAGGAGCCAGTCGGTGCACTTATCAGTTACTTTGACAGCAATCATATTCTTATCAAATTCCACCCCATTGATATCCAAGCCTTTTTTCCACATAATACATAAACCACCTGCACTACCTTTAGCCTCAACAACAATTTTATTATCAAACTTAATAAAACTTTTAACAAAATCCATACGACACTCATTTGCTTTAGTTTCAGAGAGGAAAACCACATCAGGTTTTGCCCCTTTTATTTGAGCCCCAAAGGCTCGAACTGTCGAGGCGTGGCAGATGTCTCGACAGTTCCAACCAAGGATCCTTATGGGGAGGTTGGGGGCATGATAAGGCCCGCCTCCTCGGCCATATTATCAGAAGAAGAACATTCACAAACTGTACCAACAGAGCAAGATGAAGGGTAAAAGGCAGAATGGAGCTCACCATGATTTTCAGCTTTCCTCTTTTCCTCCAAAATAAATAATTCCAACCTGGATTCTGGAATGAAGGTCACCGTGGTAGGATTGAAGTATATAGGTTCTGGGCCTTCAATGGCTTTCCTCAATCTCTTGGAGAATTGACCTAACTCCGGTCTGGCCACCTTTCTTTTTAGTGCATTGGGTTGTGGTTGAGGTGATGAGGGAGGATTGAAGGTAGTGATGTGGGGTAGAGGGTAGGAAGCAAGTTCATTTCTGGGAGCTGGGATGGAATTTTGGTTTTGTAGCCCTTGGAGAGAAAGGTCTGGATAATCGCATTTGACTTGGCTACTGAGTGTGGAAGTTGTATTTGGGGATTTCATTCTTGGCCTGATAGGTGTTGGGGCCTCCTATGGGCTAGGTTTAATGGGTTGGTTGTACGTAGTGTACTTTTGGGCGATAGATGGGCCTTGTAGCTGAACTTGGGCCATGTAAGCTTTATGGACAAGAGGATTCAAGCCAATTTTGACTGGCGTTAATAGGATAAGGTTGTGGGAGGACTTGCTGTCAATGAGGGAATGTGCAGACTAGTAGTGTGAGTGGCTTGTATATAGTAAGTTAGGCAATGGATGGAAGAATAATGGAAACTAGCATCTCGAGTTTTAAAAACTCGAGATCTACATTAAAACTCGAGTCTCAAAGACTCGCTTTGCACTCGCTTTGTGTGGCTGAGTTGGACAAAAATGCCACCTGGGTCTCGAGTCTTAAAGACTCGATTTGTAGAAAATAAAAATCAAGTCCTTAAGACTTGATTTTCTATGCCAAAAACGTAATATCAGCTCCTTCACCTTGATTTAAAATTTGCATAGAACTCGAGTCTTATAGACTCGAGTTCCACTGGGCAAAATAAGAAAAACTCACACGCAAGAGTGAAGACCAGTTCAAGCAAATATTTTACTTGGTTCTCGAGTTTCAAACACTCGAGAACCAAGTTTTTATAAAATGTCCTTTTTTTTTCATTTTTTATAAAATGTCCCTTTTTTTTTTCATTTTTTATAAAATGTCCCTTTTTTATAAACCTGCATGCACAATTTAAGGTGCTTCGATCAATCAGATCAAGGGCCTAACATTGAGAAATTGCTTTGACACCCCCATCATGCTCATTCAGATTGCAAACATTGCTTGCTTTGTGTACATGAGTTTGACATCAGTTTTAAGCTTCAGTTTGTAACTTTTCTATACAACTTTTTAAAACTTCATTTTTGTTGGTTCTTTTTTCTCATTTTTTTCAATTTTTTTATAAGTATACTGTACCCCACCATCATAAAAACAAATTTAGCAAAAGACCTACATAAACGGTTCCCAAATATAGGTCAGACAACGGTTTGCATGTGTGTATAAGCGAGTAATTTAGAACAAATTCTTTCATGAGCTATATTCAGTTACCAAGCTTGCAAAAAGTTGGTTAGCATTTCTACTTTGAAAGAGAAAAGGGGGAAAGGACTAAGGAGACACATCAATCTACACTATCATACAGCATAATCTACATATATAAACACCATTGTTGTATTTTACATTGAGAATGGTTAATATACAATCACTGCCGAAGCTTAATTCTTGCCATCTCTAAGGCTGCCTTGGCTGCATTACGCTTTTGCTCCCTTTGATGACAAAGTTTTGTTGCCTCTTCTGCTTCCTGAGATGCAGTCTGCAAACTCTTTTCAGACTCCAACATATCCCTAGAAACCTCACCTACACGAGTCTCTAGCTCCTTAGTCTCAACCTCACAACTGGACAACTGATTCTCAATTTGGAGAAGCAACTCTTTGACACAGGAAGCCTCTTAATGAAGTGAGTGAAGACACTGATTGGAGTCTATAAATGCAGTCATTATTTTGTCGTGGATGCGAGAAATATCATCATACCTTACTTTCTCACTATGTAACTGCTCCATCAAACCTTGAAAAGAATGTTCGTTGTTGATACCTTACTTTCTTACTTTCTCAAGAACGCCTACAACTTTATCAATCTTGCAATGAAGCTTCCCTGTAGCAATAAAACGCGAGAGCTCTTTGTAATAGAGAAATAGAGAATAGGTGGATTAAAAATGTAAACAAATTTCAACCAGAATTACTTAGTAAAATTATTTTAATCTTAATCATTCTTTTGGCTGTATAATTATTTTAATGCAGTAATGCACTGATGCAACACATAGATTATTAAATTATAACTAAAACTTCCATTTCACAAACTCAATTCACACAATAACCCTCTAGATTTATCAAATTAGTTCCACATTTAAATCTACCTAGAATCCAACTGAAAGCTAAAACATAGAACCATGGCATTAACATAATGCATATAAATTATAACTAACAAATGGATTGAATGTCCCAATAATCTGCCTTGCAAATAAGATTCAGAATTAAATAAATTGACATAGACACAACCAATATTGTAAGTGTATGAGTTGTTGGAGACAACTTTATATTATTTCACCTGTACAGGCAAGACAAAATACAAAATTTGGAAGCAAATAATAATTGAGCAGATTTATGAGCAAAAAAATTGACAGTCACAGAATCTATGGGTCCATAGTTGTAAAGTAGGTGAAACTAACACAAGGAACTTTGACAGACCTTGTAATGTAGAGTCTCATGTGATAATTTCCCCTGCTTACTACTGCCAACTGAACATGAAATGCAGTCAACTTTTAATTAGAGATATTAATGGGAAAGAAAAACATTTCATAAACACAGGAAACTGTATATACTTATGGAATTTGAAAATAAACTTACGTCTAAGCACAGAAAGTTCAGAGCTCTTCAACACACGCAGCCTCTTAACCATAGATACAAAAAATCTGTAAATTATAAATTGAGAAATTAAATTCATAAAACAGGAACTTTAGTGCTTATTAAAGGAAGAACCCAAATTCAGCATGGGATTTGAACTTTAGTAGTTAAGATACTAAGCAATGGCGCAAAAACAACGCGGTTGAAGTACCTAACTGTACCCCCACACTTCTCCCCCTTTTCCTCACCCACTAGTGATTATTCAAGGAACAAACTGTTGTCCAGCAGATGCTCCAAGATAATCACAGGGAGGGCTAAATGTCACATAAAATGTTCATATTCATTAGGACAAATGAATTCATTGTAACTAGAGACTTCATGTTCATTATATGTATAAAAGAATAACATTCAATTACTTAAAAAAAAAAAAAAAAAAAACACTAGACTCTTTGTAAACTAAGTTAAAATTACATCAACAAACCTGGATACTGAGGCACAACAGCTCTGCAAGTCTCTTCAAGGTGATCCTTGCGTAATAGTTAGCATCAGTTTTATAACAATTGACATAACATTCAATAACTTAAGTAATTAAACATATTTGTTGTTTTAAGACAACAAATGTCCAATAAATTTTCATCTTACTAATTTATTGATCAAATGAATCCACAATTTTTTATTTTTTTTTATTTTTGGTAATTTCCTAGCAGCAGCATGAAGTTGATTAGTGTACATATACAGATGTATTTTGACATAGAAGCCATATAACCTCCTTGTCATATAATAATATATGACATATCCATTGCACAAGTGCAATATGACCCCATCAGCAATTCTTGGAATTAATATAGATTTGTCAATAATGTCTTGAGTACACTATATATACCACCAAAGTAATACATTTTTTTTTTTTTTTTTTTTTTTTGCAAATGAATTTAACATGCAACTACCAATGAATGACCGGCTTCAATAAGCTTTAGTCAACCCACAGAATTAGTATGATAGATATCATGCATTCATGCAAAATAAGTCTTGAGCAACAAACACCAACTTCTTCAGAAAGAAGAATCTTACTAGTAGGTTTTGTGTCACGATGACAAATACCAATACAATTATGTATGTAGGCAAGCGTTCTACAGATCTGCACCAAGAAAACAACAACAATGAGAAACAGAACTCTAGCTGATAGCAGATAAGGGATTTTTTTTTTATAACAGTAAGTTACACATGCCCACATGAGTTTTCAACCCACAACCCCATCCTCCACCCCATTCTTACATGGAGAGAAAATGCCATGAGTTGGAGCTCATTAGTATTAGTTTTTCCAACAAAAAGATTAATGTACATTTGAGTTTTTTTCTTAAAGACATAAAGCAAGAGGACATGCATTATATGTTTCCTCTGCACATGGCTACAACAATGCACTAGCTTCCGTAGGAACATATAATGGGAACATAGTATGGCTTTCACGTTTTACAAAACATCAGCATGCTTTAAGCATAGAAATCACAAAATTTTAAAAAGCAAATGTGGAATTATTTTTGAAATGCAAAAATCATATAAAGAATATACTAACTTAAGAAGCTTTTAACAGGGTAGTTTTTTTATTAAAAAAAATGTATAAGTAAGATATTCTATACGGCCAAACAAAAAATAAGAAGAGGGAACCACAATTTTATAAGCGCACATAATTGAATACAGTGATATTAAAGCTGCCTATAAAATGCAACTAACTACAATAATTTTTCCTGTTAAGGAACCAGCACCTAGATTTCATCCTCAAATCAATCAACAACACTTTCCTTATTAACACAAACTTCGGATTTTAACCTAGGTGAGAAATAATAGGAAGAAAAGTAATGCAAAACGAAATTGAAAAACGAAAAACCCTAGGTAACATCATGAAATTCCAAAATCTAAAATTGGAGAAACAGAGAGAGAGAGGGTACCAGCAACCCAAATCATGCAACAAGTAACAAAACAAGAAAAACTAAAGCACTAACAAGGGAAATTATCAAACACAAACACTTGGGCTAAACCCAGATGGAATAATTATTTAAAAAGCTCAAATTTTTATAAGAAAAACATACCTTCAAACTTGAAAAAATCTGAACTTCCGTTGGTAGGGACAAAAGGGATTTTCAAGGTATGGGTGAGGGGATCGTCTGAAGCCGATTGTGAGGAAAGAGGCGAGCGTTTGAGGGTGAGGGTGATTTTTGTTGCACGCCGAGGGGTTGAGGATGACTGATTTCGGTGTTTGAGTGAGAGTGTTTGAACTTTGAGAGAGTGTTTGAGAGACTGAGAGAGAGTGTTTGAACTGAGAGAGTGTATGAGTAGGTGTAGTGTATATCGTGCATACTTCAAGTTTTATAAACTCGATTTCTACGTGGCTACCTGAAAAATTTGTCCACGTAAGTGTATTGACAAATCGGGCAAAACGAGTCTTAAAAGCTCGAGTTTTAATTGGATCTCGAGTTTTAAAAACTCGAGATGCTAATTTTACATATTCTTTCAAAACCGGGCAACTAATGATATTGTTAGATTTTCTTTGTTATTTGGCAAGGGTGTTCTGCTGTCAATCCTAACTGCTTGCTGAGTAGGTAGAGAAAGCTCCTCAGGTGCCACCTGTGCCATGTTCTTTCCTGGATTTTCGGGCACAGTCCTTGATGTGTCCTTGCCCGCCGAATCCGCAACGTCTTTGCCACCACCTGAGTAGGTATCACTACTACACGTGTCGGTTTTCCGAGAGGGACCACAGGGTTGATTTCTCGGCGACTGATGCTGGTTCCCTTCGCCAGAAAAACTTTCTCCGCTGAAGTAACTTTTATCATTGGAGGTGGTCATAGCCACGAGAATTCCCTCAGGAACTTCATCGTTTTCTGCTCTAATCCAAGGCCCTGCTGCCTTGAACCAGTTTCCAACCGGGTTTTGAAGCTGAAATAGCTCCAATGAACAGTTTTCCTGATTGTGCCCAATGATACCACAACGATAGCATAGGTCTGCTATTTTCTCATATTTTAAACCAATCCACAAATCACATTTATTTGGCCGAGGAAGGAAAATACCTGGGATAAGAGGATAGGACACATCCATCTCAATTCTAACTCTATGGAATTTTCTCCACGCACCACCAGCGTCTCCCGTCAGATCTACTTCCAATACCGTGCCCACTTTGGATCCAATCCTTCGTAAGTTTTCTTCCGACCTCCAGAGAGTGGGTAAGCCATGAATCTGAACCCAGATAGTGGATGTTGAAAAATCCACTTCCTGCCAAGTTAGTTCTGGGCTCCACCGCTTCAGTATCATATGGCCTCCTCTGATAGACCAAGGTCTTTTCATGAACACATTGCGGTGATCAACTTCATGGTGGAAGGCGAACATGAAAACTTCCTTGCTAATCCGTTTGATTTCCATCGGGAAAACTGGTTTCCATGCTTTTGTCGTAACTTCTTTGACCATATTAAAGCTAATGGATTTAGTAGTGATGATTTTGGCTAGGAGGGTGAAGTCAGACGGGATGGATGTTTCTTGGTTTGGAGGGAGCTCTAATCTGATGTCCTGGCATGAGCATTTTTCTGTCTTGGAGATAAGGTCAGAGACCTCCATGGAGCAAACAAAAGTTGGTAAAGATTGAAAAAGGGGTGAGGATTGTGGCTGAGACCGAATCAGTAAGGTGAAAGGAGGTGACAGTAAGGGGAAAGCTGTACCATAGTAGTACGGAGAGCAAAAGGACCATGCCTCGGAAAAAAGAATGAGAGATGGAATGACGAAACAGTGGTTAGACTTATATTTGTTTAACTTCAACCGCCCCTCCCCCAACACACACACACACACACACAAACAAATTATCCAGTGTTTCTTCCTCATTTCAGAAAAGACCCAGAGTACTAACGCATAGATATTATTTTGATTATTCAATCATAGTACGCAAAGCATTCACCATCAACATTTAAAGAAACACTATAAGCTTATAAGGCAATTACAAAATCTGTAGCCTCCCACCTCCGTATGGGCTTGAAGTTCTGGCAAACATACTTGGCCAAAGCAAACGGTTAATTTGAAAAGTTAAAAATGTACCTTTACAAGACAATACTTCCCAAACTCAAGAAGCTCCTTTATAACTTGCAATCAAAACGATTATTAATGTAAAAAATAATTTTTCTTAAAAACTTTGGCTAGAGGACTTTTTTGGCTAAAGGGATCAAAGAAGTTTTACTGGTGGTATAGGTTCGAGAGCGAGTCGAAATGGACCGGTGGAGCTTGATAGAGGTAGAGGGTGTGTTTTGTGAGTTTTTGGTTGGTGATGGAACACACCCACCAATCCAAAGAGATTTTTTAAGATTAGGATACCAAACGATTTATTTTTGCTGTCCAAACTGGAACACTCTGTTCCTGATACTAAACCCAATCGATGAACTTTCTTTCACGTGTATTGTAATGCTTTCTTAGCAGATGTTCAACAACAATGTTTGCAATTCCCATTCCATATGTGCTGAATTTTTATTTTATTTTTTAGAATCGAAAACCTGCCCCACAGCCCTTAAACTTTTGGACACGAAAGTTAATAAAGTCGAAGTTGAAAGAAAGAAAGAAAAAAAAAAAAAAAAAGAGAACCGAAAGTTTTTTATTTATTTAATCAATATCAATATATATATAAAAGCAGAAACCATATGCAAGAGTGCATAAGGTCCTGCCAAGTGGCACACTAATTTTGTATTGTGCATTTTTTTTTACCTCTTTCATTAATTAAGTGTTTTTAATGTTATCCAAAAGTTCATATTAACTTATTTTACCGTTAGCTTATTAATGTCTCATTAATTTACTAAACTTACACCACATCTTTCTCTATTCTTTATGTCTTTTAGCACACCCACCATTTTAGTATTTTAAAAAAAGAAAAAAAATAATAATTAAGGACTAATAATAATAACTAACCAGATAAGGTCTTGAAGAAAGATAGAGAGACACAAAAATGTTGTGGATTGTTATATAAAACGCATTGTTTCACTATATATTACCAAAATAAAAAACCTAAGACTGATAAAACATTTGAAAGAGAGAGAAAGAGGAATCTAAGGGGTCACCGCCTTTATTATACAGGCCACCCATTACCATCAAGACACTGAAACCCCTACGGGTTTTTTTTTTTTTTTCCTTTTTTCTTTTTAGAATTAGGGGCTTAAATATGATTTAGGTTTACAAATATGAACATTAACATGAGCATGAACATGAAGGAAGATTTCTATTCATTTTCTTGAAGAAAAAATATACTTACAAAAAATTCCAAACTTTATTAGGTAAAGAAGAATCAAGTTATAGATAGCAAAATCAACAAACCAAAAATTTTAGGAGCCTAAGAGGAGCCATTACTCATTTGAAACAACCCAAAATACTCAAGGACTAAAAAAAAAAGCCATCCCCTCCACACATCCATTGCAACTACTTTAGCTCAAGGAAAACAATATATATATATATATATATATATATATATATATATATATATATATATATATCTTTTTTTTTTATTTAGAAATAATTACAGTATCTATGCTAACCCCGCAACTTAAACCTTTTCTCCTTGACTCCCACAATTTGAACATTTTCTCCCATAAACCCTAGACACTTTGTGTATAGGAAAGTGCCAATTCAGTTACATGGCCCTCGATATATATATATATATATATATATATATATATATATATATATAAGCATCTAGTCCTTATTAATGGCTACACGCACCAAGGACCTTGGTATGAGGGTGACTCTTATCTCTCCTTCAAGGATCCTCATGATCTTGCAGATTGTTGGAAAAACTATTTCACCAATGAAATTCCTGCTGTTGCACGAAATTTATGGAAGGATTACCATTTCATTGGAAGCACAGGAAGAATCTCAGTCTTTTCCACCAAACCCTATTCTATTGCGGCAATGGAACTTCGTTGGATTAATTACAACAATGATCCAAGAAGATACACTTCCAGAGCACCAGAATATGAAGCCTTAAATTGGTGTGGTGTTTGCAATAAATTCGCCACCTTCCATGAACATGATTATCATAGCCCTCCTTCAGAGTACTATGATACAGACTAAGTGTTCCGGATAGTCCCAATCACTATCCAGACCACTATGTAAATCAGTTCCAGCTTCAAAAGCCCGGCTACTATTCATCTACAGCAAGATCACTGTACATGCACAGTACCCGCACCCAGAAGATTCCAGCAGGACTACTATTCATCAACAGTCTGATTGAACAGTACTCCAGAACAAGACAAGGGACAAGTCACTATTCATGAATAGTAACAGTTACTATTCACCAACAGTGCCCGACAAACAATCATGAAGTTACTGTACACTTTCGGCTGAAAAGAGTTTTCACCCGAGTTAAAGCACTTTACCTTCCGTGATTCCAGCAGCATCCAAGGCACTCCTTCAGCAGATTGCTAGCTCCCTTCTCCTATATAAGGCAGCTCCCTCTCCAGTCTGAAGCAGGTCCTAAATCACACTTGCACCATAGAAGGTCCAACGATTTAGGGAAATACCTCCTTCTCTTTACTATTTTGTAAACAGATGACTACACCAGTTTATACCAAAAGGGGGTAAGCTACGACTGCTTGGTGTAACAGGCTACTGTGGCTCTGGTACAACAAGAATGGGAGCGGAAGGGGGTATTACAGGTTACAAATGTGAAGGCCATAGCTCTGATGGCGTTACAAATATAAACTGGTGTAGTCATCTGTTTACAAAATAGTAAAGAGAAGGAGGTATTTCCCTAAATCGTTGGACCTTCTATGGTGCAAGTGTGATTTAGGACCTGCTTCAGACTGGAGAGGGAGCTGCCTTATATAGGAGAAGGGAGCTAGCAATCTGCCTTGGATGCTGCTGGAATCACGGAAGGTGAATCACTTTTACTGTGGGTGAAAAGTCTTTTCAGCCGAAAGTGAATAGTAACCTCGTGATAAGTTGTCGGGCACTGTTGTGAACAGTAATTGTTACTGTTCATGAATAGTGACTTGTCCCTTGTCTGTTCTGGAGTACTGTTCAATCATACTGTTGTTGAATAGTAGTCCTGCTGGAATCTTCTGGAGCGGGTACTGTGCCTGTACAGTTGATCTGGACTGTAGATGAATAGTAGCCGGTGCAGAAACTGGAACACTTAGTCTTCGACCAGGTTGGAACCATTATAAGGATCTTTGTGAATCCTGGAATGGGTCAAGCTAGCACTTGTTGACTGAAGCTTCTGATGAGGTAGGAGAGGCTTTGTCTGCTGACTCTGAACGGGAGGAGTGAAAACCTTATCTTAGAGGATTATCGGATCCTTTATTTGGGGTTTCAATCCTTGATACTGGGCTAGTCTGTATCATAGTATTCTGATGGGGGACTATGATTATGTTCATGGAAGGTGGTGAATTGATTGCAAACACCACACCAGCTTAATGGTTCATAATCAGGAGGTTTGGTGATGAATCTTCGTGGATCATTATTATGATTAATCCATTGGAGATCCATGGCCGCTTCTGAGTATGGCTTGGTGGAGAATACTGAAATCCTTCCAGTGGTTCCAACAAAATGGTAATGTGCCCACAAGTCTTGGGCAATGGTAAGTATTTCGTTGTTGTAATAGTTACGCCAACAATCTGCAAGGTAATCAGGTTCTTCGTACGATAAGTAAGAATCTCCTTCATGCCAAGGTCCTTGGTAGGTGTAACCATTGATGAGAACAAGGTGTCTGGACGGGGTGACTGTCATCCAATTGTTACCGTCCCATTGTGGGAGGGTACTCCAGCATCTGATGGATACAAATGGACTCCTGATCTTCTTGACAACTTGTTGAATGATCTGAGGGAACTGGTTGACTTGGTCATGGTGTGTTAGTTTAATTAATCTAACAAACCCATATTCGAACATTCTGGAAAGCCAACTTGAGGTTCTGACACCTTCATCTGTTCCATCGTCTAAACCATCTTCATAATTGATGATGAGTCCAGGGAAAGGATGTCGGTTCTCAAAAACTCTTTGACTGCTCCCAAAGTATTGTTCCCAAACGGACTGAGTGAGAATTCTGTCAGCATCAATAATTGCTTCACCAGGAACAGGGAAGTGGATGGTGACAAGAATCTTAAAATGCTCACACCATTGATCAAATGATTCGAACATAGCCTTGCAACCAAAAATATTAGTTTGTATTTCTGGGGGCAAGTTGGCAATAGCACTTCTTAGGACAGTTTGAGCCTTAAGGCTAAACTTTGCATAATCAGTGCTCATAATAGTCATTTTATCCATGGAATGGATATCCTCTTTGCCAAAGAGTTGACTAGTGATGGCTTCATTTCTCGCCTCAAGGTTTACTAGATGGATTTCTAGGGCTTTGAGGGTTCTTTGGAAAAGGCCTTTTTTGTATAGGGTCCAGGCTGCTTGGAAATTATCAAGTATGAATTTAATGGAAAATGGTAGGTCTGTATATGCACCTTCTTTCCAATGTAATTCTTCTGTTAGAACTTCCTGCAAAACAACAGCCATATCACAACTGGAGTATGTCACTTTTGCTGGGACATAATCCTGAAGGGATGTTGATCCTCTTAGGTTTCCCTTAGAAGATACACCTTCATGCTTTTGAGGAGATTGGTCCTCTGTTGGGGTTTGCTGAGGGTAGCACTGTGCTTTTCCTTTGTCCCTTGAAGGGGCTGATTTCCTCCACATTCTGTGGGGTTTGCTTTTAAAAGTTATTTGCTCTTTTTCCTGCCAAAATTGGTTTAAACAAATAGTTTGAATTTCTTTTTTAAAAATGCTATTGTTTAAAACATGCTGTGGCTTAAAACAAATAATTTTATAATGCATGCATGGAATGGGATCCTTTGATGAGTTTGGGATTCGATCAAAGTCATCATTGGTGAATGATATGGGATATTCTGATAAGTTTGTGAGCTGATTTGGGCTGACAAAATCATCATTTGTGAATGGAATGAGAGATACAAATGAATCAAGGTTCTTGGCTTGATTGAAATGATCTTTATCAGATGGGATTGTGGGTACGAATGAATCAAGGTTCTGGGCTTGATTATAAGTAACCATAAATGGAAGAATTTTGGTACGGATAAGGTTAAGGGTCTTGGAGACTGCAATTTCCTGGAGAGTACTGATGTCTCGAGGTTCTGGGCTCCTAAGAAACTTAAACTTAACTGGTTGACCAAATGGATGGGTAGTGATTCCTTCACTATCCGTGGTGAATGGATATAACAGACACATGAAAAGGTTTCCTAAGATAACCTTATCTGTCATATTTTTGACAAGAACAAATGTGGTTTTAAAGCACGTATTGTCTTGGCAAACATGAGCTTTGGGTATTTTGAATTCAATCTGCATTTTACCTCCACTTGCAGAAGTTAACCTTTCTTTGGTTTTTCTGAAGTACTTAGAGGGAATGATTCCTTCCTGAATGCAGTTGAGATCTGCGCCTGAATCTATTAAGGCAACAACCTCAAATTCAAAATCCTTGTTGATGACAATCCTGACTTTGGAGTGCCATTTCTGGAAATTAATCCTGCTGATGGTTACTAAGAACTTGTCGTTAGACTGCTGTCCTTCTGGAACCATATCTGCAGTAGGATTAACTGATTCATCTTCTTCATCAGAAGGGTTCTGTAATGAGGTTCCTTCCTCATTGCCTTGATGAGAAGTACTTTCCAGATTCCTAACTCTTTGATCAAGGAGGTTCTGGTCAACTCTAAGAATAGTTAACTCACTCTTGAGGTTTCTAATCTCAGACTTGGTTTCCTTGATTTCTTTCTGAAGGTCGTTGACTGTAACTTCCTTCTTGGATTTGGTAAACCTATCGTAGATTTTCTCCAAATCAACTTTGGGTTCTTGAGGCTTAGGTTTGGGTTCACTGGGTTCCCTAACTAAGATTCTCTTGAACTCACTAAGTCTCTGGGCTTTGGCTACTGGATCTTCGATCTGTTCTATGAGATCTAAGAGTAGTTCTTCTTGCTTAGAGAGAACATTGAGAGTCTTGTTTCTACAACAACTGTCAATGCATGTAATGGGTTCATCTGGGCCACTAGAGGAACTAGAGGAGGTCCTATCGGCTTCTGAAGATGACTGGTAGATCTGACGAATCTCACTGCTAGAGGTTTCACTATCTGAGTGGTTTAACTCTAGGAGCTTAAAGATTTCATCTTTGCTGGGTTGGTCACTAATGAGGGTATTGATAAGGGATTTGGCCTTAGCTCTACACTCTTTGCTGAAATGACCTTTCTTTCCACATTTATAACATTTTCCTGACTCTTTGGAAATATGTTTTCCTGTGGACTTGGATTTTCCTTTCCTATAGAAATTGTCCTTACTGAACTTCTGTTTTCTATAGTATTTGGTTGCTGTTTTCTTCCTATGGTAATCCTTAGAGGTTTCCTTGCCTCTGTACTTGGATTTTCTTTTGGGAAGAACCGAAGGTAAGCCATATTGTATACAGAAGTCTCCTACTTCGTGTTTGGCTTTGCCTTTGTTGGCTCTGCTATGGATCTTGAGATCTCTACACATCTTCATTCCTTCACTTCGAATGGTGCTAGAGATGTCTCCATAGGTTAGGTTATCATAATCTATGACACCTAAAGGGTTACACAGGGTTTCTTTAACCTTTTGTCCGAAAAGGGTAGGTAAACCATTGATGAACTTCTCCTTCCAATATGGAGAGTTGCAATCACTTCTGTGCATGACTCTGGTAGTAAACACATCTTCGTACCACCTAAAGTCTCCAAGGGTTTTACATCTAAGATTACTCAGCTGGTCGTAAATCCTAGAGGTAATGTTGCTGGGTTTTCCAACGAAGTGGGTTATGATCGTATAGATCAAGGTATTGACTCCGTCAGGAATTCCTCTTCCTAGAATGGTGTCAAAGATGGGGAGTCCTTCCTCATCCTTTTGGACAGCATTCTTGATATCTTCTTTTGACTCTTCTGTCAAGCAGTTATTCCACCACTGCAGAAGTTTTCCTGTAAATCCTAAAGATATGAGCTCTACAACCTCAGTATGGGGATGTCCTTCACTGATGTAGTTATTGGCTACCATGGTTATATGCTGCACCTTGTTTAGGATTTCCTGTTCTGATAAACCATCTATGTTCCACTCATAGAGTTTACCGGAAGTGACTGAGAACTGGTTGCTAACATTCCTTTCTTCATACTGAAGGTCAGGAGGGGTAGGTTTGGAATACCAATTCTTTGTCAGGCTGGTTGGGGTTACTTTGGGGTGAAGCATCTTGTTCACTTGTAAACCCTTAAACTGGTTTTCTAGATGTTCTATCTCCTTTTCAACTTCTGAGGAGGTTCTGCTAGAACTACTAGATGCTGTGTGGATGTCTAAGACACTAAGCTTGGGATTCTTCTTAGGAGAAGGGGAGATGACTGGTCTCTGCTTCTTGCTAAGTTCCTTGGGCTTGGTCAAAGCTTTCTTAGGCGAAGGGGGAATCTGTTCCTGCTTCGTGCTAAGGTTCTTAAGCTTCTGTTCTACAATGTCTAAGGCTGTCGGTTCCTTAGGTTCATCTAAAACATTTAGACGGGGGTCAACTGTTGGGGTTGAAGTGCTAACTGGTGAAGTGGTTACTGGTTCCTTCTTCACGAGTGCTTCAAGCTTTTGGTTGACTACTTCTAAGGCTGTTATGTCCTTAGGTCTAAGGCTCGGTTGCCTATTGGTTGGGAGCTTGACTAGAGGTCTCTCTAGGGTTTTGACAGGTTTGCTGGGGCTTCCTGGTTGGAGGATGACCTTGTTGTCTATTCTGTCTTCTATCCTATCAAGCTGTTTTCCTATGACTCCTAAACACTGGTTGGTGTAGTTGTTCTGCTCTAGAACCTTCTTGACTACCTGTTCTTCAGGACTAGTCTGGATCTTGAAGGGTGAGGCAACTAAACTTGTACCACGGTGTTCAAAAGTGATAGCTTCCTGGGGTGGATGACTGGATCTAACAATTACTGGGTTGCTAGAACTTGGGGCATCCTTATCTGGAACTTTGGTCCAATTTGTTTTGGTAATGACACAAGACTTTTTATGCCATTCAAAGTGGTTTTCAAAGTATTCAAAGAAAGGGACATTACTGGATATCTCCTTCATGAATTCTTTCCAATTTTCCAAAACTTCTTTCTTTTGTTCCAGAGTATGGTTGGCTCTATAGGCTTCTCTTTTGAGTCTGTTTTCTTCAGATTCAAACTCTTTGCCTAGGGCAACTAAATCTGGGGTGAAGTCTTTTCTAATCGTCATGAGCTGTGGATCTATTCTGGATTCCTGCTGGAAAGGATCCTGAGGGTCATGAGGATAAGGGTTGAACATATCCGTTCCTGTTGGGGAAGGGTTCTTTTGCTCATTGTTGTCATCTTGATCAACAAGTGAGTCTGGCTTAGCTGTGTAGCATGGTGTGCTAACCTGGGATTTAGTCTGGACACCTTGGAGGTCTAATCCTAAATCTCTTCTAGATCTGGGAAAAGGTTGAAAGGGTCTAGACAAACTATGCTGGGATGCAGGTCTATCACTAAGAGGGATAGGAGGCTGCCTGAGGGGAAGGTTTAGATCAGATCGAGATCTAAAGCTATGTTCACTATATGGTGAAGGTGGGGTGGCTGGTGTTCTAAACCTAGATTGGTCGAAACTTAACCTAACCGATCCATCGGCTAGTTGTTGGACAAAATCTAGATCTGGATTTTGGGTTTGGTGTTGGATTTGTAGATGATGATTCTCATTATCTAAAATCCAATCTGTGGGAAACGTAACCTCTGACCATCTAAGGGTCCTGGGAACCTTAATCTTTGATGTGGGGTCTCTAGGGATATTCCAATCTCCTAGTCTTAGATCTGTATCTGATAACGAATATTCTTCAGAGTTAATAACTCCATCTTCCTGGGGAATTGGCTCAGGGAGTGATGAACTACTGGATCTATAACTAGTAGAAGAGTTACTTCTAAACAATCTATTCATCATCTTGTATTAAAAGCCTAGTTAAACAACTATAACCTCAATACTTTTAACTTCTAATTCCTGGATCTTTCCTTAGATCTAGAACAGAGTGAAACAAAGAGAACTTGCCTAACCTTGTACACTATAACCTCTTAATGCCTTTCCTTCCAGTATTTCCACAGTGGGACCACCCTAAACGCCTGTCCGTCGGCTAACACGGGCTGACCAACACTTTTCAGGAACTCTCGGACTGTCTGGTCTTACTGGGCTATAAACAGTACGGGTCACGGTCTTATGACTCTCAACAGTACACATCTGTAACAGATTTTCTGGGTAAACACAGAAACAAGAAGAAGCAAGTATCTAGGAAATAATTGAGCAACAGGGACAATTAAACACAGAACGATAAACAGAGGGTTAGAAGGAGGCTCAGCCTACCATAAACAGATAATCACTGGTGAGAAGAATAAAGAATGGATAAATGATAATGTTATCAGAAAAGAGATAATAAACATAATGAAAATAATCAAAATAATTTGATAATGCTCAAAGTATATTTGATAACTATGGAGGTTCAACGACACTCCAACTTGATTGAAATTAAACAAGTAACTTACAAACACAATATCGGGCCAACTTGGCTCTGATACCAAAAGGGGGGTAAGCTAACTTCAAATGCCAATTACGGTCTTACATATCCATTAGTAAGGGGATCACCCCAGGTACCTATCAAAGTCACATCCTTAGAGTGCCATCGGGTACGACCGTTCTCCACCGATGGTCTTACATCGGATGCCGGCCGGCGGAGAGCCCTCCTTTATCCCTCTATGGGAAGTGAGAGTTCCGGCCACGGATAGAATGGGTATCCGGCTCTGATACCAAATGTGGATTGGCTGAGGGAAATCTTGGTCAAGTTGGGTGAGGACAGTTTGGATTCTGAAAGTGTCCCACCATTTAACTGAAAATTCCCTGTCCAAGAGATTGGAGTTTATCTTGTAGTTCCACATACTTATCCAATGAATCCTGTACATGACTGTCATGTGGAGGTAAGCTACGACTGCTTGGTGTAACAGGCTACTGTGGCTCTGGTACAACAAGAATGGGAGCGGAAGGGGGTATTACAGGTTACAAATGTGAAGGCCATAGCTCTGATGGCGTTACAAATATAAACTGGTGTAGTCATCTGTTTACAAAATAGTAAAGAGAAGGAGGTATTTCCCTAAATCGTTGGACCTTCTATGGTGCAAGTGTGATTTAGGACCTGCTTCAGACTGGAGAGGGAGCTGCCTTATATAGGAGAAGGGAGCTAGCAATCTGCTGAAGGAGTGCCTTGGATGCTGCTGGAATCACGGAAGGTAAAGTGCTTTAACTCGGGTGAAAACTCTTTTCAGCCGAAAGTGTACAGTAACTTCATGATTGTTTGTCGGGCACTGTTGGTGAATAGTAACTGTTACTATTCATGAATAGTGACTTGTCCCTTGTCTTGTTCTGGAGTACTGTTCAATCAGACTGTTGATGAATAGTAGTCCTGCTGGAATCTTCTGGGTGCGGGTACTGTGCATGTACAGTGATCTTGCTGTAGATGAATAGTAGCCAGTGCGGAAACTGGAACTGTTCTGAATAGTTGATCTGGACTATCCGGAACACTTAATCTTCGTCTAGGTTGTAGCCATCATAAGGATCTTGTGAATCCTGGAATGGGTCAAACTGGCACTTGTTGACTGAGGCTTCTGAAGAGGCCGGAGAGATTTTCTCTTGCGACTCTAGTTCTTCTGCTTGGATCTGCAATTGCTTGGCAAGGTCCTTTAATTCTTTGCTAGATTTTCCGGTGATCTGGACGGAGTCTAGACTGGACTGTGACCTTGTATTGTAAGGAATTGCCTTCTGGATTGGCTGAGGGAAATCTTGGTCAAGTTGGGTGAGGACAGTTTGGATTCTGAAAGTGTCCCACCATTTAACTGAAAATTCCCTGTCCAAGAGATTGGAGTTTATCTTGTAGTTCCACATACTTATCCAATGAATCCTGTACATGACTGTCATGTGGAGGATGGCTGGAAACTGGGAACCATGTGCTGATGGTTGGTACCTGGAACTGAAATACCTGAGGGCGTCCTGTAGGGGTGCTGGGAAGATCTGTGGAATTGATCCAAACATTTCCCACCACTTAAGGAACCATGTAGGTATTGGGCTACGAAATTTTTTGTCAAACATGATGAACCAAGAGTGATCAAAGCTCTTGTTCTGGTATAGTAAGACTTTTTCAAAAGCGTCCATGTAATCATAATAACTGTAATGGAAGCCTGCATCTTTGTGGATTTTGAGCAAAGAGGGATGCTGTCCCCAATCTTTGCGACTGACGAAACCTGAAATGATGAACTTATGATAAAGAACTTCAGAAGGGTTCGTTTTGCTTGGAATATTTTCTATTCGAGCAGAGTCCTCTTGAATGAGTATGTTCTTATAGAAATTAATATTCTTTGCTGGGTGCTTTGGGAGGAAGTGCCAACCTAAAGGTAAAACTTCCATGGCTACGGCTAGGGGATCTGTTATATGAACTAGATGGGATTCAATATAAGAGATGTGCTGGACAAAAGGTTTCCTATGGTAGGGAGAGGCTTGTCTCTTACTGGAGGAAAGCTTTCTGGGTATGACTGGGCCAAAAGGTTCATCAACCGTGTAAGGGGTGACTATCCTAGGAGGCGGGGCTGCTAGGGCTGAACTGTAACTGGCTTGGCCATGTGCTGGTTTTTGGTAATTTGGTTTCGGGATTGTTGAAACCACATACCTATTGGCTAGAGCTGAAGGAGAAACAGGAACTAACTGGTGACCAGGAGGGTTCTTTGCCTGACTGGTACTGGTGGTAGTTTGCTGTTTAGGTAATTTTGGGGGTTGGACTGGCCTTTTCCCCGACATCTTGATTCTGCAAGAATTCACGGGTTAGGAAATCAGGGATACTGTTTTGAGTTCCTTTTATGAATTCAATTTCAAAATCAAAAACTGAAAGAATGGCTTGCCAACGTGCAAAAATTTGTTTTGATGCAATGTTTTGAACATCGTTTTGTAAAACATGTTTTGCAGATTTACAATCAATTCTTAATAAAAACTTTTGATTCAAAAGATCACTTTGGAATTTTGAAATGCATAGTACTATAGATAGTATCTCTTTCTTTATAGTACTATAATTAATCTGAGTGGGAGTCCAAATTCCTGAATGGTAACAAACAATTTGTTCTGTGGAAGTGGGACTAACACGCTGTAAGAGTATGCCACCATAACCTATGTTAGAGGCATCAGTCTGGACAATCTTGAAGGAATCGATTGAGGGGATTCCTAAACAGGGGAGTGTCTTGACATATCTTTTGATGTCTTGGACAATTGCAGAATGGGCAGGTGTCCAAGAGGAGGGATTGGTGCGAAGTCTATCAAAAAGGGGTTTGCATTTCTGTCTAAGATTTTGATAGAAATCGGCAATATAATTGAGGGATCCTAGAAACCTTTGGAGTTGGGTTCTATCAAGGATTTCGTCTGGAAATTTGTCTGCAAACTGGATAGCTCTGTCTATGGGTTTGATAATTCCATGATAAATATCAAAGCCTAAGAATCGAACTTTAGTTTGGAACAGTTTGATCTTTGGAGCTGAAACAACAAGACCATTGAGCTTGATGGTGGAAAGGAAAGCTCTTAGGTGTTTCCAATGTTGGTCCAGGGATTCTGAGAATATGAGGACATCATCGATGTACACAATAATATGACTGGAGAATGGATTGAAAATCTCATTCATGATGTTTTGGAATTCAGAAGGTGCATTTTTGAGACCAAAGGGCATTACATTCCATTCATAATGTCCAAAGGGTGTGGTAAAGGCTGTCTTATACCTATCAGACTCTCTGATTTGTATCTGCCAAAATCCACTCTTCATGTCGAACTTACTGAAAACCACTGCTTTACTAAGCCTATTGACTAAGTCTTTTTTGTTTGGAATTGGATATCTTATCCATTCTAAGACTTTGTTAAGGGGCTTGTAGTTAATGACAAGTCTGGGAACACCTCTTTCTATCTCAGCATTTTTCTGGACATAAAAGGCTGGACAAGACCATGGTGACTTAGACTTTCTGATGATTTGTTTCTTAAGGAGGTCCTCTATTTCTGCTCTGCAAGTATCCATAAGTTCTTGGTTCATTTGGATAGGTCGAGCTTTGGTAGGGATGTCCTTTTCTTGGAAATTCTTGACATAAGGAAGAGCAACTTCGTGCCTTCTTCTATGCCAAAAGGCTGTGGGTAGATCAGAGCATACTTCATGCTTAAGTTTTTCTTCAAACTTGCTGATCAAGACCTGGGTATCTTTACAAGTTAGTTGTTCCTCAACTCTCTTGTATTTAACATCACCATGGAGGTATTTAAGGTGGTGACCTTTGGCTTGGATAAGGTTAAGGGTTTTGGAGACTGCAATTTCCTGGAGAGTACTAATGTCTCGAGGTTCAGGACTCCGAAGAAACTTAAACTTGACTGGCTGACCAAAAGGATGGGTAGTGATTCCTTCACTATCCGTGGTGAATGGGTATAATAGACACATAAAAGGGTTTCCTAAGATAACCTTATCTGTCATATTCTTGACAAGAACAAATGTGGTTTTAAAGCACGTATTGTCTTGGCAAACATGGGCTTTGGGTATTTTGAATTCAATCTGCATTTTACCTCCACTTGCAGAAGTTAACCTTTCTTTGGTTTTTCTGAAGTACTTAGAGGGAATGATTCCTTCCTGAATGCAGTTGAGATCTGCGCCTGAATCTATTAAGGCAACAACCTCAAATTCAAAATCTTTGTTGATGACAATCCTGACTTTGGAGTGCCATTTCTGGAAATTAATCCTGCTGATGGTTACTAAGAACTTGTCGTTAGACTGCTGTCCTTCTGGAACCATATCTGCAGTAGGATTAACTGATTCATCTTCTTCATCAGAAGGGTTCTGTAATGAGGTTCCTTCCTCATTGCCTTGATGAGAAGTACTTTCCAGATTCCTAACTCTTTGATCAAGGAGGTTCTGGTCAACTCTAAGAATAGTTAACTCACTCTTGAGGTTTCTAATCTCAGACTTGGTTTCCTTGATTTCTTTCTGAAGGTCGTTGACTGTAACTTCCTTCTTGGATTTGGTAAACCTATCGTAGATTTTCTCCAAATCAACTTTGGGTTCTTGAAACTTAGGTTTGGAATTACTGACATCCCTAACTAAGGTTCTTTTGAACTCACTGAGTCTCTGGGCTTTAGCTACTGGGTCTTCGATCTGTTCTATGAGATCTAAGAGTAGTTCTTCTTGCTTAGAGAGAACATTGAGAGTCTTGTTTCTACAACAACTGTCAATGCATGTAATGGGTTCATCTGGGCCACTAGAGGAACTAGAGGAGGTCCTATCGGCTTCTGAAGATGACTGGTAGATCTGACGAATCTCACTGCTAGAGGTTTCACTATCTGAGTGGTTTAACTCTAGGAGCTTAAAGATTTCATCTTTGCTGGGTTGGTCACTAATGAGGGTATTGATAAGGGATTTGGCCTTAGCTCTACACTCTTTGCTGAAATGACCTTTCTTTCCACATTTATAACATTTTCCTGACTCTTTGGAAATATGTTTTCCTGTGGACTTGGATTTTCCTTTCTTATAGAAATTGTCCTTGCTGGACTTCTGCTTTCTATAATACTTGGTTGCAGTTTTCTTCCTATGGTAATCCTTAGAGGTTTCTTTGCCTCTGTACTTGGACTTTCTTTTGGGAAGAACTGAAGGTAAGCCATATTGAATACAGAAGTCTCCTACTTCATGTTTGGCTTTGCCTTTGTTGGCTCTGCTATGGATCTTGAGATCTCTGCACATCTTCATTCCTTCACTTCGAATGGTGCTAGAGATGTCTCCATAGGTTAGGTTATCATAATCTATGACACCTAAAGGGTTACACAGGGTTTCTTTAACCTTTTGTCCGAAAAGGGTAGGTAAACCATTGATGAACTTCTCCTTCCAATATGGAGAGTTACAATCACTTCTGTGCATGACTCTGGTAGTAAACACATCTTCGTACCACCTAAAGTCTCCAAGGGTTTTACATCTAAGATTACTCAGCTGGTCGTAAATCCTAGAGGTAATGTTGCTGGGTTTTCCAACGAAGTGGGTTATGATCGTATAGATCAAGGTATTGACTCCGTCAGGAATTCCTCTTCCTAGAATGGTGTCAAAGATGGGGAGTCCTTCCTCATCCTTTTGGACAGCATTCTTGATATCTTCTTTTGACTCTTCTGTCAAGCAGTTATTCCACCACTGCAGAAGTTTTCCTGTAAATCCTAAAGATATGAGCTCTACAACCTCAGTATGGGGATGTCCTTCACTGATGTAGTTATTGGCTACCATGGTTATATGCTGCACCTTGTTTAGGATTTCCTGTTCTGATAAACCATCTATGTTCCACTCATAGAGTTTACCGGAAGTGACTGAGAACTGGTTGCTAACATTCCTTTCTTCATACTGAAGGTCAGGAGGGGTAGGTTTGGAATACCAATTCTTTGTCAGGCTGGTTGGGGTTACTTTGGGGTGAAGCATCTTGTTCACTTGTAAACCCTTAAACTGGTTTTCTAGATGTTCTATCTCCTTTTCAACTTCTGAGGAGGTTCTGCTAGAACTACTAGATGCTGTGTGGATGTCTAAGACACTAAGCTTGGGATTCTTCTTAGGAGAAGGGGAGATGACTGGTCTCTGCTTCTTGCTAAGTTCCTTGGGCTTGGTCAAAGCTTTCTTAGGCGAAGGGGGAATCTATTCCTGCTTCGTGCTAAGGTTCTTAAGCTTCTGTTCTACAATGTCTAAGGCTGTCGGTTCCTTAGGTTCATCTAAAACATTTAGACGGGGGTCAACTGTTGGGGTTGAAGTGCTAACTGGTGAAGTGGTTACTGGTTCCTTCTTCACGAGTGCTTCAAGCTTTTGGTTGACTGCTTCTAAGGCTGTTATGTCCTTAGGTCTAAGGCTCGGTTGCCTATTGGTTGGGAGCTTGACTAGAGGTCTCTCTAGGGTTTTGACAGGTTTGTTGGGGCTTCCTGGTTGGAGGATGACCTTGTTGTCTATTCTGTCTTCTATCCTATCAAGCTGTTTTCCTATGACTCCTAAACACTGGTTGGTGTAGTTGTTCTGCTCTAGAACCTTCTTGACTACCTGTTCTTCAGGACTAGTCTGGATCTTGAAGGGTGAGGCAACTAAACTTGTACCACGGTGTTCAAAAGTGATAGCTTCCTGGGGTGGATGACTGGATCTAACAATTACTGGGTTGCTAGAACTTGGGGCATCCTTATCTGGAACTTTGGTCCAATTTGTTTTGGTAATGACACAAGACTTTTTATGCCATTCAAAGTGGTTTTCAAAGTATTCAAAGAAAGGGACATTGCTGGATATCTCCTTCATGAATTCTTTCCAATTTTCCAAAACTTCTTTCTTTTGTTCCAGAGTATGGTTGGCTCTATAGGCTTCTCTTTTGAGTCTGTTTTCTTCAGATTCAAACTCTTTGCCTAGGGCAACTAAATCTGGGGTGAAGTTTTTTCTAATTGTCATGAGCTGCGGATCAATTCCTGGTTGGAAAGGATCTTGTGGTTTTTCCTGATATGGATTTAACATATCAGTTCCTGTTGGTGAAGTCTCTTTTTGACCTTCTTCTTCCTGGTCCACAACAGATTCTTGTCTGGCTGTGTAGCATGGTGTGCTAACCTGTGACTTGGTCTGGACACCTTGGAGATCTAATCCTAAATCTCTTCTAGATCTGGGAAAAGGTTGAAAGGGTCTAGACAAACTATGTTGGGATGCAGGTCTATCTCTAAGAGGGATAGGGGGCTGCCTGAGGGGAAGGTTTAGATCAGATCGAGATCTAAAGCTATGTTCACTATATGGTGAAGGTGGGGCGACTGGTGTTCTAAACCTAGATTGGTCGAAACTTAACCTAACCGAACCATCGGCTAGCTGTTGGACAAAATCTAGATCTGGATTATGGGTTTGGTGCTGGATTTGTAGATGATGATTTTCATTATCTAACATCCAATCTGTGGGGACTCTAGGGATATTCCAATCTCCTAGTCTTAGATCTGTATCTGATAACGAATACTCTTCAGAGTTAATAACTCCATCTTCCTGGGGAATTGGCTCAGGGAGTGATGAACTACTGGATCTATAACTAGTAGAAGAGTTACTTCTAAACAATCTATTCATCATATTGTATTAAAAATTCGAATTAAACAATCAAAACCTAATCACCTTTAACCTCAATCTTCTGGATCTATCCTTAGATCTGGAACAGAGTGTTCAATGGGACGACTGCCTAATCCAGTGCACGCAACCTCTTAGTGCCTTTCTTTCCAGTATTTCCACAGTGGGACCACCCTAAACGCCTGTCCGTCGGCTAACACGGGCTGACCAACACTTTTCAGGAACTCTCGGATCGTCTGGTCTTACTGGGCTACTTTCAACACAGATTTTGGTCTTATATGTCTCAACAGTACACATGAGTAACAGATTTTCTGGATATAAACAAAGTCAAGAAGAGAAGGGTAACTGGGAAACAATTGATTAATAAGAATGGATAATCACAACAAGATAAAAGGAAAGGTAAAGAAGGAGGCTCAGCCTACCAATTATACCAGAAAACATCAAGATACCAATAACAACAGATGGAAAAGATATAAACGGAAATGAATGTAATGAATGGTAATGGAAGTGTTATCAGAAAATAGATGTAAAACATAATTAACTGTGTAGGAGAAAACATTTGGAATATATTCATAATGCAAGAAAATAAAGGATAACTATGGCGGCAATGCCGACCAACTTGATTGAAATACAAAGTAGCTTACAAACTCGATCGGGCCAACTTGGCTCTGATACCAAAAGGGGGTATATTTCTTGCATTATTTTCTGAAGGGATGTTGATCCTCTGAGGTTTCCCTTAGAAGATACACCTTCATGCTTTTGAGGAGATTGGTCCTCTGTTGGGGTTTGCTGAGGGTAGCACTGTGCTTTCCCTTTGTCCCTTGAAGGGGCTGATTTCCTCCACATTCTGTGGGGTTTGCTTTTAAAAGTTATTTGCTCTTTTTCCTGCCAAAATTGGTTTAAACAAATAGTTTGAATTTCTTTTTCAAAAATGCTATTGTTTAAAACATGCTGTGGCTTAAAACAAATAATTTTATAATGCATGCATGGAATGGGATCCTTTGATGAGTTTGGGATTCGATCAAAGTCATCATTGGTGAATGATATGGGATATTCTGATAAGTTTGTGAGCTGATTTGGGCTGACAAAATCATCATTTGTGAATGGAATGAGAGATACAAATGAATCAAGGTTCTTGGCTTGATTGAAATGATCTTTATCAGATGGGATTGTGGGTACGAATGAATCATGGTTCTGGGCTTGATTATAAGTAACCATAAATGGAAGAATTTTGGTACGGATAAGGTTAAGGGTCTTGGAGACTGCAATTTCCTGGAGAGTACTGATGTCTCGAGGTTCTGGGCTCCTAAGAAACTTAAACTTAACTGGTTGACCAAATGGATGGGTAGTGATTCCTTCACTATCTGTGGTGAATGGATATAACAGACACATGAAAGGGTTTCCTAAGATAACCTTATCTGTCATATTTTTGACAAGAACAAATGTGGTTTTAAAGCACGTATTGTCTTGGCAAACATGAGCTTTGGGTATTTTGAATTCAATCTGCATTTTACCTCCACTTGCAGAAGTTAACCTTTCTTTGGTTTTTCTGAAGTACTTAGAGGGAATGATTCCTTCCTGAATGCAGTTGAGATCTGCGCCTGAATCTATTAAGGCAACAACCTCAAATTCAAAATCTTTGTTTATGACAATCCTGACTTTGGAGTGCCATTTCTGGAAATTAATCCTGCTGATGGTTACTAAGAACTTGTCGTTAGACTGCTGTCCTTCTGGAACCATATCTGCAGTAGGATTAACTGATTCATCTTCTTCATCAGAAGGGTTCTGTAATGAGGTTCCTTCCTCATTGCCTTGATGAGAAGTACTTTCCAGATTCCTAACTCTTTGATCAAGGAGGTTCTGGTCAACTCTAAGAATAGTTAACTCACTCTTGAGGTTTCTAATCTCAGACTTGGTTTCCTTGATTTCTTTCTGAAGGTCGTTGACTGTAACTTCCTTCTTGGATTTGGTAAACCTATCGTAGATTTTCTCCAAATCAACTTTGGGTTCTTGAGGCTTAGGTTTGGGTTCACTGGGTTCCCTAACTAAGATTCTCTTGAACTCACTAAGTCTCTGGGCTTTGGCTACTGGATCTTCGATCTGTTCTATGAGATCTAAGAGTAGTTCTTCTTGCTTAGAGAGAACATTGAGAGTCTTGTTTCTACAACAACTGTCAATGCATGTAATGGGTTCATCTGGGCCACTAGAGGAACTAGAGGAGGTCCTATCGGCTTCTGAAGATGACTGGTAGATCTGACGAATCTCACTGCTAGAGGTTTCACTATCTGAGTGGTTTAACTCTAGGAGCTTAAAGATTTCATCTTTGCTGGGTTGGTCACTAATGAGGGTATTGATAAGGGATTTGGCCTTAGCTCTACACTCTTTGCTGAAATGACCTTTCTTTCCACATTTATAACATTTTCCTGACTCTTTGGAAATATGTTTTCCTGTGGACTTGGATTTTCCTTTCTTATAGAAATTGTCCTTGCTGGACTTCTGCTTTCTATAATACTTGGTTGCAGTTTTCTTCCTATGGTAATCCTTAGAGGTTTCTTTGCCTCTGTACTTGGACTTTCTTTTGGGAAGAACTGAAGGTAAGCCATATTGAATACAGAAGTCTCCTACTTCATGTTTGGCTTTGCCTTTGTTGGCTCTGCTATGGATCTTGAGATCTCTGCACATCTTCATTCCTTCACTTCGAATGGTGCTAGAGATGTCTCCATAGGTTAGGTTATCATAATCTATGACACCTAAAGGGTTACACAGGGTTTCTTTAACCTTTTGTCCGAAAAGGGTAGGTAAACCATTGATGAACTTCTCCTTCCAATATGGAGAGTTACAATCACTTCTGTGCATGACTCTGGTAGTAAACACATCTTCGTACCACCTAAAGTCTCCAAGGGTTTTACATCTAAGATTACTCAGCTGGTCGTAAATCCTAGAGGTAATGTTGCTGGGTTTTCCAACGAAGTGGGTTATGATCGTATAGATCAAGGTATTGACTCCGTCAGGAATTCCTCTTCCTAGAATGGTGTCAAAGATGGGGAGTCCTTCCTCATCCTTTTGGACAGCATTCTTGATATCTTCTTTTGACTCTTCTGTCAAGCAGTTATTCCACCACTGCAGAAGTTTTCCTGTAAATCCTAAAGATATGAGCTCTACAACCTCAGTATGGGGATGTCCTTCACTGATGTAGTTATTGGCTACCATGGTTATATGCTGCACCTTGTTTAGGATTTCCTGTTCTGATAAACCATCTATGTTCCACTCATAGAGTTTACCGGAAGTGACTGAGAACTGGTTGCTAACATTCCTTTCTTCATACTGAAGGTCAGGAGGGGTAGGTTTGGAATACCAATTCTTTGTCAGGCTGGTTGGGGTTACTTTGGGGTGAAGCATCTTGTTCACTTGTAAACCCTTAAACTGGTTTTCTAGATGTTCTATCTTCTTTTCAACTTCTGAGGAGGTTCTGCTAGAACTACTAGATGCTGTGTGGATGTCTAAGACACTAAGCTTGGGATTCTTCTTAGGAGAAGGGGAGATGACTGGTCTCTGCTTCTTGCTAAGTTCCTTGGGCTTGGTCAAAGCTTTCTTAGGCGAAGGGGGAATCTGTTCCTGCTTCGTGCTAAGGTTCTTAAGCTTCTGTTCTACAATGTCTAAGGCTGTCGGTTCCTTAGGTTCATCTAAAACATTTAGACGGGGGTCAACTGTTGGGGTTGAAGTGCTAACTGGTGAAGTGGTTACTGGTTCCTTCTTCACGAGTGCTTCAAGCTTTTGGTTGACTGCTTCTAAGGCTGTTATGTCCTTAGGTCTAAGGCTCGGTTGCCTATTGGTTGGGAGCTTGACTAGAGGTCTCTCTAGGGTTTTGACAGGTTTGCTGGGGCTTCCTGGTTGGAGGATGACCTTGTTGTCTATTCTGTCTTCTATCCTATCAAGCTGTTTTCCTATGACTCCTAAACACTGGTTGGTGTAGTTGTTCTGCTCTAGAACCTTCTTGACTACCTGTTCTTCAGGACTAGTCTGGATCTTGAAGGGTGAGGCAACTAAACTTGTACCACGGTGTTCAAAAGTGATAGCTTCCTGGGGTGGATGACTGGATCTAACAATTACTGGGTTGCTAGAACTTGGGGCATCCTTATCTGGAACTTTGGTCCAATTTGTTTTGGTAATGACACAAGACTTTTTATGCCATTCAAAGTGGTTTTCAAAGTATTCAAAGAAAGGGACATTGCTGGATATCTCCTTCATGAATTCTTTCCAATTTTCCAAAACTTCTTTCTTTTGTTCCAGAGTATGGTTGGCTCTATAGGCTTCTCTTTTGAGTCTGTTTTCTTCAGATTCAAACTCTTTGCCTAGGGCAACTAAATCTGGGGTGAAGTTTTTTCTAATTGTCATGAGCTGCGGATCAATTCCTGGTTGGAAAGGATCTTGTGGTTCTTCCTGATATGGATTTAACATATCAGTTCCTGTTGGTGAAGTCTCTTTTTGACCTTCTTCTTCCTGGTCCACAACAGATTCTTGTCTGGCTGTGTAGCATGGTGTGCTAACCTGTGACTTGGTCTGGACACCTTGGAGATCTAATCCTAAATCTCTTCTAGATCTGGGAAAAGGTTGAAAGGGTCTAGACAAACTATGTTGGGATGCAGGTCTATCTCTAAGAGGGATAGGGGGCTGCCTGAGGGGAAGGTTTAGATCAGATCGAGATCTAAAGCTATGTTCACTATATGGTGAAGGTGGGGCGACTGGTGTTCTAAACCTAGATTGGTCGAAACTTAACCTAACCGAACCATCGGCTAGCTGTTGGACAAAATCTAGATCTGGATTATGGGTTTGGTGCTGGATTTGTAGATGATGATTTTCATTATCTAACATCCAATCTGTGGGGACTTTAGGGATATTCCAATCTCCTAGTCTTAGATCTGTATCTGATAACGAATACTCTTCAGAGTTAATAACTCCATCTTCCTGGGGAATTGGCTCAGGGAGTGATGAACTACTGGATCTATAACTAGTAGAAGAGTTACTTCTAAACAATCTATTCATCATATTGTATTAAAAATTCGAATTAAACAATCAAAACCTAATCACCTTTAACCTCAATCTTCTGGATCTATCCTTAGATCTGGAACAGAGTGTTCAATGGGACGACTGCCTAATCCAGTGCACGCAACCTCTTAGTGCCTTTCTTTCCAGTATTTCCACAGTGGGACCACCCTAAACGCCTGTCCGTCGGCTAACACGGGCTGACCAACACTTTTCAGGAACTCTCGGATCGTCTGGTCTTACTGGGCTACTTTCAACACAGATTTTGGTCTTATATGTCTCAACAGTACACATGAGTAACAGATTTTCTGGATATAAACAAAGTCAAGAAGAGAAGGGTAACTGGGAAACAATTGATTAATAAGAATGGATAATCACAACAAGATAAAAGGAAAGGTAAAGAAGGAGGCTCAGCCTACCAATTATACCAGAAAACATCAAGATACCAATAACAACAGATGGAAAAGATATAAACGGAAATGAATGTAATGAATGGTAATGGAAGTGTTATCAGAAAATAGATGTAAAACATAATTAACTGTGTAGGAGAAAACATTTGGAATATATTCATAATGCTAGAAAATAATGGATAACTATGGCGGCAGTGCCGACCAACTTGATTGATTATGAAAATAGTAACTTACAAACACAATATCGGCCAACTTGGCTCTGATACCAAAAGGGGGGTAAGCTACGACCGCTTGGTGTAACAGGCTACTGTGGCTCTGGTACAACAAGAATGGGAGCGGAAGGGGGTATTACAGGTTACAAATGTGAAGGCCATAGCTCTGATGGCGTTACAAATATAAACTGGTGTAGTCATCTGTTTACAAAATAGTAAAGAGAAGGAGGTATTTCCCTAAATCGTTGGACCTTCTATGGTGCAAGTGTGATTTAGGACTTGCTTCAGACTGGAGAGGGAGCTGCCTTATATAGGAGAAGGGAGCTAGCAATCTGCTGAAGGAGTGCCTTGGATGCTGCTGGAATCACGGAAGGTAAAGTGCTTTAACTCGGGTGAAAACTCTTTTCAGCCGAAAGTGTACAGTAACTTCATGATTGTTTGTCGGGCACTGTTGGTGAATAGTAACTGTTACTATTCATGAATAGTGACTTGTCCCTTGTCTTGTTCTGGAGTACTGTTCAATCAGACTGTTGATGAATAGTAGTCCTGCTGGAATCTTCTGGAGTGGGTACTGTGCATGTACAGTTGATCTGGACTGTAGATAAATAGTAGCCGGTGCAGAAACTAGAACTGCTTACATAGTGGTCTGAATAGTTGATCTGGACTATCCGGAACACTTAAACAGAGGCAGGAGGATCTGGCCGCTGGCTCTGGACTGGAGGAGTGAAAACCTTGACTGTTGAAAGACGATCGGATCCTTCATTTAGGGTTTCAATCCTTATTTCCTTGGTCAAAAGGATAGCAGCATTGATGCTCTTGATCTGAGGTATACATATTGCAGAAGCCACAATAGAGGAGTGGTTCAACAATTGGAGTTGTGGGAATAATAATCCTCCCCTGCTTGTTACATTCTGTCCTTTGAGATGGATTTATGGCATTTCCATATGTCCTGGGAACAAAGACTTGGATTCTGTCTGTGTTACCAAAATGGTCGTAGTGTTGCCATAAGTCATCGACTATCTCTGGGATCTGGTTGGTGAAGTATTGCCTCCAACAATTTGCAAGGTTGAGGGGACGTTGGTAAGAGAAGCGAGTCTTGCCTTCGAACCATGGTCCATAGTAATTATCCTCACAGACTAAAACTAGATGGTTGGCTGGTTGGACTTTCATCCAATTGTCTCTGTCCCACTGTGGTAGAGTGCTCCAGCATCTGATTGCAATAAAAGGGCTATTGATTCTTGCAACAGCTCTTTGGATGATTTGGGGTAGCTGGTTAACTTGAGCATGACTGGTGGTTTTGACGAGTCTGACAAACCCATACTCAAACATCTGTGATAACCAGTTGGGATCATAGATTATGATAACCTAACCTATGGAGACATCTCTAGCACCATTTGGAGTGAAGGAATGAAGATGTGCAGAGATCTCAAGATCCATAGCAGAGCCAACAAAGGCAAAGCCAAACATGAAGTAGGAGACTTCTGTATTCAATATGGCTTACCTTCAGTTCTTCCCAAAAGAAAGTCCAAGTACAGAGGCAAAGAAACCTCTAAGGATTACCATAGGAAGAAAACTGCAACCAAGTATTATAGAAAGCAGAAGTCCAGCAAGGACAATTTCTATAAGAAAGGAAAATCCAAGTCCACAGGAAAACATATTTCCAAAGAGTCAGGAAAATGTTATAAATGTGGAAAGAAAGGTCATTTCAGCAAAGAGTGTAGAGCTAAGGCCAAATCCCTTATCAATACCCTCATTAGTGACCAACCCAGCAAAGATGAAATCTTTAAGCTCCTAGAGTTAAACCACTCAGATAGTGAAACCTCTAGCAGTGAGATTCGTCAGATCTACCAGTCATCTTCAGAAGCCGATAGGACCTCCTCTAGTTCCTCTAGTGGCCCAGATGAACCTATTCCATGCATTGACAGTTGTTGCAGAAACAAGACTATCAATGTTCTCTCTAAGCAAGAAGAGCTGCTTCTAGATCTCATAGAACAGATCGAAGACCCAGTAGCTAAAGCCCAGAGACTCAGTGAGTTCAAAAGAACCTTAGTTAGGGATGTCAGTAATTCCAAACCTAAGTTTCATGAACCCAAAGTTGATTTGGAGAAAATCTACGATAGGTTTACCAAATCCAAGAAGGAAGTTACAGTCAACGACCTTCAGAAAGAAATCAAGGAAACCAAGTCTGAGATTAGAAACCTCAAGAGTGAGTTAACTATTCTTAGAGTTGACCAGAACCTCCTTGATCAAAGAGTTAGGAATCTGGAAAGTACTTCTCATCAAGGCAATGAGGAAGGAACCTCATTACAGAACCCTTCTGATGAAGAAGATGAATCAGTTAATCCTACTGCAGATATGGTTCCAGAAGGACAGCAGTCTAACGACAAGTTCTTAGTAACCATCAGCAGGATTAATTTCCAGAAATGGCACTCCAAAGTCAGGATTGTCATAAACAAAGATTTTGAATTTGAGGTTGTTGCCTTAATAGATTCAGGCGCAGATCTCAACTGCATTCAGGAAGGAATCATTCCCTCTAAGTACTTCAGAAAAACCAAAGAAAGGTTAACTTCTGCAAGTGGAGGTAAAATGCAGATTGAATTCAAAATACCCAAAGCTCATGTTTGCCAAGACAATACGTGCTTTAAAACCACATTTGTTCTTGTCAAAAATATGACAGATAAGGTTATCTTAGGAAACCCTTTCATGTGTCTGTTATATCCATTCACCACGGATAGTGAAGGAATCACTACCCATCCATTTGGTCAACCAGTTAAGTTTAAGTTTCTTAGGAGCCCAGAACCTCGAGACATCAGTACTCTCCAGGAAATTGCAGTCTCCAAGACCCTTAACCTTATCCGTACCAAAATTCTTCCATTTATGGTTACTTATAATCAAGCCCAGAACCTTGATTCATTCGTACCCACAATCCCATCTGATAAAGATCATTTCAATCAAGCCAAGAACCTTGATTCATTTGTATCTCTCATTCCATTCACAAATGATGATTTTGTTAGCCCAAATCAGCTCACAAACTCATCAAAGAATCTCATCCAGTTTATGCGTTATAAAAGTATTTGTTTTAAGCCACAGCATGTTTTAAACAATAGCATTTTTGAAAAAGAAATTCAAACTATTTGTTTAAACCAATTTTGGCAGGAAACAAAGCAAAACCCTTTTATAAGCCCCACCAAGATGTGGAGGAAGTCAACTTCTTCGGCAGAGAAGAGGAACAAGGGAAAAGCTCCTGAACAGGACTTTTCTCAAGACGAAAGACTCCTAGCAGCAGGACAGTCTTTTGTAATGCATGAAGGTGCTTCCTCTAAGGGAAACCAAAGAGGAACAACATCCCTTCAGGATTATGTCCCTACAAAAGTGACATACTCCAGTGGTAGCCATATAATTCATTTACAGGAAGTTTTATCAGATAAACATCAATGGAAATATGGTGCTTACCAGTGCCTATCACCTCCCATTAAACTTATCCTTGATAACCTTCAAGCAGCCTGGAACCTAAACAGAAACAACCGTTTCCAACGAACCCTTCAAGCCCTAGAAATCCACCTAGTAAACCTTGAAGAAGGAAATGCATTTGCTAGTCAACTCTTTGGCAAAGAGGATATCTATTCCATAGATAAAATGACTATTATGGGCACAGATTATGCAAGGTTTAGCCTGTTACATAGAGGGATATCGTACGAAGAACCTGATTACCTTGCAGATTGTTGGCGTAACTATTACAACAACGAAATACTTACCATTGCCCAAGACTTGTGGGCACATTACCATTTTGTTGGAACCACTGGAAGGATTTCAGTATTCTCCACCAAGCCATACTCAGAAGCGGCCATGGATCTCCAATGGATTAATCATAATAATGATCCACGAAGATTCATCACCAAACCTCCTGATTATGAACCATTAAGCTGGTGTGGTGTTTGCAATCAATTCACCACCTTCCATGAACATAATCATAGTCCCCCATCAGAATACTATGATACAGACTAGCCCAGTATCAAGGATTGAAACCCCAAATAAAGGATCCGATAATCCTCTAAGATAAGGTTTTCACTCCTCCCGTTCAGAGTCAGCAGACAAAGCCTCTCCTACCTCATCAGAAGCTTCAGTCAACAAGTGCTAGCTTGACCCATTCCAGGATTCACAAAGATCCTTATAATGGTTCCAACCTGGTCGAAGACTAAGTGTTCCAGTTTCTGCACCGGCTACTATTCATCTACAGTCCAGATCAACTGTACAGGCACAGTACCCGCTCCAGAAGATTCCAGCAGGACTACTATTCAGCAACAGTATGATTGAACAGTACTCCAGAACAGACAAGGGACAAGTCACTATTCATGAACAGTAACAATTACTGTTCACAACAGTGCCCGACAACTTATCACGAGGTTACTATTCACTTTCGGCTGAAAAGACTTTTCACCCACAGTAAAAGTGATTCACCTTCCGTGATTCCAGCAGCATCCAAGGCAGATTGCTAGCTCCAATCAGTTAATCCTACTGCAGATATGGTTCCAGAAGGACAGCAGTCTAACGACAAGTTCTTAGTAACCATCAGCAGGATTAATTTCCAGAAATGGCACTCCAAAGTCAGGATTGTCATCAACAAGGATTTTGAATTTGAGGTTGTTGCCTTAATAGATTCAGGCGCAGATCTCAACTGCATTCAGGAAGGAATCATTCCCTCTAAGTACTTCAGAAAAACCAAAGAAAGGTTAACTTCTGCAAGTGGAGGTAAAATGCAGATTGAATTCAAAATACCCAAAGCTCATGTTTGCCAAGACAATACGTGCTTTAAAACCACATTTGTTCTTGTCAAAAATATGACAGATAAGGTTATCTTAGGAAACCCTTTCATGTGTCTGTTATATCCATTCACCACAGATAGTGAAGGAATCACTACCCATCCATTTGGTCAACCAGTTAAGTTTAAGTTTCTTAGGAGCCCAGAACCTCGAGACATCAGTACTCTCCAGGAAATTGCAGTCTCCAAGACCCTTAACCTTATCCGTACCAAAATTCTTCCATTTATGGTTACTTATAATCAAGCCCAGAACCTTGATTCATTCGTACCCACAATCCCATCTGATAAAGATCATTTCAATCAAGCCAAGAACCTTGATTCATTTGTATCTCTCATTCCATTCACAAATGATGATTTTGTCAGCCCAAATCAGCTCACAAACTTATCAGAATATCCCATATCATTCACCAATGATGACTTTGATCGAATCCCAAACTCATCAAAGGATCCCATTCCATGCATGCATTATAAAATTATTTGTTTTAAGCCACAGCATGTTTTAAACAATAGCATTTTTGAAAAAGAAATTCAAACTATTTGTTTAAACCAATTTTGGCAGGAAAAAGAGCAAATAACTTTTAAAAGCAAACCCCACAGAATGTGGAGGAAATCAGCCCCTTCAAGGGACAAAGGAAAAGCACAGTGCTACCCTCAGCAAACCCCAACAGAGGACCAATCTCCTCAAAAGCATGAAGGTGTATCTTCTAAGGGAAACCTAAGAGGATCAACATCCCTTCAGGATTATGTCCCAGCAAAAGTGACATACTCCAGTTGTGATATGGCTGTTGTTTTGCAGGAAGTTCTAACAGAAGAATTACATTGGAAAGAAGGTGCATATACAGACCTACCATTTTCCATTAAATTCATACTTGATAATTTCCAAGCAGCCTGGACCCTATACAAAAAAGGCCTTTTCCAAAGAACCCTCAAAGCCCTAGAAATCCATCTAGTAAACCTTGAGGCGAGAAATGAAGCCATCACTAGTCAACTCTTTGGCAAAGAGGATATCCATTCCATGGATAAAATGACTATTATGAGCACTGATTATGCAAAGTTTAGCCTTAAGGCTCAAACTGTCCTAAGAAGTGCTATTGCCAACTTGCCCCCAGAAATACAAACTAATATTTTTGGTTGCAAGGCTATGTTCGAATCATTTGATCAATGGTGTGAGCATTTTAAGATTCTTGTCACCATCCACTTCCCTGTTCCTGGTGAAGCAATTATTGATGCTGACAGAATTCTCACTCAGTCCGTTTGGGAACAATACTTTGGGAGCAGTCAAAGAATTTTTGAGAACCGACATCCTTTCCCTGGACTCATCATCAATTATGAAGATGGTTTAGACGATGGAACAGATGAAGGTGTCAGAACCTCAAGTTGGCTTTCCAGAATATATTTCTTGGTGTAACAGATGAATATATTTCTTGCATTATTTTCTTGCATTATAGATCCAGTAGTTCATCACTCCCTGAGCCAATTCCCCAGGAAGATGGAGTTATTAACTCTGAAGAGTATTCGTTATCAGATACAGATCTAAGACTAGGAGATTGGAATATCCCTAGAGTCCCCACAGATTGGATGTTAGATAATGAAAATCATCATCTACAAATCCAGCACCAAACCCATAATCCAGATCTAGATTTTGTCCAACAGCTAGCCGATGGTTCGGTTAGGTTAAGTTTCGACCAATCTAGGTTTAGAACACCAGTCGCCCCACCTTCACCATATAGTGAACATAGCTTTAGATCTCGATCTGATCTAAACCTTCCCCTCAGGCAGCCCCCTATCCCTCTTAGAGATAGACCTGCATCCCAACATAGTTTGTCTAGACCCTTTCAACCTTTTCCCAGATCTAGAAGAGATTTAGGATTAGATCTCCAAGGTGTCCAGACCAAGTCACAGGTTAGCACACCATGCTACACAGCCAGACAAGAATCTGTTGTGGACCAGGAAGAAGAAGGTCAAAAAGAGACTTCACCAACAGGAACTGATATGTTAAATCCATATCAGGAAGAACCACAAGATCCTTTCCAACCAGGAATTGATCCGCAGCTCATGACAATTAGAAAAAACTTCACCCCAGATTTAGTTGCCCTAGGCAAAGAGTTTGAATCTGAAGAAAACAGACTCAAAAGAGAAGCCTATAGAGCCAACCATACTCTGGAACAAAAGAAAGAAGTTTTGGAAAATTGGAAAGAATTCATGAAGGAGATATCCAGCAATGTCCCTTTCTTTGAATACTTTGAAAACCACTTTGAATGGCATAAAAAGTCTTGTGTCATTACCAAAACAAATTGGACCAAAGTTCCAGATAAGGATGCCCCAAGTTCTAGCAACCCAGTAATTGTTAGATCCAGTCATCCACCCCAGGAAGCTATCACTTTTGAACACCGTGGTACAAGTTTAGTTGCCTCACCCTTCAAGATCCAGACTAGTCCTGAAGAACAGGTAGTCAAGAAGGTTCTAGAGCAGAACAACTACACCAACCAGTGTTTAGGAGTCATAGGAAAACAGCTTGATAGGATAGAAGACAGAATAGACAACAAGGTCATCCTCCAACCAGGAAGCCCCAGCAAACCTGTCAAAACCCTAGAGAGACCTCTAGTCAAGCTCCCAACCAATAGGCAACCGAGCCTTAGACCTAAGGACATAACAGCCTTAGAAGCAGTCAACCAAAAGCTTGAAGCACTCGTGAAGAAGGAACCAGTAACCACTTCACCAGTTAGCACTTCAACCCCAGCAGTTGACCCCTGTCTAAATATGTTAGATGTTCCTAAGGACCCAACAGCCTTAGACATCATAGAACAAAAGCTTAAGAACCTTAGCACGAAGCAGGAACAGATTCAGCAGGAACAGATTCCCCCTTCACCTAAGAAAGCTTTGACCAAGCCCAAGGAACTTAGCAAGAAGCAGAGACCAGTCATCTCCCCTTCTCCTAAGAAGAATCCCAAGCTTAGTGTCTTAGACATCCACACAGCATCTAGTAGTTCTAGCAGAACCTCCTCAGAAGTTGAAAAGGAGATAGAACATCTAGAAAACCAGTTTAAGGGTTTACAAGTGAACAAGATGCTTCACCCCAAAGTAACCCCAACCAGCCTGACAAAGAATTGGTATTCCAAACCTACCCCTCCTGACCTTCAGTATGAAGAAAGGAATGTTAGCAACCAGTTCTCAGTCACTTCCGGTAAACTCTATGAGTGGAACATAGATGGTTTATCAGAACAGGAAATCCTAAACAAGGTGCAGCATATAACCATGGTAGCCAATAACTACATCAGTGAAGGACATCCCCATACTGAGGTTGTAGAGCTCATATCTTTAGGATTTACAGGAAAACTTCTGCAGTGGTGGAATAACTGCTTGACAGAAGAGTCAAAAGAAGATATCAAGAATGCTGTCCAAAAGGATGAGGAAGGACTCCCCATCTTTGACACCATTCTAGGAAGGGGAATTCCTGACGGAGTCAATACCTTGATCTATACGATCATAACCCACTTCGTTGGAAAACCCAGCAACATTACCTCTAGGATTTACGACCAGCTGAGTAATCTTAGATGTAAAACCCTTGGAGACTTTAGGTGGTACGAAGATGTGTTTACTACCAGAGTCATGCACAGAAGTGATTGTAACTCTCCATATTGGAAGGAGAAGTTCATCAATGGTTTACCTACCCTTTTCGGACAAAAGGTTAAAGAAACCCTGTGTAACCCTTTAGGTGTCATAGATTATGATAACCTAACCTATGGAGACATCTCTAGCACCATTCGGAGTGAAGGAATGAAGATGTGCAGAGATCTCAAGATCCATAGCAGAGCCAACAAAGGCAAAGCCAAACATGAAGTAGGAGACTTCTGTATTCAATATGGCTTACCTTCAGTTCTTCCCAAAAGAAAGTCCAAGTACAGAGGCAAAGAAACCTCTAAGGATTACCATAGGAAGAAAACTGCAACCAAGTATTATAGAAAGCAGAAGTCCAGCAAGGACAATTTCTATAAGAAAGGAAAATCCAAGTCCACAGGAAAACATATTTCCAAAGAGTCAGGAAAATGTTATAAATGTGGAAAGAAAGGTCATTTCAGCAAAGAGTGTAGAGCTAAGGCCAAATCCCTTATCAATACCCTCATTAGTGACCAACCCAGCAAAGATGAAATCTTTAAGCTCCTAGAGTTAAACCACTCAGATAGTGAAACCTCTAGCAGTGAGATTCGTCAGATCTACCAGTCATCTTCAGAAGCCGATAGGACCTCCTCTAGGTCCTCTAGTGGCCCAGATGAACCCATTACATGCATTGACAGTTGTTGTAGAAACAAGACTCTCAATGTTCTCTCTAAGCAAGAAGAACTACTCTTAGATCTCATAGAACAGATCGAAGATCCAGTAGCCAAAGCCCAGAGACTTAGTGAGTTCAAGAGAATCTTAGTTAGGGAACCCAGTAATCCCAAACCTAAGTTTCAAGAACCCAAAGTTGATTTGGGAAAAATCTACGATAGGTTTACCAAATCCAAGAAGGAAGTTACAGTCAACGACCTTCAAAAAGAAATCAAGGAAACCAAGTCTGAGATTAGAAACCTCAAGAGTGAGTTAACTATTCTTAGAGTTGACCAGAACCTCCTTGATCAAAGAGTTAGGAATCTGGAAAGTACTTCTCATCAAGGCAATGAGGAAGGAACCTCATTACAGAACCCTTCTGATGAAGAAGATGAATCAGTTAATCCTACTGCAGATATGGTTCCAGAAGGACAGCAGTCTAACGACAAGTTCTTAGTAACCATCAGCAGGATTAATTTCCAGAAATGGCACTCCAAAGTCAGGATTGTCATCAACAAGGATTTTGAATTTGAGGTTGTTGCCTTAATAGATTCAGGCGCAGATCTCAACTGCATTCAGGAAGGAATCATTCCCTCTAAGTACTTCAGAAAAACCAAAGAAAGGTTAACTTCTGCAAGTGGAGGTAAAATGCAGATTGAATTCAAAATACCCAAAGCTCATGTTTGCCAAGACAATACGTGCTTTAAAACCACATTTGTTCTTGTCAAAAATATGACAGATAAGGTTATCTTAGGAAACCCTTTCATGTGTCTGTTATATCCATTCACCACAGATAGTGAAGGAATCACTACCCATCCATTTGGTCAGCCAGTTAAGTTTAAGTTTCTTAGGAGCCCTGAACCCCGAGACATCAGTACTCTCCAGGAAATAGCTGTCTCCAAGACCCTTAACCTTATCCAAGCAAAAAATCATCACCTCAAATACCTCCGAGTTGATGTTCAATACAAGAAAATTGAAGAACAATTATCTTGTAAGGCCATCCAAGATGAGATCAGAAAGTTTGAAGAGAAACTTAAGCATGAAGTATGCTCTGATTTACCCACAGCTTTTTGGCATAGAAGAAGGCATGAAGTTGCTCTGCCTTATGTCAAGAATTTCCTAGAAAAGGACATCCCTACCAAAGCTCGACCTATCCAAATGAACCAAGAACTTATGGATACTTGTAGAGCAGAAATAGAGGACCTCCTTAAGAAACAGATCATTAGAAAATCTAGATCACCATGGTCTTGTCCAGCCTTTTATGTTCAAAAAAATGCTGAGATAGAAAGAGGTGTTCCCAGACTTGTCATCAATTACAAGCCCCTTAACAAAGTCTTAGAATGGATAAGATATCCAATTCCAAACAAAAAGGACTTAGTCAATAGGCTTTGTAAGGCAAAGGTTTTCAGTAAGTTCGACATGAAGAGTGGATTTTGGCAGATACAAATCAGAGAGTCTGATAGGTATAAGACAGCCTTTACCACACCCTTTGGACATTATGAATGGAATGTAATGCCCTTTGGTCTCAAAAATGCACCTTCTGAATTCCAAAACATCATGAATGAGATTTTCAATCCATTCTCCAGTCATATTATTGTGTACATCGATGATGTCCTCATATTCTCAGAATCCCTGGACCAACATTGGAAACACCTAAGAGCTTTCCTTTCCACCATCAAGCTCAATGGTCTTGTTGTTTCAGCTCCAAAGATCAAACTGTTCCAAACTAAAGTTCGATTCTTAGGCTTTGATATTTATCATGGAATTATCAAACCCATAGACAGAGCTATCCAGTTTGCAGACAAATTTCCAGACGAAATCCTTGATAGAACCCAACTCCAAAGGTTTCTAGGATCCCTCAATTATATTGCCGATTTCTATCAAAATCTTAGACAGAAATGCAAACCCCTTTTTGATAGACTTCGCACCAATCCCTCCTCTTGGACACCTGCCCATTCTGCAATTGTCCAAGACATCAAAAGATATGTCAAGACACTCCCCTGTTTAGGAATCCCCTCAATCGATTCCTTCAAGATTGTCCAGACTGATGCCTCTAACATAGGTTATGGTGGCATACTCTTACAGCGTGTTAGTCCCACTTCCACAGAACAAATTGTTTGTTACCATTCAGGAATTTGGACTCCCACTCAGATTAATTATAGTACTATAAAGAAAGAGATACTATCTATAGTACTATGCATTTCAAAATTCCAAAGTGATCTTTTGAATCAAAAGTTTTTATTAAGAATTGATTGTAAATCTGCAAAACATGTTTTACAAAACGATGTTCAAAACATTGCATCAAAACAAATTTTTGCACGTTGGCAAGCCATTCTTTCAGTTTTTGATTTTGAAATTGAATTCATAAAAGGAACTCAAAACAGTATCCCTGATTTCCTAACCCGTGAATTCTTGCAGAATCAAGATGTCGGGGAAAAGGCCAGTCCAACCCCCAAAATTACCTAAACAGCAAACTACCACCAGTACCAGTCAGGCAAAGAACCCTCCTGGTCACCAGTTAGTTCCTGTTTCTCCTTCAGCTCTAGCCAATAGGTATGTGGTTTCAACAATCCCGAAACCAAATTACCAAAAACCAGCACATGGCCAAGCCAGTTACAGTTCAGCCCTAGCAGCCCCGCCTCCTAGGATAGTCACCCCTTACACGGTTGATGAACCTTTTGGCCCAGTCATACCCAGAAAGCTTTCCTCCAGTAAGAGACAAGCCTCTCCCTACCATAGGAAACCTTTTGTCCAGCACATCTCTTATATTGAATCCCATCTAGTTCATATAACAGATCCCCTAGCCGTAGCCATGGAAGTTTTACCTTTAGGTTGGCACTTCCTCCCAAAGCACCCAGCAAAGAATATTAATTTCTATAAGAACATACTCATTCAAGAGGACTCTGCTCGAATAGAAAATATTCCAAGCAAAACGAACCCTTCTGAAGTTCTTTATCATAAGTTCATCATTTCAGGTTTCGTCAGTCGCAAAGATTGGGGACAGCATCCCTCTTTGCTCAAAATCCACAAAGATGCAGGCTTCCATTACAGTTATTATGATTACATGGACGCTTTTGAAAAAGTCTTACTATACCAGAACAAGAGCTTTGATCACTCTTGGTTCATCATGTTTGACAAAAAATTTCGTAGCCCAATACCTACATGGTTCCTTAAGTGGTGGGAAATGTTTGGATCAATTCCACAGATCTTCCCAGCACCCCTACAGGATGCCCTCAGGTATTTCAGTTCCAGGTACCAACCATCAGCACATGGTTCCCAGTTTCCAGCCATCCTCCACATGACAGTCATGTACAGGATTCATTGGATAAGTATGTGGAACTACAAGATAAACTCCAATCTCTTGGACAGGGAATTTTCAGTTAAATGGTGGGACACTTTCAGAATCCAAACTGTCCTCACCCAACTTGACCAAGATTTCCCTCAGCCAATCCAGAAGGCAATTCCTTACAATACAAGGTCACAGTCCAGTCTAGACTCCGTCCAGATCACCGGAAAATCTAGCAAAGAATTAAAGGACCTTGCCAAGCAATTGCAGATCCAAGCAGAAGAACTAGAGTCGCAAGAGAAAATCTCTCCGGCCTCTTCAGAAGCCTCAGTCAACAAGTGCCAGTTTGACCCATTCCAGGATTCACAAGATCCTTATGATGGCTACAACCTAGACGAAGATTAAGTGTTCCGGATAGTCCAGATCAACTATTCAGAACAGTTCCAGTTTCCGCACTGGCTACTATTCATCTATAGCAAGATCACTGTACATGCACAGTACCCGCACCCAGAAGATTCCAGCAGGACTACTATTCATCAACAGTCTGATTGAACAGTACTCCAGAACAAGACAAGGGACAAGTCACTATTCATGAATAGTAACAGTTACTATTCACCAACAGTGCCCGACAAACAATCATGAAGTTACTGTACACTTTCGGCTGAAAAGAGTTTTCACCCGAGTTAAAGCACTTTACCTTCCGTGATTCCAGCAGCATCCAAGGCACTCCTTCAGCAGATTGCTAGCTCCCTTCTCCTATATAAGGCAGCTCCCTCTCCAGTCTGAAGCAGGTCCTAAATCACACTTGCACCATAGAAGGTCCAACGATTTAGGGAAATACCTCCTTCTCTTTACTATTTTGTAAACAGATGACTACACCAGTTTATATTTGTAACGCCATCAGAGCTATGGCCTTCACATTTGTAACCTGTAATACCCCCTTCCGCTCCCATTCTTGTTGTACCAGAGCCACAGTAGCCTGTTACACCAAGCAGTCGTAGCTTACCCCCCTTCCGCTCCCATTCTTGTTGTACCAGAGCCACAGTAGCCTGTTACACCAAGCAGTCGTAGCTTACCCCCTTTTGGTATCAGAGCCAAGTTGGCCCGATCGAGTTTGTAAGCTACTTTGTATTTCAATCAAGTTGGTCGGCATTGCCGCCATAGTTATCCTTTATTTTCTTGCATTATGAATATATTCCAAATGTTTTCTCCTACACAGTTAATTATGTTTTACATCTATTTTCTGATAACACTTCCATTACCATTCATTACATTCATTTCCGTTTATATCTTTTCCATCTGTTGTTATTGGTATCTTGATGTTTTCTGGTATAATTGGTAGGCTGAGCCTCCTTCTTTACCTTTCCTTTTATCTTGTTGTGATTATCCATTCTTATTAATCAATTGTTTCCCAGTTACCCTTCTCTTCTTGACTTTGTTTATATCCAGAAAATCTGTTACTCATGTGTACTGTTGAGACATATAAGACCAAAATCTGTGTTGAAAGTAGCCCAGTAAGACCAGACGATCCGAGAGTTCCTGAAAAGTGTTGGTCAGCCCGTGTTAGCCGACGGACAGGCGTTTAGGGTGGTCCCACTGTGGAAATACTGGAAAGAAAGGCACTAAGAGGTTGCGTGCACTGGATTAGGCAGTCGTCCCATTGAACACTCTGTTCCAGATCTAAGGATAGATCCAGAAGATTGAGGTTAAAGGTGATTAGGTTTTGATTGTTTAATTCGAATTTTTAATACAATATGATGAATAGATTGTTTAGAAGTAACTCTTCTACTAGTTATAGATCCAGTAGTTCATCACTCACTGAGCCAATTCCCCAGGAAGATGGAGTTATTAACTCTGAAGAGTATTCGTTATCAGATACAGATCTAAGACTAGGAGATTGGAATATCCCTAGAGTCCCCACTGAACAGATCTACACGCTCTCTTCATGGTCCTTGAAAAAAGCTTTCAAGACAGATTACCATGTTAGAACAATAGAGCAAGTTTATAGTATCAGCAAGGAGTATGAGAAATGCTACTTGTTGCCTTCAAAAACCCTGAAAGCACACAGGAAAGAAGGACACAAATTCCTCCATATAGGTTTAGTCCAGGTTGGTATTAAACCATTGTTTAGAGAAGGTCTAAACTGTTCAATCCTTATGGCCCTTAGAGACACTCGTCATATCAGGTTTGATGACAGTCTTCTAGGCACCATGGAAACCAGTCTTAGTAACGGACCAGTCCATTTCGACTGTTTCCCCAACTTTACAGTAGGTCTTACCTGCCCACATGTCATGAAGACCCTTACTCTCAACCTAAAGACCCACGGTACCCTCATGTTGGAAGGAGTCCAACAGGTTGCCCTGATCTATAGGATTTACTATAAGTGCATGAGAACGAACATGAATGTTCAAGCACTTGATAAGAGAAAGGCAGGAGAAACCACCCTCATCCAGACCAAAGACCCCACATCAAAGATTAAGGTTCCCAGGACCCTTAAATGGTCAGAGGTTACATTCCCTACAGATTGGATTCTAGATAATGAAAATCATCATCTACAAATCCAACACCAGACCCAAAATCCAGATCTAGATTTTGTCCAACAACTAGCCGATGGATCGGTTAGGTTAAGTTTCGACCAATCTAGGTTTAGAACACCAGCCACCCCACCTTCACCATATAGTGAACATAGCTTTAGATCTCGATCTGATCTAAACCTTCCCCTCAGGCAGCCTCCTATCCCTCTTAGTGATAGACCTGCATCCCAGCATAGTTTGTCTAGACCCTTTCAACCTTTTCCCAGATCTAGAAGAGATTTAGGATTAGACCTCCAAGGTGTCCAGACTAAATCCCAGGTTAGCACACCATGCTACACAGCTAAGCCAGACTCACTTGTTGATCAAGATGACAACAATGAGCAAAAGAACCCTTCCCCAACAGGAACGGATATGTTCAACCCTTATCCTCATGACCCTCAGGATCCTTTCCAGCAGGAATCCAGAATAGATCCACAGCTCATGACGATTAGAAAAGACTTCACCCCAGATTTAGTTGCCCTAGGCAAAGAGTTTGAATCTGAAGAAAACAGACTCAAAAGAGAAGCCTATAGAGCCAACCATACTCTGGAACAAAAGAAAGAAGTTTTGGAAAATTGGAAAGAATTCATGAAGGAGATATCCAGCAATGTCCCTTTCTTTGAATACTTTGAAAACCACTTTGAATGGCATAAAAAGTCTTGTGTCATTACCAAAACAAATTGGACCAAAGTTCCAAATAAGGATGCCCCAAGTTCTAGCAACCCAGTAATTGTTAGATCCAGTCATCCACCCCAGGAAGCTATCACTTTTGAACACCGTGGTACAAGTTTAGTTGCCTCACCCTTCAAGATCCAGACTAGTCCTGAAGAACAGGTAGTCAAGAAGGTTCTAGAGCAGAACAACTACACCAACCAGTGTTTAGGAGTCATAGGAAAACAGCTTGATAGGATAGAAGACAGAATAGACAACAAGGTCATCCTCCAACCAGGAAGCCCCAGCAAACCTGTCAAAACCCTAGAGAGACCTCTAGTCAAGCTCCCAACCAATAGGCAACCGAGCCTTAGACCTAAGGACATAACAGCCTTAGAAGCAGTCAACCAAAAGCTTGAAGCACTCGTGAAGAAGGAACCAGTAACCACTTCACCAGTTAGCACTTCAACCCCAACAGTTGACCCCCGTCTAAATGTTTTAGATGAACCTAAGGAACCGACAGCCTTAGACATTGTAGAACAGAAGCTTAAGAACCTTAGCACGAAGCAGGAACAGATTCCCCCTTCGCCTAAGAAAGCTTTGACCAAGCCCAAGGAACTTAGCAAGAAGCAGAGACCAGTCATCTCCCCTTCTCCTAAGAAGAATCCCAAGCTTAGTGTCTTAGACATCCACACAGCATCTAGTAGTTCTAGCAGAACCTCCTCAGAAGTTGAAAAGGAGATAGAACATCTAGAAAACCAGTTTAAGGGTTTACAAGTGAACAAGATGCTTCACCCCAAAGTAACCCCAACCAGCCTGACAAAGAATTGGTATTCCAAACCTACCCCTCCTGACCTTCAGTATGAAGAAAGGAATGTTAGCAACCAGTTCTCAGTCACTTCCGGTAAACTCTATGAGTGGAACATAGATGGTTTATCAGAACAGGAAATCCTAAACAAGGTGCAGCATATAACCATGGTAGCCAATAACTACATCAGTGAAGGACATCCCCATACTGAGGTTGTAGAGCTCATATCTTTAGGATTTACAGGAAAACTTCTGCAGTGGTGGAATAACTGCTTGACAGAAGAGTCAAAAGAAGATATCAAGAATGCTGTCCAAAAGGATGAGGAAGGACTCCCCATCTTTGACACCATTCTAGGAAGAGGAATTCCTGACGGAGTCAATACCTTGATCTATACGATCATAACCCACTTCGTTGGAAAACCCAGCAACATTACCTCTAGGATTTACGACCAGCTGAGTAATCTTAGATGTAAAACCCTTGGAGACTTTAGGTGGTACGAAGATGTGTTTACTACCAGAGTCATGCACAGAAGTGATTGCAACTCTCCATATTGGAAGGAGAAGTTCATCAATGGTTTACCTACCCTTTTCGGACAAAAGGTTAAAGAAACCCTGTGTAACCCTCTAGGTGTCATAGATTATGATAACCTAACCTATGGAGACATCTCTAGCACCATTCGGAGTGAAGGAATGAAGATGTGTAGAGATCTCAAGATCCATAGCAGAGCCAACAAAGGCAAAGCCAAACATGAAGTAGGAGACTTCTGTATACAATATGGCTTACCTTCGGTTCTTCCCAAAAGAAAATCCAAGTACAGAGGCAAGGAAACCTCTAAGGATTACCATAGGAAGAAAACAGCAACCAAATACTATAGAAAACAGAAGTTCAGTAAGGACAATTTCTATAGGAAAGGAAGATCCAAGTCCACAGGAAAACATATTTCCAAAGAATCAGGAAAATGTTATAAATGTGGAAAGAAAGGTCATTTCAGCAAAGAGTGTAGAGCTAAGGCCAAATCCCTTATCAATACCCTCATTAGTGACCAACCCAGCAAAGATGAAATCTTTAAGCTCCTAGAGTTAAACCACTCAGATAGTGAAACCTCTAGCAGTGAGATTCGTCAGATCTACCAGTCATCTTCAGAAGCCGATAGGACCTCCTCTAGTTCCTCTAGTGGCCCAGATGAACCCATTACATGCATTGACAGTTGTTGTAGAAACAAGACTCTCAATGTTCTCTCTAAGCAAGAAGAACTACTCTTAGATCTCATAGAACAGATCGAAGATCCAGTAGCCAAAGCCCAGAGACTTAGTGAGTTCAAGAGAATCTTAGTTAGGGAACCCAGTGAACCCAAACCTAAGCCTCAAGAACCCAAAGTTGATTTGGAGAAAATCTACGATAGGTTTACCAAATCCAAGAAGGAAGTTACAGTCAACGACCTTCAGAAAGAAATCAAGGAAACCAAGTCTGAGATTAGAAACCTCAAGAGTGAGTTAACTATTCTTAGAGTTGACCAGAACCTCCTTGATCAAAGAGTTAGGAATCTGGAAAGTACTTCTCATCAAGGCAATGAGGAAGGAACCTCATTACAGAACCCTTCTGATGAAGAAGATGAATCAGTTAATCCTACTGCAGATATGGTTCTAGAAGGACAGCAGTCTAACGACAAGTTCTTAGTAACCATCAGCAGGATTAATTTCCAAGAATGGCACTCCAAAGTCAGGATTGTCATCAACAAGGATTTTGAATTTGAGGTTGTTGCCTTAATAGATTCAGGCGCAGATCTCAACTGCATTCAGGAAGGAATCATTCCCTCTAAGTACTTCAGAAAAACCAAAGAAAGGTTAACTTCTGCAAGTGGAGGTAAAATGCAGATTGAATTCAAAATACCCAAAGCTCATGTTTGCCAAGACAATACGTGCTTTAAAACCACATTTGTTCTTGTCAAAAATATGACAGATAAGGTTATCTTAGGAAACCCTTTCATGTGTCTGTTATATCCATTCACCACGGATAGTGAAGGAATCACTACCCATCCATTTGGTCAACCAGTTAAGTTTAAGTTTCTTAGGAGCCCAGAACCTCGAGACATCAGTACTCTCCAGGAAATTGCAGTCTCCAAGACCCTTAACCTTATCCGTACCAAAATTCTTCCATTTATGGTTACTTATAATCAAGCCCAGAACCTTGATTCATTCGTACCCACAATCCCATCTGATAAAGATCATTTCAATCAAGCCAAGAACCTTGATTCATTTGTATCTCTCATTCCATTCACAAATGATGATTTTGTCAGCCCAAATCAGCTCACAAACTTATCAGAATATCCCATATCATTCACCAATGATGACTTTGATCGAATCCCAAACTCATCAAAGGATCCCATTCCATGCATGCATTATAAAATTATTTGTTTTAAGCCATAGCATGTTTTAAACAATAGCATTTTTGAAAAAGAAATTCAAACTATTTGTTTAAACCAATTTTGGCAAGAAAAAGAGCAAATAACTTTTAAAAGCAAACCCCACAGAATGTGGAGGAAATCAGCCCCTTCAAGGGACAAAGGAAAAGCACAGTGCTACCCTCAGCAAACCCCAACAGAGGACCAATCTCCTCAAAAGCATGAAGGTGTATCTTCTAAGGGAAACCTCAGAGGATCAACATCCCTTCAGGATTATGTCCCCACAAAAGTGACATACTCCAGTTGTAATATGATTTTCACCTTACATGAAGTTTTGTCAAAAACCCTAAATTTTTATAACGGAGTTCACAGTGAACTACCAAGCCCCATCAGGTTTATTCTTGACAACCTTCAGTGGATTTCTACCCCAGAAAATAGAACTCTCCTCCAAAGAACCCTCAGAAGACTTCAAACCCACTTAGTCAATCTTGAGGAAGGAATCGAGACTTCTATCAGCATTAGAAACCTTAGTCAACTCTTTGGCAAAGAGGAAATCCATTCAATGGATAAAATGACTATCATGAGCACTGACTATGCAAAGTTTAGCCTTAAGGCTCAAACTGTCTTAAGAAGTGCAGTTGCCAACTTGCCACCTGAAATACAGGAATGTATTTTAGATTGCAAGGCAATGTCTGAATCATTTGACCAATGGTTCTTACATTTCAAAAAATTGGTCACAATAAATGTTCCTGACCCTACAGATTCTGATGATTTAGGTGACACCTTGTTACAAGCAGAATGGGAAGAATACTTTGGAGACAGTCTCAAAGTCTATGAAAATAGGCACCCATTCCCAGGGCTTGTTATCAACTATCAAGATCATCCTGAGGAACATTCAGAAAAGGTGGATAGCGATCCCAACTGGTTATCACAGATGTTTGAGTATGGGTTTGTCAGACTCGTCAAAACCACCAGTCATGCTCAAGTTAACCAGCTACCCCAAATCATCCAAAGAGCTGTTGCAAGAATCAATAGCCCTTTTATTGCAATCAGATGCTGGAGCACTCTACCACAGTGGGACAGAGACAATTGGATGAAAGTCCAACCAGCCAACCATCTAGTTTTAGTCTGTGAGGATAATTACTATGGACCATGGTTCGAAGGCAAGACTCGCTTCTCTTACCAACGTCCCCTCAACCTTGCAAATTGTTGGAGGCAATACTTCACCAACCAGATCCCAGAGATAGTCGATGACTTATGGCAACACTACGACCATTTTGGTAACACAGACAGAATCCAAGTCTTTGTTCCCAGGACATATGGAAATGCCATAAATCCATCTCAAAGGACAGAATGTAACAAGCAGGGGAGGATTATTGTTCCCACAACTCCAATTGTTGAACCACTCCTCTATTGTGGCTTCTGCAATATGTATACCTCAGATCAAGAGCATCAATGCTGCTATCCTTTTGACCAAGGAAATAAGGATTGAAACCCTAAATGAAGGATCCGATCGTCTTTCAACAGTCAAGGTTTTCACTCCTCCAGTCCAGAGCCAGCGGCCAGATCCTCCTGCCTCTGTTTAAGTGTTCCGGATAGTCCAGATCAACTATTCAGACCACTATGTAAGCAGTTCTAGTTTCTGCACCGGCTACTATTTATCTACAGTCCAGATCAACTGTACATGCACAGTACCCACTCCAGAAGATTCCAGCAGGACTACTATTCATCAACAGTCTGATTGAACAGTACTATTCATCAACAGTCTGATTGAACAGTACTCCAGAACAGACAAGGGACAAGTCACTATTCATGAACAGTAACAGTTACTGTTCAACAACAGTGCCCGACAACTTATCACGAAGTTACTATTCACTTTCGGCTGAAAAGACTTTTCACCCAAAGTAAAAGTGATTTACCTTCCGTGATTCCAGCAGCATCCAAAGCGCTCCTTCAGCAGATTGCTAGCTCCCTTCTCCTATATAAGGCAGCTCCCTCTCCAGTCTGAAGCAGGTCCTAAATCACACTTGCACCATAGAAGGTCCAACGATTTAGGGAAATACCTCCTTCTCTTTACTATTTTGTAAACAGATGACTACACCAGTTTATATTTGTAACGCCATCAGAGCTATGGCCTTCACATTTGTAACCTGTAATACCCCCTTTAAGTTTACACTTGTAACGCCATAGTCATGGCTTTATCAACTGTACCTCCTTTAAGTTTCCGCACCCTCATGGCCCCAATCGGCCTCTATCTGTAACTTACTAAATCACACTTGCACCATAGAAGGTCCAACGATTTAGGGAAATACCTCCTTCTCTTTACTATTTTGTAAACAGATGACTACACCAGTTTATATTTGTAACGCCATCAGAGCTATGGCCTTCACATTTGTAACCTGTAATACCCCCTTCCGCTCCCATTCTTGTTGTACCAGAGCCACAGTAGCCTGTTACACCAAGCAGTCGTAGCTTACCCCCCTTTTGGTATCAGAGCCAAGTTGGCCGATATTGTGTTTGTAAGTTACTATTTTCATAATCAATCAAGTTGGTCGGCACTGCCGCCATAGTTATCCTTTATTTTCTTGCATTATGAATATATTCCAAATGTTTTCTCCTACACAGTTAATTATGTTTTACATCTATTTTCTGATAACACTTCCATTACCATTCATCTCCGTTTATATCTTTTCCATCTGTTGTTATTGGTATCTTGATGTTTTCTGGTATAATTGGTAGGCTGAGCCTCCTTCTAATCCCCTATTTACCATTCTGTGTTTAATTGTCCCTGTTGTTCAATTATTTCCCAGATACTTGCTTCTTCTTGTTTCTGTGTTTACCCAGAAAATCTGTTGCAGATGTGTACTGTTGAGAGTCGTAAGACCGTGACCTGTACTGTTTATAGCCCAGTAAGACCAGACAGTCCGAGAGTTCCTGAAAAGTGTTGGTCAGCCCGTGTTAGCCGACGGACAGGCGTTTAGGGTGGTCCCACTGTGGAAATACTGGAAGGAAAGGCATTAAGAGGTTATAGTGTACAAGGTTAGGCAAGTTCTCTTTGTTTCACTCTGTTCTAGATCTAAGGAAAGATCCAGGAATTAGAAGTTAAAAGTATTGAGGTTATAGTTGTTTAACTAGGCTTTTAATACAAGATGATGAATAGATTGTTTAGAAGTAACTCTTCTACTAGTTATAGATCCAGTAGTTCATCACTCCCTGAGCCAATTCCCCAGGAAGATGGAGTTATTAACTCTGAAGAGTATTCGTTATCAGATACAGATCTAAGACTAGGAGATTGGAATATCCCTAGAGACCCCACATCAAAGATTAAGGTTCCCAGGACCCTTAGATGGTCAGAGGTTACGTTTCCCACAGATTGGATTTTAGATAATGAGAATCATCATCTACAAATCCAACACCAAACCCAAAATCCAGATCTAGATTTTGTCCAACAACTAGCCGATGGATCGGTTAGGTTGAGTTTCGACCAATCTAGATTTAGAACACCGGTTACCTCACCCTCACCATATAGTGAACTTAGGTTTAGATCCAGATCCGATCTACACCTTCCCCTCAGGCAGCCCCCTATCAGTGATAGACCTGCATCCCAACATAGTTTGTCTAGACCCTTTCAACCTTTTCCCAGATCCAGAAGAGATTTAGGATTAGACCTCCAAGGTGTCCAGACCAAGTCACAGGTTAGCACACCGTGCTACACAGCCAGACAAGAATCTGTTGTGGACCACGAAGAAGACCAAGAAGGTCAAAAAGAGACTTCACCAACAGGAACTGATATGTTAAATCCATATCAGGAAGAACCACAAGATCCTTTCCAACCAGGAATTGATCCGCAGCTCATGACAATTAGAAAAAACTTCACCCCAGATTTAGTTGCCCTAGGCAAAGAGTTTGAATCTGAAGAAAACAGACTCAAAAGAGAAGCCTATAGAGCCAACCATACTCTGGAACAAAAGAAAGAAGTTTTGGAAAATTGGAAAGAATTCATGAAGGAGATATCCAGCAATGTCCCTTTCTTTGAATACTTTGAAAACCACTTTGAATGGCATAAAAAGTCTTGTGTCATTACCAAAACAAATTGGACCAAAGTTCCAGATAAGGATGCCCCAAGTTCTAGCAACCCAGTAATTGTTAGATCCAGTCATCCACCCCAGGAAGCTATCACTTTTGAACACCGTGGTACAAGTTTAGTTGCCTCACCCTTCAAGATCCAGACTAGTCCTGAAGAACAGGTAGTCAAGAAGGTTCTAGAGCAGAACAACTACACCAACCAGTGTTTAGGAGTCATAGGAAAACAGCTTGATAGGATAGAAGACAGAATAGACAACAAGGTCATCCTCCAACCAGGAAGCCCCAGCAAACCTGTCAAAACCCTAGAGAGACCTCTAGTCAAGCTCCCAACCAATAGGCAACCGAGCCTTAGACCTAAGGACATAACAGCCTTAGAAGCAGTCAACCAAAAGCTTGAAGCACTCGTGAAGAAGGAACCAGTAACCACTTCACCAGTTAGCACTTCAACCCCAACAGTTGACCCCCGTCTAAATGTTTTAGATGAACCTAAGGAACCGACAGCCTTAGACATTGTAGAACAGAAGCTTAAGAACCTTAGCACGAAGCAGGAACAGATTCCCCCTTCGCCTAAGAAAGCTTTGACCAAGCCCAAGGAACTTAGCAAGAAGCAGAGACCAGTCATCTCCCCTTCTCCTAAGAAGAATCGCAAGCTTAGTGTCTTAGACATCCACACAGCATCTAGTAGTTCTAGCAGAACCTCCTCAGAAGTTGAAAAGGAGATAGAACATCTAGAAAACCAGTTTAAGGGTTTACAAGTGAACAAGATGCTTCACCCCAAAGTAACCCCAACCAGCCTGACAAAGAATTGGTATTCCAAACCTACCCCTCCTGACCTTCAGTATGAAGAAAGGAATGTTAGCAACCAGTTCTCAGTCACTTCCGGTAAACTCTATGAGTGGAACATAGATGGTTTATCAGAACAGGAAATCCTAAACAAGGTGCAGCATATAACCATGGTAGCCAATAACTACATCAGTGAAGGACATCCCCATACTGAGGTTGTAGAGCTCATATCTTTAGGATTTACAGGAAAACTTCTGCAGTGGTGGAATAACTGCTTGATAGAAGAGTCAAAAGAAGATATCAGGAATGCTGTCCAAAAGGATGAGGAAGGACTCCCCATCTTTGACACCATTCTAGGAAGAGGAATTCCTGACGGAGTCAATACCTTGATCTATACGATCATAACCCACTTCGTTGGAAAACCCAGCAACATTACCTCTAGGATTTACGACCAGCTGAGTAATCTTAGATGTAAAACCCTTGGAGACTTTAGGTGGTACGAAGATGTGTTTACTACCAGAGTCATGCACAGAAGTGATTGTAACTCTCCATATTGGAAGGAGAAGTTCATCAATGGTTTACCTACCCTTTTCGGACAAAAGGTTAAAGAAACCCTGTGTAACCCTTTAGGTGTCATAGATTATGATAACCTAACCTATGGAGACATCTCTAGCACCATTCGGAGTGAAGGAATGAAGATCTGCAGAGATCTCAAGATCCATAGCAGAGCCAACAAAGGCAAAGCCAAACATGAAGTAGGAGACTTCTGTATTCAATATGGCTTACCTTCAGTTCTTCCCAAAAGAAAGTCCAAGTACAGAGGCAAAGAAACCTCTAAGGATTACCATAGGAAGAAAACTGCAACCAAGTATTATAGAAAGCAGAAGTCCAGCAAGGACAATTTCTATAAGAAAGGAAAATCCAAGTCCACAGGAAAACATATTTCCAAAGAGTCAGGAAAATGTTATAAATGTGGAAAGAAAGGTCATTTCAGCAAAGAGTGTAGAGCTAAGGCCAAATCCCTTATCAATACCCTCATTAGTGACCAACCCAGCAAAGATGAAATCTTTAAGCTCCTAGAGTTAAACCACTCAGATAGTGAAACCTCTAGCAGTGAGATTCGTCAGATCTACCAGTCATCTTCAGAAGCCGATAGGACCTCCTCTAGTTCCTTTAGTGGCCCAGATGAACCCATTACATGCATTGACAGTTGTTGTAGAAACAAGACTCTCAATGTTCTCTCTAAGCAAGAAGAACTACTCTTAGATCTCATAGAACAGATCGAAGATCCAGTAGCCAAAGCCCAGAGACTTAGTGAGTTCAAGAGAATCTTAGTTAGGGAACCCAGTGAACCCAAACCTAAGCCTCAAGAACCCAAAGTTGATTTGGAGAAAATCTACGATAGGTTTACCAAATCCAAGAAGGAAGTTACAGTCAACGACCTTCAGAAAGAAATCAAGGAAACCAAGTCTGAGATTAGAAACCTCAAGAGTGAGTTAACTATTCTTAGAGTTGACCAGAACCTCCTTGATCAAAGAGTTAGGAATCTGGAAAGTACTTCTCATCAAGGCAATGAGGAAGGAACCTCATTACAGAACCCTTCTGATGAAGAAGATGAATCAGTTAATCCTACTGCAGATATGGTTCCAGAAGGACAGCAGTCTAACGACAAGTTCTTAGTAACCATCAGCAGGATTAATTTCCAGAAATGGCACTCCAAAGTCAGGATTGTCATAAACAAAGATTTTGAATTTGAGGTTGTTGCCTTAATAGATTCAGGCGCAGATCTCAACTGCATTCAGGAAGGAATCATTCCCTCTAAGTACTTCAGAAAAACCAAAGAAAGGTTAACTTCTGCAAGTGGAGGTAAAATGCAGATTGAATTCAAAATACCCAAAGCTCATGTTTGCCAAGACAATACATGCTTTAAAACCACATTTGTTCTTGTCAAAAATATGACAGATAAGGTTATCTTAGGAAACCCTTTCATGTGTCTGTTATATCCATTCACCACAGATAGTGAAGGAATCACTACCCATCCATTTGGTCAGCCAGTTAAGTTTAAGTTTCTTAGGAGCCCTGAACCCCGAGACATCAGTACTCTCCAGGAAATAGCTGTCTCCAAGACCCTTAACCTTATCCAAGCAAAAAATCATCACCTCAAATACCTCCGAGTTGATGTTCAATACAAGAAAATTGAAGAACAATTATCTTGTAAGGCCATCCAAGATGAGATCAGAAAGTTTGAAGAGAAACTTAAGCATGAAGTATGCTCTGATTTACCCACAGCTTTTTGGCATAGAAGAAGGCATGAAGTTGCTCTGCCTTATGTCAAGAATTTCCTAGAAAAGGACATCCCTACCAAAGCTCGACCTATCCAAATGAACCAAGAACTTATGGATACTTGTAGAGCAGAAATAGAGGACCTCCTTAAGAAACAGATCATTAGAAAATCTAGATCACCATGGTCTTGTCCAGCCTTTTATGTTCAAAAAAATGCTGAGATAGAAAGAGGTGTTCCCAGACTTGTCATCAATTACAAGCCCCTTAACAAGGTCTTAGAATGGATAAGATATCCAATTCCAAACAAAAAGGACTTAGTCAATAGGCTTTGTAAGGCAAAGGTTTTCAGTAAGTTCGACATGAAGAGTGGATTTTGGCAGATACAAATCAGAGAGTCTGATAGGTATAAGACAGCCTTTACCACACCCTTTGGACATTATGAATGGAATGTAATGCCCTTTGGTCTCAAAAATGCACCTTCTGAATTCCAAAACATCATGAATGAGATTTTCAATCCATTCTCCAGTCATATTATTGTGTACATCGATGATGTCAGTAATTCCAAACCTTAGTTAGGGATGTCAGTCATATTATTGAGTTCAAAAGAACCTTAGTTAGGGATGTCAGTAATTCCAAACCTAAGTTTCAAGAACCCAAAGTTGATTTGGAGAAAATCTACGATAGGTTTACCAAATCCAAGAAGGAAGTTACAGTCAACGACCTTCAGAAAGAAATCAAGGAAACCAAGTCTGAGATTAGAAACCTCAAGAGTGAGTTAACTATTCTTAGAGTTGACCAGAACCTCCTTGATCAAAGAGTTAGGAATCTGGAAAGTACTTTTCATCAAGGCAATGAGGAAGGAACCTCATTACAGAACCCTTCTGATGAAGAAGATGAATCAGTTAATCCTACTGCAGATATGGTTCCAGAAGGACAGCAGTCTAACGACAAGTTCTTAGTAACCATCAGCAGGATTAATTTCCAGAAATGGCACTCCAAAGTCAGGATTGTCATCAACAAAGATTTTGAATTTGAGGTTGTTGCCTTAATAGATTCAGGCGCAGATCTCAACTGCATTCAGGAAGGAATCATTCCCTCTAAGTACTTCAGAAAAACCAAAGAAAGGTTAACTTCTGCAAGTGGAGGTAAAATGCAGATTGAATTCAAAATACCCAAAGCCCATGTTTGCCAAGACAATACGTGCTTTAAAACCACATTTGTTCTTGTCAAGAATATGACAGATAAGGTTATCTTAGGAAACCCTTTTATGTGTCTATTATACCCATTCACCACGGATAGTGAAGGAATCACTACCCATCCTTTTGGTCAGCCAGTCAAGTTTAAGTTTCTTCGGAGTCCTGAACCTCGAGACATTAGTACTCTCCAGGAAATTGCAGTCTCCAAAACCCTTAACCTTATCCAAGCCAAAGGTCACCACCTTAAATACCTCCATGGTGATGTTAAATACAAGAGAGTTGAGGAACAACTAACTTGTAAAGATACCCAGGTCTTGATCAGCAAGTTTGAAGAAAAACTTAAGCATGAAGTATGCTCTGATCTACCCACAGCCTTTTGGCATAGAAGAAGGCACGAAGTTGCTCTTCCTTATGTCAAGAATTTCCAAGAAAAGGACATCCCTACCAAAGCTCGACCTATCCAAATGAACCAAGAACTTATGGATACTTGCAGAGCAGAAATAGAGGACCTCCTTAAGAAACAAATCATCAGAAAGTCTAAGTCACCATGGTCTTGTCCAGCCTTTTATGTCCAGAAAAATGCTGAGATAGAAAGAGGTGTTCCCAGACTTGTCATTAACTACAAGCCCCTTAACAAAGTCTTAGAATGGATAAGATATCCAATTCCAAACAAAAAAGACTTAGTCAATAGGCTTAGTAAAGCAGTGGTTTTCAGTAAGTTCGACATGAAGAGTGGATTTTGGCAGATACAAATCAGAGAGTCTGATAGGTATAAGACAGCCTTTACCACACCCTTTGGACATTATGAATGGAATGTAATGCCCTTTGGTCTCAAAAATGCACCTTCTGAATTCCAAAACATCATGAATGAGATTTTCAATCCATTCTCCAGTCATATTATTGTGTACATCGATGATGTCCTCATATTCTCAGAATCCCTGGACCAACATTGGAAACACCTAAGAGCTTTCCTTTCCACCATCAAGCTCAATGGTCTTGTTGTTTCAGCTCCAAAGATCAAACTGTTCCAAACTAAAGTTCGATTCTTAGGCTTTGATATTTATCATGGAATTATCAAACCCATAGACAGAGCTATCCAGTTTGCAGACAAATTTCCAGACGAAATCCTTGATAGAACCCAACTCCAAAGGTTTCTAGGATCCCTCAATTATATTGCCGATTTCTATCAAAATCTTAGACAGAAATGCAAACCCCTTTTTGATAGACTTCGCACCAATCCCTCCTCTTGGACACCTGCCCATTCTGCAATTGTCCAAGACATCAAAAGATATGTCAAGACACTCCCCTGTTTAGGAATCCCCTCAATCGATTCCTTCAAGATTGTCCAGACTGATGCCTCTAACATAGGTTATGGTGGCATACTCTTACAGCGTGTTAGTCCCACTTCCACAGAACAAATTGTTTGTTACCATTCAGGAATTTGGACTCCCACTCAGATTAATTATAGTACTATAAAGAAAGAGATACTATCTATAGTACTATGCATTTCAAAATTCCAAAGTGATCTTTTGAATCAAAAGTTTTTATTAAGAATTGATTGTAAATCTGCAAAACATGTTTTACAAAACGATGTTCAAAACATTGCATCAAAACAAATTTTTGCACGTTGGCAAGCCATTCTTTCAGTTTTTGATTTTGAAATTGAATTCATAAAAGGAACTCAAAACAGTATCCCTGATTTCCTAACCCGTGAATTCTTGCAGAATCAAGATGTCGGGGAAAAGGCCAGTCCAACCCCCAAAATTACCTAAACAGCAAACTACCACCAGTACCAGTCAGGCAAAGAACCCTCCTGGTCACCAGTTAGTTCCTGTTTCTCCTTCAGCTCTAGCCAATAGGTATGTGGTTTCAACAATCCCGAAACCAAATTACCAAAAACCAGCACATGGCCAAGCCAGTTACAGTTCAGCCCTAGCAGCCCCGCCTCCTAGGATAGTCACCCCTTACACGGTTGATGAACCTTTTGGCCCAGTCATACCCAGAAAGCTTTCCTCCAGTAAGAGACAAGCCTCTCCCTACCATAGGAAACCTTTTGTCCAGCACATCTCTTATATTGAATCCCATCTAGTTCATATAACAGATCCCCTAGCCGTAGCCATGGAAGTTTTACCTTTAGGTTGGCACTTCCTCCCAAAGCACCCAGCAAAGAATATTAATTTCTATAAGAACATACTCATTCAAGAGGACTCTGCTCGAATAGAAAATATTCCAAGCAAAACGAACCCTTCTGAAGTTCTTTATCATAAGTTCATCATTTCAGGTTTCGTCAGTCGCAAAGATTGGGGACAGCATCCCTCTTTGCTTAAAATCCACAAAGATGCAGGCTTCCATTACAGTTATTATGATTACATGGACGCTTTTGAAAAAGTCTTACTATACCAGAACAAGAGCTTTGATCACTCTTGGTTCATCATGTTTGACAAAAAATTTCGTAGCCCAATACCTACATGGTTCCTTAAGTGGTGGGAAATGTTTGGATCAATTCCACAGATCTTCCCAGCACCCCTACAGGACGCCCTCAGGTATTTCAGTTCCAGGTACCAACCATCAGCACATGGTTCCCAGTTTCCAGCCATCCTCCACATGACAGTCATGTACAGGATTCATTGGATAAGTATGTGGAACTACAAGATAAACTCCAATCTCTTGGACAGGGAATTTTCAGTTAAATGGTGGGACACTTTCAGAATCCAAACTGTCCTCACCCAACTTGACCAAGATTTCCCTCAGCCAATCCAGAAGGCAATTCCTTACAATACAAGGTCACAGTCCAGTCTAGACTCCGTCCAGATCACCGGAAAATCTAGCAAAGAATTAAAGGACCTTGCCAAGCAATTGCAGATCCAAGCAGAAGAACTAGAGTCGCAAGAGAAAATCTCTCCGGCCTCTTCAGAAGCCTCAGTCAACAAGTGCCAGTTTGACCCATTCCAGGATTCACAAGATCCTTATGATGGCTACAACCTAGACGAAGATTAAGTGTTCCGGATAGTCCAGATCAACTATTCAGAACAGTTCCAGTTTCCGCACTGGCTACTATTCATCTATAGCAAGATCACTGTACATGCACAGTACCCGCACCCAGAAGATTCCAGCAGGACTACTATTCATCAACAGTCTGATTGAACAGTACTCCAGAACAAGACAAGGGACAAGTCACTATTCATGAATAGTAACAGTTACTATTCACCAACAGTGCCCGACAAACAATCATGAAGTTACTGTACACTTTCGGCTGAAAAGAGTTTTCACCCGAGTTAAAGCACTTTACCTTCCGTGATTCCAGCAGCATCCAAGGCACTCCTTCAGCAGATTGCTAGCTCCCTTCTCCTATATAAGGCAGCTCCCTCTCCAGTCTGAAGCAGGTCCTAAATCACACTTGCACCATAGAAGGTCCAACGATTTAGGGAAATACCTCCTTCTCTTTACTATTTTGTAAACAGATGACTACACCAGTTTATATTTGTAACGCCATCAGAGCTATGGCCTTCACATTTGTAACCTGTAATACCCCCTTCCGCTCCCATTCTTGTTGTACCAGAGCCACAGTAGCCTGTTACACCAAGCAGTCGTAACTTACCCCCTTTTGGTATCAGAGCCAAGTTGGCCGATATTGTGTTTGTAAGTTACTATTTTCATAATCAATCAAGTTGGTCGGCACTGCCGCCATAGTTATCCTTTATTTTCTTGCATTATGAATATATTCCAAATATTTTCTCCTATACAGTTAATTATGTTTTACATCTATTTTCTGATAACACTCCCATTACCATTCATTACATTCATCTCCGTTTATATCTTTTCCATCTGTTGTTATTGGTATCTTGATGTTTTCTGGTATAATTGGTAGGCTGAGCCTCCTTCTTTACCTTTCCATTTATCTTGTTGTGATTATCCATTCTTGTTAATCAATTGTTTCCCAGTTATCTTTTTCTTCTTGACTTTGTTTGTATCTAGCAATCTGCCTTGGATGCTGCTGGAATCACGGAAGGTGAATCACTTTTACTGTGGGTGAAAAGTCTTTTCAGCCGAAAGTGAATAGTAACCTCGTGATAAGTTGTCGGGCACTGTTGTGAACAGTAATTGTTACTGTTCATGAATAGTGACTTGTCCCTTGTCTGTTCTGGAGTACTGTTCAATCAGACTGTTGATGAATAGTACTGCTGCTGGAATCTTCTGGAGTGGGTACTGTGCATGTACAGTTGATCTGGACTGTAGATAAATAGTAGCCGGTGCAGAAATTAGAACTGCTTACATAGTGGTCTGAATAGTTGATCTGGACTATCCGGAACACTTAAACAGAGGCAGGAGGATCTGGCCGCTGGCTCTGGACTGGAGGAGTGAAAACCTTGACTGTTGAAAGACGATCGGATCCTTCATTTAGGGTTTCAATCCTTATTTCCTTGGTCAAAAGGATAGCAGCATTGATGCTCTTGATCTGAGGTATACATATTGCAGAAGCCACAATAGAGGAGTGGTTCAACAATTGGAGTTGTGGGAACAATAATCCTCCCCTGCTTGTTACATTCTGTCCTTTGAGATGGATTTATGGCATTTCCATATGTCCTGGGAACAAAGACTTGGATTCTGTCTGTGTTACCAAAATGGTCGTAGTGTTGCCATAAGTCATCGACTATCTCTGGGATCTCGGTTGCGTGCACTGGATTAGGCAGTCGTCCCATTGAACACTCTGTTCCAGGGAGCTAGCAATCTGCCTTGGATGCTGCTGGAATCACGGAAGGGGGGGTAAGCTACGACTGCTTGGTGTAACAGGCTACTGTGGCTCTGGTACAACAAGAATGGGAGCGGAAGGGGGTATTACAGGTTACAAATGTGAAGGCCATAGCTCTGATGGCGTTACAAATATAAACTGGTGTAGTCATCTGTTTACAAAATAGTAAAGAGAAGGAGGTATTTCCCTAAATCGTTGGACCTTCTATGGTGCAAGTGTGATTTAGGACCTGCTTCAGACTGGAGAGGGAGCTGCCTTATATAGGAGAAGGGAGCTAGCAATCTGCCTTGGATGCTGCTGGAATCACGGAAGGTGAATCACTTTTACTGTGGGTGAAAAGTCTTTTCAGCCGAAAGTGAATAGTAACCTCGTGATAAGTTGTCGGGCACTGTTGTGAACAGTAATTGTTACTGTTCATGAATAGTGACTTGTCCCTTGTCTGTTCTGGAGTACTGTTCAATCATACTGTTGCTGAATAGTAGTCCTGCTGGAATCTTCTGGAGCGGGTACTGTGCCTGTACAGTTGATCTGGACTGTAGATGAATAGTAGCCGGTGCAGAAACTGGAACACTTAGTCTTCGACCAGGTTGGAACCATTATAAGGATCTTTGTGAATCCTGGAATGGGTCAAGCTAGCACTTGTTGACTGAAGCTTCTGATGAGGTAGGAGAGGCTTTGTCTGCTGACTCTGAACGGGAGGAGTGAAAACCTTATCTTAGAGGATTATCGGATCCTTTATTTGGGGTTTCAATCCTTGATACTGGGCTAGTCTGTATCATAGTATTCTGATGGGGGACTATGATTATGTTCATGGAAGGTGGTGAATTGATTGCAAACACCACACCAGCTTAATGGTTCATAATCAGGAGGTTTGGTGATGAATCTTCGTGGATCATTATTATGATTAATCCATTGGAGATCCATGGCCGCTTCTGAGTATGGCTTGGTGGAGAATACTGAAATCCTTCCAGTGGTTCCAACAAAATGGTAATGTGCCCACAAGTCTTGGGCAATGGTAAGTATTTCGTTGTTGTAATAGTTACGCCAACAATCTGCAAGGTAATCAGGTTCTTCGTACGATAAGTAAGAATCTCCTTCATGCCAAGGTCCTTGGTAGGTGTAACCATTGATGAGAACAAGGTGTCTGGACGGGGTGACTGTCATCCAATTGTTACCGTCCCATTGTGGGAGGGTACTCCAGCATCTGATGGATACAAATGGACTCCTGATCTTCTTGACAACTTGTTGAATGATCTGAGGGAACTGGTTGACTTGGTCATGGTGTGTTAGTTTAATTAATCTAACAAACCCATATTCGAACATTCTGGAAAGCCAACTTGAGGTTCTGACACCTTCATCTGTTCCATCGTCTAAACCATCTTCATAATTGATGATGAGTCCAGGGAAAGGATGTCGGTTCTCAAAAACTCTTTGACTGCTCCCAAAGTATTGTTCCCAAACGGACTGAGTGAGAATTCTGTCAGCATCAATAATTGCTTCACCAGGAACAGGGAAGTGGATGGTGACAAGAATCTTAAAATGCTCACACCATTGATCAAATGATTCGAACATAGCCTTGCAACCAAAAATATTAGTTTGTATTTCTGGGGGCAAGTTGGCAATAGCACTTCTTAGGACAGTTTGAGCCTTAAGGCTAAACTTTGCATAATCAGTGCTCATAATAGTCATTTTATCCATGGAATGGATATCCTCTTTGCCAAAGAGTTGACTAGTGATGGCTTCATTTCTAGCCTCAAGGTTTACTAGATGGATTTCTAGGGCTTTGAGGGTTCTTTGGAAAAGGCCTTTTTTGTATAGGGTCCAGGCTGCTTGGAAATTATCAAGTATGAATTTAATGGAAAATGGTAGGTCTGTATATGCACCTTCTTTCCAATGTAATTCTTCTGTTAGAACTTCCTGCAAAACAACAGCCATATCACAACTGGAGTATGTCACTTTTGCTGGGACATAATCCTGAAGGGATGTTGATCCTCTTAGGTTTCCCTTAGAAGATACACCTTCATGCTTTTGAGGAGATTGGTCCTCTGTTGGGGTTTGCTGAGGGTAGCACTGTGCTTTCCCTTTGTCCCTTGAAGGGGCTGATTTCCTCCACATTCTGTGGGGTTTGCTTTTAAAAGTTATTTGCTCTTTTTCCTGCCAAAATTGGTTTAAACAAATAGTTTGAATTTCTTTTTCAAAAATGCTATTGTTTAAAACATGCTGTGGCTTAAAACAAATAATTTTATAATGCATGCATGGAATGGGATCCTTTGATGAGTTTGGGATTCGATCAAAGTCATCATTGGTGAATGATATGGGATATTCTGATAAGTTTGTGAGCTGATTTGGGCTGACAAAATCATCATTTGTGAATGGAATGAGAGATACAAATGAATCAAGGTTCTTGGCTTGATTGAAATGATCTTTATCAGATGGGATTGTGGGTACGAATGAATCAAGGTTCTGGGCTTGATTATAAGTAACCATAAATGGAAGAATTTTGGTACGGATAAGGTTAAGGGTCTTGGAGACTGCAATTTCCTGGAGAGTACTGATGTCTCGAGGTTCTGGGCTCCTAAGAAACTTAAACTTAACTGGTTGACCAAATGGATGGGTAGTGATTCCTTCACTATCCGTGGTGAATGGATATAACAGACACATGAAAGGGTTTCCTAAGATAACCTTATCTGTCATATTTTTGACAAGAACAAATGTGGTTTTAAAGCACGTATTGTCTTGGCAAACATGAGCTTTGGGTATTTTGAATTCAATCTGCATTTTACCTCCACTTGCAGAAGTTAACCTTTCTTTGGTTTTTCTGAAGTACTTAGAGGGAATGATTCCTTCCTGAATGCAGTTGAGATCTGCGCCTGAATCTATTAAGGCAACAACCTCAAATTCAAAATCCTTGTTGATGACAATCCTGACTTTGGAGTGCCATTTCTGGAAATTAATCCTGCTGATGGTTACTAAGAACTTGTCGTTAGACTGCTGTCCTTCTGGAACCATATCTGCAGTAGGATTAACTGATTCATCTTCTTCATCAGAAGGGTTCTGTAATGAGGTTCCTTCCTCATTGCCTTGATGAGAAGTACTTTCCAGATTCCTAACTCTTTGATCAAGGAGGTTCTGGTCAACTCTAAGAATAGTTAACTCACTCTTGAGGTTTCTAATCTCAGACTTGGTTTCCTTGATTTCTTTCTGAAGGTCGTTGACTGTAACTTCCTTCTTGGATTTGGTAAACCTATCGTAGATTTTCTCCAAATCAACTTTGGGTTCTTGAAACTTAGGTTTGGAATTACTGACATCCCTAACTAAGGCTCTTTTGAACTCACTGAGTCTCTGGGCTTTAGCTACTGGGTCTTCGATCTGTTCTATGAGATCTAAGAGTAGCTCTTCTTGCTTAGAGAGAACATTGAGAGTTTTGTTTCTACAACAACTATCAATGCATGGAATGGGTTCATCTTGGTCACTAGAGGAACTAGAGGAGGTCCTATAGGGTTCTGAAGATGACTGGTAAATCTGACGAATCTCACTGCTAGAGGTTTCACTATCTGAGTGGTTTAACTCTAGGAGCTTAAAGATTTCATCTTTGCTGGGTTGGTCACTAATGAGGGTATTGATAAGGGATTTGGCCTTAGCTCTACACTCTTTGCTGAAATGACCTTTCTTTCCACATTTATAACATTTTCCTGACTCTTTGGAAATATGTTTTCCTGTGGACTTGGATTTTCCTTTCTTATAGAAATTGTCCTTGCTGGACTTCTGCTTTCTATAATACTTGGTTGCAGTTTTCTTCCTATGGTAATCCTTAGAGGTTTCTTTGCCTCTGTACTTGGACTTTCTTTTGGGAAGAACTGAAGGTAAGCCATATTGAATACAGAAGTCTCCTACTTCATGTTTGGCTTTGCCTTTGTTGGCTCTGCTATGGATCTTGAGATCTCTACACATCTTCATTCCTTCACTCCGAATGGTGCTAGAGATGTCTCCATAGGTTAGGTTATCATAATCTATGACACCTAGAGGGTTACACAGGGTTTCTTTAACCTTTTGTCCGAAAAGGGTAGGTAAACCATTGATGAACTTCTCCTTCCAATATGGAGAGTTGCAATCACTTCTGTGCATGACTCTGGTAGTAAACACATCTTCGTACCACCTAAAGTCTCCAAGGGTTTTACATCTAAGATTACTTAACTGGTCGTAAATCCTAGAGGTAATGTTGCTAGGTTTTCCTACGAAGTGGGTTATGATCGTATAGATCAAGGTATTGACTCCGTCAGGAATTCCTCTTCCTAGAATGGTGTCAAAGATGGGGAGTCCTTCCTCATCCTTTTGGACAGCATTCTTGATATCTTCTTTTGACTCTTCTGTCAAGCAGTTATTCCACCACTGCAGAAGTTTTCCTGTAAATCCTAAAGATATGAGCTCTACAACCTCAGTATGGGGATGTCCTTCACTGATGTAGTTATTGGCTACCATGGTTATATGCTGCACCTTGTTTAGGATTTCCTGTTCTGATAAACCATCTATGTTCCACTCATAGAGTTTACCGGAAGTGACTGAGAACTGGTTGCTAACATTCCTTTCTTCATACTGAAGGTCAGGAGGGGTAGGTTTGGAATACCAATTCTTTGTCAGGCTGGTTGGGGTTACTTTGGGGTGAAGCATCTTGTTCACTTGTAAACCCTTAAACTGGTTTTCTAGATGTTCTATCTCCTTTTCAACTTCTGAGGAGGTTCTGCTAGAACTACTAGATGCTGTGTGGATGTCTAAGACACTAAGCTTGGGATTCTTCTTAGGAGAAGGGGAGATGACTGGTCTCTGCTTCTTGCTAAGTTCCTTGGGCTTGGTCAAAGCTTTCTTAGGCGAAGGGGGAATCTGTTCCTGCTTCGTGCTAAGGTTCTTAAGCTTCTGTTCTACAATGTCTAAGGCTGTCGGTTCCTTAGGTTCATCTAAAACATTTAGACGGGGGTCAACTGTTGGGGTTGAAGTGCTAACTGGTGAAGTGGTTACTGGTTCCTTCTTCACGAGTGCTTCAAGCTTTTGGTTGACTGCTTCTAAGGCTGTTATGTCCTTAGGTCTAAGGCTCGGTTGCCTATTGGTTGGGAGCTTGACTAGAGGTCTCTCTAGGGTTTTGACAGGTTTGCTGGGGCTTCCTGGTTGGAGGATGACCTTGTTGTCTATTCTGTCTTCTATCCTATCAAGCTGTTTTCCTATGACTCCTAAACACTGGTTGGTGTAGTTGTTCTGCTCTAGAACCTTCTTGACTACCTGTTCTTCAGGACTAGTCTGGATCTTGAAGGGTGAGGCAACTAAACTTGTACCACGGTGTTCAAAAGTGATAGCTTCCTGGGGTGGATGACTGGATCTAACAATTACTGGGTTGCTAGAACTTGGGGCATCCTTATCTGGAACTTTGGTCCAATTTGTTTTGGTAATGACACAAGACTTTTTATGCCATTCAAAGTGGTTTTCAAAGTATTCAAAGAAAGGGACATTGCTGGATATCTCCTTCATGAATTCTTTCCAATTTTCCAAAACTTCTTTCTTTTGTTCCAGAGTATGGTTGGCTCTATAGGCTTCTCTTTTGAGTCTGTTTTCTTCAGATTCAAACTCTTTGCCTAGGGCAACTAAATCTGGGGTGAAGTCTTTTCTAATCGTCATGAGCTGTGGATCTATTCTGGATTCCTGCTGGAAAGGATCCTGAGGGTCATGAGGATAAGGGTTGAACATATCCGTTCCTGTTGGGGAAGGGTTCTTTTGCTCATTGTTGTCATCTTGATCAACAAGTGAGTCTGGCTTAGCTGTGTAGCATGGTGTGCTAACCTGGGATTTAGTCTGGACACCTTGGAGGTCTAATCCTAAATCTCTTCTAGATCTGGGAAAAGGTTGAAAGGGTCTAGACAAACTATGCTGGGATGCAGGTCTATCACTAAGAGGGATAGGAGGCTGCCTGAGGGGAAGGTTTAGATCAGATCGAGATCTAAAGCTATGTTCACTATATGGTGAAGGTGGGGTGGCTGGTGTTCTAAACCTAGATTGGTCGAAACTTAACCTAACCGATCCATCGGCTAGTTGTTGGACAAAATCTAGATCTGGATTTTGGGTCTGGTGTTGGATTTGTAGATGATGATTTTCATTATCTAGAATCCAATCTGTAGGGAATGTAACCTCTGACCATTTAAGGGTCCTGGGAACCTTAATCTTTGATGTGGGGTCTTTGGTCTGGATGAGGGTGGTTTCTCCTGCCTTTCTCTTATCAAGTGCTTGAACATTCATGTTCGTTCTCATGCACTTATAGTAAATCCTATAGATCAGGGCAACCTGTTGGACTCCTTCCAACATGAGGGTACCGTGGGTCTTTAGGTTGAGAGTAAGGGTCTTCATGACATGTGGGCAGGTAAGACCTACTGTAAAGTTGGGGAAACAGTCGAAATGGACTGGTCCGTTACTAAGACTGGTTTCCATGGTGCCTAGAAGACTGTCATCAAACCTGATATGACGAGTGTCTCTAAGGGCCATAAGGATTGAACAGTTTAGACCTTCTCTAAACAATGGTTTAATACCAACCTGGACTAAACCTATATGGAGGAATTTGTGTCCTTCTTTCCTGTGTGCTTTCAGGGTTTTTGAAGGCAACAAGTAGCATTTCTCATACTCCTTGCTGATACTATAAACTTGCTCTATTGTTCTAACATGGTAATCTGTCTTGAAAGCCTTTTTCAAGGACCATGAAGAGAGCTTGTAGATCTGTTCTGTGGGGACTCTAGGGATATTCCAATCTCCTAGTCTTAGATCTGTATCTGATAACGAATACTCTTCAGAGTTGATAACTCCATCTTCCTCCTGGGGAATTGGTTCAGGGAGTGATGAACTACTGGATCTATAACTAGTAGAAGAGTTACTTCTAAACAATCTATTCATCATTTTGTATTAAAAGCCTAGTTAAACAACTATAACCTCAATACTTTTAACTTCTAATTCTTGGATCTTTCCTTAGATCTAGAACAGAGTGAAACAAAGAGAACTTGCCTAACCTTGTACACTATAACCTCTTAATGCCTTTCCTTCCAGTATTTCCACAGTGGGACCACCCTAAACGCCTGTCCGTCGGCTAACACGGGCTGACCAACACTTTTCAAGAACTCTCGGATTGTCTGGTCTTACTGGGCTATAAACAGTACGGGTCACGGTCTTATGACTCTCAACAGTACACATCTGCAACAGATTTTCTGGGTAAACACAGAAACAAGAAGAAGCAAGTATCTGGGAAATAATTGAACAACAGGGACAATTAAACATAGAACGATAAACAGAGGGTTAGAAGGAGGCTCAGCCTACCATAAACAGATAATCACTGGTGAGAAGAATAAAGAATGGATAAATGATAATGTTATCAGAAAAGAGATAATAAACATAATGAAAATAATCAAAATAATTTGATAATGCTCAAAGTATATTTGATAACTATGGAGGTTCAACGACACTCCAACTTGATTGAAATTAAACAAGTAACTTACAAACACAATATCGGCCAACTTGGCTCTGATACCAAAAGGGGGGTAAGCTACGACTGCTTGGTGTAACAGGCTACTGTGGCTCTGGTACAACAAGAATGGGAGCGGAAGGGGGTATTACAGGTTACAAATGTGAAGGCCATAGCTCTGATGGCGTTACAAATATAAACTGGTGTAGTCATCTGTTTACAAAATAGTAAAGAGAAGGAGGTATTTCCCTAAATCGTTGGACCTTCTATGGTGCAAGTGTGATTTAGGACCTGCTTCAGACTGGAGAGGGAGCTGCCTTATATAGGAGAAGGGAGCTAGCAATCTGCTGAAGGAGTGCCTTGGATGCTGCTGGAATCACGGAAGGTAAAGTGCTTTAACTCGGGTGAAAACTCTTTTCAGCCGAAAGTGTACAGTAACTTCATGATTGTTTGTCGGGCACTGTTGGTGAATAGTAACTGTTACTATTCATGAATAGTGACTTGTCCCTTGTCTTGTTCTGGAGTACTGTTCAATCAGACTGTTGATGAATAGTAGTCCTGCTGGAATCTTCTGGGTGCGGGTACTGTGCATGTACAGTGATCTTGCTGTAGATGAATAGTAGCCGGGCTTTTGAAGCTGGAACTGATTTACATAGTGGTCTGGATAGTGATTGGGACTATCCGGAACACTTAGTCTGTATCATAGTACTCTGAAGGAGGGCTATGATAATCATGTTCATGGAAGGTGGCGAATTTATTGCAAACACCACACCAATTTAAGGCTTCATATTCTGGTGCTCTGGAAGTGTATCTTCTTGGATCATTGTTGTAATTAATCCAACGAAGTTCCATTGCCGCAATAGAATAGGGTTTGGTGGAAAAGACTGAGATTCTTCCTGTGCTTCCAATGAAATGGTAATCCTTCCATAAATTTCGTGCAACAGCAGGAATTTCATTGGTGAAATAGTTTTTCCAACAATCTGCAAGATCATGAGGATCCTTGAAGGAGAGATAAGAGTCACCCTCATACCAAGGTCCTTGGTGCGTGTAGCCATTAATAAGGACTAGATGCTTGGAAGGGAGGACATTCATCCAGTTGTTGCTGTCCCATTGTGGGAGAGTACTCCAGCATCTGATTGATACAAAAGGACTCTTGATTTTAGCAACAACCTGTTGTATGATTTGTGGGAACTGGCTGATCTGTCCATGGTGAGTTAGTTTGATTAGTCTGATAAAACCATACTCAAACATCTGCGAGATCCAGCTAGAATTTCTGACCACTTCATCTTCATCATCATACCCATCTTCATAATTTACTATGAGGCCGGGGAAAGGATGATGTTTTTCATAGACTCTCTGACTGCTTCCAAAATAGTGATCCCAGAGGGATTGTGCGAGGGCACGATCAACTTCAGTGTCAACATCGCTATCAGTTTCACCGAAGACGGGGAAATGGGTGGTGACTAAGATTCTGAAGTGTTCATTCAATTGGGAAAAAGATTCGAACATAGCCTTGCAAAACAGAATTCTGTTTTGAATATCTGCTGGCAAGTTGGCAACAGCACTTCTTATGGTAGTTTGAACCTTAAGGCTAAACCTTGCATAATCTGTGCCCATAATAGTCATTTTATCTATGGAATAGATATCCTCTTTGCCAAAGAGTTGACTAGCAAATGCATTTCCTTCTTCAAGGTTTACTAGGTGGATTTCTAGGGCTTGAAGGGTTCGTTGGAAACGGTTGTTTCTGTTTAGGTTCCAGGCTGCTTGAAGGTTATCAAGGATAAGTTTAATGGGAGGTGATAGGCACTGGTAAGCACCATATTTCCATTGATGTTTATCTGATAAAACTTCCTGTAAATGAATTATATGGCTACCACTGGAGTATGTCACTTTTGTAGGGACATAATCCTGAAGGGATGTTGTTCCTCTTTGGTTTCCCTTAGAGGAAGCACCTTCATGCATTACAAAAGACTGTCCTGCTGCTAGGAGTCTTTCGTCTTGAGAAAAGTCCTGTTCAGGAGCTTTTCCCTTGTTCCTCTTCTCTGCCGAAGAAGTTGACTTCCTCCACATCTTGGTGGGGCTTATAAAAGGGTTTTGCTTTGTTTCCTGCCAAAATTGGTTTAAACAAATAGTTTGAATTTCTTTTTCAAAAATGCTATTGTTTAAAACATGCTGTGGCTTAAAACAAATACTTTTATAACGCATAAACTGGATGAGATTCTTTGATGAGTTTGTGAGCTGATTTGGGCTGACAAAATCATCATTTGTGAATGGAATGAGAGATACAAATGAATCAAGGTTCTTGGCTTGATTGAAATGATCTTTATCAGATGGGATTGTGGGTACGAATGAATCAAGGTTCTGGGCTTGATTATAAGTAACCATAAATGGAAGAATTTTGGTACGGATAAGGTTAAGGGTCTTGGAGACTGCAATTTCCTGGAGAGTACTGATGTCTCGAGGTTCTGGGCTCCTAAGAAACTTAAACTTAACTGGTTGACCAAATGGATGGGTAGTGATTCCTTCACTATCCGTGGTGAATGGATATAACAGACACATGAAAGGGTTTCCTAAGATAACCTTATCTGTCATATTTTTGACAAGAACAAATGTGGTTTTAAAGCACGTATTGTCTTGGCAAACATGAGCTTTGGGTATTTTGAATTCAATCTGCATTTTACCTCCACTTGCAGAAGTTAACCTTTCTTTGGTTTTTCTGAAGTACTTAGAGGGAATGATTCCTTCCTGAATGCAGTTGAGATCTGCGCCTGAATCTATTAAGGCAACAACCTCAAATTCAAAATCTTTGTTTATGACAATCCTGACTTTGGAGTGCCATTTCTGGAAATTAATCCTGCTGATGGTTACTAAGAACTTGTCGTTAGACTGCTGTCCTTCTGGAACCATATCTGCAGTAGGATTAACTGATTCATCTTCTTCATCAGAAGGGTTCTGTAATGAGGTTCCTTCCTCATTGCCTTGATGAGAAGTACTTTCCAGATTCCTAACTCTTTGATCAAGGAGGTTCTGGTCAACTCTAAGAATAGTTAACTCACTCTTGAGGTTTCTAATCTCAGACTTGGTTTCCTTGATTTCTTTCTGAAGGTCGTTGACTGTAACTTCCTTCTTGGATTTGGTAAACCTATCGTAGATTTTCTCCAAATCAACTTTGGGTTCTTGAAACTTAGGTTTGGAATTACTGACATCCCTAACTAAGGTTCTTTTGAACTCACTGAGTCTCTGGGCTTTAGCTACTGGGTCTTCGATCTGTTCTATGAGATCTAAGAGTAGTTCTTCTTGCTTAGAGAGAACATTGAGAGTCTTGTTTCTACAACAACTGTCAATGCATGTAATGGGTTCATCTGGGCCACTAGAGGAACTAGAGGAGGTCCTATCGGCTTCTGAAGATGACTGGTAGATCTGACGAATCTCACTGCTAGAGGTTTCACTATCTGAGTGGTTTAACTCTAGGAGCTTAAAGATTTCATCTTTGCTGGGTTGGTCACTAATGAGGGTATTGATAAGGGATTTGGCCTTAGCTCTACACTCTTTGCTGAAATGACCTTTCTTTCCACATTTATAACATTTTCCTGACTCTTTGGAAATATGTTTTCCTGTGGACTTGGATTTTCCTTTCTTATAGAAATTGTCCTTGCTGGACTTCTGCTTTCTATAATACTTGGTTGCAGTTTTCTTCCTATGGTAATCCTTAGAGGTTTCTTTGCCTCTGTACTTGGACTTTCTTTTGGGAAGAACTGAAGGTAAGCCATATTGAATACAGAAGTCTCCTACTTCATGTTTGGCTTTGCCTTTGTTGGCTCTGCTATGGATCTTGAGATCTCTGCACATCTTCATTCCTTCACTCCGAATGGTGCTAGAGATGTCTCCATAGGTTAGGTTATCATAATCTATGACACCTAAAGGGTTACACAGGGTTTCTTTAACCTTTTGTCCGAAAAGGGTAGGTAAACCGTTGATGAACTTCTCCTTCCAATATGGAGAGTTACAATCACTTCTGTGCATAACTCGGGTGGTGAACACATCTTCGTACCACCGGAATTCTCCAAGGGTTTTACACCTAAGGTTACTTAACTGATCGTAAATCCTAGATGTAATATTGCTGGGTTTTCCTACGAAGTGTTTCATGATCGTATAGATCAGGGTATTGACTCCGTCAGGGGTACCTCTTCCTAATATGGTGTCAAAGATGGGGAGTCCTTCCTCATCTTTAAGGACAGCATTCTTGATATCTTCTTTTGACTCTTCTGTCAAGCAGTTATTCCACCACTGCAGAAGTTTTCCTGTAAATCCTAAAGATATGAGCTCTACAACCTCAGTATGGGGATGTCCTTCACTGATGTAGTTATTGGCTACCATGGTTATATGCTGCACCTTGTTTAGGATTTCCTGTTCTGATAAACCATCTATGTTCCACTCATAGAGTTTACCGGAAGTGACTGAGAACTGGTTGCTAACATTCCTTTCTTCATACTGAAGGTCAGGAGGGGTAGGTTTGGAATACCAATTCTTTGTCAGGCTGGTTGGGGTTACTTTGGGGTGAAGCATCTTGTTCACTTGTAAACCCTTAAACTGGTTTTCTAGATGTTCTATCTCCTTTTCAACTTCTGAGGAGGTTCTGCTAGGACTACTAGATGCTGTGTGGATGTCTAAGACACTAAGCTTGGGATTCTTCTTAGGAGAAGGGGAGATGACTGGTCTCTGCTTCTTGCTAAGTTCCTTGGGCTTGGTCAAAGCTTTCTTAAGTGAAGGGGGAATCTGTTCCTGCTGAATCTGTTCCTGCTTCGTGCTAAGGTTCTTAAGCTTTTGTTCTATGATGTCTAAGGCTGTCGGTTCCTTAGGTTCATCTAAAACATTTAGACGGGGGTCAACTGTTGGGGTTGAAGTGCTAACTGGTGAAGTGGTTACTGGTTCCTTCTTCACGAGTGCTTCAAGCTTTTGGTTGACTGCTTCTAAGGCTGTTATGTCCTAAGGTCTAAGGCTCGGTTGCCTATTGGTTGGGAGCTTGACTAGAGGTCTCTCTAGGGTTTTGACAGGTTTGCTAGGGTTTCCTGGTTGGGGGATAACCTTGTTATCTATCCTATCTTCTATCCTATCAAGCTGTTTGCCTATTACTCCTAAACACTGGTTGGTGTAGTTGTTTTGCTCTATGACCTTGTTGACTTCTCTTTCTGTAGAGGTCTTAAAGGGAGAGGCAACTACATCACTTGCACCATAGAAGGTCCAACGATTTAGGGAAATACCTCCTTCTCTTTACTATTTTGTAAACAGATGACTACACCAGTTTATATTTGTAACGCCATCAGAGCTATGGCCTTCACATTTGTAACCTGTAATACCCCCTTCCGCTCCCATTCTTGTTGTACCAGAGCCACAGTAGCCTGTTACACCAAGCAGTCGTCAACCAGTTCTCAGTCACTTCCGGTAAACTCTATGAGTGGAACATAGATGGTTTATCAGAACAGGAAATCCTAAACAAGGTGCAGCATATAACCATGGTAGCCAATAACTACATCAGTGAAGGACATCCCCATACTGAGGTTGTAGAGCTCATATCTTTAGGATTTACAGGAAAACTTCTGCAGTGGTGGAATAACTGCTTGACAGAAGAGTCAAAAGAAGATATCAAGAATGCTGTCCAAAAGGATGAGGAAGGACTCCCCATCTTTGACACCATTCTAGGAAGAGGAATTCCTGACGGAGTCAATACCTTGATCTATACGATCATAACCCACTTCGTTGGAAAACCCAGCAACATTACCTCTAGGATTTACGACCAGCTGAGTAATCTTAGATGTAAAACCCTTGGAGACTTTAGGTGGTACGAAGATGTGTTTACTACCAGAGTCATGCACAGAAGTGATTGTAACTCTCCATATTGGAAGGAGAAGTTCATCAATGGTTTACCTACCCTTTTCGGACAAAAGGTTAAAGAAACCCTGTGTAACCCTTTAGGTGTCATAGATTATGATAACCTAACCTATGGAGACATCTCTAGCACCATTCGGAGTGAAGGAATGAAGATGTGCAGAGATCTCAAGATCCATAGCAGAGCCAACAAAGGCAAAGCCAAACATGAAGTAGGAGACTTCTGTATTCAATATGGCTTACCTTCAGTTCTTCCCAAAAGAAAGTCCAAGTACAGAGGCAAAGAAACCTCTAAGGATTACCATAGGAAGAAAACTGCAACCAAGTATTATAGAAAGCAGAAGTCCAGCAAGGACAATTTCTATAAGAAAGGAAAATCCAAGTCCACAGGAAAACATATTTCCAAAGAGTCAGGAAAATGTTATAAATGTGGAAAGAAAGGTCATTTCAGCAAAGAGTGTAGAGCTAAGGCCAAATCCCTTATCAATACCCTCATTAGTGACCAACCCAGCAAAGATGAAATCTTTAAGCTCCTAGAGTTAAACCACTCAGATAGTGAAACCTCTAGCAGTGAGATTCGTCAGATCTACCAGTCATCTTCAGAAGCCGATAGGACCTCCTCTAGTTCCTCTAGTGGCCCAGATGAACCCATTACATGCATTGACAGTTGTTGTAGAAACAAGACTCTCAATGTTCTCTCTAAGCAAGAAGAACTACTCTTAGATCTCATAGAACAGATCGAAGATCCAGTAGCCAAAGCCCAGAGACTTAGTGAGTTCAAGAGAATCTTAGTTAGGGAACCCAGTGAACCCAAACCTAAGCCTCAAGAACCCAAAGTTGATTTGGAGAAAATCTACGATAGGTTTACCAAATCCAAGAAGGAAGTTACAGTCAACGACCTTCAGAAAGAAATCAAGGAAACCAAGTCTGAGATTAGAAACCTCAAGAGTGAGTTAACTATTCTTAGAGTTGACCAGAACCTCCTTGATCAAAGAGTTAGGAATCTGGAAAGTACTTCTCATCAAGGCAATGAGGAAGGAACCTCATTACAGAACCCTTCTGATGAAGAAGATGAATCAATTAATCCTACTGCAGATATGGTTCCAGAAGGACAGCAGTCTAACGACAAGTTCTTAGTAACCATCAGCAGGATTAATTTCCAGAAATGGCACTCCAAAGTCAGGATTGTCATCAACAAGGATTTTGAATTTGAGGTTGTTGCCTTAATAGATTCAGGCGCAGATCTCAACTGCATTCAGGAAGGAATCATTCCCTCTAAGTACTTCAGAAAAACCAAAGAAAGGTTAACTTCTGCAAGTGGAGGTAAAATGCAGATTGAATTCAAAATACCCAAAGCTCATGTTTGCCAAGACAATACGTGCTTTAAAACCACATTTGTTCTTGTCAAGAATATGACAGACAAGGTTATTTTAGGAAACCCTTTCATGTGTCTGTTATATCCATTCACCACGGATAGTGAAGGAATCACTACCCATCCATTTGGTCAGCCAGTTAAGTTGGGCGGCAATGCCGACCAACTTGGTACCAACAAGTAACCATAAATGGAATATGACAGTCGTAGCTTACCCCCCTTTTGGTATCAGAGCCAAGTTGGCCCGATTGAGTTTGTAAGTTACTTTGTATTTCAATCAAGTTGGTCGGCATTGCCGCCATAGTTATCCTTTATTTTCTTGCATTATGAATATATTCCAAATGTTTTCTCCTACACAGTTAATTATGTTTTACATCTATTTTCTGATAACACTTCCATTACCATTCATTACATTCATCTCCGTTTATATCTTTTCCATCTGTTGTTATTGGTATCTTGATGTTTTCTGGTATAATTGGTAGGCTGAGCCTCCTTCTTTACCTTTCCTTTTATCTTGTTGTGATTATCCATTCTTATTAATCAATTGTTTCCCAGTTACCCTTCTCTTCTTGACTTTGTTTATATCCAGAAAATCTGTTACTCATGTGTACTGTTGAGACATATAAGACCAAAATCTGTGTTGAAAGTAGCCCAGTAAGACCAGACGATCCGAGAGTTCCTGAAAAGTGTTGGTCAGCCCGTGTTAGCCGACGGATAGGCGTTTAGGGTGGTCCCACTGTGGAAATACTGGAAAGAAAGGCACTAAGAGGTTGCGTGCACTGGATTAGGCAGTCGTCCCATTGAACACTCTGTTCCAGATCTAAGGATAGATCCAGAAGATTGAGGTTAAAGGTGATTAGGTTTTGATTGTTTAATTCGAATTTTTAATACAAGATGATGAATAGATTGTTTAGAAGTAACTCTTCTACTAGTTATAGATCCAGTAGTTCATCACTCCCTGAGCCAATTCCCCAGGAAGATGGAGTTATTAACTCTGAAGAGTATTCGTTATCAGATACAGATCTAAGACTAGGAGATTGGAATATCCCTAGAGTCCCCACTGAACAGATCTACAAGCTCTCTTCATGGTCCTTGAAAAAGGCTTTCAAGACAGATTACCATGTTAGAACAATAGAGCAAGTTTATAGTATCAGCAAGGAGTATGAGAAATGCTAATTGTTGCCTTCAAAAACCCTGAAAGCACACAGGAAAGAAGGACACAAATTCCTCCATATAGGTTTAGTCCAGGTTGGTATTAAACCATTGTTTAGAGAAGGTCTAAACTGTTCAATCCTTATGGCCCTTAGAGACACTCGTCATATCAGGTTTGATGACAGTCTTCTAGGCACCATGGAAACCAGTCTTAGTAACGGACCAGTCCATTTCGACTGTTTCCCCAACTTTACAGTAGGTCTTACCTGCCCACATGTCATGAAGACCCTTACTCTCAACCTAAAGACCCACGGTACCCTCATGTTGGAAGGAGTCCAACAGGTTGCCCTGATCTATAGGATTTACTATAAGTGCATGAGAACGAACATGAATGTTCAAGCACTTGATAAGAGAAAGGCAGGAGAAACCACCCTCATCCAGACCAAAGACCCCACATCAAAGATTAAGGTTCCCAGGACCCTTAAATGGTCAGAGGTTACATTCCCTACAGATTGGATTCTAGATAATGAAAATCATCATCTACAAATCCAACACCAGACCCAAAATCCAGATCTAGATTTTGTCCAACAACTAGCCGATGGATCGGTTAGGTTAAGTTTCGACCAATCTAGGTTTAGAACACCAGCCACCCCACCTTCACCATATAGTGAACATAGCTTTAGATCTCGATCTGATCTAAACCTTCCCCTCAGGCAGCCTCCTATCCCTCTTAGTGATAGACCTGCATCCCAGCATAGTTTGTCTAGACCCTTTCAACCTTTTCCCAGATCTAGAAGAGATTTAGGATTAGACCTCCAAGGTGTCCAGACTAAATCCCAGGTTAGCACACCATGCTACACAGCTAAGCCAGACTCACTTGTTGATCAAGATGACAACAATGAGCAAAAGAACCCTTCCCCAACAGGAACGGATATGTTCAACCCTTATCCTCATGACCCTCAGGATCCTTTCCAGCAGGAATCCAGAATAGATCCACAGCTCATGACGATTAGAAAAGACTTCACCCCAGATTTAGTTGCCCTAGGCAAAGAGTTTGAATCTGAAGAAAACAGACTCAAAAGAGAAGCCTATAGAGCCAACCATACTCTGGAACAAAAGAAAGAAGTTTTGGAAAATTGGAAAGAATTCATGAAGGAGATATCCAGCAATGTCCCTTTCTTTGAATACTTTGAAAACCACTTTGAATGGCATAAAAAGTCTTGTGTCATTACCAAAACAAATTGGACCAAAGTTCCAGATAAGGATGCCCCAAGTTCTAGCAACCCAGTAATTGTTAGATCCAGTCATCCACCCCAGGAAGCTATCACTTTTGAACACCGTGGTACAAGTTTAGTTGCCTCACCCTTCAAGATCCAGACTAGTCCTGAAGAACAGGTAGTCAAGAAGGTTCTAGAGCAGAACAACTACACCAACCAGTGTTTAGGAGTCATAGGAAAACAGCTTGATAGGATAGAAGACAGAATAGACAACAAGGTCATCCTCCAACCAGGAAGCCCCAGCAAACCTGTCAAAACCCTAGAGAGACCTCTAGTCAAGCTCCCAACCAATAGGCAACCGAGCCTTAGACCTAAGGACATAACAGCCTTAGAAGCAGTCAACCAAAAGCTTGAAGCACTCGTGAAGAAGGAACCAGTAACCACTTCACCAGTTAGCACTTCAACCCCAACAGTTGACCCCCGTCTAAATGTTTTAGATGAACCTAAGGAACCGACAGCCTTAGACATTGTAGAACAGAAGCTTAAGAACCTTAGCACGAAGCAGGAACAGATTCCCCCTTCGCCTAAGAAAGCTTTGACCAAGCCCAAGGAACTTAGCAAGAAGCAGAGACCAGTCACCTCCCCTTCTCCTAAGAAGAATCCCAAGCTTAGTGTCTTAGACATCCACACAGCATCTAGTAGTTCTAGCAGAACCTCCTCAGAAGTTGAAAAGGAGATAGAACATCTAGAAAACCAGTTTAAGGGTTTACAAGTGAACAAGATGCTTCACCCCAAAGTAACCCCAACCAGCCTGACAAAGAATTGGTATTCCAAACCTACCCCTCCTGACCTTCAGTATGAAGAAAGGAATGTTAGCAACCAGTTCTCAGTCACTTCCGGTAAACTCTATGAGTGGAACATAGATGGTTTATCAGAACAGGAAATCCTAAACAAGGTGCAGCATATAACCATGGTAGCCAATAACTACATCAGTGAAGGACATCCCCATACTGAGGTTGTAGAGCTCATATCTTTAGGATTTACAGGAAAACTTCTGCAGTGGTGGAATAACTGCTTGACAGAAGAGTCAAAAGAAGATATCAAGAATGCTGTCCAAAAGGATGAGGAAGGACTCCCCATCTTTGACACCATTCTAGGAAGAGGAATTCCTGACGGAGTCAATACCTTGATCTATACGATCATAACCCACTTCGTTGGAAAACCCAGCAACATTACCTCTAGGATTTACGACCAGCTGAGTAATCTTAGATGTAAAACCCTTGGAGACTTTAGGTGGTACGAAGATGTGTTTACTACCAGAGTCATGCACAGAAGTGATTGTAACTCTCCATATTGGAAGGAGAAGTTCATCAATGGTTTACCTACCCTTTTCGGACAAAAGGTTAAAGAAACCCTGTGTAACCCTTTAGGTGTCATAGATTATGATAACCTAACCTATGGAGACATCTCTAGCACCATTCGAAGTGAAGGAATGAAGATGTGCAGAGAACTCAAGATCCATAGCAGAGCCAACAAAGGCAAAGCCAAACATGAAGTAGGAGACTTCTGTATTCAATATGGCTTACCTTCAGTTCTTCCCAAAAGAAAGTCCAAGTACAGAGGCAAAGAAACCTCTAAGGATTACCATAGGAAGAAAACTGCAACCAAGTATTATAGAAAGCAGAAGTCCAGCAAGGACAATTTCTATAAGAAAGGAAAATCCAAGTCCACAGGAAAACATATTTCCAAAGAGTCAGGAAAATGTTATAAATGTGGAAAGAAAGGTCATTTCAGCAAAGAGTGTAGAGCTAAGGCCAAATCCCTTATCAATACCCTCATTAGTGACCAACCCAGCAAAGATGAAATCTTTAAGCTCCTAGAGTTAAACCACTCAGATAGTGAAACCTCTAGCAGTGAGATTCGTCAGATCTACCAGTCATCTTCAGAAGCCGATAGGACCTCCTCTAGTTCCTCTAGTGGCCCAGATGAACCTATTCCATGCATTGACAGTTGTTGCAGAAACAAGACTATCAATGTTCTCTCTAAGCAAGAAGAGCTGCTTCTAGATCTCATAGAACAGATCGAAGACCCAGTAGCTAAAGCCCAGAGACTCAGTGAGTTCAAAAGAACCTTAGTTAGGGATGTCAGTAATTCCAAACCTAAGTTTCATGAACCCAAAGTTGATTTGGAGAAAATCTACGATAGGTTTACCAAATCCAAGAAGGAAGTTACAGTCAACGACCTTCAGAAAGAAATCAAGGAAACCAAGTCTGAGATTAGAAACCTCAAGAGTGAGTTAACTATTCTTAGAGTTGACCAGAACCTCCTTGATCAAAGAGTTAGGAATCTGGAAAGTACTTCTCATCAAGGCAATGAGGAAGGAACCTCATTACAGAACCCTTCTGATGAAGAAGATGAATCAGTTAATCCTACTGCAGATATGGTTCCAGAAGGACAGCAGTCTAACGACAAGTTCTTAGTAACCATCAGCAGGATTAATTTCCAGAAATGGCACTCCAAAGTCAGGATTGTCATCAACAAAGATTTTGAATTTGAGGTTGTTGCCTTAATAGATTCAGGCGCCGATCTCAACTGCATTCAGGAAGGAATCATTCCCTCTAAGTACTTCAGAAAAACCAAGGAAAGGTTAACTTCTGCAAGTGGAGGTAAAATGCAGATTGAATTCAAAATACCCAAAGCTCATGTTTGCCAAGACAATACGTGCTTTAAAACCACATTTGTTCTTGTCAAGAATATGACAGACAAGGTTATTTTAGGAAACCCTTTCATGTGTCTGTTATATCCATTCACCACGGATAGTGAAGGAATCACTACCCATCCATTTGGTCAGCCAGTTAAGTTTAAGTTTCTTAGGAGCCCAGAACCTCGAGACATCAGTACTCTCCAGGAAATTGCAGTCTCCAAGACCCTTAACCTTATCCGTACCAAAATTCTTCCATTTATGGTTACTTATAATCAAGCCCAGAACCTTGATTCATTCGTACCCACAATCCCATCTGATAAAGATCATTTCAATCAAGCCAAGAACCTTGATTCATTTGTATCTCTCATTCCATTCACAAATGATGATTTTGTCAGCCCAAATCAGCTCACAAACTTATCAGAATATCCCATATCATTCACCAATGATGACTTTGATCGAATCCCAAACTCATCAAAGGATCCCATTCCATGCATGCATTATAAAATTATTTGTTTTAAGCCACAGCATGTTTTAAACAATAGCATTTTTGAAAAAGAAATTCAAACTATTTGTTTAAACCAATTTTGGCAGGAAAAAGAGCAAATAACTTTTAAAAGCAAACCCCACAGAATGTGGAGGAAATCAGCCCCTTCAAGGGACAAAGGGAAAGCACAGTGCTACCCTCAGCAAACCCCAACAGAGGACCAATCTCCTCAAAAGCATGAAGGTGTATCTTCTAAGGGAAACCTCAGAGGATCAACATCCCTTCAGGATTATGTCCCAGCAAAAGTGACATACTCCAGTTGTGATATGGCTGTTGTTTTGCAGGAAGTTCTAACAGAAGAATTACATTGGAAAGAAGGTGCATATACAGACCTACCATTTTCCATTAAATTCATACTTGATAATTTCCAAGCAGCCTGGACCCTATACAAAAAAGGCCTTTTCCAAAGAACCCTCAAAGCCCTAGAAATCCATCTAGTAAACCTTGAGGCGAGAAATGAAGCCATCACTAGTCAACTCTTTGGCAAAGAGGATATCCATTCCATGGATAAAATGACTATTATGAGCACTGATTATGCAAAGTTTAGCCTTAAGGCTCAAACTGTCCTAAGAAGTGCTATTGCCAACTTGCCCCCAGAAATACAAACTAATATTTTTGGTTGCAAGGCTATGTTCGAATCATTTGATCAATGGTGTGAGCATTTTAAGATTCTTGTCACCATCCACTTCCCTGTTCCTGGTGAAGCAATTATTGATGCTGACAGAATTCTCACTCAGTCCGTTTGGGAACAATACTTTGGGAGCAGTCAAAGAGTTTTTGAGAACCGACATCCTTTCCCTGGACTCATCATCAATTATGAAGATGGTTTAGACGATGGAACAGATGAAGGTGTCAGAACCTCAAGTTGGCTTTCCAGAATGTTCGAATATGGGTTTGTTAGATTAATTAAACTAACACACCATGACCAAGTCAACCAGTTCCCTCAGATCATTCAACAAGTTGTCAAGAAGATCAGGAGTCCATTTGTATCCATCAGATGCTGGAGTACCCTCCCACAATGGGACGGTAACAATTGGATGACAGTCACCCCGTCCAGACACCTTGTTCTCATCAATGGTTACACCTACCAAGGACCTTGGCATGAAGGAGATTCTTACTTATCGTACGAAGAACCTGATTACCTTGCAGATTGTTGGCGTAACTATTACAACAACGAAATACTTACCATTGCCCAAGACTTGTGGTCACATTACCATTTTGTTGGAACCACTGGAAGGATTTCAGTATTCTCCACCAAGCCATACTCAGAAGCGGCCATGGATCTCCAATGGATTAATCATAATAATGATCCACGAAGATTCATCACCAAACCTCCTGATTATGAACCATTAAGCTGGTGTGGTGTTTGCAATCAATTCACCACCTTCCATGAACATAATCATAGTCCCCCATCAGAATACTATGATACAGACTAGCCCAGTATCAAGGATTGAAACCCCAAATAAAGGATCCGATAATCCTCTAAGATAAGGTTTTCACTCCTCCCGTTCAGAGTCAGCAGACAAAGCCTCTCCTACCTCATCAGAAGCTTCAGTCAACAAGTGCTAGCTTGACCCATTCCAGGATTCACAAAGATCCTTATAATGGTTCCAACCTGGTCGAAGACTAAGTGTTCCAGTTTCTGCACCGGCTACTATTCATCTACAGTCCAGATCAACTGTACAGGCACAGTACCCGCTCCAGAAGATTCCAGCAGGACTACTATTCAGCAACAGTATGATTGAACAGTACTCCAGAACAGACAAGGGACAAGTCACTATTCATGAACAGTAACAATTACTGTTCACAACAGTGCCCGACAACTTATCACGAGGTTACTATTCACTTTCGGCTGAAAAGACTTTTCACCCACAGTAAAAGTGATTCACCTTCCGTGATTCCAGCAGCATCCAAGGCAGATTGCTAGCTCCCTTCTCCTATATAAGGCAGCTCCCTCTCCAGTCTGAAGCAGGTCCTAAATCACACTTGCACCATAGAAGGTCCAACGATTTAGGGAAATACCTCCTTCTCTTTACTATTTTGTAAACAGATGACTACACCAGTTTATATTTGTAACGCCATCAGAGCTATGGCCTTCACATTTGTAACCTGTAATACCCCCTTCCGCTCCCATTCTTGTTGTACCAGAGCCACAGTAGCCTGTTACACCAAGCAGTCGTAGCTTACCCCCTTTTGGTATCAGAGCCAGATTTTGGTCTTATATGTCTCAACAGTACACATGAGTAACAGATTTTCTGGATATAAACAAAGTCAAGAAGAGAAGGGTAACTGGGAAACAATTGATTAATAAGAATGGATAATCACAACAAGATAAAAGGAAAGGTAAAGAAGGAGGCTCAGCCTACCAATTATACCAGAAAACATCAAGATACCAATAACAACAGATGGAAAAGATATAAACGGAAATGAATGTAATGAATGGTAATGGAAGTGTTATCAGAAAATAGATGTAAAACATAATTAACTGTGTAGGAGAAAACATTTGGAATATATTCATAATGCAAGAAAATAAAGGATAACTATGGCGGCAATGCCGACCAACGACACTCCAAGACCCTTAACCTTATCCGTACCAAAATTCTTCCATTTATGGTTACTTATAATCAAGCCCAGAACCTTGATTCATTCGTACCCACAATCCCATCTGATAAAGATCATTTCAATCAAGCCAAGAACCTTGATTCATTTGTATCTCTCATTCCATTCACAAATGATGATTTTGTCAGCCCAAATCAGCTCACAAACTTATCAGAATATCCCATATCATTCACCAATGATGACTTTGATCGAATCCCAAACTCATCAAAGGATCCCATTCCATGCATGCATTATAAAATTATTTGTTTTAAGCCACAGCATGTTTTAAACAATAGCATTTTTGAAAAAGAAATTCAAACTATTTGTTTAAACCAATTTTGGCAGGAAAAAGAGCAAATAACTTTTAAAAGCAAACCCCACAGAATGTGGAGGAAATCAGCCCCTTCAAGGGACAAAGGGAAAGCACAGTGCTACCCTCAGCAAACCCCAACAGAGGACCAATCTCCTCAAAAGCATGAAGGTGTATCTTCTAAGGGAAACCTCAGAGGATCAACATCCCTTCAGGATTATGTCCCCACAAAAGTGACATACTCCAGTTGTAATATGATTTTCACCTTACATGAAGTTTTGTCAAAAACCCTAAATTTTTATAACGGAGTTCACAGTGAACTACCAAGCCCCATCAGGTTTATTCTTGACAACCTTCAGTGGATTTCTACCCCAGAAAATAGAACTCTCCTCCAAAGAACCCTCAGAAGACTTCAAACCCACTTAGTCAATCTTGAGGAAGGAATCGAGACTTCTATCAGCATTAGAAACCTTAGTCAACTCTTTGGCAAAGAGGAAATCCATTCAATGGATAAAATGACTATCATGAGCACTGACTATGCAAAGTTTAGCCTTAAGGCTCAAACTGTCTTAAGAAGTGCAGTTGCCAACTTGCCACCTGAAATACAGGAATGTATTTTAGATTGCAAGGCAATGTCTGAATCATTTGACCAATGGTTCTTACATTTCAAAAAATTGGTCACAATAAATGTTCCTGACCCTACAGATTCTGATGACTTAGGTGACACCTTGTTACAAGCAGAATGGGAAGAATACTTTGGAGACAGTCTCAAAGTCTATGAAAATAGGCACCCATTCCCAGGGCTTGTTATCAACTATCAAGATCATCCTGAGGAACATTCAGAAAAGGTGGATAGCGATCCCAACTGGTTATCACAGATGTTTGAGTATGGGTTTGTCAGACTCGTCAAAACCACCAGTCATGCTCAAGTTAACCAGCTACCCCAAATCATCCAAAGAGCTGTTGCAAGAATCAATAGCCCTTTTATTGCAATCAGATGCTGGAGCACTCTACCACAGTGGGACAGAGACAATTGGATGAAAGTCCAACCAGCCAACCATCTAGTTTTAGTCTGTGAGGATAATTACTATGGACCATGGTTCGAAGGCAAGACTCGCTTCTCTTACCAACGTCCCCTCAACCTTGCAAATTGTTGGAGGCAATACTTCACCAACCAGATCCCAGAGATAGTCGATGACAAGGAATCACTACCCATCCATTTGGTCAGCCAGTTAAGTTTAAGTTTCTTAGGAGCCCAGAACCTCGAGACATCAGTACTCTCCAGGAAATTGCAGTCGATGACGATCCGAGAGTTCCTGAAAAGTGTTGGTCAGCCCGTGTTAGCCGACGGACAGGCGTTTAGGGTGGTCCCACTGTGGAAATACTGGAAAGAAAGGCACTAAGAGGTTGCGTGCACTGGATTAGGCAGTCGTCCCATTGAACACTCTGTTCCAGATCTAAGGATAGATCCAGAAGATTGAGGTTAAAGGTGATTAGGTTTTGATTGTTTAATTCGAATTTTTAATACAATATGATGAATAGATTGTTTAGAAGTAACTCTTCTACTAGTTATAGATCCAGTAGTTCATCACTCCCTGAGCCAATTCCCCAGGAAGATGGAGTTATTAACTCTGAAGAGTATTCGTTATCAGATACAGATCTAAGACTAGGAGATTGGAATATCCCTAGAGTCCCCACAGATTGGATGTTAGATAATGAAAAAATCATCATCTACAAATCCAGCACCAAACCCATAATCCAGATCTAGATTTTGTCCAACAGCTAGCCGATGGTTCGGTTAGGTTAAGTTTCGACCAATCTAGGTTTAGAACACCAGTCGCCCCACCTTCACCATATAGTGAACATAGCTTTAGATCTCGATCTGATCTAAACCTTCCCCTCAGGCAGCCCCCTATCCCTCTTAGAGATAGACCTGCATCCCAACATAGTTTGTCTAGACCCTTTCAACCTTTTCCCAGATCTAGAAGAGATTTAGGATTAGATCTCCAAGGTGTCCAGACCAAGTCACAGGTTAGCACACCATGCTACACAGCCAGACAAGAATCTGTTGTGGACCAGGAAGAAGAAGGTCAAAAAGAGACTTCACCAACAGGAACTGATATGTTAAATCCATATCAGGAAGAACCACAAGATCCTTTCCAACCAGGAATTGATCCGCAGCTCATGACAATTAGAAAAAACTTCACCCCAGATTTAGTTGCCCTAGGCAAAGAGTTTGAATCTGAAGAAAACAGACTCAAAAGAGAAGCCTATAGAGCCAACCATACTCTGGAACAAAAGAAAGAAGTTTTGGAAAATTGGAAAGAATTCATGAAGGAGATATCCAGCAATGTCCCTTTCTTTGAATACTTTGAAAACCACTTTGAATGGCATAAAAAGTCTTGTGTCATTACCAAAACAAATTGGACCAAAGTTCCAGATAAGGATGCCCCAAGTTCTAGCAACCCAGTAATTGTTAGATCCAGTCATCCACCCCAGGAAGCTATCACTTTTGAACACCGTGGTACAAGTTTAGTTGCCTCACCCTTCAAGATCCAGACTAGTCCTGAAGAACAGGTAGTCAAGAAGGTTCTAGAGCAGAACAACTACACCAACCAGTGTTTAGGAGTCATAGGAAAACAGCTTGATAGGATAGAAGACAGAATAGACAACAAGGTCATCCTCCAACCAGGAAGCCCCAGCAAACCTGTCAAAACCCTAGAGAGACCTCTAGTCAAGCTCCCAACCAATAGGCAACCGAGCCTTAGACCTAAGGACATAACAGCCTTAGAAGCAGTCAACCAAAAGCTTGAAGCACTCGTGAAGAAGGAACCAGTAACCACTTCACCAGTTAGCACTTCAACCCCAACAGTTGACCCCCGTCTAAATGTTTTAGATGAACCTAAGGAACCGACAGCCTTAGACATTGTAGAACAGAAGCTTAAGAACCTTAGCACGAAGCAGGAACAGATTCCCCCTTCGCCTAAGAAAGCTTTGACCAAGCCCAAGGAACTTAGCAAGAAGCAGAGACCAGTCATCTCCCCTTCTCCTAAGAAGAATCCCAAGCTTAGTGTCTTAGACATCCACACAGCATCTAGTAGTTCTAGCAGAACCTCCTCAGAAGTTGAAAAGGAGATAGAACATCTAGAAAACCAGTTTAAGGGTTTACAAGTGAACAAGATGCTTCACCCCAAAGTAACCCCAACCAGCCTGACAAAGAATTGGTATTCCAAACCTACCCCTCCTGACCTGGTATATATATATATATATCTCATTCAGTAAATATAGAACTTTCTTTAAATAAAAATTAATATGTTTATCATAATTAAGGTAAATCCTAATGGGTACTTCACTTGAGCATATGTGAAAAAGGCATATACATACCACAAATGGCAAAGGAGAAAGAAAAAGTTGCTAATCCCTTTTAATATGGTTAATTGCTTTACCTCAATTAGTCACCCAAACAACATACCGCTTATTCATTCCACAACCACAAATGACAATGCAGCATTTGCCATCGGTAATTGCTAATCTGAAAGTATAGATTTCTTTAATAGCTTTACCTTCGTTTCTTTTAGCTAATATGTCTTTACTAAATCAAAATCAAACCACAAGAATCATATAAAAATCACCAAATTAGAGTTTAAAATTATAATTAAATTTTTAAAAGAAATGTAGGCACAATTGCACAAAAATTCCATGTAACTAAGTCACACTCAGGAATATTGGATCCTTTTTCCTTTATATAAATAGGGGGGTTCCAATGGGATAAGGGGGCTAACAAATTTCTCTCCAAAACATTTATTGTAGGAACATAAAAGTTTTCCATCGTAGACTTTTCACGCTTAGAGAACATGACTTACCAACTAATCAACCTATAGTTTTTAGTACCTACAGCAATTTCACAACATCAAGAACAAACCCCAGTTGATACAGTGTCAAATTCCATAGTCTCCTATTACATCAAGTGAGTGTTTAATTTTTCTCGCAAAGTATTGAATAGTAAAGCTTCTAGGCCATAGTCTCAACTACAACTCTCAATCATGTTGGACTTGGATGACACCTTTCCACAACGTATCATTATAAGATGCAAAAAAAATTTGGAGTGTACACAACGTTTAGTGTGGATGTGAAGAAATTTCATCCTATTCCAATTGGTTAAGTCAATAAGGGACCTATTCCAATTTAATGATCTTGGAATTTTGTATGCAAGTAATAATCAAGGAAACTTCCGCCTAAAAGTTGTACTTTTGGCAAGAGAGAAAATTGATGTTTAGACAAATCAAGCCAACCAAAATGGACCATATTCTTAATTTCTTATCTTGATTTGTTCCATGTACAAGACTTACAGTCAATGCTTGGCGTATAAAAGTTGAACATTTTATCTAAAGTTCATCCTTTGAAAGCTTGAGAAAAAATTCATTTAAACCAACACAATATATAAATTATAAAGGAATCAAAGAAAAATTGTCAAAAATAATGAAAATTTAATCTATGCTTAAATTCTTATAAGGATGAACACAATAACAATATCCTTTTTTATTTATTTATTTAAATAAAGATAATAAAAAAAATCTAAGCTTAAATTCTTATAAGGATGAACACAATAGCAATATCCTTTTAAAAAAAAAAGATTAAAAAAAATCTATGCTTATTTTGTACGTATGATAAAGTCCTATCACAAAGTTTTTTTAGACTCATGCTGATTAGTGATTAGGAGTTATAAATGAATAATCATCAATATATATATAAAGTAGAGATCTCATGCACTCCCGCACGAGATCTTGCCAAGTAACGCTTTAATTTTGCATTTAGCATTTTTTTTTTTACCTCTTTCATTTAGTTTTTTTACTGTTACCCAAAAGTCCATATTAACTTATTTTACTGTTAGCTTATTAATGTCTCATTAATTTACTAAACTTACACCATACCTTTCTCTATTTTTCATGTCTTTTAGCACACCCACCATTTTAGTATTTTAAAAAAAGCAAAATAATAATAATAATAATAATAATTAAGGACTAATAGTAATAACTAACCAGATAAGGCTCTGAAGAAAAATAGAGAGATACAAAAATGTTGTGGATTTTTGTATAAAACACACTGTTTCACTATATATTACCAAAATAAAAAACCTGAAACTAACAAAACATTTGAAAGAGAGAGAAAGAGGAATCAAAGGGGTTACCGCATTTGTTATACAGGCCACCCACTACCATCAAGACACCGAAACCCCTACGGGTTTTTTTTTTTTTTTTTTTCTTTTCCTTTTTCTTTTTAAAATTAGGGGTGGGTAATTTGGTTGGATAGTTTTTGTTTTGGGTATATAAGTAGAGAGAATATTTAGTGCACAATGTAAAACCATATGCTACCATGGTTCAATTTTAAATCATCTATAAGACACATACATACACATTTGTCTAAACCATATCATAATGTTGCACTATCGATAAGTGGAAGACGGTCAGAGAGTTGGACAAACTTTCATTTCATGGTATGAAATATGTGGACACAACACAAATTAGTTGATTTTCATGGTCCCGTTACTCTTTTGTATTTATTTTTGGTTTCATGATTTAAAAATATATATATATATATATATATATATCTTACCTTAAGAATGGTACAAATATGCAATGAAGCTACTAAACTAATTTTTAATACCTTAAAATGTATATGTTTCTTTACTCTAATTTAGTTTACTTTTTCTTTATAATATATATACACAATATTATCCAAAACCATCTTACATAAAATATTACAAAATTATCCGTGCATCGCACGGGCAACTTACTAGTTTTTTATAAGAAAAGAGAGCCGAAAGTCAAACAAACTAATCAAAAGCATTAACCCCCAATAATGATCTACCGACAGAATTTAAAGTGAAAGGAAGAAAAAGAAATCGACAGTTGAAAGTTGGCAAGTGTTTTCTTAGCATGTTCTACGAAGTTTCTCTTGACTTACTTCCCAATTTCCCATTTTCTTCAGTCATCAGAAAAACAAGTTTCCCATTGAATACCTTTAGCTTCACTTATTGAGTCTTCAACTCTGAATCTAACTTCTCTCTTTACAAAACAGAAAGGGGAAAAAAATATTGCATTTAGATAGGAAATTTGCTGATCTTGGTTATCTTCTTGAGGTTACTTCAAGGCTTATTTTTCCACTGTAATCAGAATCTTCGAAGAAATATTGGTACTGAAGCCAATTTTATTGGCATTTCTGTAGTCCAGGTATGCTGCTGCTTCTTTCTAGTCTCATTTGATTTCCCAATAGTTTGTCTTCTAAAACTCATCCCACTGATATTGCTCGTGCGTATAAATTGGGATGAGTTTATTTATTTATTTATTTTTAATGCTAACCAGTTTCTGATCTCATACTTCTTGTCCTGATATTGAAATGCATATATAAAAATTATGAAGGATTCACTAACAAATTTAATATATATGTGTGTTTGATTATTCAAAATCTCATTTTATAATTAATGAATAACAATTTTTTTAAATGATGTAACAATAAATTGTTATTTAAATGTATGACAATTTATTCTTAACATATTGAAAAAGTCCGTTCTTCCTAAAACAAGAAGTAATATCAAGTTATAAAGTGTTCTGATTTTTTTTTTAAAGATAATATAGACAGAAGACATAGGAATTGGGGAAGGAGAGAGTGGAAAGACAAAACTTACAGCACCTTTTTACATACATTTTGGCTTCTTCTAAGTTTATATCTCCTGTGAATTTGATTCAGGAGATTTCAATTTGAGCAATGAGATACTCCTCTCACTTTTTTGTTTGTTTTTTTTTTTTGGGTGAAGGAACTCCTCCCACTTTCTGGCCACACAAATTTAAGATTTTTCAATAACTTATATTGGCTACAAATGCATATCAATATGTAAAATTTGAAAATTTTCATTAACAACTCTCCCATACCATACACAATGGGCATAAGGGCCAGGAGAGAGGGGTAGTGAAGTGGTTTTGGTTAGGGTAGTGGGTATGGGAGTAATGACCAACAATCCTGGGATCCGTTTAAATAAATCTTTGATTTCTATTATTTTGTTTCTTACATTCTTCATCTTCCCCTTTCTATTTTGCGTTGTAGATTTTATGTTTTAAAATAAAAATAAAATACAATCAATACTACTTGTATGACTCTTTATGTGCCCTATCAACACTTACGCTATTTATTTTTAACAAATCAAAATAGGGGAACTAAAATGCTTTCTTGCCTTATCTCATTGTATACATGGACAAAATGTTTGTTGTCCATATGTATACATATTGACAATAAACAGGGACTTGCTAATGGAGACGTTAGGCGCAATTCTTGAGCTTGGAAAAACGATATTGGCTCCGATTAGTGAATATTACAAGTATCACAGAAGCGTTGATGAACATATGAAAAATCTCAAGAGAAAACGAGACGATTTAGAATGCAAAAAGTCGGACATTGAATTAAAAATAAGGGCAGAACTTCTTCCAAGAAAGAAACTAAAAAGAGAAGTTAAATTTTGGCTCCAAAAGGTTGAAACGATTAATGCGGATATACAAAACATTGAACAAGAGGCTGAAAGAGGGAAGTATTTCTCACGTATGCACGTAGGAAAATTTTCTTGCAAGAAGATACAAGAAGTGACACAATTAATTGATCAAAGTTGTGGTTTCGGTGAAAGTTTAGTAATTGATCCACCTGTAAGCTATGGAGGTGAATTGCCAACTAGGGCATTAGTGGGAGAGAGTACTGCTGAAATAACAATGGAAAAGATTTGGGAACACTTGTTAGATGAAGATTGTAGAATGATTGGTGTTTATGGTATGGGAGGGGTTGGTAAAACAACTATCATGAAACAAATCAATAATCGCCTGTTAAAAGAGAAAGACAAGTTCAACCATGTAATTTGGATTACTGTATCAAAGGCATTCAATGTTATCAAACTACAAAATGACATTGCTAGCATGTTGCATCCAAATCCTTTAAAGTCTGAGGATGAAACAACAAGGGCAGGTGAGTTGTATGCAACATTGAAAGAAATGAAGAAGTGTGTGCTAATTCTAGATGATTTGTGGAAAGCATTTCCACTGGAGAATATAGGGATCCCGGAGCCTACTTCAGAAAATGGGTGCAAATTGGTATTGACAACTCGAGATGCTAAAGTTTGTCATGGAATGAATTGTGTAACTATTAAAATGGAGCTTCTTTCGGTAAAAGAGTCGCATGATTTGTTCTTGAAAACAGTGGGCTGTGATGTTTCAAATATTCCAGAAGATGTTGTGGAAGGCATTGTCAAGCAATGTGCTCGTTTGCCTCTTGCAATCATCGCAATAGCAGGAAGTTTAAAAAATGTAGTTGATGTTTCAGAGTGGAGAAACACATTGAATGAATTGAGGACATCAACAAAAGGGTTGGCACATGTAGATGATGAAATATTTGAGAGGCTTCGATTCAGTTATGAACGCTTAAAAGATGAGAAACTTCAACGTTGTCTCTTGTGTTGTGCGCTATACCCTGAAGACTACAAGATTAGCAGAGACAAGTTGATAGAGCATTTGATTGATGAGGAAGTAATAGAAAGCATGAAGAGTAGGCAAGAAGAGTTGGATAAGGGGCATACTTTGTTGAATATGCTTGAAAATGCCTGCTTATTGGAAGGTGGGTCTGAAGAAAAATGGCGTTTTGTGAAGATGCACGATCTAATAAGAGACATGGCCCTCCAGATTGCAGGTGCTAAGTTCTTGGTATTAGAAGAAGTTCCAAATGAAGAAGATTGGGGAAATGATGTTGAAAAGGTTTCTTTGATGTGCAAACGTGGTTCAAAATTTCCTTATGTGTCACCAAAATGTCCTAAGCTTTCGACCTTGCTTCTACGAGGATATGTAGACATCATCCCGGAACCATTTGTTGTAAACATCATCCCGGATTCATTTTTTGTGCACTTGCATGGACTCAGAGTTCTTCATCTACATCTTTGGTTTGAATCCTTTCCAAATTCAGTCTTTGACTTGAAGCATCTTACTTCATTAAGACTTAATAATCATTATCATTCAAAGTGTGTGCCTTCATTAGCAAAGTTGACAACATTAAGGAGTTTGGATCTTTGTGTATCACTACTGGAAGAAATACCTCATGGTTTGGAAATGTTGGTCAATTTGAGATTCCTTAATGTTTTTAGTCATAATATGAAACATAAAATAATGCCACCAGGGATTTTACCCAAACTCTGTCAACTCCAAGTCCTCAAATTGCCTTTTTTTGGTTTAGATGTTAATGGAGAGGAGATGGTAAAGTTGAGGAAATTAGAATGTTTTGAAGGCACATTTGATGGCGTTAAAGGCTTCAATACATATGTTGAATTCTTAGCTCTTTTGGTTCTGATTTGCTTTTTATTTGAACTTTGTTGTGTTATGATTTATGAACATGTGTTCTTCTCTTTGGCTGAGTGGGATGACCTTCTGTAATAAATTGATACTCCATGTTAATTTGTTTAGTAATTGTGAAAGGATTCAAACATTGTCTGTTTCTGCTTTAGAGATAATGTGAACTAGATAAACTGAGTGTGCAAATGTTTCCAATTGCATAAGCGCACACACATCCTTTTGTCTGAACTTGTAACCCAGTTAGCAACTGCACTGGCTGTTCTTTGATGGTTGTCATTATTTTTTCTTCTCTAGGTGCAACTTAATTTATTAAATTTCAGGTGCATTCTCGACTAAAAAGCTTTAAATCATTTGTTAAATGTTATCTTTACAATAGATTTTAGGCTAAAATTGTTTTTGACCTGAAGTAAATTTTCTTTGATACTGTGGACTTAAAAGACACCAATGAGCTTGTAATTTGGACTAATTAGGTTGCTATATATGCCCTTCACTTTACAGTTCTACAACACAACAGATTAATTGATCATCTGTGAGATTTCAGACTCTGAGATTGACAAATAGTGTTCTCAGCGGTTTTGAAACCTCATGTAGCTCACTAATGATTGATGTGCTCATAGTTCAAAGGTAATTAGTCCTTTCAACTTTTTTTTTCTCTTTTAGATTAGCATCCTTTGTTGCTAGAACTTGGTTCAATGCACAGACAAGTGGTCTCCTTTAGGTCATGAACAAGTTTTATGATGCGATAGAAGCAAATCATAACTAGAAGCAGATAGGAATATGTAACACCTCCTGTGATTGTTTAGGAGTGCTTTTGTTATTCTACGTACAGGTCTGGACTGTCTAGTGGATCTTTTTATTTTTGAAAACTAGAGTCTGATAGATTGTATGACTTAGTTGCCATATTTGAAAGCTGCCATGATTCAGCTATAACCCTCCTTTTCAATTTGTCTCAAACCATGCACGCAACTTCTGAATTGCTATAGGTCTATAATTGGTGGATGCAAACTGCATCCATCAATCTGCTTGGTTTTACACCACCCATTTTTGAAACTTCTGCAGATGGAATATCAACAAAGCCTCTCTAATTGCAGACAAATAACCACAGTTTTGCTTGTCATTGTCCAACTATAGCAACCAGCCATCCTCCTCTTGCCTTCTCCGTTTTTGCCAACAAAAATTGCTCCTATCCATTTACCACTTCTTCCCTTAACAACTGCATTGGCTGTTCTTTTGATTAGAGACACCTCAACTTGCTGTATTCTGATAAATAGATGCAATTAATATCTTTGATAGTTGGGACTATTTCCCAAAAAAAAAAAAAAAAAGCTTTCTAATGATGAAGAAAGTCTTATTTGAAAACCAGCCTAGGTAACTCCCCCTTGAAGACAAAATCTGCACCTGCATGAGCTAGAGCAGAACCAACTGCAACTTGTTGTATTACTTAATTAATATCTTTCATAATTATCATTTTGTTTTTCTCTAGGTGCAAATTAATTTATTAAATTTCAAGTGCACTCTTGACTAAAAGCTTTTAAATCATTTGTTAAATGTTATCTTTATAATGGATTTTCGGCTAAAATTGTGTTACTACTTGAAGTAGATGCTCTTTGACACAGTGGACCTAAAAAGTTAAAAGACACTAATCTTGTATTGGACTAATTCGGTTGCTACATATGCCTCTCACTTTACGGATCTTCTATAACACAACAAATTAAATGAACATCAGTGAGATGTCAGAATCTGAGGTTGACAAATAGTGATCTCAATGGTTTTAAAACCACGTGTAGCTCTCGAATGATTTGTGTGCTCATAGTTCAAAGGTAATTAGTCCTTTCAACTTTTGTTTCTCGTTTAGACTAGCAGCCTTTGTTGCTAGAACTTGATCCAGTGCTCCTTTAAGCTTTAAAAAGTTTTTAAACAAATTGAGGTGAATCATAACTAGAAGCAGATAGGAATATGTAACACATCATGTAATTGTGTAGGAGTCTACAGTAAGAGAAACAGAAGGATAGATACTAATGCTTATATAAGACTTTCATTGCAGTAATTATAAGGCTGTTTGGTTTAGGCAAAACTCAAAATTCATTTCTCATCACTCAAACCTCTAACCCATATTTCATATCTCTCTCTCTATTTTTCTCTTAGCTGCCCCTGATCTTGCCTTCTCTGTTTTTGCCAACAAAACTTGCTCCTTTCCATTTACCACTTCGTCCCTAAAAGCCGTCCACAAGTATAATGAGCTACCAACCAAGACATGCATCTTTGTTTAGAGGCAAAGACATTTCTCTCTCTTGCATCTGCTGTCCCACCATGCTTGCTCTCAGAAACCAAAGATGTTTTATAAATTAGCATATTGACTGCAGTATTTAGCTTTACCTTCCCTAGTAGCTTTGCTTCTTTATTTCCAGATGGACCTTAAAGTAGCTAGAAAAACCACAAAAAGTCATCTATATGTGCCTTGGTTAAGCAATTCCTTCTCAGGCCAACAACAACAAATCCAGACTTTTATGAATCTTGGGCCTCTTGGCTCCAAATTCTCCACTCGGATAATCAAGTCTGATCCAAACCAAACATCTCAAGTTAACTGGTAGTCAATACACAAATGACCCCAGTGTTTCTTGCTCATTACAGTCAATAATTGAAGCCCATTATAGACAAAACAAGCATTCTGAAATTGAACTAAGCCTATCATAGGTTTTATTCATGTGGATCCTGAGGGTATACAACGCTTTTTTCTTTCAACTTGTCCTCATGTGAAGCTGAAATGATATATTGTTTGAGAACAATTTCCTTTGAATGTTAACTTATATATAGTATGTGTTTGGATAACACTTCAAGTTGCGGCTGCGTTTCCTATTTCACGTTTCGGAACATTTTTTTTTTTTTCAACGCATGAACAGTAAAATCACTATGCAGGAGACAATTATTACTGTTCATGCACTGTAGCACAATTTCACGACTGTAGCAGCACTGGTCATGCATTAAAAAAAATAAAAAATAGGTCAACAATACTATTTATACATTTAAAAATTATTTTGCTACAGTGTTTTCAGTAACAATCAGTTTTTAGCAACTTTCAGCAATAATAAGTTGTATTGTCATTGGGGGTGGATTAACGTCATGATGGACAGAATGTGCTAGTTCAAATAACTAAGACAATGACAGACAAAGGGCTTGTCATTTTTATAGTCCTCTCATAATGAGATTTTCTACACATTGGGCATTGACATTAGTAACCTTACCGTGTTCTTGCCAATTACTTACAATAATAATAAGAAAAAATGTATGAAAACCTACAAGCTACCACCTGTAGTAATTTTTTGGAATATTCTTATGATTTGTTTCTCTTAAATACAAAAATTGGAGGACATTAGAGATATAAATGGGACAGGATCTTATCCCAAGTTGGATAAAAACCATCTCATAGCATGTAAAATTACAAAATGAATTGAATAATAACACAAACAAAATTTCATAACATCAATTGTCATGACAAGAAAGCCGCAAGCAAGTAATCAAATAATACAACTACCTCATAAAAACCGAAAATCATAACGCGTATATGTATATGTATTCTGAGAACATATAACAACACAATAAAAGAAGCATACAAAAGCTTCACTGGGTTCAGAACAATCTTGATATGATATATGATATATCTCATCGAGTAACTATAGTTCCTAAAAAAATTACAAAACAAAATAAATAGAAACACAAACAAAATTGCATAACATCTATTGTCATGATAAGAAAGCAAGTTTACCTTTAGGTTAGTGAAGGACACGTGTTCTCACATAAGTACTACCATTAAGAAGAAGTATTGTAGAAATATATTTTCCTTTTGGATACAGAAACAGATAAACTTCAACATTTACCTTTAGCATCCACTTGTATGATATAAAAATTGTTTTGAATGGAAGTATTTTACTTGGGTATTATCTTATTCATTACACTTCGGCTTCAACTTGCATCCTTACAGAATTTGTGAATGCAAGTTTTAGGTTTTTATTGGGGGAAATAAATCATTGCCCATGACTGTGTATTTAATTAGGGCTCTTGTTCTAATAGCCTTGTAATCAAAGTATACATTTCGATAAAGTTTTGTTCATTATTGGATCAAACTCTTGCATCAATTCATGACTGTATTGGCAACATCAAAATTGTTCAATTTGAAATATTACAAGAAATTAGAAATATAAAGGCACACAATCAATTACATTTTAGAAGTAAAACCAATATAAAAAATAAAATAAAATAAAAACTAAATTTTATTACATTTTTCTTGGTTTGTACTCTAAATCCTTGTAAAAGTTTTTGTAAATGAACAATGAAACTACCTTAAGAGTCAAAATTAGAAAATATATTCAATGTTTCAATGATATTGAAAATTTAGCCTATTGACAACAAGATATGGCTTCAATACATCATGGAATGCTTGTAACAGGTTCTACTTTGAAAAAATTCAGTTACAACCGAAGGCCATCTTTGATAGAGCTACTATTTTCCTGGCAGAGTACCAACACTTCATATTCTTAGCAGTTTTTATGTCAAGCTTTTCTTTATGCAGCACTGTCGTGTAATGTGTCTTAGCTGCTATGCTCTTTCCTGATTTGTGTTTCTCTGTTTCGTCTGATTGTCTTACAAATTCAGACCAGTTTTTTTTTTTTTTTTTGTTTACTTTCTTTCAACATATCAATACAAGTTTTCTATCTTTTAACTCACAAAAACAATATAAATCATGGAATGCTTCAAAACATTTTCTGGCAAGATTTATTGAACTTTTGGGCAGCAAAGGCTAATATCTTCCTGTTAACAAGAAAACAAGAGATATATAGTTATTAATCCATATAACCTTTGGCCACAATAAATGAGGAAAAAATGCATAAAACAAACTCTTGTTCATAAGCTCAATTGTGCCTAAATCTAAATCCAATTTCTGCTTTATTGTATAAGTAAATACCATATTTGTATAACATTGAAATGCCCAATTAGAATTAAAGTTCATAATTCAGCCCCTTTCTATCTTAAGTTTCAGATGCATAATCAAAGCATATTCCAAAATTACAAAGAATAAATCAGATTATACAACACATAAAAACAGAGAACGTCTTAACATTTTGCCTTCTTCTTACTTTTTTTGTCAACATTTACAAAAGTAGAAACACAAAACTTACAGTATTTCATTAGTTAGATTGATCTGTGTTCAGATGCGTAATCAAAGCATATTCCAAAAATACAAAGAAAAAAAGAAAGATAATACAACACATAAAAACAGAGAACACATCTTACCCAAGAGTGGGTCTCTCCTTCGAGCTACAGGAATGAAACCAAAACACTAGATTAGTAAAAATGAATGGCTATTTTTTAGCAAATTATGGATCATAACTAATAGTATCAAAGGTGGATTTTTTCGACAAAATCAAACAAACCCAATTCAAAAAAATTAAGATAAGATCAAAACAAATACTCTCCAGATAATAAAATTCCAAACAACAAGATCCCCCAACCATTTAAAAAAAAAAAAAAAAAATCCTGAAGTACTGGTTAGAGAGACATAGGAAATTTACCGGAACCACCACCGGAATTGGTGGAGCGGAACGCAGTGGCTGTTAGCTGTAGCCATGGAGATTGAGCCATGGAGTCCTAGAGAAAGATCTGATGGAAGAGAGAGAGGGGGAGAGAGTTTTTTGAAATTTGAGGAAGCTGAAGGGTGTAGAGAAAAGAGTAAAGAAATGGGTGAAAGTGGTGTCACGTGGATCAATGACGTAGCTCTATGATGTGTCATATTTATATCTGTTAGATTAAAGTAATGGCTGAGATTGAAATTATTGCACCCAGTGCAATACTCTAGGTATTGCACAGGATCTCAATCCTTATCGATAAAGTCTTAAAGCTATATATAGCTCACTAATGATTGATGTGCTCATAGTTCAAAGGTAATACATCCTATCAACCTTAACTCTCTTCTAAACTCGCGGCCTTCGTCACTATGACTAGATCCAATCTCCAAACAAGCTGTATTTCTTTGGCCATTACCAAGTTTTTAAATCCCATAGAGGTGAACCATAACTAGAAGCAGATGGGAAATTGGGAATATGTAACACCTCATGTGATTGGTTAGGAGTGTCTTGTTACTCTTCTAAACTGTGGCACTACCGCGTAATTAATGTTGCTGCAGAACAAGATTACTTGGTATTTTTTAGTTTACTAAATAGTAATTCTCTCAACTTCAGACTTTCAGTCCTTTCTGTTTTGTTTTAAAAAATAAATGATAAACAAGTATTCTATTTACTGAAAAGAAAACAGAGCAGAGCAGAGTTCTAGAAGCAAAATATGGAAAGGTAAATGAAAATCAGAGAATTATTTTCTATATGAGAAATTGTAAAATGCATTCCTCACTTGATTACTGAAATGAACTTTGGTATTTATTTATTTATTTTTTTTTTTTTGGTAAACAGACGATTCATTAAAAACTAAGAAACTACAACAGCATCAGATCAGATTCTGTCAACAAAAAACCCATTACAATCCTCATCCAAAATAGTCCTAATTATCTCAGGAGGGCAGTCAAAATGAACCAAGCAAGCACTCTGATCCAGCCCCACCTTAGCCAACATGTCCGCACAACGATTCGCCTCCCTGTAGCAGTGTTTAAACTGAATATGGTGGAATTGCATCATAAGCTGCTTACAATCCTCCAAAATGGGCGATATAATATTTCCATCATAGTTTGGGTTCCCAAAAACATCAACAATTGATTTGGCATCAATTTCAACAATGATGGATTGAATATTCAAATTGTGGCAAAGTGTTAAACCATCTCTGATACCCCACAACTCAGCTGCATAACCAGTAGTTGTCCCAATATTCCTTGAGAATCCAGCAAGCCAAGCACCAAATTCATCCCTAATCAGCCCCCCACATCCTACTAGACCCGAGTTACCAACAGCAGCCCCGTCCGTGTTAAGCTTAGCCCAACCAGGTGGAGGCTTTTCCTAGCGCACCCTCTTGATAATACGGCGTGGCAGATCCCTCGGAGGAGAGACACAACACATAAACTCCATTGCTTTGTTTTGGATATCAGCCACCAAGTTCAGGTTTTGCATTTTCCTGTTGAAGACAAAATCATTCCTATACTTCCATATGCTCCAAATAGCGAAAGGAAACAAAATTTTCCAAGGGGGTTTTCCAGCTGGTTGGTGGTTGCTCACTTTACCATTTAAGTTTAACCAATTTAACAGGTTGGAATTCCAGAAACCGTGGTTGCTCATTTGCACACCAATCTGACTCCACACCACTTGAATCCGAGGACAGTCCCTTAAGGCATGCAGAATAGTTTCCTCTTCCCTATTGCAAATGGGACAATGATTATCTTCTACCACTCCTCTTCTTGTGAGGCATTCTTTGACAGCAATGCTATTGTGAGCACATTGCCACAAAAAGGATTTGATGCGAGGAAGAGTCGGAGCTTTCCAAATCCAGCTTGCTGTAAATGCTGCAGCTTCCTCCCTACCCATAGCAAGATTATATGCACTCTTTAAATCAAAGCTACCCTTCGGGTTTGCAGCCCAAATAAGCTTATCACCACTTCTACCTGAGAGAGACAGTGGCGTGGCTTGAAGCACATGCTTAATTTCTGGGGGAAAAACAAAAGGCACTCGATCCCAATCAATTCCCGAATCTACCATGATGTCTTTGACAGCCCAGTTGGACGCCCCTCGGGTTAAGGGGCCCTGAATAAGGTGCCTTAGAGGACCTTGTTTCATCCACTTCCCATGCCAGAAGCTTAACATGCTATCTCTCCCTACCATCCACATACTCCCTTGAGTAAAAACTTCTCTTCCTGTCTTAATTGCTTTCCAAATCTGGGAGCAAGGCAGCTTGTCAGCATTGGCTGCATTTAACCTCCTGTTATTACAGTATTTTGCTTGAAGAACTTTGGACCACGGTGCCTCCTTTTCATTAAGCCGCCAATTGAGCTTGGCAAGCATTGCTATATTCCTTCCCCTAGCTGTTTGCAATCCTAACCCCCCATCTTCTTTAGTATTTATACTTATACAGACACACATCGAAAAGAAAAGGCGGGAAACCAAAACTGAAATGTAGCAAACTCTAAAACGGAAAACCAGTCATCTTTAACAGAATTTTAAACAAATTAATGACCTGATGACTTCTGAGTTTATGCTAAACAACACAGGTGATAAAAACTGTACAACTTATAGCTTAGTGATGAACTCTGAAGGTTATAACACAACTTGCAGCACAGCAAAAAATAATTTAACACGACCTGTCATTTGCAGCTTTTGTCTTAACATTCTATAGTCTATACGATATACTATATAGTATATAGAGAAGAATAGTATGATTGGCAAATGTTGTAAAAAAAAAATTCTATAATCTATATAAATTTGACTGTTTGTGGCTTCTTAGTTGATCTCATTAGTTAGTTTTTGAAATGTTACACTGCACCCTCAAAATTCAATCCTATACAAAATTCTTTCTTCAGAGGTTTAATCCCAAATCCGAATAAATAAAATGTATCACAGACTATGATTCCAGGACAGACTGCCAAATTATATGTAAAATCCAATCAAACTTAGTAAATAGAAACATAAGAACATCAGAAAACCACACCAAAGAGCTTCAACATCAAGACAGAGAAAGGTATATTTACAGAAATTCTAAAGGAGATACCAATAAAAAATAAAAAAAATTCTAAAGGTGACATTTTCACTTGGGTAGGAATAAGAATTACTTCTTTGATAAGTGATAAATCTAAGAATAGGCACTTCCTGCTTTTAAATTTTTTGGAAAAAGAAAACTGTTGTTATCACCTTACTGAATGCCAGAATAGGGCATTTGCAGAAGTCAAGCTCCTCACCAATAAAACCATCTTTTTTTTTCAATATAAGCAGAAGACGACTTTGTAGGCAAGGTTTAAAGAGTCACTATACCATAGTATCCACCAAGAATAATGAGACTATATGTTGGAATCTTCCAAGGTACTTCCAGCTTTTAAATTTGTTGGAAGAGGATAACTACTTGTAACTACTGATTCATGTACTGAATGAAAGAATAGTGCATTTGCAGAAATTGAGCTCCTCATGTAAGATTTAGAGAGTCACTGTACTATAGTATCCAACATTAATGAGAATATATGTTTAAATTTACTGTTCTCTATTTAAAAAAGGGTGGAGAGGTCACATTACTAAAAGAAGCTAGGTGCCCAAATAAGCCAAGTCATCGTAAAGTGAATGCCTACCATTAAAGCCATTTAGGTGGAAATGGCCAATGTTATTTCCTATCACTAACATGTCAAAAACAACAAGAGTTTGCTGTATTCTTCAACCTCCAATTTCAATGTTGTCTAGGCACTAACTTGACCTGATGTCTCATGGTGATTTTTGAGTCGATGTAAATGCATACATGCATCTATCCTTTAATCTTCTAAAAGCTCCATAAACCATGTAAATGACAGATAAATAAGAGCAAACCGCAATTAGACCCAGTTTAACAATACTACATCCAGGTTTGCGTGAGAGTGTATGTGGAATTCATATAAATGGAACATAAATTTCAAATTTAATCCTGGAATATATTTGGAAGATCCCAAAATTTCAAAAATTCAACCTACTTAGTCCATCAATATACGTTAGAATTTCCTATCGACAGCTCAAATACTAAACAGGCAATGGCATTACCAAACTACAGTTACAAAAGCTGACCTTTAATGATATAATATAAACACCATACCAAACCAACATAACAGACCTCGTGTATGTCTATTCTAAGAACACAGAACAACACAACAAAAGAGGCATATAAAAACCTCATTGGGATAAATAAAAAAATAAAATAAAATAAAATAAAAGCTTGATATGATATATCTCATTGAGTAACTATAGTTCCTCAAAAAATTACAAAACGAAATGAATAATAACACAAACAAAATTTCATAACATCAATTGTCATGACAAGAAAGCTGCAAGCAGGTAATCAAATTATACAACTACCTCATAAAAAACCAAAAAGGCAATAAAGTCTCATCCCCTTCCAGCAATCCTCAATAAAGGAGAAATGATACCCTGTAGCTCTTGCAAAGAATGTTGTATTCGTATCTCCTCCTCAACAGACCGCTTAAGGTTTCTAATTTGACCCTTCAAGGCCTCAGAACCTCTGATATCTTCAACCCGCATTTCAAGAACCTTCTTCGTCAATCCCATCAACAAACCTGAGAATCTTGGCACTGTAGAATACTTTTGTAAGAACATCAACAGCAACCCAAGCTCCTCATTATCCAGATTCTCAACACACTTCAACAATTTCCTCCTTGCCACCAATTCCTCCATCACCGCCACCACATTCTCCGGATTCTTATTGCCCAACACTGACACCAGTGCCTCCTTGTGCCTAAACTTCTTCAACAACTTATCATGCTCTGCCAACTTTACCTTCTTTGGCCTCATAACCAAATAATCCCCCTCCTTAGGCTTATCACCCTGCCCTCTATGAAAATACCGAAAATATGAAGGCCTCATAACCCTTCTCTCCTCCTCCACACCTAAACTCCAAAAGCTTCTCAAACCACTCTCCACATTCTCCTCCTTCGTTTTTCTCTTCCCAACATACATTACCCCATTCGAACTTGGTGAAAACCCAATTGACATAAGTGGTGCAGGGAACCTCATAGAATGTGTGACCTTCATCCTCCCATAATCGAACACCTTCATATACCCATCCAATCCCACACTCAAAACTCTATGCTCCCTCCCTTCCTCAACATTCTCCTTCCCAACTCTCCCTACACAAAATGAAGTAACCGTCTTGGTATGACTCTCCATCGAATAAACCATCTTCCCACCTCCAATAAAATCCCAGAGCTTAACCGAATTCCCGCCTGCAGTAGCAACTAACCCCCCGGATGGCAAAAAAACGACACTTTCAACTGGTTTTCCATGGTTAACCTCCATAACTGTTTTCGAACCAGTCACTCTCACATCCCAAAGCTTAACCGTATGATCATAAGACCCAGTGACACACATTTCATGACTAACAGGTGATAAATCACCACAACGCACATAGTCCTTATGACCCAATAGCTCTAAAAGTCGAGTCTCGGAAGCGACATCCCAGTACTTAACAACAGCATCATCGCCACCAGAGACCAAATGGAGCTTTATCACGCTATTAATCTATCTTACGTCAAATCTCTTATTTTAACACATATAATTAAAATAACTTAAAAAAAAAAAAAGAAAGAAAGAAAGAATAAACTTCTAAAAAAAAGAAAAAGAAATAATAAACTCACTGCATATAAAAAAAATTAGAAGAGTTCCGAGAGAATAAACCTCATCTATGACTTAAAAAAATTATATAACTCTTACATTCGGGTATAATTTGAAGTCATGTATGTATAATTGGGATTGTTTTAATTGTACTGTGCATATATATAGGTTATACACTAATATATATATATATATATATAGAGAGAGAGAGAGAGAGAGAGATAGAGAGAGAGAGAGAGGGGTGTAGTTTTCTTAACATACCGCACTGTTAATATACAATTCAATTGCTATTTTTTTAAGGGAATTTTAATTTCTAAATGGTTGCACTAAATTACAACAAATTTTTTCAGATATAAATAACAAAATTTTTTTATAGGAGATATGAATAACAACTTAATTAACCTTATTAACTTTTTCTGTGCTTGGTTCTCAAAATTAAAAAAAAAAATAAAAAAAATAATTGTAGTAAATTATAATTTGTCTCTCTAGCCTATTTACATTATCCTTCCTTCCTTTTATATATTTTTTTTTTGTTTCATATGTTTTATAAAAAATATATATAAAAAAACAAAAGAAAGAAATAAGATTTCTTCTTCTTCTTTTGAGAGTAAATAGTGAGAGATGAAAATACAAGATTAACAATAGACATAAGACATCACAAAAAAGATGTATTTATCACATAATCATTTGAACCCAAAAAAATAAAATTTAAAACTTATAACATCGATGTTAGATTGCATTTTAACTTCAAGTCAAGATATTACTAACTAATTCCATTTTGGTGTTTATTCCATTTGATATGTGGTTGCATTTCAACCAATAAATATTGAGATTTGTTATATCCACAACATGTTCATAACAAATCATAACAAATCATAGGTGATTAGTTGTTATTGGTTCAAATTTAAACCTACCAATGAGATTACTTTTTTGTCCTAACAATAACAATCAGTAACAACCTGCAACTAAAGATTTGTTAACAAAAATGTTGTTGACATAACATTCCTCAATATTAGTTTCAATTCCAATGAGATTTTCCTCTAGTAAATTTCTTTCATCTACTGTTGAACTTGTTCTAGCCTTCTAGGCCACCTCATCTTTCTTTCTTTTTTCTTTTTTTTTTTTTCTTTTTTTTTTGTCTTGTCAATATTCTATTTGTTGAATGCTCCTTTGAAGTTTAAAGTATATTAACAGAAAGTGACTCCTTGGAAAATTTTCAAGAAATTACAACACTTGAACCAAATTTCAAAGACAATAAGTAAATTTTGATATATTTTGGCAAACCAATCATGTAATGTCTATCATTTATCATAGATCCCTTATTTAAATCCTTCAATTTTATTCAAGATATATGAGATCTAACATTTAAAAAATTCAATGATCTTAAAAATGCAAATAAAATAGACAATTGGGCCTTCTTGCATATGATGCATAAGTTGTTCATCAGGCACGTTTAAATAGACAAATGTGATTCTTTAAAAATGGGTACTTGGGCAGGACCTGCTTCAGAGATCTTTCTTTAATTATCTCTTGAACATTCGACCAAAAAAAAAAGGATCCAAGCCTGCAGCATGTGCTGTTGATTTGATGAACACCATAAAAGAGAGGTTCCATATTCCAGATCCATGAAACTTTTTCTTGTTTCAAGAACCAACGCTTCACAGACATGGGATCATGATTTAATCTTCTTTTCCTGGAAATCTCAGCTTTTCAACAGGCCAACTCTAATCAGAGATTGATTTTATAACATTCGCTTGTCTTTGAACAGGTATATTGATTATCAATACTTCAAAAATATAACTCAGTTATTAAAGGAAGTAGATGGAGGCAACCCAAATTAAGATATGGCATTAAACAAGAGGATCTTTGTACTGTTACAAATTTCCTCACTGGGTAAGGCTAATTCCCATCCCCATCTTCCCCCCTTCCCAAAAAAAAAAAAAAATCCCAAGGATACTAAACATCCTCTAAACTGAAAATTGAAAAAATGGTACTGCTTCACAAACTATTTCTACAAAATTGTACCTAAGGTAGTGCTGTCCTACATATACAAACGTGCAAGTTTAAGTTTTTAGTCACTAGCTGGAGGCCCCTGCAGGGCCTGCACAATGAAAAGATAAAAGAGTCAAACACAGAAAAAATGTATATGAACAAAATATTATCTACAGATATTATCAAGGAAATATTTCCCAGTGCAGAAACAATACAAGATGACTTGTAATCGAATCTAAAAAGATTGTTTGAAGTGACAGATGGATAAGGCAATTTAACCATTCCAATTGAAAAAAATCAGAAGGACTTTCTTTTTTTTTCCTAAGTTGTCCAATTAGGCGGATGTCACAAGAGAAAAAGTTTATGACTGGGTCCAATGAAAAAACGTCCATCTTCGGTAACTTCTTCAATCAGAGATGAGATGATACCACATTTGGCAGGGTATATTTTACTTCATACCTGATGTTCTTGATGCAGCTAAATTATCTGCAGCTCTTTCTGAATCTCCTGTCCTTGTCTGGGATGTTTGGGATCTCCACCAAGCTCAGTCTTCAATACCCCAAAAACTTGCTGACAAAACCATAGTTAAAGCAGGCTTTACGCACAGAAAAAGAGTATCTAGAAGAACAGTAGAATGTTCAAGAAGACAAAAAAGTGGACTACTGTCACTTGCATAAATGCAGTTTGCAGTCTACTAGTAATGAGAGAACCCAAGGGTTGAGGACAGAAAAGTTGATCTCCGCTTAAATTACCATTTCTTTTGGTACACACTCTAAAAACCAACCTCACGAAATGTTCCATAACCAGAAATAATTATGAAAAGAGGACCATAGGTAAAGACAATGAAGTGAAAATGATAATCATGTTAGATCCTCCAGCCAAAAACATTAAAAAAAAAAAAAAAAAAAAAAAAAGGTTGGGTCCGTTGGTGAGCCACTTCAGAGCAAGCCACCAAGCTGCTGTACAAGAAGTTCTAATGGTCCATTGAGAAGGACAGACCACTCTCAGAATAATACAGGAACTTACCTCTAAAGCTACAGATTTTGCCAAATCCAGGCTCCCTGGTGAACTAGCAACGTCATCCAGGTAAGAGAGGCTTTCTGATTCACACAGACTCAACAGCTGCAAAAGAGGAAATGTGACTAGTTTCAATAAATGAGGTTTGTTTACAGAGGAATCACACAATGGGAAGCTGCAGTAGAATCTAAAGTAGCTGAAGCCTCAGAGTAGAAATTAACAGTAAATCTTCATCAGCGGGACTCACAATTGATAGGACTTTAGCTTTCAGCCTAGATACAGCAGCCACAACTCTGGAGGATTCTACAAAAGGTGGTGTGACATTTAGCTTCAAGATGGCAAACGCCAAAAACAGAACACCACCCTTTTCACATAGTTCCTGAAATAGTACCAAAACGAGAGTTTAATAAAATAACAACAGCTGTATATAATCTTAAAGAATCAACCAAATAAGAAAATAGAATTGCTACAATCTAAACCATGATTTTGTCCGCCAAACCAAGATTTTTGGCAATGCAAATCTCCCTGTTTGTCTCACTGCCTACTTGCCCTTGCTTGTAAACAATGCAATTGAGAGAGGGTTATACCTACACAGATATCTACCCAAGGGTACTTCTGGTTTGAAAAAATGATGAACTCGTCCCATCTCTTTCCCTTTCAGCCAACTGATACAACATATAAGAGACCCCTAACATATCATTCACTGAAAACAAAAGGAAAAATAGAGTTCTGGCTTGGAAACCTTATTCCTGAGTAGGTGCTCCAGAAACATTTTTTGTTGGCACAATGATTGAAGAAACTGTAAAGAAGCCTCACATTGCTGGCAGAGATAGTTAACTATTTGTTCAGCAGTCAGATTTGATTTCATGCATGAAACAGGATATTGAGCTGACAGCTTGATGTCGAGAAACCTAATGGCTACAAGAACTGCTCCAAAAGCAGCATCCATAAATACGTCAACCTGTAGCAGAAAGATTCATGATCACTGACTGCATTTATGTGTAAGCTTGCAGAACTTGATAACTGAGAAGGGGAAAAAGAAATCTAGCAAGAGCACAGATTAGACTCAGGAACTGATTAAAAATGTAGCTTAAACTGATGGAATAATGAATATAAAAAAGTTCCATTAACATGAAAACAGTAGCTTTGAAGAGAGATTACTTAAACTGAACCCTATTTCTATTAATAGCAGCTTAATCAAATCATGTGGGGTAAGTTATACCTCAGGGTGTGTAAGCAATACATGAGCAAGATCTGGCCATTGTGAACATATACATCCTGTTAATAGATATAGACTGCATGCCACCTTTGCTGAATGCATAAAGAGCATGGAGACATTACGGGTTTCCTGCATCATGAAAGTAAGTCTCAATATATATGAGTAGTACAGGTGATAGACCTCAGAAGATGAGGATTGTGGAAAACCTGTTTATAACCACCAAGAACAATTAGCAAATAAAACACCAGGTCAAGCAGCTGCTCTGTCACCTCGACATCATCTAGCAAAATCTGAAACCATAATTCAAGCATAAGAATCTGGAGAGAATTTGTAGCCTTTAGAATAGCACCTGTTCTAGTGCCATGGCAAAAAACTCGAACTTTTGGAAAGAAAGAGATGGAGGTCTCATACATCCCAAAGAGACCATGAATAAGCAAAGTGAATAGCAGAAGAAGAAACAATTCAGCAATTAAACTTAAATGATAAATAGAATTCACATTGTCCTTTGTCATGAACAATCATTTACACAGACATTAACAGTAAAAACCCCAATTATACGACAATACTCTACTATCTTGAAAGGAAAAGGAGAAGGAAAACATTCGGTTAAGAATACCAAAATCAAGTTTTGGCATTATATATATAAAGGCCACTATGATGATCAAGATTATAGAAGTAAGCTTGACCATGTTTGTTTGATTAGGTTCTAATGTGAGGTGGATGTTTGGTTTATTTCTAGAAATCTTATAAGAATTATTGATTCTTCCCATGATATCCTTAGGTTTTAAATACAATGTCAAGCATTTTACTCATTTTTTAATAAGGCTTTCTACAAATAAATAATAACTAAAAAATTAAAAAAGAATATGAGCTGTAAATTAAGTGAAATCTCCTAAAGTAATAGTCTAGACTCTAGTATAAACACATATAAGACCAAAATAATATATATATATATATATATATATATATTTATTTATTTATTTATATTATTTAAAAAGACATCATGCATTTTCGATCAAAATTATTTATTTTCTTAAAAGACTAAAACATATCAAAATAGGAGACAAAAATAGAAAAAAAAAAAAAAGTTTAAATGTGAATATATGATGAAAAAAGAAAGTTAAATACATAGCATAAACACTTTATTGAAAGAAAGAAAAAAGTTATATCGTAGTTGGTAGCAAATTAGGGTATAATTGTAACTTTTAAAAATCGTAACTTTCCCAAGTCATGGGAATACGGATACCCACCTTTTTAGAGGGAATCCACATTCACATGGCTTGAGAAAGTTCTGCTTTATTTAAACTAAAGTAACAATTTTACCCAATTAAATATATATTTGATGAACTAAAATATAAAATTTTCCAATAAAGTGCTTATGCTATATAATTCCTTGATCTATTTGCAACCAGGTAATGCTTGGAAAGCCTAAAAGACTACCCTGAACCAAATGACTAGATATTGTAAAAATAGTGAATACAGCTTGCTCAGAAAATCCATCAAGTCTCCAGACTCTCAACAAACATTGGAGCAATATTTAATAATATGTTAAGTCCTCAACACATAAGAAACAAACACAAGATTAATAATAATAGAGACATGATAAAAAAAAATTAAAAATTAAAAAAATCTTTAGCAAGAATTAGTATAGGAACCTGCTCAAGTTTAGCGTGTCAAGGTGCTAAATCACACAATGAATGTAAGAGACGAATGCCGGATAACAAGTATCTGAACAGGGTTTCATCTTTGTCAGATAACATAAGCACTGCCATAAGGTGTAAGAGAAGAAATCCTGCAAGCTTCTCCATATCAATCTGAAACAAATCATAATCTAAGATCTCACATATTAAAAAAAAGGTAAGAACAGGATTGCATATTGATGATAAACGACGACCATGATGCTGATGATAATGATGCATTATCTGACCTTAATTGATGACCCTTTTTTATTAAGGTAGTGAATAGTGAAGTTTTGGAGTCCCTCAATAACTTATGAAGTTCCAGGGAGCTAAGCCCATGCAACCCCTTCACTGCTGAAATTAAGTCAATGGCTTCCTACAAATAATTGAACTAAATTATTATGGGAACAGGAGGGGATATGAGTTGAAGAAACAGATTTAAATTGTTTTAAAAATGTAAAATAGTTAAATCAAACAGACAATCACAAGAAAAAAAAAGGGATAGAAAAAATATGCAGCCAAGTTCAGGTTAAGTTCAGATTACTTACTACTGCAGAACTACATGATGGTTCTTCCATAGCAAGCGTCATTCTTGAAAATCTAAAGCCAAGGGGAAAAACAATTACATAAGAAAGAGAAGTAGAGCAAGCAATCACCAACATGAGTTTAGTAAGCATAGGATAGTTACTATTTTGCAATTCATGAAGGCAAAAAGCTTGATTATGTTGAAGTCACTCCAAGGGCTAAAAGTTGAGGGCAGACAATGGGACCTAGTACAAGTAATACTTATGGAAATTTCAAATGTAAAAAGGAATCTGTAGGAGAAGCATCTCCCACTCCTTCCAATTATGAAATGATGTATAGCAACCATTGCGGAACTTGAGTTGCAAAAAAGACATCAGATTTTTTCTATTTGCAAGCAGAGTCCATGATGGTTATTGAACCTCAATCTTCAACACTTAAAATTGGTGAAATTGCATGCATTCCACACTGGTATTCTTGCAGCAAGTGGCATATTAGACAGAGCCTAGGAAGCATGAATTCTTTCAACTAGCATTTATACATGCATTGGACACACATCCAATCTGGATACTCTCACAAGATACTTCCTTAATTTTTTATAATTTTTCACTCCCTCTATGAAACTAATAGCTTCTTAATTGGTTTCATCTTTCAAACATATTTTGCACCTTTTAACATTTCTTGTTTATCTTTAAACTGAAAATTAGCATAATATTTAGTTAGGAATGTTTACTTTTATATCAATTAATTGAAGCATCCATGCCATATTGTATACTAAATTTTCAAGAATTGACAAATCGCTGTGTTGGTATTGAATTGTATATGTATTCTGTATACATATTGGTGCTTCCTGGGATATAAATCAATATCATAAGTTAACAATCACCAAATCGATCCACAAATGATTAAACAATCCCCCATAAGACAACAAAACTCTGCCATGCGTAGAGCCAGTCAAGCTCCAAAAACTCCACTAAATCCATTTACAGGGCACCAAGTCATAGATTGCATCCCATGTCAAACAACAGTGAGGAAATGCAAGTAGCACTACAGCTACTGCATGCATATGGAAGTGCATTCACACCTAGACATGCAAATGCAAATAAAAATTCACCAAAATCAAATCTTTCCATTGGAAATGAGAAGTTTTACTCAAAACACACACAACCCATTACTCTTAAGTATCAAAATCTTCATGTATATCAATTAAAAAGCAATTATTAAACTCTTGCCAATACATATTAGTCCCAAAAGAAAATCTAAAATGCAATATATAACTTTGTATCAAATTGATGCAGACTGAAAAATCCAACTAGCAAAACACAACTGAATTCATTAATGCAGTAATGACAAATTCCATAACCCAAAAAAAAAAAAAAAAAAGACAACCAAGAAAAAAACTAAAACAGTATACAATAATTGAAAATTAAACTTGTAACTTCAACATACAGTAAAACCATCAAAAACCCACATCAGAAAACCCTAGTTCTGTAGCAACCATGTTGAATTGAACGTTAAAACCCTATAAATGCAAAGACTTTTTCAGAGGCTACTGTGTGAAGCGCACAGTAGAAATGGCTTTGAAAAAGTGTATGTATTTGTATTCAAAAAAATCAGAAAGCTGACCTGAGAACCGTATCGACGAGCTTCGAGTACGAGATTTATATAAAGCGCCTCAAAAAATAAATATATATTAAAAATTAAAAAGCAAGAAATTCGCGGGTGTTTTTTTTTTGAGCTAATGTACACACCTCGAGAATGAGATTTGAATTGTAAAATGCAGTCTTGTTAAGGACTACAATGTTATTTTGCGTTTCAGTTTTTTTTTTTTTTTTTTTAATAAAAAAATTTATGTTTAGTTAATTAATAATTTAATATTAATGTGTTAGATTGAAGGCCTATTAAAGATACTATATAAAACTATATACATGTATTTGTGTATTTATGTATAATATATAAACTCCCAAAACAATTGGGGTTTTTTGGGATTATACAAATCAAGATTAAATTCTCTCCCAAAAAAAAAAAAAAATAAAGATTAAATATTGAAAAAATAGTTGATTTTTAAACATTATTTCTCAAATTATTAAATAACTATAAATTTCACAAATAAGTGATTATCAAAATAGTTGTGGGGCCCTAATTGCACTAACCACGCAGGCCCACTCCATGCGGCCCAAGGCACGCGCTGAGGATAGTGCTAAGGCTGAGGACAAATGGGAAAGAACCCAGTACGCCCAAGGCCCGCGCCGAGGATGACCTGTCCTCGGCACACCGACTTCACTAAAGGGAAAATATCCCACCAACACCCTGGCCGTTTTAATGAAGATGTGACTAACGGACCCAGTCGCCTCGATTACCTCAACTAATAGAAAGTCTGCAAAAACGGCTAAGAACTAACATAAAGCCTGTAAACCACAGATGATGGGACAGACTCCTGTGCACAAAGATCTGGTAGTTGACAAGTGGATGGCCAAGATCAACGAAAAGAAAAAGATATAAACTAGTGAAACTCTGAACGAAAAGGGGGGGGATCCGTTCTAGGGAAAGAGGTCCTTGGCTTGCGCCGAGGATAGAATGGATCTTGCAAACACTGAGCAAAAAGAACAACTAAGAGGGTCCGAAAGACTTAGCAAAAATAAAGATCATCCTTACAAAACTCCTAATCCGATTCGTTTATCAGGATCCACCGTAAATTTCACACTAACCGTCGTTTGTTCATTAGTTGCCTAGTCCTTCCTACCCATTCTCTACAAATTTTATTGTCTGGGGACCATTACATTTTGAGCCCCTACAATTGGCGCCCACCGTGGGGCGGACTTGTGCATTAGCGGTGCGACGGCTGAGGTAAAGAAAATGGAACAGCAAATTAATCAAGAATAGATGCAAGTCCATACAGTTTTCGGCAACAGTATTCATCTATCAGTCTACAACCACAAGAAACAAGCGCATACAAAAAAAAAAAAGAGAGACAACACGTAAAATAAGTCTACTTCTTTTATTCATATATGAAAAAAGATTACATCTTTTACAAGTAATGCCCAGGGGGCTTGTTCTAAAGCTAACTACAAAAGCAGACGCTTGACAAAGCCGGCAGAGGAACAAATGGTAGAAAGCAACGATGGCAGAAGAACAAAAGGTAGATAAAAGAAGAGAGAGTAAAGGAAGAGATGAAGAACAAATATTAGAAAAGAAGTGAAGGACGAGAGGAGGAAAGAAAAGAAGAAGGCTCGTTGAAGAGCAAAAGAGAGAAGAGAGAAGAAGGATTAGAAGATAGGAAAGCTACATTAGGGGCGGAAGAGGTAGAGGCACAGGACGGTTTCACTCTCGGGTTCCGCCTGGTTCCCCTCCCGCCCCCATTGTAGCTGACTTGGGGGGTCAATGACCCATACCCAAGGGGAGGTGGTTACGTTCTTCCTGGATCTTCCTCCAGACGGCGAGGAGGGCTCCTCCTCTAGTTAGGTTGAAAAGAAGGAGAATCTTCGGATCTCCCATACACCCATCCCAGCGTAGCGGCCAGGGTTGGAGTGCCATCCTCGGCTCCTGATAGGGGCTGTGCATCCCCAGGATCGCACTTTCCAAGGGCCAACTCATTCGAAGGGGCTCAAGCGGCTGTGTTTGGCAGAACCTTTTTGGGTGATACTTTTGGGAGGAGTTTACGATGGATATTTGTCAAGTGTGAAGGAGAAGATTGCCTTGGAAACGTCTTATATAGAAGGTGGGATATCGATGAGCGCCAATCTGGCATAAATCCCAGGGAGAAATTTTCGGAGGCAATAATGCCGCCCCAACTTCCAAGGGGCTTGCCAACCGTTAGATCCTCGTAGATCCATGGCCGGTATTAATGAGGAGACGCCTCACTAAACGAGAAGACACCGAAGCGTCAGAACGCATCACCCGAACAACCCAAAAGACGCCTCGTAATCAGAAAGGTCTCATCAAACGAAGAAGCAAAACACGGCAAGGTCTTATCCTCCACCAACTCCAACATTTATTATTATTATTCTACTTGAGAAGTGTAATTATTTAATGCTTACTGTAAATTGTATCAACGTAGAACTAAACGGCTACGGATAAATAGATAAAATAAATGGATGATTAAAACGAGAAAACTAGGTACTGGACAGAACCAAGGCATTGCATGGTCCTCGGACCCAAGCCTCTGGGGAAACCAGATACCTCAGATGATTAAAACGAGAAAACTAGGTACTGGACAGAACCAAGGCATTGCATGGTCCTCGGACCCAAGCCTCTGGGGAAACCAGATACTTCAGATGATTAAAACGAGAAAACTAGGTACTGGACAGAACCAAGGCATTGCATGGTCCTCGGACCCAAGCCTCTGGGGAAACCAGATACCTCAGATGATTAAAACGAGAAAACTAGGTACTGGACAGAACCAAGGCATTGCATGGTCCTCGGACCCAAGCCTCTGGGGAAACCAGATACCTCAGATGATTAAAACGAGAAAACTAGGTACTGAACAGAACCAAGGCATTGCATGGTCCTCGGACCCAAGCCTCTGGGGAAACCAGATACTTCAGATGATTAAAACGAGAAAACTAAGTACTGGACAGAACCAAGGCATTGCATGGTCCTCGGACCCAAGCCTCTGGGGAAACCAGATACTTCAAATGATTAAAACGAGAAAACTAGGTATTGGACAGAACCAAGGCATTGCATGGTCCTCGGACCCAAGCCTCTGGGGAAACCAGATACTTCAGATAGTTAAATGAGATAGAGAAACTCGATACTTCCAGCAGGAAGAACATTTCATCATGAAAACTAAACGTTACGAAGAACCAAGGCATTGTATGGTCCTCAAACCCAAACCTACATAGGAACCAGTCACTATGAAGCAATACAAACGCTGAACGAAACCAGGGCTCTTGTACGGGTCGTGAGCTAAAAACTGAGGCAAAGCCAATTCCCTTCCAGGTGCCAAGTAAACGAGTCCCATCAGGGACAAAAACCATGAGAAATCGAGTGCTACAGCACGAACGACGCAAGCCTATCCATTCTCGGGCGACCCTTTGCCCAAAAAGAAAGCCGCAAAAACAGCTGAAGTAGCGATAACACTGTCGGTACGGTAAAAGCCAACAGGCCGAGAAAAGGCGCCGAGGAAATCAAAATCCTCCTCCCCGCCCAAGGGGACGTGCAGCAGAATTTTGAGGGGCTATTGTGGGGCCCTAATTGCACTAACCACGCCGGCCCACTCCATGCGGGCCAAGGCACGCGCCGAGGATAGTGCTAAGGCCGAGGACAAATGGGAAAGAACCCAGTACGCCCAAGGCCCGCGCCGAGGATGACCTGTCCTCGGCACACCGACTTCACTAAAGGGAAAATATCCCACCAACACCCTGGCCGTCTTAATGAAGATGTGACTAACGGACCCAGTCGCCTCGATTACCTCAACTAATAGAAAGTCTGCAAAAACGGCTAAGAACTAACATAAAGCCTGTAAACCACAGATGATGGGACAGACTCCTGTGCACAAAGATCTGGTAGTTGACAAGTGGATGGCCAAGATCAACGAAAAGAAAAAGATATAAACTAGTGAAACTCTGAACGAAAAGGGGGGGGATCCGTTCTAGGGAAAGAGGTCCTTGGCTTGCGCCGAGGATAGAATGGATCTTGCAAACACTGAGCAAAAAGAACAACTAAGAGGGTCCGAAAGACTTAGCAAAAATAAAGATCATCCTTACAAAACTCCTAATCCGATTCGTTTATCAGGATCCACCGTAAATTTCACACTAACCGTCGTTTGTTCGTTAGTTGCCTAGTCCTTCCTACCCATTTTCTACAAATTTTATTGTCTGGGGACCATTACATTTTGAGCCCCTACAATAGTATTTCCAAAATAGTTATTATATCATGGTACTTCATTTTATAACTTTATTGGAAGTTCTTAGTTGAACTTCTCTACCTTCTAGGTTCACTTAATCACTTGTCAATTTCAAACTATGACGCTTTGTGAAGGGTTTCATTATAGATTCCCTAAATATAAAATTCACACCTAAGAATGATATAAAGCTTTATCTTAAAAGATTTACACCAACTTTAATTCTCTAAGACATAGCTCCTTGATTATACATAATGCCACAAACAAATCCAATTAAAAATTATGTATACCTCAAAACAAAAGGGTTTTTCAGGGATCGAACAAATCAAGATTAAATATTGAAAAAAAAAATGTTTAACATATGTTACTTTTCAAAATATTCAATAACTATAAAATCCACAAACAAGTGTTATCAAAATGGTAATTTCATAATAGGTAAAGTGTTGATCGTGATACTTCACCTGATAATTATATTGGAAGTTTTTTTCCCAATTTCTCTCCGTTCTTGATTCATAGAATCATTTGAAAATCTTGATCGACGCTTTGTGAAGGGCTTCATCATAGATTTCTTAGTATAAATTTGACCTATGAATCAAAACTTTTATCTTCCCCTTTTAGATTTATACCCAGGTTAAATCCCAAATCAATTAGGGTTTTTTTCCCTCTTGAAAGGCTTCACATATCTCCTTGATTATACGCAATGCCACAACTAGATCCGAGCAAATGGCAACAAAGGAAATCAAGAGATTAAATAGTTTATATATGGAAAAAAAAATGTAGTTGTGTTTTTTTCCCCTCATTTTATTTTATTTAATATTCTTCATAAATAGTTTTAAGACAATAAATGATTTGTAAAAATGGATATTAAATAGTAATAGAAAAGAAAAAGAAAAGAAAAATAAATTTTTGGTACCACTTTCCTTGCATGCATGGGTTGCCAGGTGTAACTTACCCAAATACAAGTCTAGAAAATTAAATCGGGAATTCTTCCACGTATGCTCTAATAATGTCATTTGTCGTAGATGTCTTTTCTTTTTATTTGAATAATACTTACTACTCATGGATTTCAATTACTTCAATTAATAAAATTTATTGTTTTCAAATAAGGAACTTGGGTTTGTATTTCACTTGTGAAACAGGAAAAAGACTAATTAATAACTTAATCTAATACTAAAAAAAACAATAATTTTGGAGCTGATATTATAGGTTCAAATCCTATATTACTACTCTGATAATGGAGATTATTAGGTTCTATATGAAATAATATTTTGTAATAATGAGTATTCCTAAAGCCTTTTCTTGCATCTTAATTCTTCCTTAAGACTTTCATGGAATGTAATGAAGAGATATTAATTATCACTTCTTGCTCCATAATTAATTATAGACAATCATTAACCTCAAGGGGCCTTTTATTTATTTTTTTAATTTTTTAGGAATAAATTGTATTTTATTGAAAATTAAAAGTTGAAGCATAATATTTAATGTTCCTATGCTCTTATTGAACCACATTATTATAGCATTTTTGTCCAATTTGGTCAATTTTGGTATAATTTGGTTCAATTTAGTCAATTTTGATACACTTACTTAAAAATATGGAAAAAAAGAAGAAGACAAATTTGCATTGAGAGTAGCTATTCTAAATTTAAATTTGTTTAAAAATACAGATCCCTCGTTTTATTGAAAACACACTACCAATTTAACAAGCATACTCAAAAGGCAAACTCAACTAAGGATAGACACATATAGACTCTCCATGAGGCGCACCAAAGTTTGTCTTACAAAGAGTCGTTGAACTTCATATTTCCCACCAATCGAAGAATCACACCTCATTAGAGAGTATTCGAATGCCAAATTGCAGTAAATCCAAGAAGTTCTTTGAATCCATAGATTATAGACAATATCGACGAATGCCAATTTACTAACACATGACTTCATGCTTTCCCTTTTCAACGAATAACCTTGATACTACCAAGCAGCAAATCGATCATAGGTGGTCAACCAAGCCATAAAGGCATGCTGAGACAGAGCAAACTTCTGTCAAATGAAGTTGACCCACTAAGCCTTCTAAATAGTAAATTCTAATGCCTTGCTCGAACAACAGGCAATTTTGTAAGAGAACTGATTTAAGGAGATGGAGCCAAGTCACTTGATCTGTATTGCTTCAGTTTAACCTGGAAAAGTAAAGCTCAAATTGGATTAGCGTTAAGGTCTATTTTATGGCAACTTATTACACACCATGTTCAATTGAAATTTTATCAATTTTGGCAAAATATTGTTGCTATTTTGGTTTCTTTTTTACACTTTTCCATGTTCTACTAAATCAGTCCCTTATATAGTCTGTTAATTTATTTTCAACACTAAACAGCGTTTTTGAAAATCTTATGAAGCTTTTGTATGGCATTACATCTTTTCAAGTGTCTTTCTATTCACCTTCTCCAACCCTGAATTTGATATTGTATTTTAAATCTTAGATTCTTAATTATATGAGAGCTTGCAACATTTCTTATATTTAGATTTACTTTAAAGACTTAGTCATTTATAAAAGTGGTTTCCCAACTATAAAGGTATACATATGACATAATACGTTATCAAAATAGATAAATAAATATATATACACATATTACATAATATAATATGAAAGTTTTGCTCATAAGAATGGTGCTGTTCTAATCTATTTAATGTAAAATACATAAGTACAATAAAAAAAAAAAATGAAAGGAAATTTTTAATTTTTTTATAAAGAAAAATGAAATAGAATAGTTGTACTACATAATTAAAACAAAACTAGGACATCTTGTACATTAGCAAATTTCACATCCTCTGCATATTTTTTTTTTTTGAAAGAATTTCAACTTATGACATGCACTTTTAATAATAGTTATTTATTATCAGACTAAAACATCAATTATTCCACCATCAAAAATATTATTCAACCATAAAAATTTTTACTAGTTGAGCTAATTAAACCCACTGCATCCTCCGATTAATAAAGGACTACATAAAAAAAATCGTTAAAAAAAAAAAAACTATATAACCAGCTCCAAAAAAAAAAAACCAACCCCTAACGAGTATAACTATTTGACAAGCTTTTTGTTGCTCAAAGGCTTATACTATACTAGTAGTATATGACATGACCCGCACTGCCCTCATCACTCACACTTTCCCTGTCAGCCGAGTCCTAGCATTTTGCGCTTTAGCTGATTCTGGTGACATTCAATATGCCCGTGTGCTGTTTTCTCAGATTGAAAGACCCAATACTTACATGTGGAACACTATGATCAGGGGCTACTGTAAAGCCAAAATTCCCACCGTTGGGTTTTCATTTTTTCGTCAAATGGCTCGAGAATGCGTCGAAATGGATCGCCGGAGCTTTGTTTTTGCGCTCAAGGCGTGCGAGCAGTTTTGTACAGTTTTAGACGGGGAATCAGTTCACTGTTGGATTTGGAAGATGGGTTTTGATTCGGATTTGGTAGTGAGAAATGGGTTGGTTCATTTTTATGCCGAATGTGGGTGTTTGAATTTTGCACGTGAAGTGTTTGATCGAAGTTTTGAAAGAGATGTTGTTACGTGGACCTCGATGATTGATGGATATGTGGTGCATAATTGTTCGGAGGAGGCATGGAAATTGTTTAATTCAATGTTAATGAGTGATGTTAAGCCAAATGAGGTTACCATGATTGCTGTACTTTCAGCGTGCTCCCTAAAAGGGGACTTAACTATGGGAAAAAGTATCCATGAATATATAAAAAAGAGGAACGTTAATTATAGCTTGAATTTGCAAAACGCTATGTTGGATATGTATGTAAAATATGGTTGCTTTGTTGCTGCTAGGGAGGTTTTTGATGACATGAAAATTAGAGATGTGTTTTCATGGACTATTATGGTTAATGGGTATGCTAAGTTTGGTGAGTTGGATTTAGCAAGGAAGTTTTTTGATGCCATGCTTGAAAAAAATGTGGTCTCTTGGAATGCAATGATTGCAGGTTATTCTCAGAATAATCAACCAGAGGAAGCATTGAAGTTGTTTCGTAACTTGGTGGGAGTTGGTTTGCATCCAATAGAGAACACATTGGTCTGTGTGCTCTCTGCTTGTGGTCAACTGGGTTCTTTGGATTTGGGTCAATGGATTCACCATTTCTATATTAATCAAAAGCGGATTCAACCTAGTGTGATCCTGGCAAATGCATTTATTGACATGTATGCTAAATGTGGGAATATTGATGCAGCTGCAATGATTTTTAATGAAACGGTGGAGAGAGATTTGGTTTCTTGGAATTCCATGATTGCTGGATATGCTTCTCATGGACATGCTACAAAAGCCCTTGTCCTTTTCGATGAGATGATTAATATGGGATTTAAGCCTGATGAAATCACATTTGTGGGTGTCTTATCGGCTTGCAGTCATGGTGGTTTGGTTTCTGTAGGTCGAGAATATTTCAAAAGTATGAATAGAAATTTTGGGATAGAACCAACGGTTGAACACTATGCTTGCGTGATTGATTTATTTGGTCGAGTGGGGCTACTAGAAGAAGCTTATGAATTAATAACAAAAATGCCAATGGAAGCAAGTGTAGCTGCATGGGGCGCCCTACTTAATGCTTGTAGAATGCATGGGAATGTTGAGGTGGGTAAGCTTTCTGCCTTTAAGCTTTTAGACTTGGATCCTGAAGATAGTGGTATCTATTCATTGCTTGCAAATATTTGTGCTCATGAGAGAAGATGGGGTGATGTAAGGATGGTTAGAAGTATGATGAGAGAGAGAGGGGTTAAGAAAACTCCTGGTAGTAGCTTGATAGAGGTAGAGGGTGAGTTTTATGAATTTTTGGTTGCTGATGGATCACACCCTCAATCTGAAGATATTTATAGGGTATTAAACGAAATATTTTTGCTGTCCAAAGTGGAAGACTCTGTTCCTGATACTAAACTCAATTCATGAACTTTAATGTGTTTGATGCTTTATTTACAAATTGAGTGACTGACTTTGGGGGGGATTATTTGGGGGGTCAAGATGAGGGGTCAGGGTTGCAGAACATGCATGAACCATGAAATTAAGGAGATAAGACACCAAAATTTGAGCGACTTTCTTGGCTTATAGACTTATAGTGTAAACCAAGGTCCTCAACTTGACCCATCTAGACTTCCTCTTATTCTTCTCTGGTGCAATTTCTGATTCTCCCAAACCTATCTCTTCAACTTCCCTTTCTCTTCCTCACATTGGCTTATAGTACGCTTTGCACTTGGGCATATTATGCTTCTTTTTCAAGCGCACATGAATCACGTAACAGTACTAGACCTGCCACTACTGGCGTGTTAATTGGGGAGGTCTTGAGTTAACTCTTACGTTCATTAATTAAGTGTGGCTTTGCAGTAATAACTAATAACTGTGAGAGAGAGAGAGAGAGAGCGCTTCTTAGAGGAGCCGGTAGATAGTGGAGGAAAGGGCATATCATTCATTGCATTCCCATAAACGACTGTCATTTTCTCAACAAACGAGGGTCTTTTTGTTATCACTTGAACCCCAACACAAGAATCATCTTTGCAAAACTACACACAATTTTTTAATAAAGAAAACAGACGCATTATCTTTGGAGTTTGGAGGTTTAACCTTAAAAGGTTGTCTACCATAATTTTTAGGTATATTTTATTGATAATCGTCGCTTATTACCAAATAATTGGTAAAATCTAATGACTAGGAGTAATGACATTTTTTGCAGTGTTCTATGTATATAGTTCAATCCAACTTCTCCTCACCTAGTATCTTCCTATCTCAGAAATGTAATAGTTGTTAAAGTTTCTTATCGTTGAACAAGACACCTAGATTCAAACCTTAACTACATAAAAAACCATTAAGTTTTGTGACATGATAATAAAAAATAATTATTATTGAGCAAATATTATAAATTCAAATTCTATAATATTTATGGGGGAAAAAATGCATCACGTCCAATTCCTACAAATTTGACTTTTTTTTTTATTTTTTATTTTTTTATTTTTATAATTTTGTGTGCCCGCAAAGTACGGAGCCACAAAAGTGACTCATGTTAAAAGAAAGAAGTTATTCTTCTAAGTATAATATTATGATGAGTAATACTTAGATACAAATCCTTAAATAATATTTAAGTTCTTCGATTAAATTTAACCCCAAGTATTATAAGTTGACTTACACACATATTGATTTATTGGAAGTGATTAGTTATTCATATTTTGATTTTGCTGGAAGTGATTAGTTATTCATATTTTGATTTTGCACGTTTAGACACAAGAAAGTCCCCCTCAAAAAAAAAAAAAAAAAAAAAAAGACACAAGAAAGTCTATTTTATAATATTTTTTATTTCTCTCTAGTGGCATTATATTTTGGAGAACTACTAAACAAACTATTGTTGCTTCATCTACCATGGAGATATAATTTGTTGCATGCTACGAAGCTACGGCAAAAATGTTATGGTTAAGGATCTTTGTCATTGGTCTTGAGATTGTCGAATCTATTTCAAGACCTTTAATTTTTTGTAAACATTTGGCTGCAAGTTTCTTCTCTTATAATAATAAAAGTGGTTGTATAAAAAAAAAAAAAGAATAATAAAAGTGGTAGTGAGTTTCAGTTAGCTCAATCGGTAAAGTTTTTGATGGTTGAATAAGAAATCTAGGGTTCAATTCCCGACTACACAAAAAACTGATTAATGTTTTGGTCTAATGATAAAAAGTTATCATTAGGAGCGTACGCCATAAGTTGAAACTTTCTCAAAAAAAGAAAAAAAAAAGTGGAGATCGAAGTAAGCATATCAAACTTAAGGCACTTTAGTGCTAGAAAGAATGCTAAGGACCATAAAGTTTCCTTAAAATTTTATATATCACAAATTGTTCCAATGGGTGATCTTAGTGACTCTAGCACTACTCAAATTCCTGAGCAGATCTGATCCAATATATAATTAATTAATTGATTTATATATATTATAAATATTTAAAATAAATAAATCTTTGTATATGATACATATTTAATTAATAAATATCAATAAAAATTCAAATTAAAAAATTTATACCTAAAAAATGAATACCAAAATAGCAATGAAGGTATATCATAAAATATATCAATGAGGATATAAGGAGTAAATAATGACAATGCAACGTCTTACTTTGACTCATGGCATTGTTTTTCACGAGAATTTCATTTTACTTTATCTCTCCCATTTTCATGTCCATTCATTTTAGAACTTATCATCATAAACAAACCAATTGCAATAAAATAAAGCAAACAATTACACTTATTTATCCTACATTATGTAGTTCACGGTTACAAAATTACAAAAAGAATGCCAAAAAATAACAAAGAACACCAAAATAGCAATGAAGCTAATGACTAAAGGTTTGCTGACCAAATAGTAAAGACCATGTTGATCATATGGGGCTTGGTAGCTTTTTTGATGTTTAATTCCTCTCTAGTTGTTTTGTATTTTGAACATATATTTTATTATTCTTAGAGAATAAAAGATATAATGTTCATTTGGTGCACATAGTATAAATATAAAAATAGTTTTATTTGTTTGGGATATAAAAAGAAGACATTTTTTTTTTTATAGAGATAGTTTCAATTTATGAATTTCGCTCTTGATGATTATTCTTTATCATCTGATCAAGATATCAATTGGTTTTTAGTGTAGGTAGGAATCAAACCTCAAACCTCAAATCTCTTATTCGACTATAAAGGACTTTACTACTTGAGCTAACTGAAAGGATTTAAATGTTTAATAGGTCGTCGAATCATAAAGAATAATTATTAGCTCATAAAGTTTCATCAATAAATAAATAAATAACTCATAAAGTACTGACATTGGGAGTATTATACATTGAAGGAAGTTTCAATTACAATTAAGGATATCACCACCATAATTTATGTGTTAGATTCTTTATTTGAGTGGGAATATTTTACAACTAGTTGGCATGATTCACATGCAACTCCCAAACCCAAGTCACTGATGATGAAAATGGAAACGATAAAGCCAATTCACGGGAAAAAATTGGCCTTTGCTCTTTTCGGGCAAAATAAGCAGCATTTTGCCCAATTTTCCAAACTAATTAGGGAAATGCCCATCTTTTGAAACTCGATTTTCTCAAAATCAAGTTAAGCCCTATAGTGGCGTTTTTAAGGAGTCTATAGTGACGTTTTAAGGACCTATAGTGGCGTTTTTTAACTCGAGCTCCATGAATTCGAGTTATAGGTAAAAAAAAAAAAAAATTGCCTATAACTCGAGTATAGGTCTTTAAAATGTCACTATAAGCTCCTTAAAATGCCACTATAGGGCTCCAAATTTTTTTTTAAAAAAAACTCAATTTTGAGAAAATCAAATTTCAAAAGATGGGCATTTCCCTAATTAGTTTGGGAAATGGGGCAAAATGCTGCTTATTTTGCCCGAAAAGGGCAAAGACCAATTTTGTCCCCAATTCACGCATGAACCAATAGCCTACTTGTTCATAACAATAATGTCAATTCACACGGAAATGATTAGTCCATAATTATTTCACAATATTCTAAAATAGCCTACCAACTCATATGAGCTCAAAAAAATATGAAATTTAATTTTTTTTAATATTAATTTAAAAATATTGTGAAATTGTTGTTAATTTTTATTTTGTCCCTAGAGAAAAAGCTAAAGTTAAAGTTGAAGTGGAATATTGAAAGGCTACCAAAAGTGGGCCCGTTTGGTAGCCTTACTTGAGCAACATTTTTCACATTTCAAACACAACAGATTTTCACAAATTTTTTCACCCACACGTATATCAAAATTAAAAAACACTAAAAAACCTACAAAATCCCATCTCAAACTACTCTACCAAACACCCCCTAGTGTTTTGTTTTCTGAGCCTGTCATATCACCACGAAGTTTCTCTCCACTTGCTTGCCACTTTCACATCTTCTTCATTCATCAGGAAAACAGGTTTCCCATTTTCTTTCCCATTTGAATGTCTTTTGCTTCGCTTATTGAGTTTTCTACCCTGAATCTAAGGCAGAAAAAGTACATATATTGCATTTAGATAGGAAATTTGATGGTCTTTGTTATCTTCTTGGCGTTATTTTAAGTGTGATTTTTCCACTATAATCAGTATCTTTGAAGAAATATCGGGTACTCAAGCCAAGTACGCTGCCGTTTCTATCCAGGTATGCTGTCAGTTCTTTCTAATGTCATTTAATTACCCAATAGTGTGTAGCTTTGTGTTCTATATATTAAAGACTTAAAAGTCATTTATAACTATATGGACAATAGTTTGTGTTCTGAAACTCATTGTACTGCAGGGACGAACGCAGGATTTTAAGTTGGGGGGGCCGGAGATAAGCGAAAAAAAAAATTTTAAATACGCATCCATATAATATTAATAAACTATCAACCAAGACAAATACCAAAAAATCATTGTTTCTTAATATATTAAAATACAATCATCTACTAACAAAAACAAAAGACATGAAACAATATTGTTTCTTTATACAATCATCTATGAAAAGGGAACTCGACGCTCTTTCAAATCTTCAAAATTATCTACGATTGAATCCAAACTAAATGTCGAAGCTATATCCTTTTCAATGTATAACATCAAAGAGTCTGTCAAAAAATCATCTTCCATTGGATTGTCTCCATCTTTTTGACACTGACCCACTAACCTAAAGAATCCACCACCAACACTAAATTTATTCTCTACACTACTAACAAGAACTTTTCTTTAAGTTTTTAACTTTACCTTATTTTTTTCCTGCTACTTGCCCGTTGCCCAACCTCACTTGTCCCTATTATGCCCAACTAACAGTCAACAAAGGAAAAAAAAAACTAATCTTAAATCTCTACAAACTCTACTCTCTGTCTCTCTCTATCTCTCTTATCTATATAAACAAGAGAGAGAGTCACAATTCACAAACACAGACAAAGTCACAAAGCCAAAAAGCCAAAAAAAAAAAAAAAATTTCCACAGGCAGCAACACAGATTCAAATATTCAATTCACAATCACCAACATTTAGTTCATCACTCATCATCAGTAAAAACACAATCATGAAACACCACAAGTCCACAAGGCAATCTCGGATTCTCAGATCACAAAGTCACAAACATTTTATTAGGTTTTGAACTTTGAAGTTGAAGGAAAAGATAAGAGTAAATACCTGATCTGTGAAGGCTGGAGCGACGAAGCTAGGCTGAGCAGATCGAGCAACCGGCGTGGGTGGCGGCAAGTGGGTCTCGTGACTCTCGCCGGTGTGGGTACTAGAAAATCAGAAAATGGGTGACTGGGTGAGTCTTAGTCTCAGATGGCGTCATCGGAGTGGGTGAGTGGACTGGAGTCGCCGGTGTGGGTCTCGGCTCTCGCCGATGTGGACTGGAGTCGTCGGTGTGGTGTGGGTCTCTGCGCTTTGCTCTCGCCGGCGTGGGTATCAACGACCAAATGGGTGAGTGGAGGCCAGAGGGAGTGGATCGAGCAACCAAAGGTGTGGTGTGGGTCTCGGCGGCGTGGGCGGTGCCGCCGTGGGTCTCTCAGTCTCTCCCTTTCCTCTCTCTCTCTCTTTTTTTTTTTCACTATTTTTTCCTTCGTGTTTTTGCTCTGTGTGGTGTTTGGTGTTTTTGCTCTTTGTGTGGTGTTTTTGCTCTCTGAAGGCTGTGTTGTTGTTGTTTTTTTTTTTTTTTACATGGACTGGCCGGAAAATGGGCTGGGGTCTGGCCGAAAAATGGGCTGGGGGGTTCAAGATTTTGGGAGGGGGGCCCGAGCAAAAAACATAGGGGGGCCCAACCATTTTTTTTTTTTTGTTTTTTGAAATATTTACTTGCTCAAAAAAAAAAAAAAATTTAGGCCCGGGGGGGGCCCCGGCCCCCTTTGGGCTCAACGTGGGTCCGTCCCTGAATTTGTACTGAACAGGTATAATACTTATTGTTCGGATATTGAAATGCATATATAATCTATATATGAGTAATTCTACAAATACAATTTTATAACATTTTTAACATTTTTACAAACTACTGGATGTCTTTAGCATTTTCCAAATAATTATTATAAGTAAAAATGTGATGATAGTGATGGGCCTATATTAGAACTACCAAACACCCCCTAGTGTTTTGTTTTCTGAGCCTGTCATACCACCACGAAGTTTCTCTCCACTTGCTTGCCACTTTCACATCTTCTTCATTCATCAGGAAAACAGGTTTCCCATTTTCTTTCCCATTTGAATGTCTTTTGCTTCGCTTACTGAGTTTTCTACCTTGAATCTAAGGCAGAAAAAGTACATATATTGCATTTAGATAGGAAATTTGATGGTCTTTGTTATCTTCTTGGTGTTATTTTAAGTGTGATTTTTCCACTATAATCAGTATCTTTGAAGAAATATCGGGTACTCAAGCCAAGTACGCTGCCGTTTCTATCCAGGTATGCTGTCAGTTCTTTCTAATGTCATTTGATTACCCAATAGTTTGTAGTTTTGTGTTCTATATATTAAAGACTTAAAAGTCATTTATAACTATATGGACAATAGTTTGTGTTCTGAAACTCATTGTACTGAACAGGTATAATACTTATTGTTCGGATATTGAAATGCATATATAATCTATATATGAGTAATGCTACAAATACAATTTTATAACATTTTTAACATTTTTACAAACTACTGGATGTCTTTAGCATTTTCCAAATAATTATTATAAGTAAAAATGTGATGTTAGTGATGGGCCTATATTAGAACTAGTAAAATTTTTTCACATCAACAGTTAGTAAAAATGTTGTAAAATAGTTTATGTTTATAGTATTACTCATCTATATACATCTAAAAGCAAGCGTAACATTTATTATTGCTACGCTCTTGTTAAGCCACATTAGCGACCATATCACTATATATATATATATATATTTTGGTTTTACATCTTTATCGATTATCTATTGCAAAATTAATTTTTTTGTAGCCAAATGTAATACACTACATGCCATCATAAATTCTAATTGTTTATTGTCTATATTGAAAGCTCCTTTCAACATTGAGTGTCATTTTCTTTCCATCCTAATCCTTTTATATATTTTCACACACACACACAATACATTTTACTACTCAATCATTAAGCCACATCATCCACTTATTTTTTATCTGTTTTTTTCTTTTTTAAAATTTTCTTCTCACTACTCTCTAAAAAAACAAAAACAAAAATATCTTCTTCTCCCTATTAGTCCATACCTATAGTTACACTTCCTCCAACATTTCCCTTCCCTTTTTGCCTCTTTACCTCCCCCACTACTCTCTACTTCACCGTTACACTTCCTTCATCATTTTTCATAACTTGACTCTTCTTCTTCCCATTTAATTTGTACACGCCTACGGTTACATTGCCTCCAACTTTTCTCTTTCCTCTTTGTCTCTTTACCTCCCCCACTACTCTCTACTTTGCCGTTACACTTCCTTCATCATTTTCTCTTTTTTATAACTTGACTCTTCTTCTTCCCATTTGATTTGTATAAATTTGATATCATTTCTTCCATTTCAATTCATATTTTTACCACAAAAAAAAAAAAAAAAAAAATTGTGAGTACTCTCTCTCTCTCAGTAAATTTTCGTTATTTTTTATAACTCTAATTTAGCTTGATGTTTTTTTTTTTTTTTTTTTTTAAAATATATGTTTGGGGATTGTGTTTTATTTTATTTATATATATATATATATATATATATATATATATATATATATATATATATATATATATATATATATTTCTCATTACAAAGTCTTCTCTCTCCCTTTTATATCTTTGGTTGAATTTTGGATTAGGTAAATACTTAGTTTTTTTTTTTTTTTTTTGAAAATAGAAATTTGAGTTTATATCAAAATACAATCTACATGGCTATGAATTAGAATATTCCAACCAATTGTTTGAACAATAAATTATGATGAAGTCTATATTTTGTTTCTTTAGTTTCATTTTAATTTTGGTTAAGATAAATTTGTAATTTTGTGATGAGTTTTAATTACATGATATCTCCTTATTCCTTAAGAGAGTTGAAACTTATAATGTTTAGTTGTGTATTAGGTCAATATAACATACTACAACAAAAGTTAGAAAGATATGGTTCACTTTAAAAAAATATTAATCAAACATACAAAAAATAATATAATGATATATTTGTAGAGATAAAAAGATAAAAAATTCTTGTAGAAATCTTTTTAAAAAGGGCTAGACTTAGGTACAGTACTTAGGTGCTGTTCCTTAGGTTCTCATTTTAAAATTCTGCCATGTGGATTTTTTCTCATGAGATGAAAGTGTATTTTATAAATAAGTATCCATATGGCAAAATCTTAAGATGAGAATCTAAGGAACAGCACCTAAGGTGCTATACCTAAGTTTTGTCATTTTAAAAAATTGACAATACTTGAAGTAAGTGTTTCTTTTAATATATTACACCCAATTATATATATGTGTGTGTGTGTGTATACATTCCCACGTATTGCGTGGACTTGTGGCTAGTTTATTTAAATGATGTAAAAATATATAAATTTAATTTAATGATTAATGAAAAAGTAGTCATGAAAACTGAAAAACACATTTGAGACGTCAAAAAATCAGATATGAGATTTTTATGATAAAAAACGAATTTTAGAAGTAGAAAAATCAAATCTTGAATTTTTATGGTAGAAAAATAACCCACAACAGCAATGAAGCGAATTGAAAAAGAGAGAAATGGGAGAAGAGTACCTGACGGTGAGCAAAGTACTTTGTCGAAAAATATAACCACACCCGAATTATTTGAAGATAGCAGAGTACAAGATTAATTGCAGTAGAAAAAGTATAAATGCAAGGTAAACTTAGGTAATAAATTCATAACATTCACTTAGATCAAGCAGATTATGAGCAATGGGAGTTACGAAGCCCCAGATCATAGAGAAGTGGTGAACAAGTCAAAAACAAAGGCTGTTAATCGTTACCTTCTGCTATCCCAATTCATCAATGGACGTTGGACCAGCTGAGAAGCTTATAAAGTCAGGAACCTGTATACAAGACCCTAACAAATGAAGAGTATTTTCATAGCTTTATATGCCCTTCATTTTACGGTTCTTCTACAACACAACAGATTAATTGATCATCTGTGAGATATCGGACTCTGAGGTTGACAAATAGTGTTCTAAGTGGTTTTGAAACCACATGTAGCTCACTAATGATTGATGTGCTTATAGTTCAAAGGTAATTAGTCATTTCAACTTTTGTTTCTCTTTTAGACTAGCATTATCAAAGCCAAGGCAAGAAAGTTGCAGTGAATCAAATTGAAGAATCAACTTCCGCAGCTAAGGGATCAGTTACAGAATAGGTGGAATTGCATTCATCCAGGCAGATTGAACAAACATAGTCTTCAGGGAATCAAGCATCAAGTTGCCGTTGCCAAGACAAAAAGAGTGAAGTTGAATAACAAGCTGCATAAACGGCAGTGTAGTTTTCTTCTAGTTTAGCAGTGTTTGTTAGTTTTAATTCACACGTGTCTTGGTTAGTTATTTACTGTAGCAGGTTTAAGAGTTTGTTAAGTTAGTTACAGAGTGTGTATCTCCATTTGTATATAAAGCCTTACACTCTATTAATGCAAATCAAGAAATCAGTTTTACCAAATTCGAAATTTCTCACATGGTATCAGAGCAATCCTCTAGAAATTTCTGAAATTCTAGGGTTCTTTCAATCTGGTAATTTTCTACTGATTTCCTCTTCTTCTTCTTCAATTTCCTTTCTTTCGACGCCATTGTTGATCTCTGTAAAGCTTCCTTAAGCTCTTCTATGGCTGCTGCAACAGCAAACACTTCCTTAGAAACTTCATCTCCACCACAAGATTCATACAATCCAGATGATCCTTTGTTCTTGCGTCACGGAGAGAATCTTGGTGTTGTGCTCACTTCTCAACCTTTAATTGGTGGTGAGAAATACCCTACTTGGGCAAGATCCTCGAGAAAATCACTCATTGCCAAGAACAAGCTTGGTTTTATAGATGGTTCTTTAACCATTTCCTCACCATTGGTGGATTCTCCTTCAGCTGTTCAAGCTTGGATCCAAGCTGACAATATGGTTGGAGCTTGGATCATCAATTCAGTTTCTCCCAAAATCCAAGCAAGTATCATATATAGAGTCACAACCCTAGAGATTTGGACCGATCTCAAAGATGCTTTCTGTCAAGGAAATGGACCTAAGGTGTTCAATATTCAGAAGTGAATTTCTAAGCTTCATCAAGGAGAACAATCCATTACTGACTATTTCACTTAGTTGAAGGTGTTGTGGGATCAGCTACAAAATTCCAGTCCCTTTCCTTTGTGCACATGTGGAAAGTGTGTTTGTGGCATTAACCAAAGACTTGCAGATCTTCAAGCAAATGAGTTAGTGATGAAGTTCCTCATGGGACTCAGTGAATCTTTCTCTCAAGTGAAGACTCAAATACTTCTAATGGATCCACTCCCTTCAATCAACAAAGCATACTCCTTGTTCATTCAAGAAGAGATGCAAAGGTCTGTGAGAAATTCAGTTAGGATTGAATCAACTACCTTAGCCACCAAATCACAAAATTTTGCTACTTTTGGTCACAATGCCAAACTAAAGGAGAGACCTCTGTGCACTCATTGTGGAAAATTAGGTCATATAGTGGATAAATGTTACAAATTGCATGGTTTTCCTCCAGGTTTTAAGTTTAAGAATGTTTGATTTTAGACCCCTTAAAACACAACCAGATTAACCTAGTTAATTAGCCAAGTGATTACTTAGACAAATTAAACAGATCTAGGTTAACACAAATATATCATATTATTGTAAAGTGCGAAAAATAAAGAACACAACAATATGATAACCTAGGAAAACCAAACCGGTAAAAAACCTGGGGATTATTTAACCTAGCTATCCTCAAGGTAAAATAAATCCACTATGAAAGAATTGAAGTTTACACAATAGCAATTTAGACCACTAACATCCTATTGTTACCTCGAGTAGGAAACTTACTACCATGACCACGTGACAGCTCTGAGTCCATGGACTACTTCTTTCTTGGATTCCCAGCAAGCACAAGCACAAGCACTCCCGCTTGTATATCTTTAAGCCCTTGAATTTGCAACTGAATTGTTTACCAAACTCTTGACATCAATCTTGAGATTGGAAACCCTAAATGTATGTGAAGGCAAACACCTCTAGATCTCACAAGAGATTCACACACACAGCATAAAGAGCAACCTAAAACGTGGCTAGGGTTTCTCCTTTTATACTTAAGGCAAAACATAAAACCCTACACGTCAAATGGGCTTGGGCTGAGTTGGAAAAATTTTGCAGAAAAACAATCTGCATGAGCTTCAATTGATCGAGTCTAATTTTCTATCGATCTAGACAAACATATTTACATAGTAAATCCTGCAATATACTCGAGAAACAAGACTAAAACGTTTTAATCATGATTTGCTAACATTACAAAATGAAATTCTAATACATTTAAACCTAAAGTCTTAGAACCCAATAAACCCCTTTTGGCAATCCATGACAAAACACAAACTAGACAAAGCGCTCAAAGTTACAAAAACAGCCCATTACAAAAACATTGCCCAATAAAAACAAATTCAACCTAACTACTATCTATCAGTTGAAGTGTAGACAGCAGCACGACTGAATCAACCTGTATATTCCTGAAACACTCAACAAACGCATAAACGCATAAACGCATGTGTGGAAAATACAAGTAACACAAAATAACTTCTTGATTTCACATAACACAAAATAAAGACATATATCATGAATAACCTTATAAATATAAATCAATAAGCAATGTGAAACAAGAAACATATATAAATACATCATAGTATCTCCCCCTATCATAGACAACCCAAACAAAAACAAAAATACATCGTGAGCCAAAAATGTAGATACACAATGAAGCATCTAGATACAATCTAAAGCTCCACAGCTCCAAAACAATAAAATCTCCCCCTAACAACAAAAGGAGGTGGTGGAGGTGATCGACAAAGACTATCCAAATCCGCTTGCAAGGCACGAAGCTCATTAAGTATGTCCACCAAAAGCTAACCATGAGCCGCCTGAATGGTCATGACAGTCTCCAACATACGAAGAATGTCTGAATCATTCGAAGTAGAAGATGGAGGAATAGCAATAGCAGCAGTAGTTGGATCAACAGATGCCTTAGCAGAAATATCACCTGCAGAAGAGGGAAGAGGAGTTGCGACACCAGAAGACTCAACCCTAAGGCGTTTAGAGCTTGCTCTCATCTGAGTAGCCCTCTGCTTAAGAAGGGTGGCACCTATGGGAGTTATGATATGAACGGGGCTTAGATGTAGGAAACTACTCTAATCCTAAATGCAAAAGAATTTGATGAATAAAAACCAGAAAGAAAAGAGCATGAGCGGTAGAACTACTCCTATGAACCTCAATCAAAGAACGAATGAAAAGATGAGGAAAACTCATAAGAGTGTCTGTGACAAGGGCATACAAAAACGCACAACGCTCGATAGGGATGGTGTGCAAATGAGAGATAGGCCACAAAGAATGACAAGCAATCCGAAAGAAAAGATAATGAATCTCAGTCAACTTAGCAGACGTGATCCAAGGGTCAAAACTCCACTGGATATAAGTACCAGTGATGTATGACATGATGTCATTAAGGGGTGGAGACTCATCGTAAGGATAAACAGGATGCTGGACCAGTGGCACCCCAAGAGCATAAACCACTACTGAATGAGTAATGGTGTACTCATCACCCTATATCCAACTCTTCACCTGAGTGTTGGAATCATAGGAGTGGACAGAGAGGTTCAAGTAGAACTCTCTGATCAATGTAGACGGAGGAGGATGATCAACATCCAACAAAGGAAACTAGCCCCGACGGTCAAAGTTTCTCCTAATCTCACTATCTAACTTATCTAACAAAACTTTCCTCTCAGCCCATACATTCCTACGAATGTTCAACTTCTCATAAGCTTCCTGGTTTTTCTCATTCAGGAACCTCTCACTATCAAAGGTGGGAGAAGAAGTAGAGGTGGAAGTCCAATGAGCTCTAGTCTTCCTAACTATGATGCTAAGGTTCAGAAGGATAGACACAAAAGAGACAGAGAGAAAAACAGAAAAGCCAGGGGCAAATTGCAAGTTAGCACAGAAATATGTAGAAATAACAATTCTATATGATGCATGAACAATATCAACACATGATGCCTGCTCTAATGCAGTTAGAATGAGTTCAATCTCACTTTAAAATCACAAAATTGGCTTGAGCATAGAGTTTATATAAAAAAACCCAAATTTTGAAAACCCACTTTTAAAAATCCAAAAAATTGACCAAATTGATCATTACACAAGATAGATAACATAAAATAATGATCAAATCAATCAATCTAACAAGCCAATTTCATCAAATTAAGCTCAATTGAACAAAAACCCCAAATCGGGTAGTTTCAAGCCCTAGAATTTTCAATTTTTCTCAAATCATCAAATTGATCAAATTAATTCACAAAGATCAGTTTTATATTGTCCCACAACAAAAACCCATTGATCAATTTCCAAAGAAAAGTCTTAAATCAACAAAAATCTCAAAATGTCATAGGTTCGAAATTTTCCCCAAAATGCATGACAAAATGCATGAAAACCTGAAAATAAATGAAAAAGGAAAGGTATAAAGGTCTTATCGGCCTTAGAGGACAAAAACCCTTGAAGAAATTTGAGGGAAAATGAAAAAAATTGAGCTTTGAATCTTAGACCGATCAAGTAGAGAGAGAAAGAGCTTTGAAAGTTTGAATAAGTGGTTGAACACGTGAAAAGCTAAAGGTTTTAAAAAACTCTCCATGCGATTTTTGATTGATCGAAAATTAGATTCGATTGATCAAAACTTACATTCGATTGATCCAAAACCAATCGAGCAGCGATCGAAACGGTTAGATTCAAACCAAAATTTTAATCGCATTTTCGATTGGTCGAAAAACAGGTTTGATCGATCGAAAATCTGGAAAAATCAAATTTTTGAAAAACAGAGCATTTTAATGCAGAAACTCCTCAAAGTATAGTGTTTTATGAATAGAATGCATGAGTATGAGATGAAATGCTTTTCAAAAACACTTGTATTGAACCCAAATTTCCCAAAAATAAGATTTGCAATCAATTATCCTTAAATTCTCAAATTTCGAACACATTTTGCATTAGAATCAAGGAATTTTCAAACTTGGATAGCCAAGACAAAATCACACATAATAACATGTACAAAGTTTAGCAAAGAGTAACTTGTGTAGTGTGTGCAACTAGCAAGAACTTGAGATACATGTGAGGTGATATGTGAATAGTAAGCAATCACAATTTCTACAAAATTCATCACATAAATTTGAGAGAGATTATCACTTAAAGAGTTACATCATATAACTCCCACATCTCCTAGAATAAAAGCTTGCAATCATCAAAGGATGGCGTTCATATATTGAAGAGTTCAGAGGTTCTGAAGCGGTAGAAGGTTTCTGCTGTGAGTTCATCTACGGGGATTGTAGAGTCTAGGGACAAAGGTTTTGTACTAGATCTGAAACTTCTCTTTACTATAGTGGATTGCTTTTCGGGAAGGTTTCCCCCCAGGTTTTTTACTGTGAAACTGGTTGGTTTCATTGGTTTTCCTGGGTCATCATATCTTGTCTTATTTACTTTTCCGCTGCATTCATTATTGACATGATATTGATGTTTATTTGTTTTAACAAGTTTTATTGGTAATAAATCTAATTAACAACTTGGATTTAAAACTTGTAAATTCTATCATCCGGGGTCTAAATTTCCCAACATGGATGTTTGGGGACCCTTTTTTGTTTTAATATTTGATGGTCATAGATTTTTTCTCACTATGGTTGATGATGCTTCAAGGGCAACCTGGGTTTTCCTTTTAAAAGCTAAATCTGATGTTAGAGCCATAATTGTTTCTTCTAGAATATAGTCCTAACTCAATTTGGAACTAAAATCAAATCCATTAGATCTGATAATGCCCTTGAATTTAATATGCCTGATTTTTATAATTCAAATGACACTATTTATCAGCAAAGTTGTGTTTATACTCCACAACAAAATTCAGTTGTGGAAAGGAAGCATTAGCACATACTTGCCACAACTAGGGCATTACAAATACAATCTAATGTTCCTTTAGCCTTTTGGGGTGACTGTGTTCTCACTGTTGTCCATTTGATAAATAGGCTTCCCTCTCCTCTTCTAAATAACAAAACCCCTTATGGGCTTCTTTTCAATAAAGTTTCTTCCTATTCTCACCTTAGAACCTTTGGTTGTCTTTGCTATGCCACCAATACCAATCCTCACAAGCATAAGTTCTCTCCTAAAGCTAGGAAATTTGTCTTTCTAGGCTACCCCTTTAATGTCAAAGGGTACAAACTCTTTGACCTTGAATCACATTCTGTTTTTATCTCTGGGGATGTAGTATTTCATGAGATTGTCTTCACTTTTTCAAAAGGGACAACTATTGAGTTCGCTGATTTGATTCCCTTACCTATCATACTCTCTATTCCTTCACCTACTTTCTCTAATTTTCCTTTGTCCACTACCTTTTCTCCTTCTTCATTAGTTTCTGATGACACCAGCATCCAAGTTCATCATGATCTTGATGAGGAAACTCAAGATTTTCCTGATGCACTTGATGCATCGGATGCACTCACTGAGTCTACTACATCTGTTGTACCTAGCCATTCTCCTGGTGCATCATATCTTCTTAATTCTGTTCCTCATTTCCCTAGAAGATCCACCAGAACCTCTAAACCACCTTCATACCTTCAAGCTTATCACTGTAATCAAGTGGCATCAGCTCCCATTCCATTTCACTCCATCTCAGGTTCTTCTCATCCGATCCATGATTATCTCTCTTATGCTCACCTTTCACCTGCATACAAGCATTTTTGCTATTCCATTTCCACTATCCTTGAACCCATACACTATCACCGAGCAATTGGCAACCTTAAATGGCAAGAAGCCATGGATGCTGAAATAGCAGCATTAGAGGCAAACAATACTTGGACACTCACTTCACTTCCACCAGGTAAGAAGCCTATAGGGTGTAAATGGGTGTATAGGGTGAAATATAAATCAGATGGCTCAATTGAGAGGTAAAAAACTAGATTAATTGCCAAGGGTTTCACCCAAAAGGAAGGTCTAGATTACATTAAGACCTTTTCCCCTGTGGCAAAAATGGTTTCTATGAAGTGTGTGCTTGCTGTGGTTGTTGTGAAAGGCTGGTTTCTCAGCCAACTTGATGTGAATAATGCTTTTCTCCATGGGAATTTGCATGAGGAGGTCTACATGGCTCTTCCACTAGGCTTTCATGGCAAGGGGGAGCATTCACAGGTAGTTTGCAAGCTCTACAAATCTCTCTATGGTCTTAAACAAGAATCTAGAATGTGGTTTTCAAAATTTTCTGTTGCATTGATTGGATTTGGTTTTGATCAATCCAAGGCAAATTACTCTCTCTTCACTAGACAACAAGTTGACTCATTTATTGTTTTGTTGGTCTATGTTGATGATGTTTTGGTTGCAAGTAATGACAAAGAGCAGGTTGAGGAATTTAAGGTTTTGTTAGACCAAAAGTTCAAGTTAAAGGACTTGGGTGAATTGAAATATTTGCTTGGTTTGGAAGTAGCTAGAACAGCAAAGGGTATTTCTTTGTGTCAAAGGAAATATGTCTTAGAGATATTAGAAGATGCTGGTTTACTTGGATGCAAACCTACAAAAATTCCTATGGAGCCAACCTTAAAACTCAGCAGTATGAGAATTGCTTGATGATCCAAGTCAGTTTAGAAGACTAGTAGGCAGGCTACTCTACTTAACCATCACCAAACCAGATATCACTTTTGCAGTGCATAAACTAAGCCAATTCATGGCTAAGCCTATGAAACCTCATCTTGCAGCTGCTTTGAAGATTCTATAGATTCACAGCTTCATGTCAAAGGGTTCATTGACTCAGATTGGGCCTCTTGTCCTGATAGAAGGAGGCCAGTTACAGGCTATTGTATCTTCATTGGGGACTCATTGGTCTCTTGGAAGTCAAAGAAGCAATCAACTGTTTCAAGGTCTTCAGCTGAGGCAGAATATAGAGCCATGGCTGTGTCAACATGTGAAATTGTGTGGATTCTCTACTTGTTAAGAGATTTGCAGGTTGTTCATGATAGAGAAGCTTTATTGTTTTGTGACAGTCAATCAACTTTGCATATAGGGTCCAATCCAGTGTTTCATGAGAGGACCAAACACATTGAAATTGATTGTCATGTTGTGAGGGACAAGGTTCTAGCTAAGGTCATCAAATTGATTCATGTAAGAACTCAGTGTCAACTGGCAAACTTATTAACCAAAGCTTTGAGCTATAAACAATTTTCTGAGCTAGTGTCCAAGATGGGACTGATCAACATTTACTCTTCCTCGGTCCATCTTGAGGGGGAGTATCAAAGCTAAGGTAAGAAAGTTCCAGTGAAGCAACTTGAAGAATCAACTTCTGCAGCTAAGGGATCAGTTACAGAACAGGTGGAATTGCATTCATCCAAGCAGATTGAACAAACACAGTCTTCAGGGAATCAAGCATCAAGTTGCCAAGAGCAAGGAGCATTGAGTTGCCAAGACAAAAGAGTGAAGTTGAATAACAAGCTCCATAAACGGCAGCGTAGTTTTTGTTCTTTAAATAAAACTTGTACACTCAACGACTTGTAGTTTAGCAATTAGTATTAGTTAGTTTTAATTCACACGTGTCTTGGTTAGTTATTTATTGTAGCAGGTTTAAGAGTTTGTTAAGTTAGTTACAGAGTGTGTATCTCGGTTTGTATATAAAGCCTTAAACTCAGTTAATGCAAATCAAGAAATCAGTTTTACCAAATTAGAAATTTCTCACAAGCATCCTTTGTTGCTAGAACTTGATTTAATGCACAGACAAGTGGTCTCCTTCAGGCAATGAACGAGTTTTTCAATGCAATAGAGGTGAATCATAACTAGAAGCAGATAGGAATATGTAATACCTCCTGTGGTTGTTTAGGAGTGCTTTAGTTATTCTACATACAGGTCTGGACTATCTAGTGGATCTTTTTATTTTTGAAAACTAGAGTCTGATAGATTGTATGACTTAGTTGCCATATTTGAAAGCTGCCATGGTTCAGCTAGAACTCTCCTTTTCAATTTGTCTCACCCAACCATGCACGCAACTTCTGAATAGCTATTTGTCTTTAATTGGTGGATGCAAGCTGCATTCATCAATCTGCTTGGTTTTGCACCACCCATTTTTGAAATTTCTGCAGATGGAATATCAACAAAACCCCTTTAATTGTAGACAAATGACGATAGTTTTGTTTGTCACTGTCCACCTTTAGCAACCAGCCATCCTCCTCTTGCCTTCTCTGTTTTTGCAAACAAAAATTGCTCCTCACCATTGGCTGTTCTTTTGATTAGGGACACCTCAACTTGCTCCATTCTGATAAATAGATACTTAATATCTTTGATAGTTGGGACTATTTCCCACCCCCCCCCCCCCCCCCCCAAAAGAAAAAAAAAAGCTTTCTTATGATGAAGAAAGTCTTAATTGAAAACCAACCTAGGTAGCTCCCTCTTGAAGACAAAAGCTGCACCTGCAATTGCTAGAGCTGAACCAGCTGCAACTTGCTGTTTTACTCAATATTTTTCATAATTATCATTTTGTTTTTCTCTAGGTACAACTTAATTTATTAAATTTCAAGTGCACTCTCGACTAAAAAGCTTTTAAATCATTTGTTGAAATGATATTGTTTGAGATCAATTTGCTTTGAATATTAACTTTTTGTAGTCTTGATTTGATCATACATATCAACGATGTAGCCTATTACTGCGGGTGGTTTAACATTGTTGTGTCATGATGGGCAGAATGTGCTAGTTCAAATAACAAAAAGAGCATGAAAGACAAAAGGGCTTGTCATTTTTATGGTCCTCTCATAATGAGATTTTTTACACATTGGGCATTGACATTAGTAACCTTATCGTGTCCTTAGTTCTTACCAATTAATTATAACTAGTCCCCAACTCGTGCTATGCACGGAAATCTACCTATTTGTGAGGGACTAAAATAATTTTATAAAAAATTTAAGAAACTACACCATTGCATGATTTGCTTTTATATGACTTCAATTTGTATTACAATTTGATAAAGAAGCCATTACTTAAACGTGCATTGGCTTACAAAAAATTTGTCATACAGTTTCAAATACTGCAAAAAAATAACTCAAAAATTCAGATATTAAAACTTCTGAAAGACCAAAAAATATTAAAGAAATATAAGAGAAAGATGGGATATGTAGGAGGACTTTCGTCTCGGCCCCCAATCAGGTATTGTCCTCTTTGAAAATGGCGTTGAGCCTAGTCCTCAAGGATTTGCTCAATCTCAAATCGGGGAAAGACGCCTACCACCCATGCCTTATAAGCCTTTGTCCTAAGGATAAGTGTACCACTACTACACATGGACTTTCGTCTCGGCCCCCAATCAGGTATTGTCCTCTTTGGAAATGGCGTTGAGCCTTAGTCCTCAAGGATTTGCTTCCAAAGAGGACAATACATGATTGGGGCAGGTTACATTCGAAAGAATAATTTCAATTATTACAATATTTTTTATCTTATAAAAAATGGCTAAAGAAAGTTTGGTAGTTCATGTATGAAAATAAAATTTTAAAAAATACATGAAAAATCATAAAATAATTTTTTTTTTTTTTTAACAAAGTAGAGGAGAAGAAAATAACATAAAAATAGCTCATTACTCTACTAGACTTAAAATATATATATATATATATATATATATATATATATATATATATATATATATATATTGGGGTTTGCTTTACTTTGCTTTGTTTTTATAGTGTTCATGATTAACCTCATAAATTTGGAGATAAATCATCAATATTTGAATTTGAGTTTAAGTTGAACTTGTTAGAGAGATAGAGTTTCACTCCCTGTTAAGTTTTAATTAAACAAAATTAATTTTGTTTTAAAAAAATGATAATGATGAGTTTAAGTTTAAGTTGGACTTGTTAAAGAGATAGAGTTTCACTCCTTATTAAGTTTGGACTAAACAAAAATAATTTTATTTAAATAAAATAATAATTTTATCTAAATATTGTGCTGACGTGAAAAATTGTGAGAGTTTTAGAAGATTCGGTTATATAATAATAATAATAATAATAAGAAAAATGTATGAAAACCTACAAGCTACCACCTTTAGTAATTTTTTAGAATATTCTTATGATTTGTTTCTCTCAGATACAAAAATTGGAGGACATTAGAGGATATAAATGGGAGAGGATCTTATCCCAAGTTGGATAAAAATCCATCCGATAACATCTAAATGACCAACCCAGTGATTGTTGGGAACTTCTAAATTGATGGAATATACAAAATCGTGAATGACCATCCCAGTGATTGCTAAGAACTTTTTAATTGATGGAATTGTGAATGACCAACCCAGTGATTGCTAGGAACTTTTAAATTGATGGAATATACAAAATCGTGAGAAACATTAAAAACTATTACCACTTTCTTTTTTTAATAATTCAATCGTTACAATAATGGTGAGGGGTAGATTTGAACCCTAAAAAATGTTCGTTGGAACTGCCAAAAAGTGTCAATTGAGCCACAAGGCTCTTGGGAACTGTTATCTCTTTTTTCAAGCATGAGATCAAGGGCTAAATGAAAAATCACAATGGAATTGGCAAGATCTCATATAGTATAAATTAAAAGTGTTTTCCAAGTTTGCCTCCAATAATTAAAAAAAAAAAAAAAAAAAAAACAGCAACAACTGACATACCAACAAATAATTATGCTCCATCCTCAATAGATGGAGAATTTCTTTTCACTGACAGTTCTTATAAATTCTGACGGACACAATTTCCTGATAAATATCAAACCGTCCCTTCCAACATCCCTGCTACACAGAAGTTGATGAACAGATCATTGCACAAGTTCACATGAGATGACAGATATATCAACCAAGTTGTACCTATTTGCACTACAGCTCTTACATCTACCACAGATATAGCTAACATGATAACTCAACAATTAAACTAAATCTTAATTCTAATAAAATTGGGGTCATCTCCATTTGTAGATGTATAATGTAATGGTAAAAGGCCTAAAATATAAAAAATGCATACTACTCATACAGTAAATATCATTTGAGAGAGAGAGAGAGAGAGAGAGAGAGAGCGAGTGGCAGAATTCTACAGCAATGAAATCTAAAGACGTGGTATATGGTGCATGCACCGCAAACACCATATACCACCTCGATTGAAGGAGCATTAAGGAGAACAAAGGTTAAAATTAAAGAGATCCCATAGTCCGGCCATATAAAGCCACGTGTTCTACATCATAGAGTTTTGAAGGTGTGGGCCTCAGATTAGAAGAATTCTGTTATAATTCACATTATTTTGCAGTGAGATTTTCTCTACAAATTGCTTGGACAACAGTAGTTGTAGGTATATCTATTTTCTTGTGCTCTTCAAGATTTCTTTCACAAATTGCACCCATAAAATTATACATACATCTCACGAGTGAAATAGTACTTACTATTTTTAACGAAACCTTATTTTATGTAATAAATTATGATATGATCAACCTAGACTAAGATAAATTATAATTTATTCAAAAGCTTTATATCTAGGGGTAACCCCAGTTCCTGATGAAAAGATCTGAGAAATGAGAGTTGAAGTTAAGGACAAAAGGAGAATCCAAAGTTAAATCAACCAATCACAACACACAAATCGTTAAACAGGAAAGGAAAAAAAGCAAACCCAAAGTTTTTTTTTTTAAAGGTTAAATTATAAATTATATCTTCTAATTTTGTCTAAAATTCAATTCAGTCTAGTAACTTCAATTTCATTCAATTTAGTTCTTCAACTATGAACTTTATTTAATTTAGTTTTCCTGTTAGTGTTTGTGGAACTGTACTGGTCGCTATTGTCCCAATCTCAAAAATGGCATAGTTTCGATTTTTTTATTTTTTAAAACTTAAAAAAAGGAGATTGTAATTAAAGATTAAAAAAGAATTTAAACAAAAATTATAAAACCCACAACACAAACAAATACACAAATTTTGGTAACAAGAAAAACGACATGAAGATAGTCTCCTTTGTGTCTTTTTGTAACTAAAAATAGAAAAGTTACTATGATTTTTTAATGGAGTTTATGGTGTGTTTATATGTTAAAATCTCATTCATTCTCTCCTGTGAATGTGTGTTTGTTTCTTAAAAACAAATAAAATAAAATAAAATTGATAAGCTAATTGATAAATTCTCAGCCGAGCAAGCTTTTTAGCCCTGCCCACTCGGTCAGCTAATTGATTGGCTTTGCCAAGATTTGTTTTCTAAGTTTTTTTGTTATGGTTGACTCTAAATGGATCAAATCAAGAAAGAAAGGATGCTTGCCCTGACAGACGGAGGAGAAGGATAATAGATTTAAATTCAGGTTTTTATTTTATTTTTAAAATATTCTTTATTAATTTGAACGAAAATTTTTAATTAAAGAAAATTTTAAAAATCCAAACTGTGCTGTTTTTGGAACACTAATTGCTCAATTTTGATGAATCTCAACGGAATGACTAAATTGAATAAAGTTCAGAGTTAGGAGATTGAACTGAACGTAATTAAAGTTCTAGGATTGAATTGAATTTTTGGCAAAATTAGAGGGTATAATTTGTAATTTAACTAAAGTAAAATTATCTTATAACACGATTTAATACATCTTCCTCACAATATGCGTAAGTTCACACACGAGTCTCACGTACTGGGAGAAAGAGATTTCATTAAATCGTGTCATGTGATATCATTACTCTACTCCCCTTTATTCTTTTTAATCCAAATGGACCATTTAGCTTTTAGACTTGGATCCTAAAGATAGTGGTGTATATTCATTGCTTGCAGATATTTGTGTTCATGAGGGAAGATGGGTTGATGTAAGGATGGTTAGAAATATGATGAGTGAGGAGGGGTGTCAAGAAAACTCCTGGTAGTAGATTGATAGAGGTAGAGGGTGAGTTTTATGAATTTTTGGTTGCTGATGGATCACACCCTCATCCAAAGAGATTTATAGGGTATTAAACCATTTATTTTTGCTGTCCAAACTAGAAGAGTAGGACTCTGTTCCTGATAGTGCTCAATTCATGAACTTTCTTTCATGCGTATTGTGATGCTTTCCTAACAAATCTGAGCGACTCTTTGGGAGGAGGGAATTTTGGGTGGCCAAGGAGGAGGGGTCAGGGTTGCATAAGATGCATGAACTATGAAATTTGAGAGATGTGATACGTAGGAGTACACTGTACACAGGAGTTCAATAATGCTTGCAAGTTCCCATTTCCAATGAGCTGAATGTTTAAAATTATAAAAATAAAAACATAAAAAATCAAAATCAAAATCAAAAACCTGCCCGACAGCACTTTGGATAATTTGGACACAAAAGTCAAAAAGTTAAATGTGAGAAAGTTAAAGTTGAGAAGAGAGAAAGTTAAAGTTAAAAGGAAGGGGAGGGTGTGTTTGTAAATGTTATTTAATCTGTTTAAACATCACAACACTTTTTAACATACACGTATTTTCATAACACTTAAACAACATTATTAAAAATCTGTTACCAAACGGACTCTAAGACTTGGGAGAAGAGAACCGAAATAATCACAAGCGTTAACCCCCAATAATGATCTACTGACAGAATTTAAAGTGAAAGGAAGAAAAAGAAATCCAAAGTCGAAAATTGGAAGTGTTTTCTTGGCATGTTCTTACAAAGTTTCTCTTGACTTGCCAATTTCTTATTTTCTTCAGTCATCAAAAAGGCAAATTTCCCATTTCCTTTCCCATTTGAATGCCTTTCTTTGACTTCACTCATTGAGTCTTCTACTCTGAATCTAAGAAAGAAAGAAAAAAAATTTTGCATTTAGATTGGAGATTTGATGATCTTTGTTATCTTCTTGGTGTTACTTTAAGGCTTATTTTTCCATTATAATCAGTATCTTTGAAGAAATATGGGGTACTCAAGCCAATTATATTGCTATTTCTACAATCCAGGATACTGCCACTTCTTGCTAATCTCATCCGTTTTCCCAGTAGTTTGCCTTCTAAAATCAAATCTCAAAATTGTGATTCAAGGTCAAGTGCATCTACAAAGATGACAAAAATGCCCTTCAACCTCTATAGCATTTGTTGTCTATGCGCTGGAAATACCCAAAATATATATATATATATATATATATTTTTTTTTTTTCATTTCTAATTTGCAACAAACAGTTTGGGTAAGAGGAGTAGAGGACACAAAGGGACCTCACAAATTTCGTATAGAAGCTACAATTATATACAGGAAATAAGGGTTAAAAAAAAGAAGATTTGTTATAATAATTATTTTATAAGAACTGAAATGGAACGAGAGGCTTATATCTATAAGAGCATTGGGGAATGGTGTATGCCGTATGTTGGTTCAATTTAGCATAAAAGCCCAAAAACTACACTGCATCCGGACTTGTAAATATAGACTATTGTAAAAAAATTTGCAATTGTTCTATAGTGCGAGAATTGTCCCTAATTTCCTAGTAAGTGGGTTGGACGAATTGAGTCAAAACTATACCTAAATCTATAGTGGTTCCTACCCATCGTTGAGGCTAAAAGTACATAGAACACGAAGAACATGTGAGAGAGGAGAGAGGATGAAGTTTTTTTTTTTTTTTTGAGAGGAGAGAGGATGAAGATGATGAGCCGGAGAGTAGACTAGAGAGTTAACGCTGTTTTTTATTTTATTTTTAATAAGAAGATTTAATGCCTTAATTACAAATTTTTAAAGAACAATAACAAGATAATTATGAGTATTTTTTCATCCTTAAATCAAATATTAATCAATGGTCCATAAAAGGTATAAGAAGATATACTAGATGTAACTTGAACGAATTGGGTTGGACAAATTGGGTCAAAACTATACCTAAATCTATAGTGGTTCCTACTCCATCGTTGAGGCTGAAACTACATAGAACACGAAGAACATGTGAGAGAGGAGAGAGGATGAAGTTTTTTTTTTTTTTTTTTTTGAGAGGAGAGAGGATGAAGATGATGAGCTGGAGAGTAGACTAGAGAGTTAACGCTATTTTTTATTTATTTTTTAATAAGAAGATTTAATGTCTTAATTACAAATTTTTAAAGAAAAATAACAAGATAAGTATGAGTATTTTTTCATCCTTAAATCAAATATTAATCAATGGTCCATAAAAGGTATAAGAAGATATACTAGATGTAACTTAAACTCATATATGTATGGGTTGGGTTTAAATTACATATGATGTAATTTTAAGTAATGTTACATCAGTCAATAACTTATTGAAATCAAATTTTAAAAATCCTACCGTTGAATCATACGTTTTATATATGCTTAACATGCATGCCAATTTTCATGTCAATTCCAATATTATTACCATGTGATCTATAAACTCATATTTTATAAATTATTTTAAATTACAAAAACTTAAATTTAAATAATTAATTAATAACATAACTATTGAACTTTGATCACCTTGAATGTAACCGTGGTTAGAGTTATACTTGTTTAACTTCAACCACCCCTCCCCCAACACACACACGCACGCGCAAACAAATTATCCAGTGTTTCTTCCTCATTTCAGAAAAGACCCAGAGTACTAACGCATAGATTTTATTTTGATTATTCAATCATAGTACGCAAAGCATTCACCATCAACATTTAAAGAAACACTATAAGCTTATAAGGCAATTACAAAATCTGTAGCCTCCCTCCTCCATATGGGCTTGAAGTTCTGGCAAACATACTTGGCCAAAGCAAACGGTTAATTTGAAAAGTTAAAAATGTACCTTTACAAGACAATACTTCCCAAACACAAGAAGCTCCTTTATAACTTGCAATCAAAACGATTAGTAATGTAAAAAATAATTTTTCTTAAAAACTTTGGCTAGAGGACTTTTTTGGCTAAAGGGATCAAAGAAGTTTTACTGGTGGTATAGGTTCGAGAGCGAGTCGAAATGGACCGGTGGAGCTTGGTAGAGGTAGAGGGTGTGTTTTGTGAGTTTTTGGTTGGTGATGGAACACACCCTCAATCCAAAGAGATTTTTTAGGATTAGGATACCAAACGATTATTTTTGCTGTCCAAACTGGAACACTCTGTTCCTGATACTAAACTCAATCGATGAACTTTCTTTCATGTGTATTGTAATGCTTTCTTAACAGATGTTCAACAACAATGTTTGCAATTCCCATTCCATATGTGCTGAATTTTTATTTTATTTTTTAGAATCGAAAACCTGCCCCACAGCCCTTAAACTTTTGGACACGAAAGTTAATAAAGTCGAAGTTGAAAGATAAAAAAAAAAAAAAGAGAGCCGAAAGTTTTTTATTTATTTAATTTTTTATAAGAAAAGAGAGCCGAAAGTTAAACAAACTAATCAAAAGCATTAACCCCCGATAATGATCTACGGACAGAATTTAAAGTGAAAGGAAGAAAAAGAAATCGAAAGTTGAAAGTTGGCAAGTGTTTTCTTAGCATGTTCTACAAAGTTTCTCTTGACTTGCCAATTTCCCGTTTTCTTCAGTCATCAGAAATACAAGTTTCCCATTGAATACCTTTAGCTTCACTTATTGAGTCTTCAACTCTGAATCTAACTTCTCTCTTTACAAAAGAAAAAGGAAAAAAAAAAAAGATTGCATTTAGATAGGAAATTTGCTGATCTTGGTTATCTTCTTGAGGTTACTTCAAGACTTATTTTTCCATTGTAATCAGAATCTTTGAAGAAATATTGGTATTGAAGCCAATTTTATTGGCATTTCTATAGTCCAGGTATACTGCTGCTTCTTTTTAGTCTCATTTGATTTCCCAATAGTTTGTCTTCTAAAACTCATCCCACTGATATTGCTCGTTCATATAAATTGGGATGGTTTTTATTTTTATTTTTTATTATTTTTTAAATGCTAACCAGTTTCTGATCTCATACTTGTTGTCCTGCTATCGAAATGCATATATAAAAATTATGAAGGGTTCACTAACAAATTTAATATATATGTGTGTGATTATTCAAAATCTCATTTTATAATTAATGAATAACAATTTTTTTAAATGATGTAACAATAAATTGTTATTTAAATGTATGACAATTTATTCTTAACATATTGAAAAAGTCCGTTCTTCCTAAAACAAGAAGTAATATCAAGTTATAAAGTGTTCTGATTTTTTTTTTTTTTAAGATAATATATACAGAAGACACAAGGAATGGGGAAGGAGAGAGTGGGAAGACAAAACTCAAAGCACTTTTTTACATACATTTTGGCTTCTTCTAAGTTTATATCTCCTGTGAATTTGATTCAGGAGATTTCAATTTGAGCAATGAGATACTCCTCCCACTTTTTTGTTTGTTTTTTTTTTTTTTTTGAGTGAAGGAACTCCTCCCACTTTCTGGCCACACAAATTTAAGATTTTTCAATAACTTATATTGGCTACAAATGCATATCAATATGTAAAATTTGAAAATTTTCATTAACAACTCTCCCATACCATACACAATGGGCTTAAGGGCCAGGAGAGAGGGGTAGTGAAGTGGTTTTGGTTAGGGTGGTGGGTATGGGAGTAATGACCAACAATCCTTGGATCCGTTTAAATATATCTTTGATTTCTATTATTTTGTTTCTTACATTCTTCATCTTCCCCTTTCTATTTTGCGTTGTAGATTTTATGTTTTAAAATAAAAATAAAATACAATCAATACTACTTGTATGACTCTTTATGTGCCCTATCAACACTTACACTATTTATTTTTAACAAATCAAAATAGGGGAACTAAAATGCTCTCTTGCCTTATCTCATTGTATACATGGACAAAATGTTTGTTGTCCATATGTATACATATTGACAATAAACAGGGACTTGCTAATGGAGACGTTAGGCGCAATTCTTGAGCTTGGAAAAACGATATTGGCTCCGATTAGTGAATATTACAAGTATCACAGAAGTGTTGATGAACATATGAAAAATCTCAAGAGAAAACGAGACGATTTAGAATGCAAAAAGTCGGACATTGAATTAAAAATAAGGGCAGAGCTTCTTCCAAGAAAGAAACTAAAAAGAGAAGTTAAATTTTGGCTCCAAAAGGTTGAAACGATTAATGCGGATATACAAAACATTGAACAAGAGGCTGAAAGAGGGAAGTATTTCTCACGTATGCACGTAGGAAAAATTTCTTGCAAGAAGATACAAGAAGTGACAGAATTAATTGATCAAAGTTGTGGTTTCGGTGAAAGTTTAGTAATTGATCCACCTGTAAGCTATGGAGATGAATTGCCAACTAGGGCATTAGTGGGAGAGAGTACTGCTGAAATAACAATGGAAAAGATTTGGGAACACTTGTTAGATGAAAATTGTAGAACGATTGCTGTTTATGGTATGGGAGGGGTTGGTAAAACGACTATCATGAAACAAATCAATAATCGCCTGTTAAAAGAGAAAGACAAGTTCAATCATGTAATTTGGGTTACCGTATCAAAGGCATTCAATGTTATCAAACTACAAAATGACATTGCCAGCATGTTGCATCCAAATCCTTTAAAGTCTGAGGATGAAACAAGGGCAGGCACGTTGTATGCAGCATTGAAAGAAATGAAGAAGTGTGTGCTAATTCTAGATGATTTGTGGAATGCACTTCCACTGGAGAATATAGGGATCCCGGAGCCTACTTCAGAAAATGGGTGCAAATTGGTATTAACAACTCGAGATGCTAAAGTTTGTTATGGAATGAATTGTGTAACTATTAAAATGGAGCTTCTTTCAATAAAAGAGTTGCATGATTAGTTCTTGAAAACAGTGGGCTGTGATGTTTTAAATATTCCAGAAGATGTTGTGGAAGGCGTTGTCAAACAATGTGCTTGTTTGGCTCTTGCAATCATCACAATAGTAGGAAGTTTAAAAAATGTAGTTGATGTTTCAGAGTGGAGGAACACATTGAATGAGTTGAGGACATCAACAAATGGGTCGGCACATGTAGATGATGAAATATTTGAGAGGCTTTGATTCAGTTATGAACACTTAAAAGATAAGAAACTTCAAGATTGTCTCTTGTGTTGTGCACTATACCTTGAAGACTATGAGATTTATAGACATGAGTTGATAGAGCATTTGATTGGTGAGAAAGTAATAGAAAGCATGAAGAGTAGACATGGCAATACGGGTCAGAATTTTCTGACCCGACCCGACCCGACCCGACCCGAAAAATACCTGACCCGAACCCGATTTTTTGGACCCGAAACAAAAACGGGTTAACCCGTGACCCGACCCGATTTTTTTGCGAATCAACCCGACCTGACCCGGATAACCTGTGACCCAACCCATTAAAAAAATTCGCTAATTTTTTTTTTTTTTTAATTACGTCATAATACTATGTGCATAAAGCACAAAATATCAAAACTAGTTATAATATGTTCAATATTTATTATAATGTGACTATGCTTGACAGTAACAAGACATCACAAATCACAATTCAATACTACTGTCACTACTCTACACAAGGGCCAAGGCCGTGACTCACAACCATCAAAAAAAAAAAAAAAAAAAAAATCTCATTCAATGAATCAATGCTTGCTCAGTTGCTTGCTAGCTGTAGTCCACTCAGCCAAATAACAAAATGTCAAACAAATCTGAAAGTGAAAAGTGAAACCTTTAAGATTAAGTTTTAGTACTGGAAAAAAAATTCTTACTCCGTATCGATCACGTCTTTTACCTGAGAATGTGGAAGCTATGTTATATACTAAAAGTTAGCTATATGAATTTTAAGATAATTTAATTTTTTTTATAGTCATAATTATACAATTTTAATTCTTTATTGATTCGCTTTCATGGTACATTAAGTTATATTAAAATATTGTATTGTAGATAAAGATGTTGACGAAATTGGCCAACTTGAACTACAATTTGCAAGTATGAATATTTGCAGTGCTGAATCTGCTACTAACGTTGAGTAGATTCAGATTGAGGTGTAATTCTTATAAAATATTTACTTATTCTTCTTTACTTAATATGTTATGTTTATTTTTAAATCTTTTTTTGTTTAGTTAATCTTTCTAAGTAATCTAACTTTTTTTTGTTTAGCTAGGACTGCAACAGGGTGCCTTTTGGAAGCTGTGGTGGAAGCTAGTCTCACTGCAACTGTTTATAACTTCCAAAGAATTTTGTTTTTAAGTGATTGTGGAGGACTTTTTACAACCCTTAACAGCAAGAGAGCTTCGGATTGGCAGGATTCTAGTTCTACTAGGCTTGCTAACCTTGCTTTCTTGTTCAAGGTGGCTTACTCTACAAAATGATCTTAGTGCCCTCTTTGCTAGTTAATCATATAAATATTGTAGCTAAGCAGGCAACTCTAGTGCCTTTGAACTAGCGCTGGTTGAATCTAGCTTTGTATATGAACTCTTAATGTCCTTTGTTTTGTACTCCTTGTTTTTGGTATCAAAAAAAAAAAAAAAAAAAAAAGATGCTTGTCAAAAATTTTGAGTTGGTTACTTGATGACAAAGGCGGTGGAAGGCTTGTAAGTTGTATATGAAAAAATATGTGCTTAACAACTTAAGTTCCATGCATTAAATCAAGATGTAGTTGTTTTGCTTCTGCTGGAAATTTATATATTACTAAAAGCTAAAGCGTAGCATTTATTGTTGCTACGCTCCTGTTGAGCCACATCAGCAGACACGTTATTTATTTATTTTTTATATTTTCTTTTCTCTATTTAAACTTTTCTTCTTCCTATTTTCAAAAAAAAAAAAAAAAAAACTTTTCTCTCCTTATTAGTTCACACACCTACTATTACAATTCTTCTAACTTTTCTCTTTCTTTTTTACCTCTTTATCTCCCCACTACTTTACCGTTATACTTCCTTACATTTTTTTATTATTTGCCTCTTCTTCTACTTTTACACCTACTGTTATACTTCTTCCAACCTTTCTCTTTCCTTTTTGCCTCTTTATCTCCCCACTACTTTATTGTTGTACTTCCTTCCTCTTTTTTATAATTTGCATCTTCTTCTATCCATTTTATTTTATATAAATTTGATATCGTTTTCTCATTCAATCTATATTTTTCCCAAACAAAACTGTGAGTGCTCTCTCTCTCTACTTTCTTCTGGTGAATTTTTATTCCTTCTTATAACTCTAATTAAGGTTGATGGTTTTTTTTTTTTTTTAAATATGTGTTTGGTATTGTGTTTTTTTTAAATATCCCATCAAAAAGTCTTTTCTTTCCCTTTTATAGCTTTGGTTAAATTTTAGTTTGGGTTAATATTTAATTTTTTGGGAAACATGAATTTGAATATGCCTACCAATTATTTGAGTAATAAATTATTATAAAGTCTATTATTTATTTCTTTAATTTCATTTTAATTTTGGTTAAGATAACATTGTAATTTTGTAATAAGTTTTTAATATTATGATAATTTCCTTATTCCTTAAGAGATGAGAAATTTGAATAATAAATTTGAAACTTATAAAATTTAGTTGTATATTAAGAAAATATAATACACTACAATAGAAATTAGAAGAATATGGTTCACCTTAAAAAAATATTAATCAAACATAAAAAATAATAATAATAAAATGATATTGTAGGGTTGAAATTTGATGGGCTAGGCACCAACTTTGCGTATCGTAAGCCCAACAAATCCCCAACAATAAATTTGTAGAGAATGGGTTAAACAGCTAGGCTGGTTATGGATTTAGCAACGGTTCGTGCATGCGAGTAAGGGTGAAAAGGACGTTCAGACTAATATTTAGTAAAAATCCTCTTTTGTCCGAAGAGACTTAATATTAATCAACTTCGTCCATACAATTTTTTCTCTCCCCCCCTTTGCAGAGGCCTCTTCCCTTTATATATCCCCCTCCTTCTTCATCTTCACCGTACATTTATTCTTCATTCAAGCATCCACTTGAGTACACGTCACATCAGACATTTGCTTTAGAAGGCCGTGAGTGGTGGTAGCTGAGGCTGAACTGTTCAGGTGTCTTCTCCACATAAATGCGGCCAGGAAAGCTGCTGCAGTGCATTAAATGCGGTGGCAGCTGCTTTTCCTTTAAGATATTTTTATGCTCCCCTCATCCCCGGGCGCGCCCAGGATTTGCTCTCTTCCGTGGAATTGGTTGGAGTAGGTCGCTCTTGCCCCCAGCATATTTGATTGATTAAGCATCATGATGATCCGACGATGGAACCTCTTCGAACAAGCAGGATAGTCTTCGGACGTATCCCAGTATTCCTCCCCGAGTGTATTTCCACTAAACGGGCCCAGCTCTGATCCCTTTCACCTCTTCGGACAAACAATGGTATGCGAACTGGGCCCTTGGCCCAATTCGCAGCGTTGGGCTCGCCCCCACAGATATATTTGAAGAGATAAAAAGATTTTAAAAAAAATACTTGTAGAAATCTTTTTTTTTATTTAAAATAGACAATACTTAAAGTAATGGTTTTTATATATTTATATAAATATATATATATATATATATATATATATATATATATATTACACCTCTTTACGTAATATTTATATTCCCACGCATCGCGTGGATCTACGGCTAGTTGAATATAAATCTAGATCTTTTGCACTCTCAATATGAGTTGCTCTTCTTTCTTAGTCTTTTTAGTTTGATATTAGTCTTTTTGTAATTGAAAAAAAAAAAAAAATTGTTTGAAAAATACAGGTCAACCCGACCCGACCCGCAACCCGATTGACCCGACCCGAACCCGACCTGACCCGACCATTTTGCCATGTCTAATGAAGAGTAGGCAAGAAGAGTTGGATAAGGGGCATACTTTGTTGAATAGGCTTGAAAATGCCTGCTTATTGGAAGGTGGGTCCAAAAATTTAGAAATCAAATATATTTTAGAAAAAAGGCGTTTTGTGAAGATGCATGATCTAATAAGAGACATGGCCCTCCAGATTGCAGGTGCTAAGTTCTTGGTATTAGAAGATGTTCCAAATGAAGAAGAATGGGGAAATGATGTTGAAAAGGTTTTTTTGATGTTCAACTATATCTCAAAATTTCCTAATGTGTCACCAAAATGTCCTAAGCTTTCGACCTTGCTTCTACGAGGATATTTAAACATCATACCGGATTCATTTTTTGTGCACTTGCATGGACTCAGAGTTCTTCATGTAGATTGTATTGGGTTTAAATCTTTACCAAATTCAGTCGCTGACTCGAAGCATCTTACTTCATTAAGGCTTAATAATCATGATCTAATGTGTGTGCCTTCATTAGCAAAGCTTACAGCATTAAGGAGTTTGCATCTTTCGACCGGATCACTGGAAGAACTACCTCATGGTTTGGAAATGTTGGTCAATTTGAGATACCTTAATGTTGATAGTATTATAAGGAATCAAGAGAAGATGCCACCAGGGATTTTACCCAAACTCTGTCAACTCCAAGTCCTCAAATTGCATTTTTTTTGGTTAGAAGTTAATGGAGAGGAGATGGTAAGGTTGAAGAAATTAGAGTGTTTTGAAGGCGCATTTGATGGCGTTAAAGGCTTCAATACATATGTTGAATCCTTAGAGGAGGGAGGACCTAGCCATTACATATATGCCGTGAATAAAAAAAAGCCAGCTAGCCAGCTGGGAGTTGCCGAGTTGGGCGAAAGTGTAATTTTAAGTGACTGCAATATATGTGTACTCCCAAAAGACGTTCGTGCCCTAATAATTTGCAAAGGTCAACGTCGCAGTGTGTCTTCGGACTACTGGAAAAATACTGTTTGGTTTAAGGAGACTGAAATGGAATACATTAATTCTTATTTTTGCCCGTTTTCTCTTCAAAGCCTTGAGATTCTAGATCTCCACAATTTGTATAAGTTAAAGGCACTGTTTAGAGAAGAGAAAGTCGTCCCCCTCGGCACCTTTTCCCGTCTCAAACAATTTTCAAACAATTTGTATCATACGCTGGTTTTGCTTGTGCTTTTAAATATTATATGTGCATACACAATTACACTGATACAATAAATTTTTACAGTATTTTCATAATTATTGAGGTGTTAATTTTTTAAAGGTCAAAATAAAATAATAAAATAAAAGACTGAGAACAATCACAACTAAAAATAAATGTATTATTAAAATGTTATAACATCTTCTTGTCACAATATTTTCAAAATCCCGAGATCTCAGTTCCTTATAGATCAAAATAAAATAAAATAAAAAGAAATGCTATATCCACAACATTTTCACAATAATTTTGTAACAAATTTTATGTGGCAAGGTATTTTTGAAGGATAAAAAAATGATATCAGTAGTGGGTTCAATTTAAAACCAATAACAACTTGTCATTTATAATTTGTTCTAAAAATATTATGGATGTAGCATTTCTCTCAAATAAAATAAAAATATATCTACTCGGATCCTAAAAATAAAAGTATTGTGAAAATGTTTTAATATTTTGTTATATTCTTAGACTTCTTTTTTAGTATATATAGTTGTAAGGTTAAGGGCCCAAATATTGGGCCTTGGGCCTTGGTCGAAAGTGTGAGTAGTCAGAGGACGAACGAATAGTAATGAATGGTTCAGGCTCAAGACTTAACGAGTAAGATACAAAGGGGAAGGTGGTCCGAGGAGGAGTATCTCCTCGGATAGGCTAAACACAAATCAAATATAGATCCTAATGATCAAAGTGACCTTCTCGGAAGCTCTAGTGATAGGGACATGCGCCATAAACGTACAAGAAAGATGGAAACCCGAAAATATCTAAAGAAAAGCTGCTACCACTGTATTGAATGCTCTGTGGCTAACTCTCTAGCCGCATTAATGAAGAAGTGATCTCTGAACTATGCTTTTTCAGCCTTACAACCACCCCCAAAGAGGCTGATGGGACAAGTATCAACATAAACTATCAACTATCCACGTGTAGGGTAAAGATGAAAGAAGAGATGTAGTATAAATAAGAGTAGAGATCTCAGAAGATGGGGGATCAGAGAAATAAAGAAAGACTACTATAGCAATCAAAGTTGTACTTGTAATTGGTTTAATTGATTTACATGGAAATTTACCTCCTTGGACGATGAATTCATTCAGATAAGTGCTTCTTGTTTTTGTTTGATCGTTTATTAAATCCATACTAGCCGTTGTCCAATTCATTAGGGCCTAATTCTTCAATCCACTCTCTATAAATTTATTGTACTTGGCTTATTGGGCCAAGATCCCATACCTTTTTGGGCTTGGGCTGCAAAACGTGTCCCTACAATAGTCAAATTGGGTGAGCCAAAATTCACTGTACGTTTCACGCAAAATTTTCTTGTATTGCCTTTTTGTTTGTTTTTTTTAATGCATAATTTTAAAGCCAGTAATAATTTTTTACCTAAGATCCATTGTGAAAATGGTGTGGACGTAAAAATTAAATAATAAAATATCAAACTGCGACCTACCACAATTGGAAATAAAAAATATTACAAAAATGTTGTGACGTTTTATTATATTCCTAAACTTCTTTTTTGTGTGACATTTTGTTGTGTTCCTAGGCTCTTTTTTTTTTTTTCTTTTTTTTTCTTTTTTTTTTTTTTTTTGTTTAGTCAAATTTAGTAAGCCAAAACTCATTGTTTTAGGCACAATTTTCTTCAATTGACTTTTTATTTTATTTTTAAATACACTGTTAAAAGTGGTTAGCCCAATTTAAAACCAGTAGCAATTTACCATCTAAAATTTATTATAAAAATACTGTGGACATAACATTACTTTAAAATAAAATAATAAAATATCAGACTAGGACCCACCATAGCTAAAAATAAAGGTATTGTAAAAATATTATGACTTGTTGTTGTGTTTCTAGACTTCTTTTTTGATTTATTCAATTTGTTGAACTAAAATTCATTGTTTAATGCATAATTTTTTTAAGTTGATTTTTTTTTACACATTGTTTCAAGTTTTTTTTTTTTTTTTTTAAATAAAAATAAAAACACACACACACACACACACACTGTTTTACACACACATAACACACACAAAAATTGACGAAGTAACACTTTCCTCCTTTATGTTCGGGGTAGTTGCATTCTCCCCTAAAGTAAAGTTGAATAATTTCATCATTTATATTTTGTAAAAGAGCATATACCCCTATTGTTTCTCTCTTAGTTAAACCCTAACAAAATCTTATAATTCCTAAAATATTCCATTGTACAATGTTTAATATACTCCTACTAAATCTTAATGTCCCAAAAAATTTGTTTGTGTATTTTGAATTTTATGTGGTAGACTGGTAGTCATGCTTGGAAAGTTAGAATGGTGATTGTAGGGACCTAGTTCGGGCACTTCCCTCCTGGGGATGAGTGGACCCAAGCCCAAGTAACCCTATACAATAAATTTGTAGAGAGTGGATAAAAGGACTAGGCATTAGTGAAAGATACAACGGTTGATGTGGGTTTACAGGATCATCAAGTGAGATTTAGCTAAGTTTTCTAAGGGGAAGTTCGTCCTCGGCCCAATCCGAGGAGCTCTTCCCTGATCGCTAATGAAAAAATAAGGGTTGACATCGAGTCCTCTGAACGCCGAAACCCCGAACCCCCTATTCTCTGGGGATTCATTCTATTATATAGTCCTATTCGGCTGATCTCTGCCATTCACTTGTTGATCATCTGAGCCTGTGTCTGAGGGCTTGTCCCATTAGCCGCCTTTCCAGACCTTCTGTTAGTTGTAGTAACCAAGGCATCACTGTTCAACGGTCAATTCTTCATTAATGCGGCCAGAGTGTCCGTTGCATACTTTTAATGTGGGGATGACAACTCCCCTACGGATTACTTCTTCGCCATATTCCCCTGTTTGACCCTGGGTACTTGTCTTTTTCTTTGGTATGCTCGGGGAGGGTGCTTTTGGTGGGGCGCCGACCTTCCCCCCTTCAATATCGGCCGGCCGAGGACATGGTCGTCCTCGGCGATGCTCCTTGACAATTGGGCCTTCCCCGCTCATCCTCGGATACTGCATTATCCTTGGCACGGGCCTTGGGCCCAATATGGAATGGGCCAAATCTTTGGGCCCCACAATAGCCCCTCAAAATTTTGCTGCCCAGCTCCTCGGGCGGAGAGGAGGATTTTGATGTTTTCGGGTCCTTGTCTTGGCCTGGCGAATCTTGTCTTCCTGTCAGTACCAAAATCCTTCCAACTGCTCAGGGAACGCTCTTGGCGTTTCGGAACTTAGAGCACGCCTTCATTAAATTTTGGCGGCCTTGTGTCCTCCACGTTCAACGGTGTGATGATGAATGGACGGTAGGGATACTTCTGACTTAATGGGTGGGAAAGCCCGTGCGGTTACTTTTAATTGGGGGGTATAAATACCCAATCGAACTGATTTGCCCCTTCACTTTTTGCATTCAAGAGCTCTTGTGCACATACGCTGAACTTGATCAAGCCTCCAATTGACCTTACGCCTCCTTTCAACATAAAAGGCCTGTCCGAGGAGCCTTTCCTCATTTTTGTAAGTTCTCTTCTCCTTCTGGATCATACTTTTCCACCTGAGTTCCTTGTCCTCTTATTCTTTTTTCTCTCTCCTTCATTTTCCCTGAGCCCCTCGTTAGTTCTTTAGGATGGGGAGGTTTAAGAAGTTAGTTGAGTCTGAGGAGGCAATGGAAAAATTCGTTGTTGACTATAAGATCCTCGATTCAGTGAGTTTGAGGTACTGTGGAGAAGGGGAGTGGAGCATTAGGAGAAAAGAGGGTGAGGTGGCGATTCCTATAATCGCCTTTTTGGAGGGTGGTATGAGGATCCCCATGGGGCCAATGATGAGGGATTATCTCAGGCACTTCGGCTTATCTCCCACCCAGTGTGCCATCAATGTGTTTAGGATCTTAGGTTGTGTGGATGCCCTAAACGAGAAGATGGGGCTGGGGTTGACCCACAACGATGTAAACTGGTGCTACAACCTCCAGTGCCTCAAGGGGAAGTCTTATTACATGAAGACGAGGGACGATAGGGTCCAGCTCATCCAGTGCCTTCCTGAGTCCAGCAAGGGTTTGAACAAAGACTTCCTCATTGTATCCGGCGAGTGGCACAATGGCCTTCATTGTCCAACAATGGAGGGTACACCAGGTGGGGCATTCAGACTAGGAGAGGGTCTAATTTCTTGTGCTTTTGCGCTCTGCTTTGCTTGGTTTTTGACAGAAACTTGTTTTCTCTTATGCAGATCCGCACGCTTTTGAGTGTCACTTCGGCTTGGTCAACATGGAAGATTTGCAAACTGCACTGAGGTCGGAGATTTTTGTGAATGAAGCCGACAACCAAGTTAGAGCCGCTCATGAGATCCTAGGATACAATCCGATTCAAAAATCATTCTCAGCCCCAAAGCACATGATCCGAGCTAAAGATCCTCGGCTACATAAGATCACCGTAGTCGAGCACGGATTTTTGATCCCCGAAGGATCTCCCATTTCTGAGGGCGTACCGTTGATGGGTTCCTCTTCATCACCTCAAGTTGCAGAGACTAAAGGGGAAGAGCTAGGAAGAGAAATTGGCTGACTCAGGTCCGTCCGAGGACGAGTTTGACGTGTTCGACCAACTCCACTCGCTCGAGGATCCTCATGGCGATTTGGGTGACCCCAGCTTAGTTGAAGCGGACTTTATATCCAAAGAGCCCTCTCCTTGGTCGAAGATGAGTTTCAAGAGACGACCTCAGACAAGCCTGTTGGCCCTGATTGAGGGGCAACCGAGGAAGGATGCACTGGGAAAGTCTCCTCCCAAGCTTCCTCCTCCTCCACCTCAACAGAGTTCGCCATCTGGGTCCAAGCCCACCAGTCCTAAGCAGAAGAAAGACAAGGGAAAGAGGCCTAAGGGGGCGAAGAGTCTGATCCTTCCCAGGGCAATGACGACGCTTGACAGCCATCGAAGTAGCTGAGAGCAAGGCGCCGAGGTCAGGAAAAACAGGCCACCATCCAGCCCAGGGCCCAGGCTTGGCTCCCTGCCCCCATGCTCCGTGGGAAGCCTTTGACGGACGATGCCTCCCTCAGGGACCCTCGAGGGTGCGCACGTGACTAATGCATTGGGGAAGTCCCTGCTACTCCCCGCGGACATGGCCCAGCTGGAGGCTTTGAGGAGCAAGGAGGTCTTCCTCGGCCTCAAACAATATTTGGGCATGGTAAGTTTTCTAATCATTTGTGATTCTCTTGACTTCCTGCTTGTTGGCTCCTTATCTGTTGCGCATTGGTTTTAATTGGCAGGCTATCCAGGCTACCTTTAGGCTGGAGGGTATAGCTAGTAGCCAAAGCAGGGCTGCGAACTTGGAGCGTGAAAAGCTGCTAGACGTTGTGCGGACCCTCAAAGTCTCCAAGGCTGATCTTTCAAAGGCGAGGGAGCAGTTTGAGGAAATGAAGAGGGCTCGAGACATCGCCGAATCAGGCCTTGCTAGTGCCTAAAAGAAGGCTCTGGATCAAACGGAGTGCCTGCTTATGGTAGAGGATCAGTTGGGGGTCGCCAAAGAGGAGATCGCGACCCTAGAAAAGAGGGTGCTCGAGGCAGAGGGGGCCAGAGGCGTTGCGGAGTCTACCAAGGATGAGGCCTTGAAAGCCAAGGAAGAGGCTGAGTCGGCCAAGGCCGAGGCTGAAGCTTCCAAAGGCAAAACCACGCAGGAGGCCTACAAGTCAGGGGTAGTTGAGACAGAAACCACCCTTAGAACTCAAGTGCCTGGGGTATGCAGACTTTACTGTTCCCAGGTGTGGAATGAAGCCTTGAAACAAGCAAGTGTTGAGACTTCATCTGACCTGTGGAAGGTAGAAAGTGTGTACTACCCTCCTGCCATTCGTGAGGCTACTCTTCCCAGCTCCGAGGCCGAGGCGACTGATAAGACCTTAGTAACTAATGAAGAATTGGGATTGAACCATTAACAGAGAAAAGGAATAGAATATTAGATAAGGAAAATAGAGAGATAAGAGAGATAGATGAGAGATATATGAGAATTAGGGAGAACATAGAGATGAGAAGAGAATTCTTATTAGGTATATCCAAAACTGCCTACAATCTTCCTTCTTCCTTCTTTTATACAATTCCCTTCTTAACTAACTCACAACTAAGCTAACTAACTCTCATGACATCGGCACAGCCACCAATGACCTCACAGTAACTAACCAACAACCTCACAGTACTAACCAACAACTAACCAGCAACTAACTCTCCTAATTACAATCTTATCAATCTCCTAATTACAATCTTATCAATCCCTTCCCCTTAAAACTAATTCCCATCTTATCAATCCCTTCCCCTTAAAAGACCTTGGCCACAAGGTCTACCAGGCCTCACCATCACAAAACCTTGCCCACAAGGTGAGGAAATTGTAACTGCAAGTTGTATAATGACTCCCAGGTCGCATCTTCTGAAGAATGACCATGCCACTGAACTAAGACCTCAGTGATAGTCCTAGACCTGAGCTGTTTAGTCCTGCATTGAAGGATGGCCAACGGTTCAGGATCAAGCACACCAGCAGAAGTAACAGGAGGAAGTGTTGGGACTGGAATCACATTTGAACCCAACTTAAGTTTCAAGCATGAGGCATGAAACACTGGGTGGATAGAACAATCAGTAGGCAATGCAAGCTTATATGCCACCTGCCCAACTTGCTGCAGAATCTGGAATGGGCCATAAAACCGAGGAGAAAGCTTATTAAAACCTTTCAACCTCAATGAGTGCTGCCTATAAGGTTGGAGCTTCAAATAAACCCAATCACCAACATTAAAACTTGTGTCAGTTCTATGCAAATCAGCCTGAGATTTCATCCTATCTTGAGCCGAGAATAAATTCTGTTTAAGTAAAGAGATGAGGTCCTGCCTATTCTGCAGTAACTGATCCACAGCAGCCACTTGGGTAGCACCAAGAATATAATCCAACAAATTGGGAGGGGAAATGCCATATAGAGCTTCAAATGGGGTCAGCTTGGTTGAAGTGTGGAAATTGGTGTTAAACCAATATTCAGCCAAATGAAGCCAATCAGCCCAAGCACTTGGTTTGTCACCAACGAAGGCCCTTAAGTATTGTTCCAAGCTTCTATTCACTACTTCAGTCTGACCATCTGATTGAGGATGGTAAGCTGAAGACATAGCCAACTCGGTACCCTGTAATTTGAATAATTCTTGCCAAAAATGAGTTGTGAAAACAGAACCCCTGTCACTTACAATAGTCTTAGGCATTCCATGGAATTTAAACACATCTTTCATAAAGACTGCAGCCACCTTTACAGCTGTGTAAGGATGAGAGAGAGGAATGAAATGGACAAATTTAGTCAATTTGTCCACTACCACAAAAATCACTTCATAACCATGAGACTTAGGTAACCCCTCTATAAAATCCATACTGATATCCAACCAGGGTCTGTCAGGAACTGGAAGTGGCTGTAACAAAGCAGCTGGCTTAGAAGTGCTCACCTTCACTCTCTGGCAGACCTCACAACATTGGACATGGATCTTGACATATTTAACCATACCCTTCCAAAAGAAATCTTGCCTCACCCTATGCAATGTCTTCAAAAAACCAGAGTGACCACCACAAGGAGAGTTGTGAACATGCTGCAACACCAGAGGCTTCAATGGGGAACTATGGCTTAGGAATATGCGACCTTTATAAAACAGAAGACCATTCATAAGAGTAAAACTAGCAGGGGTGGAACCTTCCACAGCCAAAGCTTCAAACAATTTCTGGTACTCAGGATCAGTATTATAATTATCCTTAAGAATGTCCAACCAAGAAGAACAAGGAAAGGAAATCATGAAGAAAGAGGCAGCACTAGAGTCCTCCAATTTGTTAGATTCCTCCAATCTCCTTGAAAGTGCATCAGCAGCCTTGTTTTCACTGCCTTGTTTATATTCTACCACAAATGAATACCCCAACAACTTAGTAATCCACTTTTGTTGAGTTGGGGTTCCAATTCGCTGCTCAAGTAAATATTTAAGACTTTGATGATCAGTCTTAATGATGAAAGGTTTCCCAACCAAATAGGGCCTCCACTTCTTAACTGCCTTTACTAGAGCCAAGAACTCCTTTTCATAAGTAGACAAGTGAAGACTCCTACCCTTTAGAACTTCACTATGATAAGCCAAAGGTCTATGATCCTGCATTAAAACAGCACCCAGTCCTTGCCCTGAAGCATCACACTCAATCACAAAGGGCTTAGAAAAATCAGGTAGTGCTAGGACCGGGGGAGTAGTTACAGCCACCTTAAGAGAAGTAAAGGCCAATTCAGCTTGAGAAGACCATTGAAAGGCATCTTTCTTAAGTAGTGCAGTTAAGGGGGCTGCAATGAGGCCATTATTCTTAATGAATTTTCTATAATACCCAGTTAAACCCAAGAAACCCCTTAAAGCCTTAACTGATGTAGGAATGGGCCAATTTTGCATGGCATCAATCTTCTTAGGGTCAGTTCGAACTCCTTGCCCTGATATTAAGTGCCCCAAATACTCCACCTCTTCACAACCAAACACACACTTACTTTGCTTAGCAAACAATTGGTTATCAAGCAACACAGCCAACACCAACTTCAAGTGAGAAACATGCTGCTCAACAGAACAACTATACACCAATATATCATCAAAAAATACTAAAACAAACTTCCTCAAGTAAGGCTTAAACATCTTATTCATCAATGATTGAAAGGTGGAGGGTGCATTAGTTAAGCCAAATGGCATAACTAGGAATTCATAATGGCCTTCATGAGTTCTAAAGGCAGTCTTATGAATATCCCCCTCCTTCATTCTAATTTGATGGTAACCTGACCTAAGGTCTAGCTTAGAGAAGATCACAGCACCACTCAACTCATCCAACAGTTCATCTACAACCAGAATAGGAAACTTATCTTTAACTGTAGCCTTATTCAAAGACCTATAATCAATACACATTCTCCAACTACCATCAGCCTTTCTTACCAACAACACAGGTGAGGAAAAAGGGCTATGACTGATTCTAATATACCCAGCCTCCAGTAATTCAGCAACAATTTTTTCAATTTCAGTTTTCTGATAGAAAGGGTACTTGTAAGGTCTCTCACAGACAGGGTCTGTGCCCTCCTTCAAGACTATCTGATGCTCATGTCCTCGGAGAGGTGGCAATGCAGTAGGTACTTCAAAGACTTTGCTGAAATCATGTAGCAACTGAGTAATGGACACATGCTGCTGCACTGGTGTGGAGGCAATAGGACAGGATATGATTTGCAGCAGGAGTCCTTTCTTGATGACTGGTTTAAAGAATTGGTCAGCTTCTTGAAGGGTGAGACCAGATGGTTGTAAACCTGTAAACAAAATTTCCCTACCCCCAAGACTAAACTCCATGATCAATTTCTTGAAATCCCATTTAATTGGTCCAAGAGTGCATAACCATTGAGTACCAAGAACCACATCACAGTCACCCAAGGATAAAACATTTAAATCAATCTGCAATTCCTGACCTTGAATTCTGAGATTAACCTCCTGGCAAGCACCTTGTGTTCTAAGTACTTCCCCATTAGCTACCTTCACTGTGAAACTTTCTTGAGTTGACAATGGCAACTTCAAGGATGACCATGAAGACATATCCAAGAAATTATGAGTACTACCACTGTCAATCAAAATAAGCACCTCCTGATGGTTAATTCTTCCTCATACTCTCATTGTACCTGGAGAAGGACTTCCAAGTAATGCATAGAGAGTTATTTCTGCACACCCTGCTGTCTGGTGCTGCAATTCTATGGAAGCATACACCACTGCATTTTCTTCTTCAAAAACCTCTTGCTCACTTCCCAGATTGTTCTGTTGCAACCCTTCCATGAGGAAAATCTTTGGTGTCTTGCATTGATGCCCCACATGCCATTTATCCTCACAGTGGAAACATAAGCCTTTCTTCTTCTGATCTTCAATCTGCATAGCAGTAAGCTTCTGCACAGGTAATTTGGTAGTCCTCACATCATTCTTGATTGGTGGGGGTCCCAAAATTGAAGGCTTAGATACTTCACCCCATTGCCTAACATTCTTCTTGCATGCAAAAAAATATTCTTCTTGTATTTTGGCAAGGCCAAAGGCTGCATTTAAATTCTGAGGATTCAACATCCTAATTGGTAGTCTAATTTCATCCCTTAATCCACTCAAGAAACAGCTAAGTCTGTGCTTCTCAGATAGTTCCTTAATTCGATTGGACAAAGCTTCAAACTGTCCTTTGTACGCAGATACAGACCCTACTTGTTTCAATTTGGTTAGAGTTTCCATAGGATCATCATAGGAAGAAGACCCAAACCTTACGTATAATGCTCTAACACAAGCCTCCCAACTAGTAAAGAGACCAGCTTCCTCTGCATCTTGAAACCAAATCAGGGCTTCATCTTCCATATGATAGGATGCTAATAATATCTTTTGGTTTATTGGGGTATTATACAAATGGAAGAATTGGTTTGCTTTGTACACCCAACCTGATGGATTCTCACCCTTAAACCTTGGAAATTCCAGTCTCACAGCTTTAGGAATCATCGCAGAATCTTGATGTTGATTGGCCGCCATTGAAGATGAGTTTCTTGAAGGAGGTGATGCAGGCCTCTGTTGCCAACCATTACCAGCTTCTGTCATACCCTGCACGGCCTCTGATAGAGTTTGCAACAAGCTTGTGACTGCGTCCAATTTTTGATGAACTATACGAAATTCTTGATCATGTTGCTCGATCGCCGATGATAATGCGTTGACTTTTTCATTCAGGAAAGAAGAGGATCGTGTTTCTGCCATAGTAGCAGGAAGGGCTCTGATACCAATTTGATAAGACCTTAGTAACTAATGAAGAATTGGGATTGAACCATTAACAGGGAAAAGGAATAGAATATGAGATAAGGAAAATAGAGAGATAAGAGAGATAGATGAGAGATATATGAGAATTAGGGAGAACATAGAGATGAGAAGAGAATTCTTATTAGGTATATCCAAAACTGCCTACAATCTTCCTTCTTCCTTCTTTTATACAATTCCCTTCTTAACTAACTCACAACTAAGCTAACTAACTCTCATGACATCAGCACAGCCGCCAATGACCTCACAGTAACTAACCAACAACCTCACAGTACTAACCAACAACTAACTAGCAACTAACTCTCCTAATTACAATCTTATCAATCTCCTAATTACAATCTTATCAGCGACTCCTGAGGGAGTTGGGGCTGTTCCTGATGAAGACACCCCGGCTGCTACCACTTCGGATGAGCCCACAAAGAAAGCTGATCTTCTTGGGGCCGTTGAGACATGCAAGAGCCCCACTGCGGATGCGCCCTGGGAGGCTACGGACCCCTTAGCTGATGTCCAAGCCCCTCACGTTGAGGAGATATCTCTTCCAGTTGACCCTCCCCAGGCTGCGATCCCAAGCGAGGGCTGCAAGGACCCTGAGACCTCTTCTGCCCAGGCCCCTGAGGGAGGAATAGAGATGAAACAGAAGGAATGATCCTCCATTGTGCCTTCACTTCATTTTTTTTTTCAAGCATTGTAATGGCACTTTTGCCTTGTGTAACTCTTTAAAGATTCAATGAAATGCATATTTTATTTTCTCTTATTCGTCATGTTTGTATTATCACTTTTTTTTTACTTGTACAATCCTGGCTTTAATTGCGCTTCAGCTAACCACATCGATGCTTTAAGTGATACTTATAGGCTTGGTCTTAAGATCCCATCGTAGAAAAGGTCACTATCCTCTGCAGTGCTTATTATTAGAACCAAAGTGGTCAGCCTCGCCGTAGGTTTGGGTCCGCGGACAGTACAAGACCCCAGTTCTGTCTAGTGCTTAGATCCTCCTGAAGTGACTAGTTTCCCCATAGGTTTGAGTCCATGGACCATGCAAGACCTTGGTTCTGTCTAGTACTTGGATTCCCTTGAAGCAACTAGTTTCCCCGCAGGTTTGATGCCGAGGACCATGCAAGACCTTGGCTCAGCCTGACACTTGGTCTTTCGTGAGTGAATAGTTTCCCCATAGGCTTGAGTCCGAGGACTATGCAAGGCCTTGGTTATATATGGTACTTGATTCTTGAAGTAGTTAGTTTCCCCATAGGCTTAAGTCCGAGGACCATGCGAGGCTTTGGTTCTGTCTAGTACTTAGTCCTTCTTGGAGTAGTTAGTTTCCCCATAGGCTTGAGTCCGAGGACCATGCAAGGCCTTGGTTCTGTCTAACACTTGTCTTCTGAAGTAACTAGTTTCCCCATAGGTTTGAGTCTGAGGACTATGCAAGACCTTGGTTCTGTCTAGTACTTGTCTTCTGAAGTAGCTAGTTTTCCTATAGGTTTGAGTCCGAGGACTATGCAAGACCTTGGTTCTGTCTAGTACTTGTCTTCTGAAGTAGCTAGTTTTCCCATAGGTTTGAGTCCGAGGACTATGCAAGACCTTGGTTCTGTCTAGTACTTAGTCCTTCTTGGAGTAGTTAGTTTCCCCATAGGTTTGAGTCCGAGGACCATGCAAGGCCTTGGTTCTGTCTAACACTTGTCTTCTGAAGTAACTAGTTTTCCCATAGGTTTGAGTCCGTAGACTATGCAAGACCTTGGTTCTGTCTAGTACTTGTCTTCTGAAGTAGCTAGTTTCCCCATAGATTTGAGTCCGAGGATTATGCAAGACCTTGGTTCTGTCTAACACTTGTCTTCTGAAGTAGCTAGTTTCCCCATAAGTTTGAGTCCGAGGACCATGCAGGACCTTGGTTCTGTCTAGTACTTAGTTCTTCTTGAAGTAGTTAATTTCTCCATAGGCTTGAGTCCGAGGACCATGCAAGACCATGGTTCTGTCTAATACTTAGTTCTTCTTGAAGTAGTTAGTTTCCCCATAGGCTTGAGTTCGAGGACCATGCAAGGCCTTGGTTCTTTCTAACACTTATCTTCTGAAGTAGCTATAGTACTAATTGAACAAACCATATTGACACTGTAGCAACGGTTCAAAACTTGAAAAAAAAAAAAAAAGATAAAAAAGATAAAGGGACTCAATAAACCAAATGTCAAATGTGTAATGTAGGGGATTGGTGCTTTTTATGTAGTTAATAGATATAGATATGAGAAAGTCAGAAAGTTGAGGTTGAAAGGAAATGGAAGAGAACCGAAAGTTCAATAAGCCAATCACAAGCGTTAACCCCTAATAATGATCTACCGACAAAATTTAAAGTGAAAGAAAGAAAAAGAAATCCAAAGTTGAAGTGTTTTCTTAGCATGTTCTACAAAGTTTCTCTTGACTTTGTTGCCAATTTCCCATTTTCTTCAGTCATCAGAAAAGCAAGTTTCCCATTTCCTTTCCCATTTGAATGCTTTTTGCTTCACTTATTAAGTCTTCTACTCTAAATCAAGAAAGAAAGAAAAAAAAAATATTGCATTTAGATTGGAAATTTGATGATCTTTGTTACCTTTTTGGGGTTACTTTAATCACAATCGTAATGGTGTGTCCGGTTTTCAAATCGGACCATCGGATCGAAAGATATCGCATAATCAAATTTGCACGGTCAACATGCATTATGTCTAGGTAGAGTCGACCACACATGATTAATTTAAATTAATTCTAATTGGTTAAACAATTAAAATTAATTAAATAATTTTGTGACTGGTTGATGATTAGTGTTTAAAATAGGGATGCATGCATAGGAATAAAATGGATAATTGGATAACAATAAAATTGTGGATAATCTGAAATTTATCAAGATTTATTTTAGGGTATTTATGTACAAGATAATTGTTCTTAAAAAGCCTAAATTATCCAGGAAAAAGATAAAAATCATAGACTAAGGATGAAAACACGTCTAGGTGCAAGGACCGGATTAAAAAACCCTAGAAGGAGAGTCCAAAACGCATCCAAACACAAAAGTGTGTTTGGCATCCAAGAGCACCATTCGGCACTTTAAAAGTGCCGAATTGGCTCCTCAACGCCCTTCAAGTGACGATAAGGCACACCCTTTTTGATCTTTTTACAAAAGGATAATCCCGATTTGCATTTTACACTTCAAGGCTATTTTTTAGAGTTTTTTGGTCTCTATTTATAGAGGCTGGGTCTCATAATTCAGTACATTTTTTCTACGCTCTGAGAGGTATACATTTTGAGGCTCTCAAATTGTTGATATTTGCTTATCCTCCCTGAGATTTGCTTCTTAAATTAGGGTTTTTAGGAATCAAAGATAATTGAACAAATTTCTTTGAACCCTAAAACATCCTCTCAAGAACAAGGAGTGCTCATGCAAGAAGTTGTTTTCAATCACCCTATCCTTTTTTATGCTTCTTGTTTATGATGATGCATGTTTTTTTTTATCCATAAATTATTAATCATTGTTTTGATAAAGCATGATCTTGTTTTTTTATACCATTGTTATGATCTTTTTCTTAATTCCAATAATCTACATGTGAACAATAATTTTTCTTAAAATAAAAACAGATCTACATTCTTTTTTAGATGTAGATCTGAATTTTTCTTAATTAAAAAAGAGATCTGCATCTTTCTTAGATGTAGATCTGAATTTTTCTTAAGATGTAAATCTGAATTTTTCTCAATTCAAAAACTGATTTGTTCTCTCTTAGATACAGATCTAATTTTTTAACATATGCAGATTTTGAAATAAAGAAAAAGATTAAACATGATTGTGTTTGTGTTTGTGTTTGTTTTATTTAATTCGCGTTGCATAAATTTAAGTTATGAGTGAAAATCTCTTCTTAAACAATCTTTTCCATATTTTTTAAAACATATAAAAAACAGATCTGATTTTTCTGTTATCAAAAAACCATTTTTTTTTATTATCACAAAACAGATCTGATCTTTTACAAACCAAAAAAACTTTTTTTTTTAGTTCTTAAAAACAGATATGATATTTTTCAAATCAAAAGACTTTATTTTATGTAATAAGCACAGATCTGAATTTTTATTTCCAAAAACCACTTTTTTCTACATACTACAAAACAAATCTGGTATTTTGACAAATCAAAATCAAATTTTTTTACCAACCAAAACAGATCTGAATTTTTTAAAACAAAAGAAGAGACTTCATTCATAAATAAATTTGTGTGACTTAATTTTTTTTTTCACATGTTCAACATATCATTCATGACATGCATAAAAAGGTACATTGGTCAAAAGAGTCTAGAAGACCAGATTCTGTCTGGACGGAATGGGTGCCTAACACCTTCTCATTCCGTAACCTAGCCTCTGGATTTAGGTCTTTGGGTAAGTAGATCTAGCATTGTCTTTATTTTATTTTTGGTAGAATGTAACTAGGACAAAAAACCATATAATGATTTGGTAGTTTGTAACTAGGACAAAAAGAGAACCATTTGGTCATGTATTTATTTATTTTTTATTTTTTTGTATAAAAAATAAGTGACGATTTCATACCACTCTCCTAAAAAGAGAGATGCCTTACAAAGGTACCCAAAAATCTTTTATTTTTTTTTTTGGCACTTTTGAGGTCTCTCACATCGCCCTGGGAATTGGGAGAATGCATCAAAGAAGATCAAATTCTATATATATTAACTAGCCTTCCCGATAACTGGTATCCACTTAAATTGACTAAACGGTTAAAATTAAAAACCATCAAATTTAATAGTCAAGATGTGGGTGGGTACCGTACCAATTAAAAAAACACGGGGTACCATAAAATAACCCCAAAATGAAAAGTCGAAAAGCTGTCAAACAGCACTGGGAGATTTTGGACACAAAAGTTAAAAAAGTGTAAAGTTAATTGTCCGCTTGCCAAAAAAAAAAAAGGTTAATATATTGTCCATATATAATATATGAGAAAGCCAGAAAGTTGAGGTCGAAAGGAAGTGGAAGAGAACCGAAAGTTAAATAAGCCAATCACAAGCGTTAACCCCCAATAATGATCTGCCGACAGAATTTAAAGTGAATAGTAGAAAAAGAAATCCAAAGTTGAGGTGTTTTCTTAGCATGTTCTACAAAGTTTCTCTTGGCTTTTTTCCAATTTCCCATTTTCTTCAGTCATCAGAAAAGCAAGTTTCCCGTTTCCCATTTCCTTTCCCATTTGAATGCCTTTTGCTTCACTTATTGAGTCTTCTACTCTAAATCAAGAAAGAAAGAAAAAAAAAATATTGCATTTAGATTGGAAATTTGATGATCTTTGTTACCTTCTTGGGGTTACTTTAATCAGTATCTTTGAAGAAATATCGGGTACTCAAGCCAATTATATTGCCATTTTTATAATCCAGGTGTACTGCCACTTCTTTCTAATCTCATTCGTTTTCCCAGTAGTTTTCCTTCTAAAGCTCATGCTACTGATTTTTTATCGTGCTTATAAATTGTGATGAGATTTTTTTTTTTTAATGCTAACAGTCAGTAACAGACCTAATGCTTATTGTACTGAGATTGGATTGCTTATATATATATATATATATATATATATATATATATATATATATATATATATTGGTTTAAATGATGTAATAATATATACATATAGTTTACTGTAAAATTATATTTCATGACTACCTTATATTTTAAAACAAAATGATTTTAAAAAAAAGTTATAATAGCCTAATAGGGGCTTATATGTTCTCAACACATATTAATTCTTCCAAAACCAAAGTAATAGAAAGTGATTAAGATTACAATTCGAGCAATTTGAATCCAAAAGGTTCAATTATTGTGAATATTCCAGCAATCACATATTTAGATGTTAAGTGAAAACAGGAAGAAATAAAATGTTGCCCCGAGGGGAGATTAATGGGTATACTCAAAGAACAATGTACCCTCTACTCTCATAAATGGTTTAAATAATGAGACCTATCAGTTCTGTGAGATAAGAGAATACCACATTATTCTACTTACAAAAGTTATGACAAAGAGGATGCACATATCTAAAGAAATATTACTCCACTCTCTAGGTACAAATGTGAGATTTTTACATAACAACTCTCTTAGTGGCTACTCGCATATTTGTTATAATACTTTCGATGATGCTCATGAATCATACAATACACAAATGAGTATCATATGAATTATATCGTATCTAAAATGATAAATATCAAATGATACATAGACATATGGGTTTACATTAGGGATTTTCTTTTGGGTTAAAATTTGTGCTTCGATTTGAGTTCGACAACTAGTTATTAGACTTGCTTTTAATAAAAAAAATTAATACGTCACTTAGCCAAATAAAATAACATGTCTATAATGTCTCTCTCTCGCTCTCTCTCCTACAAAATTTGGCCACATCTGCAAATGTATTTTCTATACTATGAATAAGGTATTAACCAACAATATAATTATTTTTAATTTTGTTATATTTTTGTAAGTCTAAGAAGCTAGAATGTCGAGAAGAAATATAAAGAAAATGTTATTAAAATAAAAGAACAAGAAATTAAATATAGTAAATATTGCTGATGATAAAGAAATTGTCAATGAAGAAATAATTTTGCAAGATGATATACATGATAATATTGACTTAAATGAAGTTGATTAGAAAAGATGATGAAAACGATGAAAAATAAATTATTATTTTGGCTTATATGCCATCTATTATCACTTTTGAATTTACAATTTTTTTTTGAGTTCACAACTTTGACTGCGAATATTATAAACATATTTTAATTTAATTTATTTAGTTAGCATTGTTAAATATTATTATATAAATTATGCGGTAATGAAGTGCTATTGGTTAGCGTGGTGGGCATGGGAATAATAACCAACAATTCTTGGATTTGTTTAGAATAATCTTTGATTTCTATTATTTTGTTTCTTCCATTCTTCATCTCTCCCTTTCCCATTTGCGTTGTAGATTTTATATTTTCAAGATTTTTTTTTAAATTTTTTATATTTAAAATCCATGTTTGTATGATTCTTTATGTCCTATCAACCCTGAAGGTACTTATTTTCAACAACTCAATGTTTAGAGGAATTATATTGACGACAAATCCAAATTTGGAACTTAAATGCTTTCTTTAATTCCTTTACAATTAATTTAATTTTGTACATGAACAAAATGTTTAACGTCCATATTGGTATATATTATACAGGGACTTGCCAATGGAGATGGTAAGCCCAATTCTTGAACTTGGAAAAGCGATATGGGCTCCGATTCGCAAATATTACAATTATCACAGACGTGCCTATAAAGAAATGGAAATTCTCAAGGAAAAATGGGAAGCATTAGAATGTCGAAAGAGGGACATAGAATTAAAAATGAAGGCACAACTTGAAGGAGGAAAGAGTCCAAGAGAAGAAGTTAAAAATTGGCTCCAAAGGGTAGAAAGAAAGAATTTTGAGATAGAAAACATTAAACAAGAAGCTGACAAAAGGATGTGTTTCTCACGTATGAAAATAGGAAAACTTGCATGTGAGAAGATACAAAAGGTAGAAGAACTTTATCAAGAAGGTGATTTCAGTGACAGTTTGGTAGTTGATCCACCTGTAACTGTAAGCCATGGAGAAGCATTGCCAACTACAACATTAGTGGGAGAAACTACAGCCAAAAGAACAAAGGAAAAGGTTTGGGAAAACTTACTAGGTGAAGATTTTAGAAAGATTGGTGTTTACGGCATGGGAGGCATTGGAAAAACAACGATCATGAAACAAATTAATAATGATCTATTAAAAGAGACAAACAAGTTCGATAACGTAATTTGGGTAACTGTATCAAAGGCATTTAATGTTATCAAGCTACAAGAGGATATTGCATGCAAGTTGAATCTAGATCTCTCAAAGTATATGGATGAAACTACAAGGGCAAGCAAGCTAAACAGTGCATTGGAAGATAAGAAAAGGTATGTGCTAATCCTAGATGATATGTGGGAAGCATTTTGTCTTGAGGATATAGGGATTCCAGAACCTACTCCATCAAACGGATGCAAATTAGTATTGACAACTCGAAATATTGATGTTTGTAGAAGAATGGATTGTAAGGATATTAAGATGGAGCTTCTTTCGGAAGATGAGTCACGGAATTTGTTTTTAGATACAGTGGGGCATGATGTTTTGAATGATCAAGATATAAAACTAATTGTGGAGGAAGTTGTTAAAGAATGTGCTTGTTTGCCTCTTGCAATCATCACGATAGCGGGAAGTTTGAAAAAAGTAGATGATGCTTCAGAGTGGAGGAATGCATTAGGTGAGTTGAGGGCATCAATAAAAGAGCCGACATATGTAGATGCTCCAGTATTGAAGAGGCTTCGATTTAGTTATAAACGCTTAAAAGATAAGAAACTTCAAGATTGTCTCTTGTGTTGTGCACTATACCCTGAAGACTATGAGATTTACAGAGATGAGTTGATAGAGCATTTGATTGGTGAGAAAGTAATAGAAAGCATGAAGAGTAGGCAAGAAGAGTTGGATAAGGGGCATACTTTGTTGAATAGGCTTGAAAATGCCTGCTTATTGGAAGGTGGGTCCAAATTTTTTGAAATCAAATGTATTTTTGAAAAAAAGCGTTTTGTGAAGATGCATGATCTAATAAGAGACATGGCCCTCCAGATTGCAGGTGCTAAGTTCTTGGTATTAGAAGATGTTCCAAATGAAGAAGAATGGGGAAATGATGTTGAAAAGGTTTCTTTGATGTGCAAACGAGGTTCAAAATTTCCTTATGTGTCACCAAAATGTCCTAAGCTTTCGACCTTGCTTCTACGAGGATATTTAAACATCATCCCGGATTCATTTTTTGTGCACTTGCATGGACTCAGAGTTCTTCATGTAGATTGTCTTGGGTTTAAATCTTTACCAAATTCAGTCTCTGACTTGAAGCATCTTACTTCATTAAGGCTTAATAGTTTTGATATTAGGCATGTGCCTTCATTAGCAAAGCTTACAGCATTAAGGAGTTTGCATCTTTCGACCGGATCACTGGAAGAACTACCTCATGGTTTGGAAATGTTGGTCAATTTGAGATACCTTAATGCTGATATTTATAGCATGAACCATAAAATGATGCCACCAGGGATTTTACCCAAACTCTGTCAACTCCAAGTCCTCAAATTGCATTTTTTTTGGTTAGAAGTTAATGGAGAGGAGATGGTAAGGTTGAAGAAATTAGAGTGTTTTGAAGGCGCATTTGATGGCGTAAAAGGCTTCAATACATATTTTGAATCCTTAGAGGAGGGAGGACCTAGCCATTACATATATGCCGTGAATAAAAAAAAGCCAGCTAGCCAGCTGGGAGTTGCCGAGTTGGGCGAAAGTGTAATTTTAAGTGACTGCAATATATGTGTACTCCCAAAAGACGTTCGTGCCCTAATAATTTGCAAAGGTCAACGTCGCAGTGTGTCTTCGGACTACTGGAAAAATACTGTTTGGTTTAAGGAGACTGAAATGGAATACATTAATTCTTATTTTTGCCCCTTTTCTCTTCAAAGCCTTGAGATTCTTGATCTAAGCGGTTTGAAAAAGTTAAAGGCACTGTTTAGAGAAGAGAAAGTCGTCCCCCTCGGCACCTTTTCCCGTCTCAAACAATTTTCAATAAATGGTTGTCCGAATATAAAGAAGCTCTTCCCGCCTCGGTTGCTGCTGGACAACCTGGAACAGATTAATATCAGTGAATGTGACAAATTAGAGGAAATAATAGGTGGGGCTGAAGCATCTGATGAAGTTGAAGAAGAAGAAGCAAAAGAAATTGTGAAAATATTCCCCCGATTGAGGTATTTGACATTACGGAATTTACCGGAGCTGAAGACCATATGCAGTAGCAGTAATGTAAAACTTTGTGATTCTATTAAGATCATCTGCTGTCCGAAGCTTAAGTGATTACCTCTTTCTCTGTATCTTATTGATGGGTATGACTCTCTCTATTCACTTTACATCTTTGTTTTATTTGAAATGATTCAATTTGTTGGTTAGCCATTTCTCCTACTCGCTTTCTTTCTAATCTCTTTTTCCTTTTTCTTTTGGTACCCTTTACAACACCCCGCAGTTCTCAATGTTCACATGACTCTTCCTCTGTAAGTCAAGCCCCGATCATACATGCCTATCCATTTTAATTATTCTTCCTATTAATTTGTTTTCATTGGTTTGCTTTTCTTTGTTTTTTTGATATATTAATTTTTTTTTTTTTTTTTTGGTTGGTTTGATATAGGACACGTCAACAAGCCAAAGCCGACTCAAGAAATAATTGTGTGGCGTGGTCCGCGTGGACCCGCAACTAGAACTTGGCTCTCAAATGTGTTTCCGTGTAATTCTTAGCTCTTTTGCTTCTGATTTGCTTTTTATTTGAACTTTGTTGTGTTATGATTTATGAACATGTGTTCTTCTCTTTGGCTGAGTGGGATGATCTTCTGTAATAAATCGATTCTCCATGTTAATTTGTTTAGTAATTGTGAAAGGATTCAAACATTGTCTGTTTCTGCTTTAGAGATAATGTGAACTAGATAAACTGTGAGTGTGCAAATGTTTCCAATTGCATAAGCGCACACACATCCTTTTGTCTGAACTTGTAACCCAGTTAGCAGCTGCATTGGCTGTTCTTTGATGCTTATCATTATTTTTTCTTCTCTAAGTGCAACTTAATTTATTAAATTTCAGGTGCACTCTCGACTAAAAAGCTTTAAATCATTTGTTAAATGTTATCTTTACAATAGATTTTAGGCTAAAATTGTTTTTGAACTAAAGTAAATTTTCTTTGATACAGTGGACTTAAAAAGACACCAATGAGCTTGTAATTTGGACTAATTAGGTTGCTATATATGCCCTTCACTTTACAGTTCTACAACACAACAGATTAATTAATCATCTGTGAGATTTCAGACTCTGAGATTGACAAATAGTGTTCTCAGTGGTTTTGAAACCGCATGTAGCTCACTAATGATTGATGTGCTCATAGTTCAAAGGTTATTAGTCCTTTCAACTTTTTTTTTCTCTTTCAGATTAGCATCCTTTGTTGCTAGAACTTGGTTCAATGCACAGACAAGTGGTCTCCTTTAGGTCATGAACAAGTTTTTTGATACAATAGAAGCGAATCATAACTAGAAGCAGATAGGAATATGTAACACCTTCTGTGATTGTTTAGGAGTGCTTTTGTTATTCTACGTACAGGTCTGGACTGTCTAGTGGATCTTTTTATTTTTGAAAACTAGAGTCTGATAGATTGTATGACTTAGTTGCCATATTTGAAAGCTGCCATGATTCAGATGAAACCCTCCTTTTCAATTTGTCTCAAACCATGCACACAACTTTTGAATTGCTATAGGTCTATAATTGGCGGATGCAAATTGCATCCATCAATCTGCTTGGTTTTACACCACCCATTTTTGAAACTTCTGCAGATGGAATATCAGCAAAGCCTCTCTAATTGCAGACAAATAACCACAGTTTTGCTGGTCATTGTCCAACTATAGCAACCAGCCATCCTCCTCTTGCCTTCTCCGTTTTTGCCAACAAAAATTGCTCCTATCCATTTACCACTTCTTCCCTTAACAACTGCATTGGCCGTTCTTTTGATTAGAGACACCTCAACTTGCTGTATTCTGATAAATAGATGCTTAATATCTTTGATAGTTGGGACTATTTCCCCAAAAAAAAAAAAAAAAAAAAAAAGCTTTCTTCTGATGAAGAAAGTCTTATTTGAAAACCAGCCTAGGTAACTCCCCCTCGAAGACAAAATCTGCACCTGCAATAGCTAGAGCAGAACCAGCTGCTACTTGCTGTATTACTTAATTAATATCTTTCATAATTATCATTTTGTTTTTCTCTAGGTGCAACTTAATTTATTAAATTTCAAGTGCACTCTCAACTAAAAGCTTTTAAACCATTTGTTAAATGTTATCTTTATAATGGATTTTCGGCTAAAATTTTGTTACTACTTGAAGTAGATGCTCTTTGACATAGTGGACTTAAAGACACTAATCTTGTTTTGGACTAATTCGGTTGCTACATATGCCTTTCACTTTACAGTTCTTCTACAACACAACAGATTAAATCATCATCAGAATTTGAGGTTGACAAATAGTGATCTCAATGGTTTTAAAACCACGTGTAGCTCCCGAATGATTTATGTGCTCATAGTTCAAAGGTAATTAGTCCTTTCAACTTTTGTTTCTCATTTAGACTAGCAGCCTTTGTTGCTAGAACTTGATCCAGTGCTCCTTTAAGCTTTAACAAGTTTTTAAACAAATTGAGGTGAATCATAACTAGAAGCAGATAGGAATATGTAACACATCATGTGATTGTGTAGGAGTCTACAGTAAGAGAAACAGAAGGATAGATACTAATGCTTATATAAGACTTTCATTGCAGTAATTATAAGGCTGTTTGGTTTAGGCAAAACTCAAAACTCATTTCTCATCACTCAAACCTCTAACCCATATTTCGTATCTCTCTCTCTATTTTTGTCTTTGCTGCCCTGATCCTGCCTTCTCTGTTTTTGCCAACAAAACTTGCTCCTTTCCATTTACCACTTCATCCCTAAAAGCCGTCCACAAGTATAATGAGCTACCAACCAAGACATGCATCTTTGTTTAGAGGCAAAAACATTTCTCTCTCTTGCATCTGCTGTCCCACCATGCTTGCTCTCAGAAACCAAAGATGTTTTATAAATTAGCATATTGACTGCAGTATTAGCTTCACCTTCCCTGGTAGCTTTGCTTCTTTATTTCCAGATGGATCTTAAAGTAGCTAGAAAAACCACAAAAAGTCGTCTATATGTGCCTTGGTTAAGCAATTCCTTGTCAGGCCAACAACAACAAATCCAGACTTTTATGGATCTTGGGCCTCTTGGCTCCAAATTCTCCACTCGGATAATCAAGCCTGATCCAAACCAAACATCTCAAGTTAACCGGTAGTCAATACACAAATGACCCCAGTGTTTCTTGCTCATTACAGTCAATAATTGAAGCCCATTATAGACAAAACAAGCATTCTGAAATTGAACTAAGCCTATCATAGGTTTTATTCATGTGGATCCTAAGGGTATACAAACGCTTTTATCTTTCAACTTGTCCTCATGTGAAGCTGAAATGATATATTGTTTGAGAACAATTTCCTTTGAATGTTAACTTATATATAGTCTTGATTTGATCACAGATATCAACGATGTAGCCTATCATTGGGGTGGATTAACATTGTTGGGACATGATGGACAGAATGTGCTGGTTCAAATAACTAAGACAATGACAGACAAAGGGCTTGTCATTTTTATAGTCCTCTCATAATGAGATTTTCTACACGTTGGGCATTGACATTGGTAACCTTACTGTGTTCTTGCCAATTACTTACAAAAATAATAAGAAAAAATGTATGAAAACCTACAAGCTACCACCTTTAGTAATTTTTTGGAATATTCTTATGATTTGTTTCTCTTAAATACAAAAATTGGAGGACATTAGAGATATAAATGAGACAGGATCTTATCCCAAGTTGGATAAAAACCATCTCGTAGCATCTAAAATTACAAAACGAATTGAATAATAACACAAACAAAATTTCATAACATTAATTGTCATGACAAGAAAGCTGCAAGCAGGTAATCAAATAATACAACTACCTCATAAAAAACCGAAAATCATAACGTGTATATGTATATGTATTCTAAGAACATAGAACAACACAATAAAAGAAGCATACAAAAGCTTCACTGGATTTAGAACAATCTTGATATGATATATGATATATCTCATCGAGTAATTATAGTTCCTCAAAAAATTACAAAACGAAATAAATAGAAACACAAACAAAATTGCATAACATCCATTGTCATGATAAGAAAGCAAGTTCACCTTTAGGTTAGTGAAGGACACATGTTCTCACATAAGTACTACCATTAAGAAAAGTATTGTAGAAACATATTTTTCTTTTGGATACATAAACTTCAACATTTACCTTTAGCAGCCACTTGTATGATTCAAAAATTGTTTTGAGTGGAAGTATTTTGCCTGGGTATTATCTTATTCATTTCACTTTGGCTTCAACTTGCATCCTTACAGAATTTGTGAATACAAGTTTTAGGTTTTTATTGAGGGAAATAAATCATTGCCCATGACTGTGTATTTAATTAGGGCTCTTGTTCTAATTACCTTGTAATCAAAGTATACATTTCGATAAAGTTTTGTTCATTATTGGATCAAACTCTTGCATCAATTCATGACTATATTGGCAACATCAAAATTGTTCAATTTGAAACATTACAAGAAATTAGAAATATAAAGGCACATGATCAATTACATTTTAGTAGTAAAACCAATATAAAAAATAAAATAAAATAAAAACTAAATTTTATTACATTCTTCTTGGTTTGTACTCTAAATCCTTGTAAAAGTTTTTGTAAATGAACAATAAAACTACCTTAAGAGTCAAAATTAGAAAATACATTCAATGTTTCAATGAATTTGAAAATTAGCCTATTAACAACAAGATATGGCTTCGATACAGCATGGAATGCTTGTAACAGGTTCTACTTTGAAAAATTCAATTACAACCAAAGACCATCTTTGATAGAGCTACTATTTTCCCCGCAGAGTGCCAACGCTTCACATTCTAAGCAGTTTTTATGTCAAACTTTTCTTTATGCAGCACTGTCATGTAATGTTTCTTAGCTGCCATGCTCTTTCCTGAGTTGTGTATCTCTGTTTCGTCTGATTGTCTTACAGGATTCAGACCAGTTTTTTTTTTTTTTTTTTTTTTTTGTTTACTTTCTTTCAACATATCAACACAAGTTTTCTATCTTTTAACTCACAAAACAATATAAATCATGGAATGCTTGAAAACATTTTCTGGCAAGATATATTGAACTTTTGGGCAGCAAAGGCTAATATTTTATCCTGTTAACAAGAAAACAAGAGATATATAGTTATTAATCCATATAACCTTTGGCCACAATAATTGAGGAAAAAATGCATAAAACAAATTCTTGTTCATAAGCTCAATCGTGCCTAAATCTAAATCCAATTTTTGCTTTATTGTATAAGTAAATACCATATTTGTATAACATAGAAATGCCCAATTAGAATTAAAGTTCATCATTCAGCCCCTTTCTATCTTGAGTTTCAGATGCATAATCAAAGCATATTCCAAAATTACAAAGAACAAATCAGATTATACAACACATAAAAACAGAGAACGCATCTTAACATTTTGCCTTCTCCTAACTCTTTTTGTCAACATTTACAAAGTAGAAACACAAAACTTACAGTATTTCATTAGTTAGATTGATCTATGTTTCAGATGCATAATCAAAGCATATTCCAAAAATACAAACAAAAAAAAGATAATACAACACATAAAAACAGAGAACACGTCTTACCCGAGAGTGGGTCTCTCCTTCGAGCTACAGGAATGAAACCAAAACACTAGATCGGTAAAAATGAATGGCTATTTTTCAGCAAATTATGGATCATAACTGATAGTATCAAAGGTTGATTTTTTCGGCAAAATCAAACAAACCCAATTCAAAAAAATTAAGATAAGATCAAAACAAATACTCTCTAGATAATAAAAATCCAAACAACAAGATCCCCCAACCATTTTAAAAAAAAAATCTCTAAAGTACCACCACCAGAATTGGTGGAGCGGAATGAGGTGGCTGCTAGCTGTAGCCATGAAGATTGAGCCATGGAGTCCTAGAGAAAGATCTGATGGAAGAGAGAGAGGGAGAGAGTTTTTTGAAATTTGAGGAAGCTGAAGGGTGTAGAGAAAAGAGTAAAGAAATTGGTGAAAGTGGTGTCACATGGATCAATGACGTGGATTTATGATGTGTCATATTTATATCTGTTAGATTAAAGTAATGGCTGAGATTGAAATTATTGCACCCAATTGCACGGGGGAAAATTATTGTGTACTCCCGGAGTACCATAAATGCGTGCTCCCTTCTCTTACATGAATGGTGGGTCCCACTAATTAAATTCATGGTGGGACCCGCCATTCATGTGAGAGGAGGGAGCACGCATTTATGGTACTCCGGGAGTACCTAATAATTTTCCTTGCACGGGATCTCAATCCTCCTTATCAGTAGTCTTAAAGCTACATATAGCTGAAATCTATAAATAAAAAAAAAGTTACATATAGCTCACTAATGATTGATGTGCTCATAGTTCAAAGGTAATACATCCTATCAACCTTAACTCTCTTCTAAACTCGCAGCCTTCGTCACGATGACTAGATCCAATCTCCAGACAAGCTGTATTTCTTTGGACATTACCAAGTTTTTAAATCCCATAGAGGTGAACCATAACTAGAAGCAGATGGGAAATTGGGAATATGTAACACCTCATGTGATTGGTTAGGAGTGTCTTGTTACTCTTCTAAACCGTGGCACTACCGCGTAATTAATGTTGCTGCAGACCAAGATTACTTGGTATTTTTTAGTTCACTAAAAAGTAATTCTCTCAACTTCAGACTTACAGTCCTTTCTCTTTTGTTTAAAAAAAATAAATGATAAACAAGTAATCTTTTTACTGAAAAGAAAACTGAGCAGAGCAGAGTTCTAGAAGCAAAATATGGAAAGGTAAATGAAAAACAGAGAGATATTTTCTATTATGAGAAATTGTAAAATGCATTCCTCACTTGATTACTGAAATGACCTTTGGTATTTATACTTTTACAGACACACATCGAAAAGAAAAGGCAGAAAACCAAAACTGAAATGTAACAAACTCTAAAATGGAAAACCAGTCATCTTTAAAAGAATTTTAAACAAATTAATGACCTGATGACTTCTGAGTTTATGCTAAACAACACAGGTAATAAAAACTGTACTGACTTATAGCTTAGTGATGAACTCTGAAGGTTATTACACGACTTGCAGCACAGTAAAAAATAATTTAACACAACCTGTTATTTGCAGCTTTTGTCTTAACATTCTATAGTCCATACGACTCTATATACTATATAGTATATAGAGAAGAATAGTATGATTGGCAAATGTTGTAAAAAAAAAATTCTATAATCTATATAAATTTAACTGTTTGTGGCTTCTTAGTTGATCTCATTAATTAGTTTTTGAAATGTTACACTGCACCCTCAAAATTCAATCCTATACAAGATTCTTTCTTCAGAGGTTTAATCCCAAATCAGAATAAATAAAATGTATCACAGACTATGATTCCAGGACAGACTGCCAAATTACGTGTAAAATCAAATCAAACTTAGTTAATAGAAACATAAGAACATCACAAAACCACACCAAAGAGCTTCAACATCAAGACAGAGAAAGGTATATTTACAGAAGTTCTAAAGGAGATACCTATAAAAAATAAAAAAATTCTAAAGGAGACATTTTCACTTGGGCAGGAATAAGAATTACTTCTTTGATAAGCGATAAATCTAAGAATAGGCACTTCCTGCTTTTAAATTTTTTGGAAAAAGTAAACTGTTGTTATCACCTTACTGAATGCCAGAATAGGGCATTTGCAGAAGTCAAGCTCCTCACCAATAAAACCATCTTATTTTTTCAATATAAGCAGAAGACGACTTTGTAGGCAAGGTTTAAAGAGTCTCTATACTATAGTATGCACCAAGAATAATGAGACTATATGTTGGAATCTTCCAAGGTACTTCCAGCTTTTAAATTTGTTGGAAGAGGATAACTACTTGTTACTACTGATTCATGCACTGAATGACAGAATAGTGCATTTGCAGAAATTGAGCTCCTCGGGTGAGATTTAGAGAGTCACTGTACTATATTATCCAACATTAATGAGAATATATGTTTAAATTTACTGTTCTCAATTTAAAAAAGGGTGGAGAGGTCACGTTACTAAAAGAAGCTAGGTGCCCAAATAAGCCAAGTCATCGTAAAGTGAATGCCTACCATTACAGCCATTTAGGTGGAAATGGCCAATGTTATTTCCTATCACCAATATGTCAAAAACAACAAGCGTTTGCTGTATTCTTCAACCTCCAATTTCAATGTTGTCTAGGCACTAACTTGACCTGATGTCTCATGGTGATTTTTGAGTCAATGTAAATGCATGCATGCATCTATCCTTTAATCTTCTAAAAGCTCCATAAACCATGTAAATGACAGATAAATAAGAGCAAACAGCAATTAGATATTTAAACCCAGTTTAACAATACTACATCCAGGTTTGCGTGAGAGTGTATGTGGAATTCATATAAATGGAACATAAATTTCAAATTTAATCATGGAATATATTTGGAAGACCCCAAAATCTAAAAAATTCAACCTACTTAGTCCATCAATATACGTTAGAATTTCCTATCGACAGCTCATATACTAAACAGGCAATGGCATTACCAAACTACAGTTTCAAAAGCTGACCTTTAATGATATAATATAAACACCATACCAAACCAACATAACAGACCTCATGTATGTCTATTTTAAGAACACAGAACAACACAACAAAAGAGGCATATAAAAACCTCATTGGGATAAATAAAAAAAATAAAATAAAAGCTTGATATGATATATCTCATTGAGTAACTATAGTTCCTCAAAAAATTACAAAACGAAATGAATAATAACACAAACAAAATTTCATAACATCAATTGTCATGACAAGAAAGCTGCAAGCAGGTAATCAAATTATACAACTACCTCATAAAAAACCAAACAGGCAATAAAGTCTCATCCCCTTCCAGCAATCCTCAATAAAGGAGAAATGATACCCTGTAGCTCTTGCAAAGAATGTTGTATACGCATCTCCTCCTCAACAGACCGCTTAAGGTTTCTAATTTGACCCTTCAAGGCCTCAGAACCTCTGATATCTTCAACCCACATTTCAAGAACCTTCTTTGTCAATCCCATCAACAAACCTGAGAATCTTGGCACTGTAGAATACTTTTGTAAGAACATCAACAGCAACCCAAGCTCCTCATTATCCAGATTCTCAACACACTTCAACAATTTCCTCCTTGCCACCAATTCCTCCATCACCGCCACCACATTCTCCAGATTCTTATTGCCCAACACTGACACCAGTGCCTCCCTGTGCCTAAACTTCTTCAACAACTTATCATGCTCCGCCAACTTTACCTTCCCTCCTTAGGCTTAATCACCCTGCCCCCTATGAAAATACCGAAAATATGAAGGCCTCATAACCCTTCTCTCCTCCTCCACACCTGAACTCCAAAAGCTTCTCAAACCACTCTCCACATTCTCCTCCTTCGTTTTTCTCTTCCCAACATACATTACCCCATTCGAACTCCCAATCACTCTCACCCCACAATCTGGTGAAAACCCAATTGACATAAGTGGTGCAGGGAACCTCATAGAATGTGTGACCTTCATCCTCCCATAATCAAACACCTTCATATACCCATCCAATCCCACACTCAAAACTCTATGCTTCCTCCCTTCCTCAACATTCTCCTTCCCAACTCTCCCTACACAAACTGAAGTAACCGTCTTGGTATGACTCTCCATCGAATAAACCGTCTTCCCACCTCCAATAAAATCCCAGATCTTAACCGAATTCCCACCTGCAGTAGCAACTAACGCCCCAGATGGCAAAAAAACCACACTTTCACTCCCTCTTTCACCCATTTCCCCTCTATGAAACTAATAGCTTCTTAATTGTTTTCATCATTCACACATATTTTGCATCTTTTAACATTTCTTGTTTATCTTTAAACTGAAAATTAGCATAATATTTACTTAGGAATGTTTACTTTTATATCAATTAATTGAAGCATCCATGCCATATTGTATACTAAATTTTCAAGAATTGACAAATAGCTGTGTTGGTATTGAATTGTATATGTATTCTGTATCCACATTGGTGCTTCCTAGGATATAAATAAATATCATAAGTTAACAATCACCAAATCGATCCACAAATGATTAAACAATCTCCCATAAGACAGCAAAACTCTGCCACGCGTAGAGCCAGTCAAGCTCAAAAAACTCCACTAAATCCATTTACAGGGCACCAAGTCATAGATTGCATCCCATGTCAAACAACAGTGAGGAAATGCAAGTAGCACTACAGCTACTGCATGCATATGGAAGTGCATTCACGCCTAGACATGCAAATGCAAATAAAAATTCACCAAAATAAAATCTTTCCATTGGAAAGGAGAAGTTTTACTCAAAACACACACAACCCATTACTCTTAAGTATCAAAATCTTCATGTATATCAATTATTAAACACTTGCCAATACATAATAGATCCAAAAGAAAATCTAAAATGCAATATATAACTTTGTATCGAATTGATGCAGACTGCAAAATCCAACTAGCAAAACACAACTGAACTCACAAGTCCAATTAAAAATTATGTATACCTCAAAACAAAAGGGTTTTTCAGGGATTGTACAAATCAAGATTAGATGTTGAAAAAAAAAAAAAAACAATGTTTAATATATGTTACTCTTCAAAATATTCAATAACTATAAAATCCACAAACAAGTGTTATCAAAATGGTAATTTCATAATAGGTAAAGTGTTGATTGTGATACTTCACCTAATAATTATATCGGAAGTTTTTTGCCCAATTTCTCTCCATTCTTGATTTGTAGAATCATTTGAAAATCTTGATCGATGCTTTGTGAAGGGCTTCATCATAGATTTCTTAGTATAAATTTGACCTACGAATCGAAACTTTTATCTTCCCCTTTTAGATTTATACGAAGGTTAAATCCCAAATCAATTAGGGTTTTTTTCCCCTTTAAGAAGCTTCACGTATCTCCTCGATTATACGCAATGCCACAACTAGATCCGAGCAAATGACAATAAAGGAAATCAAGAGATTAAATAGTTTATATATGGAGAAAAATGTAGTTGTGTTTTTTTTCCCTCATTTTATTTTATTTAATATTCTTCAGAAATAGTTTTAAGACAATAAATGATTTGTAAAAATGGATATTAAATAGTAATAGAAAAGAAAAATAAAGTAAAAATTAATTTTTGGTACCACTCTCCTTGCATGCATGGGTTGCCAGGTGTAACTTATCCAAATACAAGTCTAGAAAATTAAATCGGGAATTCTTCCATGTATACTCTAATAACGTCATTTGCCGTAGATGTCTTTTCTTTTTATTTGAATAATACTTACTACTCATGGATTTAAATTACTTCAATTAATAAAATTTACTGTTTTCAAATGAGGGACTTGGGTTTGTATCTCACTTGTGAAATAGCAAAAAGATTAATTAATAACTTAATCTAATACTAAAAAAACAATAATTTTGGAGCTGATATTATAGGTTCAAATCCTATATTACTACTTCGATAATGGAGATTATTAGTTTCTATATGAAATAATATTTTGTAATAATGAGTATTCCTAAAGCCTTTTCTTGCATCTTAATTCTTCCTTAAGACTTTCATGGAATAATATGAAGAGATATACTCATTAATTATCACTTCTTGCTCCATAATTAATTATAGACAATCATTAACCTCAAGGGGCCTTTTATTTATTTTTTAATTTTTTATGAATAAATTGTATTGTATTTTATTTATTTATTTATTTATTTTATACAAAATAGAATTTCTACTCTAATCTAATTTAAGTGTATATGTGTGTGAAGCTCCCTCTTGGAGATTTAAACTCCGGCTCTTACCCCCAACACTCCACAAGCATTTATCCTTGTGGAGTGACCACCGCACCAAGAGTGCGCGGCGGTAAATAAATTGTATTTTATTGAAAACTAAAAGTTGAAACATAACATTTAATGTTTCTACACTCCTATTGAACCGCATTATTATTATAGCATTTTTGTCCAATTTGATCCACTTTAGTCCATTTTTGTCTAATTCGGTTCAATTAAGTCAATTTTGATACAGTTACTTAAAAATATGGAAAGAGAAAGACAAGTTTGCATTGAGAGTAACTATTCTAAATTTGAATTTGTTTAAAAATACAGATCTCTTGTTTTATTGAAAACACGATACCAATTTAACAAGCATACTCAAAAAGAAAACTCAACTAAGGAAAGACACATAGACTACTCTCCATGAGGCACACCAAAGTTTGTCTTACAAAGAGTCATTGAACTTCATATTTCCCACCAATCGAAGAATCACACCTCATTAGAGAGGATTCGAATGCCAAATTGCCATAAATCTAAGAAGTTCTTTGAATCCATAGATGATAGACAATATCGACGAATGCCAATCTACTTACACATGACTTCATGCTTTCCCTTTTCAACGAATAACCTTGATACCACCAAGCAGCAAATCGATCATAGGTGGCCAACCAAGCCATAAAGGCATGCTGAGACATAGCAAACTTCAGTCAAATGAAGTTGACCCACTCAGCCTTCTAAATAGTAAATTATAATGCCTTGCTCGAACAACCGGCAATTTTGTAAGAGAACTGATTGAAGGAGGAAGCCAAGTCACTTGATCTGTATTGCTTCAGTTTAACCTGGAAAAATTAAGCTTAAATTGGATTAGCGTCAAGGTATATTTTATGGCAACCTATTACACACCATGTTCAATTGAAATTTAATCAATTTTGGCAAAATATTGATGCAATTTTGGTTTCTATTTTACACTTTTCCATCTTCTACTAAATCAGCCCTTATATAGTCTGTTAATTTATTTTCAACGCTAAACAGCGTTTTTGAAAATCTTATGAAGCTTTTGTATGGCATTACATCTTTTCAAGTGTCTTTCTATTCACCTTCTCCAATCCTGAATTTGATATTGTATTTTAAATCTTAGATTCTTAATTATATGAGAGCTTGCAACATTTCTTATAGTAGTTGTACTTTAAAGACTTTTAGTCATTTATAAAAGTGGTTTCCCAACTATAAAGGTATACATATGACATAATACGTTATAATACATATATATATATATACACACACATATTACATAATATAATATGAAAGTTTTGCTCATACTAGAATGGTGCTGTTCTAATCTATTTAATGCAACATACATATCTACAATAAAACAAAAATGAAAGAAATTTTTTTTATTTTTATTTATAAAGAAAAATGAAATAGAAATAGTTGTACTACATAATTAAACAAAAATTAGGACATCTTGTACATTGGCAAATTTCGCATCCTTCACATTTTTTTTTAAGAGAGTTTCAGCTTATAACGCCTGCTCCTGATGATAGCTCTTTATCATCAAATCGAAATATCAATTATTCAACAATTAGAAACATTATTAGTTTAGTTAACTGAAATTTGCCGCATTTTCCACATTAATATATAACTATATAAAAAACAAAAAACAAAAAACTACAATATATATATATATATAAATAAAAAAATAAAAAAAAACCTAACGAGCAATGACTGTAACTAATTACGAATGTTAGATACATAAATCCTCTGTTAAGGTGGTGCCGAAATAGAGCTCTCCATGACTACATCTGAGGCCGCCGTTAGGTCAAGAGAGGTAGACGACAAACTTCAACGCAGTACAAAAAAAGTAAAGGAAAATCACGGTAATGCTTGCAGGTTAGACAACACCTCTCTGCGGGTTAGAGAAAAACGAGACTCTTACAAATAGAGACTCACTGGTATGGTTCCTGGGGCTTATGAACAAGCCTTCAGGTTTGAGCACGATATGGAGACGGAGGTTGAATCTGATGATGAAAGCGCTGATATTGCAGCAGGGATAGCAGTGGTTAATCTCTCTGGGACTAGGAAAGCCAACATCAGAGCTTTATGGTCTAATGCACTCATAATCAAAGTGATAGGGAAGACCGTTGGCTACCAATTTCTTACCTCACGTATTAGCAATTTGTGGAAACCAAGTGGTAGGTTGGATTGTGTTGACCTTGAGAAAGACTTTTTCTTAGTTCGTTTTTCGCTGAAAGTGGACTATGAAAGAGTTTTGAGGGAAGGCCCATGGTTTGTAGGAGGGCAGTATCTCTTCATTAGAAAATGGGAGCCAAATTTCAAGCTAGCTACGGCCAGTGTATCTTCGGTGGCTATCTGGGTGCGGCTTTCGTAACTACCCATTGAATACTATGAGCCATCAGTGCTTCGTGACCTCGGCCAAGCCATAGGTCCAGTGTTAAGGATTGATACACATACTGCTTTAGAAACTAGAGGGAGATTTGCTAGGATTTTTGTTCAAGTCAATTTAGAAAATCCTCTCATGAAGCTCATTAGGATCGGTGGTATTGAGCAGCCGGTACGATATGAGGGGATTAATGCCCTTTGTTTCTCCTGTGGTCGGGTGGGGCACAAGGTAAATGCTTGTCCGTACTTGGCTAGAGCACCATGCAAAGATGGTGAAGACAAAGTGAGGGAGGAGACTTCACGTGCAAAGACCCTTCTACCCCTACTAAAGAGGTCTATGGGCCATGGGTGCTTGTTACACGGAAAAAAGCAAGTGGCTAGAAAAGGGTTGAAAGACCCAGCCTATCCTTCCCAATTTGGTGTATCTCACCAACAAAAGGAAAGGGCCCAAAACCCTTTTGAAAGCCCCCCTAACCCCAGACTTGATATACCAGTATTTTCGAATAGTGATGGAAAGCAACTACTCAGTCAACAAGCAGAGGTTAGTGCGATTGTTGCAGATCGCACTACCAAAAAGGTAGATAAGGGAAAGAAAAGCTGGGTTCCAGCTCACCCCTCGGCCAAACACCAAACCCATGCTTCTAGAGCCACTCAAAAACATCTAGTGTTAGTAAAGATGAAGGAAAGCCGTTTGGATCATTCACTAGAGAGGAAAGTTGCAAATCCGGGTATGGTTTTCAAAATCTCAGCTGTGAATCCGTTGGTTTTTACAGCGGGTAGTTCCAATGGTACGAAGCCTTACACGCCAAAGGAAAAGGAAGCCATTACATGTGATGATCAGACACTAAAGGAAGGAGATGAAGTTATGTGCACCAAGGGGAGTGCTGAGGACTTAGTGGCCACAGCTTCCTTGAAGATCTCCAATGCTGTCCTCAAAAAAATTGATCCTAAGCTCAAAGCATCTAAGGCCGTAGCTTCGGGTAAGTACGAAGCAAGTAGTGACCAAGTTGTGGCTTTAGTGAATCACAAGGCTGTCTCTGATGTCTCCCCAAACCCATGTCAGCATGAGGAATCTTTTGGTATGTAGGTTGATGGTGGAGGTGAGTTCCTTACCTCTATCTGATTTCTTTCTATCCCCTCCCTCTATTTAGTTATGAATATTGTTATATGGAATTGTCGGGGTGCATTAAGCCCTTCCTTTCAAAGTTTTGTCAATAATTTAGTTCAAATGCACTCCCTTGCTATTATGATCAGCACAGAAACCAAGATTAGTGGCCACAGAGCTAAAGATATCACTGATCGGCTTCATTTTGATGGGGAAATTCATGCTAATAACATTGGATTCACTGGTGGTTTGTGGGTTCTATGGGACTCCACTCAAGTGGAAATCTCTGAGCTATCTTCATCCGAGCAAGAGATTCATACTTCGGTGCGAGACCTTTCTTCCAAATCCTCTTGGTTAATGTCTGCTATTTATGCTAGTCCCAGATACGCAGAAAGACGATTGCTGTGGGACAATTTGGCTCAGGTTGCTGAGCTCCATGCCTTGCCTTAGATTATTGCTGGGGACTTCAATGAGATGCTTATCGGAGAGGATAAATTTGGGGGTCGGCCAATTAACATCTCCAGAGCAATCAAGTTTCAAGAATGCTTTAATAATTGCCGGATGGTTGATATGGGTTTCTCTGGTCCTTGTTTCACTTGGTCAAATTGGCAACCCCTAACCCATTTCATCCAAGAAAGAATCGATAAGGTTTTTGTAAAATTGACTGGAATGTACTTTATCCAGAAGCCAGTGTTCGACATTTGGAACATTCTCACTCCGATCATTGTCCCATTGTCCTATCATTACATCGCGATTAGTGGAATTTCTTTCCTAGGCCTTTCAGGTTCCAACCGATGTGGTTATTGCATCCCTCCTTCTCGGACCTGGTTAGGGAGGCTTGGACAGGGCCCTCCAACCTTCCCGGTGTAGTCACTTCTTTTACTACTCGTGCCAAAATCTGGAATAGGGATCACTTTGGTAACATCTTCCATAGGAAGCGTCGTATTTGTGCTAGATCTAAGGGAGTGCAATCGGCATTAGGAATTAATCCTAATAATTTTCTCATTGATCTGGAAAAGTCCCTGTTAGATGAATTATATGCTGTTGCTTCTTTGGAAGCTGATTTTTGGATTATGAAGTCACGAATCTCATGGGTAGTCGAGGAGATAGAAATACTGCCTTCTTTCACAATTCCATTCTGATCCGCCGCAAGAGAAATCGTATTACTAGCTTGAAAGACCGCATGGGTAATTGGCTAAATGGGGATTATGAGATTGCAAACTTTATTAGGCAAGGTTTTCTTGAGCTATTTACTACCTCTCAATGTTTCACTCATAGGCAGGTTTGGCAGCCCCCCTTTTGGAGGTGTACTTTACAAGTTGATGGCATTCTGAAATTGGAGCTTCCAGTCACAGATGCAGAAATTCTTGTTGCTCTTTAGTCTCTCAAACCATACAAGGCTTTTGGTCCTGATGGGCTGCATGCAGGTTTTTTCTAGCATTTTTGGATGGTAGTGGGTAATTCAGTTAAAGAGGAAATCAAGAATGTTTTCACCACGGGAAAAATTCTTGAGTACCTTAATAGAACTTTGATTACTCTTATCCCCAAATGTAATTTCCCAGAATCTCTAAATAATTATCGTCCTATCAGGTTGTGTAATAAAGTGTATAAGGTTATAACCAAGCTTATTGTGGGCCGCATCCGACTGTTGTTGGACAATCTAGTCTCTCCACTCCAAACGGCTTTTGTACCAAAGAGGACGGGGGTGATAATGTTATTATAGTGTAGGAGTTGGTCCATACCATGTCTAAAAAGAAAGGTAGAGAAGGATTAATGGCAATAAAAATTGATCTGGAGAAAGCCCATGATCGCCTTGAGTGGAGCTTTATTCAAGACACACTAGCTCTTTTTAAGTTTCCCAGTCATCTTATATCTATCATTATGAGTTGCGTCTCTTCCTCATCCATTTCAATCCTCTTCAATGGTGGGGTGTTGGACCCGTTCCATCCTTCAAGGGGGATAAGGCAAGGTGACCCTATCTCTCTATACCTCTTCATATTGTGTATGGAGGTGTTAAGAGCCCTTATTTTAGAAAAATGTGAGGATAAGCTTTGGGATCCAATTCAGGCTTCTAGAGGTGGTTTAGCCTTTTCTCACTTATTTTTTGCAGACAACCTAGTTCTATTTGCTAAGGCTGATGTTAGAAACTGTCGAGCTGTGAGGGACGTATTAGACACCTTTTGTGAGCTCTCTGGCCAAAAGGTAAGTGCAAATAAATCCCGTGTGTATTTCTCCCCAAATATGTTTAAGCATCATAGGGAGGAGTTGTGTCAAATTTTAGATTTTCGATCCACCCCATCCTTAGGGAAATACCTTGGCTTTCCTATAAAACACACGGCGATTCTCAAGATTTTGGTTCTGTAATTGAGCGTGTTCAAAGTCGCCTAGTGGGGTGGAAGACTCATCTTCTTTCCTTTGCCGGGAGACTTGTGTTAACTCAAGCTACATTATCCACCATCCCAAATTACGTTATGCAATGTGCTGCCCTCCCTACAAAAGTAACCCAGGCAGTGGATAGACTGTGTCGTAATTTTATTTAGGGCACTACGGAAACTAAGAAGAAACTCCACCTGATCAGCTGGAAAAAGATAACCAAACCCAAAGCCAATGGTGGTCTCAGCCTTCAATCAGCCAAGGAAAGGAATTTAGCTCTTCTTGCCAAGCTGAATTGGTGCTTTCACCAAGAAAAGGATGCCCTTTGGGCTAGAGTGCTATCTCACAAATACATCACTCGTAGGAGGCGGCCTCCAAATAAGTTCAGATCTTGTTCTCCCACTTAGGCAGCAATCAAGAGAGGTGAGCCTATTTTTAACAAGGGTATAAAATGGATAGCGGGGAAAGATAGCAGTTTATCCTTTTAGCATGATAAGTGGTTGAGCGATGGTACCATTAGAAGCCTCATTGAAGGTCCTTTGCAGAGAAATGAGGAAACCTTGCTTATTAGGGATGTTATGTGGCATAACTTCTGGAGCTTGGGTAATATTTCTTTTTCCTTTCCATATTCCCTAAGGCAGAGAATCAAAACAACTCCTATTCCAATAGCAGCAGTAAGTGTAGACCATATTTCATGGTGTTCTTCGCCTGATGGGGAGTTTGATTTGAAGGAGGCTTATAATCTAGTTTGTGTAGTTCACGATTCCCATTAGTATGAGTCTTTTATGGGTAATTAGGTGTGGAAAACTATTACTCTACCCAAGATCAAGTGCTTCCTTTGGCAGTGCATTCATAAAAGTATTCTCGCTAGAGAAGTGCTCGGCGCATGGGGTCTTGCTGTTCCCATCTCTTGTCCTCTGTGCAACGCGGAGGTTGAATCAATTATTCACATTTTATGTGACTGCCCTCTTGCCAAAGAATTTTGGAATTCCTTTCCTATACCAATCCAATCTAGCACATTCTATGGTACTAATCTATTGGACTGGCTTCGAATAAATTGTACCAATTATCAGGTGGCTTTATCTGGTATATCTTGGACCATTCTCTTCCCTTTTGGAGTGTAATGCCTCTGGCTCAGACACAATAGAGTGATTTTTAGAGATGCAACATTCCAAAAAACTTTAAAGGAGGAAACTCTAGCCAAAGCTTCTGAATTTGCATTCCTCGGCTTGAATGAGAAGCTCCAACGTACACTAGCTGTCATACAGGTGCAGTGGTATCCCCCCCTGATGATTGGTTTAAGTTGAATTCTGATGGGTCTTCGATGGGCAATCCTGGTAAGGCTGGCAGAGGAGGTATTATCTGCAATTCTCGTGCAGAATGGGTAAGTGGCTATGCACGTGCCATTGGTCAAACCTCAAGCGTAGCTGCTGAATTATGGGCTCTCCGAGATTGAATTAACCTTTGTGTTGCTCTAAATTTGACCGATGTCATTTTTTGATTAGACACTATGCTTGTGGTGAATCTAGTGCAGAAAGGTAGTGATGGACCTTCGGGTAATAATGTGATTATTGCAGACTGTATAGAAGGTTTGCAAAAGATTCGAAGGACTAGAGTTCAACATTGCTACAGAGAGGCGAATAAGTGTGCCAACGCTCTTACTAGATGGGGCGCCTTGCTGCATCAAGATTTTGTTATTTTTCATTTCCCTCCTGCTGATGTATCTCTTTTGATTAATCTTGATGCTACTAAGACTGTGTATGAGTGTCGTCGCTCTTCTTTTGCCTCTTGTTGGTTAATGTTATTATCCGGTTTACCAAAAAAAAAATAAAAAACGACTGTAACTATTTGACAAGCTTTTTGTTGCTGAAAGGCTATACTATACTGGAACTTCGTAATGCATTTTGAAGCCAAAGATTCGAGCTTCACATGAAACCCCTTCTTCCTTCTTCTCAAAACTCGATCTCACTAGTACTCTCTGCTCTCACTCTCAGATCTCAACTACACCTCCACTCTCTCAGCCTCAAGCCATTCTCTTCAATTTCCACAAACAAAGCCAAATGGAACTCAACCACCAATGTAATCATCACCAACCCAACTCTGTTAATCATGGAGTCATGCACCAACATGCTCCAACTCAAACAAATTCAAGCCCAAATGACCCGCACTGCCCTCATCACTCACACTTTCCCTGTGAGCCGCGTCTTAGCATTTTGCGCTTTAGCTGATTCTGGTGACATTCAATATGCTCGTGTCCTTTTTTCTCAGATTGAAAGACCCAATACTTATATGTGGAACACTAGGATCAGGGGCTACTGTAAAGCCAAAATTCCCACCATGGGGTTTTCATTTTTTTCGTCAAATGGCTTGAGAATGCGTCGAAATGGACCGCCGGAGCTTCGTTTTTGCGCTCAAGGCGTGCGAGCAGTTTTGTACAGTTTTAGAGGGGGAATCGGTTCATTGCTGGGTTTGGAAGATGGGTTTTGATTCTGATTTGGTAGTGCGAAATGGGTTCGTCCATTTTTATGCTGAACGTGGGTGTTTAAATTTTGCCTGTGAAGTGTTTGTTCAAAGTTTTGTGAGAGATGTGGTTACTTGGACCTCGATGATTGATGGATATGTGGTGCATAATTGCTTGGAGGAGGCATTGGAATTGTTTAATTTGATGTTAATGAGTGATGTTGAGCCAAATGAGGTTACCATGATTGCTGTACTTTCAGCGTGCTCCCACAAGGACTTAACTATGGGGAAAAGTATCTATGAGTATATAAAAAAGAGGGATGTGAATTATAGCCTGAATTTGCAAAACACTATGTTGGATATGTATGTGAAATGTGGTTGCTTGGTTGCTGCCAGGGAGGTTTTTGATGACATGAAAACTAAGGATGTGTTTTCATGGACTATTATGGTTAATGGGTATGCTAAGTTTGGTGAGTTGGATTTAGCAAGGAAGTTTTTTGATGCCATGCCTGAAAAAAACGTAGTCTCTTGGAATGCTATGATTGCGGGTTTTCTCAGAATAGTCAACCAGAGGAAGCATTGAAGTTGTTTCGAAGCATGGTGGGAGTTGGTTTGTATCCAATTGAGAACACATTGGTGCGTGTGCTCTCTGCATGTGGTCAATTGGGTTCTTTGGATGTGGGTCAATGGGTTCACCACTACTATATCAATCAAAAGCGGATTCAACCTAGTATGATCCTGGCAAATGCATTTATTGACATGTATGCGAAATGTGGGAGTATCAATGCAGCTGCAATGATCTTCAAAGAAATGGTGGAGAGAGATTTTGTTTCTTGGAATTCCATGATTGCTGGATATGCTTCTCATGGACATGCTACAAAAGCCCTTGTCCTTTTTGAGGAGATGATCAGTATGCATATTAAGCCTGATGAAATCACATTTGTTGGTGTGTTATCGGCTTGCAGTCATGGTGGTTTAGTTTCTGTTGGTCGAGAATATTTTAAAAGAATGAAAAGAAATTTTGGGATAGAACCAAAAGTTGAACATTATGCCTGCACGATTGATTTATTTGGTCGAATGGGGCTACTAGAAGAAGCTTATGAATTAATAATGAAAATGCCTATGGAAGCAAGTGTAGCTGCATGGGGTGCCCTTCTTAATGCTTGTAGAATGCATGGGAACTTCGAGGTGGCTAAGCTTTCCGCCTATAAGCTTTTAGACTTGGATCCTAAAGATAGTGGTATATATTCATTTCTGTCAGATATTTGTGCTCATGAGAGAAGATGGGTTGATGTAAGGATGGTTAGAAATATGATGAGAGAGAGGGGTGTCAAGAAAACTCCTGGTCATAGCTTGATAGAGGTAGAGGGTGAGTTTTATGAATTTTTGGTTGCGGATGGATCACACCCTCAATCCAAAGAGATTTATAGGGTGTTAAATGATTTATTTTTGTTGTCCAAACTAGAAGAGTAGGATTCTGTTCCTGATAGTGCTCAATTCATGAACTTTCTTTCATGCGTATGTTGAAGCTTTCCTAACAAATCTGAGCGACTATTTGGGAGGAGGGAATTTTGGGTGGCCAAGAGGAGGGGCCAGGGTTGCATGAGATGCATGAACTATGAAATTTGAGAGATATGACACGTAGTACACACAAGTTCAACAATGCTTGCAACTCCCCGATCCAAATGAGTTGAAAGTTTAAAATTAGAAAAAGAAAAATAAAAAAAAATACAAAAAGAAGGGTAACTACCGTATCTCCTTAAAAGGAGATTTGGTACTTACTAGAAGGCAACCTACTATACTAAGTTACTAAAACATCACATTTGATAGTTCATCCTTACATTGTGTAGTTCTAATATCATATGTAACAGTTTTTTTGTCATATTTGGTGGTTTTTTTTTTCTCACATTTAACGGTTTCTTTCTCACATTGTGCAGTTTTAAAATCACATGTGATAATTCTTTTGTCACATTTGGTGGTTCCTTTATTTTTGTTTTTTTCACATTTGACGGTTCTGTCCTCACATTGTGCAGTTCTAACATCACATTTAACAATACTTTTATTACATTTGACAATTTTTTTTTAATCACTTCAAATTGTGCAGTTCCAACATTACATTTGACAATACTTTTGTCATATTTGGTGGTTTCTTTTTTTTTTTTTCTCACATTTGACGGTTCCATTCTCACATTGTATAGTACCAACATAACATGTGATTGTACTTTTGTTACATTTGGTGGTTCCTTTATTTTTTTCTCATATTTGACGATTTCATCCTCACATTTTGCAGTTCCAATATTACATGTGACTATTCTTTTGTCACATTTGGTACTTCCTTTATTTTTTTTTTTCACATTTGATGGTTCCAATGTCACATTCTACAGTACTAACATAACATTTGACAGTACTTTTGTCACATTTAGTGGTTTCATTTTTTTTTCTCTCACATTTGACCATTTCATCCTCACGTTATGCAGCATCAAGATCACATGTAACTGTACTTTTGTCACAATCAGTGGTTCTTTTATTTTTATTTTTCTCATATTTGATGGTTCTATTGTCACATTAGGCAGTACTAATATTATATTTGACCGCACTTTTCTCACATTTTGTGGTACTTTAATTTTTTTCTCACATTTGACAGTATTATTCTTATATTGTGTAGTACTAACATTACATGTAACTGTATTTTTGTCACATTTGGTGGTTTTCTTATTTTTTTCACACATTTGATAGTTTTATTGTTACATTAGGCAGTACTAACATCACATTTGACCATACTTTTTCTCACATTCGATGGTACTTTAATTTTTTTTATCACATTTGACAATCCTATTGTCGCATTGGACAATACTAACATCACATGTGATTGTACTTTTATCACATTCGGTGGTTTTTTTTTCCTCATATTTGATGGTTCTATTATCACATTAGGCAGTACTAACATCACATTTGGTCGTACTTTTCTCACATTCGGTGGCACTTTAGTTTTTTTCTCACATTTAATGGTTTCATTGTCACATTAGGTAGTATTAACATCACATGTGACTGTACTTTTACCTCATTCTGTTGTACTCTTATTTTTTTTCTTACATTTGATAATTTTATTGTCACATTAGGTAATGCCAACATCACATGTAACCGTACTTTTATTACATTCAACGGTTCCTTTATTATTTTTTTTCTCACATTTGATGGTCCATTGTCACATTAAGCAGTACCAACATTACATGTGACCAAAATACCTTGAAACTCTCACAATTTACTAGGATACCCTTAAAAAATAAATGATGACCAAAATACCCTTAGAACTTATAAAATGATTGAAATGACCCTAAAACCTAAAAAATGTCTAAAATACCTTTAGAACCTAAAAAATGACCTTGAAACCTAAACAATGACTGAAATGACTTTGTAACCTAAAAAGTTACTATAATACCCATAGAATCTAAAAAACAATCATAATACACTTAAAAATGATTAAAAATACACATAGAACCTTAAAAATGACCGAAATACCCTTAGAACCTAGAAAATGACCTTGAAACCTAAAAAATGACCTTGTAACTAAACAGTGATTGAAATACCTTAGAACCTAAAAAATAACTATAATGCACTTGAAACTTAAAAAATAACCGAAATACCCTTAGAATCTTAAAAATGACTAAAATGATCCTAAAACTTAAAAAATGACCAATATACTCTTAGAACCTAAAAAATGACCGAAATGAGATGATTAAAATGACCTTCTAACCTAAAAAGTGCCTAAAATACTCTTAGGACCTAAAAATGACCGAAATACCCTCATGAAACCTAGAAAATGACCAAAATACCCCCTGAAACCATCTAAAATTACCAAAATACCCTTAAAACCTAAAAAATGATCAAAATACCCTTTGTAACTAAAAAATTACCGAAATACCTCTGAAACCTAAAAAGGTGGTTAAAAACTGCAAAGTGTGACCTAGATCACACTGACATGCATAATGAAATAGATCACACTGAGTCATATTGATATCCCTGCAAGCACTTATTTTCTATTATTAAGGTTGAATATTAGAAATAGATCACATTGACATATATAATGAAAAGATGGTTGAAAACTGCAAAGTGTGACCTGCCTTGCAATCATTAATCCCAAATTTCTTATGCACATTCATGCATAAGATTATCCTAAGTTAATTTTGATTGGTGCTTAATAAAATATTAATTCAAATTTAATTGTGAGATCTTTATATCTTAACTTAGTGCTAAACATAAGATAATTAACATTCATGCATAGAATTATTTACATGTATATGTATTTTTAAACATCTTAGAGGCAATAACTTAGTGGTAAAACAAGCATGTTTTAACCAGGATACCCTGGATTGAGCCTTCGCGTTGATCCCTTACCATTAATTTAATTTTTTAAAATAATTAACACTTTAAAACATAACCCTTGCTGGTATCTTTTTCTATTCACCCTAGATTATTCATTTGTATATAATGCAATTTGTTTACTAAGAAATCACTTTTTCAAATTCACATATGAAAAGATAAAGAATTCACTAGTTCTATTTGTATATACCATAGATGATCCAAAGAAATTAGACCAACTACTTGCAGTTGGAGCTAAATATGAAATTTTTTATCTCATAATATCTATAACTTGATTTGATATGTAACTCACTTTCATGTACTACAAGCAGGTCTCTTATTGCAAAGTATCTCAAAGAAGCAAAACAACTACAAAGGAATCCATTTAAAAAGGGAAAATTCATTTTTTTTTTTTAACCACTTCAATGTGTTTCGTTCACATCTAAATCTAAATACCATCATAGTAACAATTGAAAAAGAGAACCAAAAGCATCTGCATGTCTGGATTTCATTCTTAAGTTCTCAAGAGGGCAACTTCTAACTTGTAGGAATTTCTTATTGTCCATTCTGCAACTCCAATGGCAACTGAAATATTTGCATTTAAATGGTATAACTATTAGTACTTTAAAAAAAACAGAGATGTTTGTAAGTGCATCTCTCTTTGCATAGAGCCTTAGATATTTAGTTATTATTTAAATAACTATAACTACACAAGAACTTTAGCTTATCTAGCTCAACCTAACAATATCAAATTCAAAATCATATATAATAAGTTTATTATAAAAAAATCAAGTAAACAACAACATGCTTAAAAAAGCGATATAATTAACTTTTGAGAGGTTTCTTACCATTTGAAAGTTGAGTAATAATGTAAATGATTATGGGTGCATATCAGTGTTTCAGCTCTATTTTAGAGCTTGATCTTGTTACATGGACTTCAATTGTATGTGCATATGCATTCTAGATGCTATCTTTTTACATGGACTTCAATCTAACTATCAACTATAATTAGATAATTGATCATTTTTCAATTATAAGGATAAAATAGCTATGGGTTTAGGTTGGATGCTTATATCCCAAAAAAAGGGTTGCATGAAAGAGATGACCATTTCATGAGGTTAACTCCTACTTATGAAAAGCTAATTAGAATTAAGCAATAGCATCACTAATCTAGAAAATCAATATAGAGAATTAGATGGCAAATTAATATCAATGACTTGTCCAGCAAACTAAAATGAATGACTGGTCTTGCTAATGACAAGCTACTTTTGTCACATTTGGCTGTACCCTTATTTTTTTACTCACATCAAAGCAAAGGCTGCTAGCAACATTATGCTACAAGCAAATTGACAAGAAGTTGCAAGATGTGAATCTATTAAAATATAATATTTAAAAAATTTAATCCTTTACACAAAACAATAGTACTATATAAGTTAAGACCAAAACAACAAAGTACAAGGAACAATATGTCCAAACATAATTACAAAATAGAGTTAACAACTCACCTGACCTAATAAAACTCATAGTGAAATAAATAGTTCAATTGGACAGTAGGCTTCAATAGAAATTCAAAGAAAAACTTATAGCAAGGTTACCTCACCCAATTTTAATTAACAATGGCTCACAATGAAACCTTAGATATCAGGTAGATAGTAGTTTTTAGCAGAATAGCAGGATACATTAACCAGTTATAGCATAGGGTTGTAATCGGACTGAATTGCATAATTGACTCCTCCAAATGATTTATAAATACAAACCCAATGGATCCATAGCCTTAAAAGGTTTTCAATAAATAACTATAGTTCACTTTTATATCAATATATGTAAATATAAATTAAATTATGTGTACTTATAAAAAAAAATATAAATTATGTGTATAATTTTTACCTTAGTGGCCTGAGAAATCAATCCTAGCACAGGATGACATTGAAAAGGAAACAAAGAGGAAATTATTCATACTTTTAAGCTGAGTTGTTAAAATTAGTAATTATTTTTAAAAGAATATGTTATAAGTGTTTGAACTCATTTACAGAAGCAATACATAGAACATAATAAGCAAAAATTTTAACTCATTTAATAAAACCATCCATAAAGGATTTGACTCTGGTTACACCCCTGGATTAGGAGGGCAGGTTCTTAGTAATAACTGATAATAAGGTAGATTTTTATCAAGGTATTTAGTTCAGTCCAGTAAGGATAGTTTCAAAATTAACCCACCAAAACAAAGCAATTAAATGGTAATAGCTACAGGATTTTTCACAAGGTCTCAGTCCAATCCACTTAGAATTACTCAAATGTTGAATCTTGAGCAGCGTCCCCAATACCCATATTCGACAGATAGAGATATGCAATCAATTGCTTTGAAATAAAACTAATGAAAGAGAAAGAGAGTAAACAAAACAAACCAAGAGCACGCAAATAGAGGAGGGTAGTAATATGCAATTAACAAGCATTTAGAATAAAAACAAAATACTTATTCAATGGGTTTCACTGAAAAAGGGAAAAAAAAAATAACGTGAGTGAAATTTGGGTTTTGTTTTGATCCTAACGTTCACTTAAGAGTAAATTGACGGAGAAAGAGCAAGCAAGAGAGAAGCAGCAGGAGCAATACCTCAGAAGGAGTGAACCAATTCCCTCTAACTAGTCGTGCAAGTCGCCCCTGGGAATTGAGAGAACGCGTGAGAGAAGATCAAATTCTATTGTTTTTGCTTATATATGTTAACTAGCCTTCCCGGTAACTGGTATTCACCTAAATTGACTAAAAGGTTAAGATTAAAAACCATCAAATTTAATGGTCAAGATGTGGGTGGGTATCATATCCACTAATTGTATACAGCTTATTGTTGCTGAAAGTTGTTGAAAACTGATTGTTGCTAAAAACATTGTAGCAAAATAATTTTTAAACATATAAATAGTATCGTGTGACTTATTTTTAATATTTTTTAATGTATGAACAATGCATAAAAAATGCATAAACAGTACTGCACTGTTCATACACAGTAATTTTTTCCCTCAAAAGTCAAAACTCATTATCCAAACCCTCACATAATATATGAGAAAGCCAGAAAGTTGAGGTTGAAAGGAATTGGAAGAGAACCATAAGTTAAATAAGCCAATCACAAGCGTTAACCCCTAATAATGATCTACCGACAGAATTTAAAGTAAAAGAAAGAAAAAGAAATCCAAAGTTGAAGTGTTCTCTTAGCATGTTCTACAAAGTTTCTCTTGACTTTGTTGCCAATTTCCCATTTTCTTCAGTCATCAGAAAAGCAAGTTTCCCATTTCCTTTCCCATTTGAATGCTTTTTGCTTCATTTATTGAGTCTTCTACTCTAAATCAAGAAAGAAAGAAAAAAAAATATTGCATAAAAGTTGGAAATTTGATGATCTTTGTTACCTTCTTGGGGTTACTTTAATCACGATCGTAATGGCGTGTCCGGTTTCCAAATCGGAACATCGGATCGAAAGATATCACATGATCAAGTTTGCACGTTCAACATGCATTGTGTCTAGGTAGAGTCGACCACACATGATTAATTTAAATTAATTTTGATTGGTTAAACAATTAAAATTAATTAAATAATTTTGTGATTGGTTGATAATTAGTGTTTAAAATAGGGATGCATGCATAGGAATAAAAGTGATGATTGGATAACAATAAAATTGTGGGTAATCTGAACTTTATTAAGATTTATTTTTGGGTATTATCTACAAGATAATTGTTCTTAAAAAACCTGAATGATCCAAAAAAAAGATAAAAATCATAGACTAAGGATGAAAACATGTCTAGGTGCAAGGACCGAATCAAAAAACCCTAGAAGGAGAGTCCAAAACGCACCCTAACACGAAAGTGTGTTCGGCATCCAAGAGCACCATTCGGCACTTTTGGAGTGTCGAACGGCACTTTAAAAGTGCCGAATTGGCTCCTTTTGGGCTTTGGCCCAACGCCCTTCGGGTAACAATAAGGCACACTCTTTTCAATCTTTTCGCAGAAGGATGAGTCCCGATTCGCATTCTACACTTCGGGGCTATTTTTTAGAGTTTTCTGACCTTTATAAATAAAGGTTGGGTCTCATAATTTAGCACATTTTTTTTACGCTCTGAGAGGCATTCGTTTTGAGGCTCTCAAATTGCTGATATTTGCTGATCCTCTCTAAGATTTGCAACTTAAATTAGGGTTATTAGGAAAAATTTCTTTGAACCCTAAAATATCCTCTCAAGAACAATGAGTGCTCATGCAAGAGGTTGTTTTCAATCACCCTATCCTTTTTTATGCTTCTTGTTTATGATGATGCATGTTTTTCTTTATCCATAAATTATTAATCATTGTTTTGATAAAGCATGATCTTGTTTTTTTATACCATTGTTATGATCTTTTTCTTAATTCCAATAATCTACACGTGAACAATAATTTTTCTTAAAATAAAAACAGATCTACATTCTTTTTTAGATGTAGATCTGAATTTTTCTTAATTAAAAAACGGATATGCATCTTTCTTAGATGTAGATCTGAATTTTTCTTAATAAAAAATGGATCTGCATCTTTCTTAGATGCAGATCTGAATTTTTCTCAATTCAAAAACTGATTTGTATCTCTCTTATATACAGATCTGATTTTTTAACATATGCAGATTTTGAAATAAAGAAAAAGATTAAACATGATTGTGTTTGTGTTTGTTTTATTTAATTCGTGTTGCATAAATTTAAGTTATGAGTGAAACTCTCTTCTTAAACAATCTTTTCCATATTTTTTAAAACATATAAAAAAACATATTTGATTTTTCTGTTATCAAAAAACCATTTTTTTTTTATTATCACAAAATAGATCAGGTCTTTTACAAACCAAAAAACTTTTTTTTTTTAGTTCTTAAAAACAGATTTGATATTTTTCAAATCAAAAGACTTTATTTTATGTAATAAACACAGATTTTGATTTTTATCTCCAAAAGCCATTTTTTTCTACATACTATAAAACAGATCTGGTATTTTGACAAATCAAAATCAATTTTTTTACCAACCAAAACAGATCTGAATTTTTTAAAACAAACGAAGAGACTTCATTCATAAATAAATTTGTGTGATTTAATTTTTGTTTCACATGTTCAACATATCATTTATGACATGCATAAAAATGCACATTGGTCAAAAAAGTCTAGAAGACCAAATTCTATCTAGGCGGAATGAGTGCTTAACACCTTCTCATTTCGTAACCTAACCTCTGAATTTAGGTTTTTGGATAAGTAGATCTAGCATTGTCTTTATTTTATTTTGGGTAAAATGTAAATAGAACAAAAAGTCATGTAATTATTTGGTAGTTTGTAACTAGGACAAAAAGATAACCATTTGGTCATGTCTTTATTTTTTATTTTTTTTTTTTATCACTTACTCAAAAAAAGAGGTGCCCTACAAAGCTACCCAAAAATCTTTTTTTTTAGGAGCACTTTCGAGGTCTCTCACATCGCTCCTGGGAATTGAGAGAATGCATGAAATAAGATCAAATTCTATATATGTTAACTAGCCTTCCCGGTAATTGGTATCCACTTAAATTGACTAAATGGTTAAAATTAAAAACCATCAGATTTAATGGTCAAGATGTTGGTGGGTACCATACCAACTAAAAAATTCATGGGGTAACATAAAATAACCCCAACAAACAGCACTGGGAGAATTTGGACACAAAAGTTAAAAAGTTTAAAGTTAACCCCAACAAACAGCACTGGGAGAATTTGGACACAAAAGTTAAAAAGTTTAAAGTTAATTGTCCGCTTGCCAAAAAAAAAAAAGGTTAATATATTGTCCATGTATAATATATGAGAAAGTCAGAAAGTTGAGGTTGAAAGGAAGTGGAAGAGAACCGAAAGTTAAATAAGCCAATCACAAGCGTTAACCCCCAATAATGATCTACCGACAGAGTTTAAAGTGAATAGAAGAAAAAGAAATCCAAAGTTGAAGTGTTTTCTTAGCATGTTCTACAAAGTTTCTCTTGACTTTGTTGCCAATTTCCCATTTTCTTCAGTCGTCAGAAAAGCAAGTTTCCCATTTCCTTTCCCATTTGAATGCCTTTTGCTCAGTCAAAAAAAAAAAAAAGAATGCCTTTTGCTTCACTTATTGAGTCTTCTACTCTAAATCAAGAAAGAAAGAAAAAAAATATTGCATTTAGATTGGAAATTTGATGATCTTTGTTACCTTCTTGGGGTTACTTTAATCAGTATCTTTGAAGAAATATCGGGTACTCAAGCCAATTATATTGCCATTTCTATAATCCAGGTATACTGCCACTTCTTTCTAATCTCATTCGTTTTCTCAGTAGTTTTCCTTCTAAAGCTCATGCTACTGATTTTTTTATCGTGCTTATAAATTGTGATGAGATTTTTTTTTTTTTTTTTTTTTTTTTAATGCTAACAGTCAGTAACAGACCTAATGCTTATTGTACTGAGACTGGATTGCTTTTATATATATATATATATATATATATATATATTGGTTTAAATGATGTAATAATATATACATATAGTTTACTGTAAAATTATATTTCATGACTACCTCATATTTTAAAACAAAATGATTTAAAAAAAAAAATTATTGATAGGTAGAAATAAAATGTGCTTGGAACCGTCAGCTTGTGATATGTCAAGGGACCAAGACTGACGGGGTTGGACGGATGAAGCTGAAGACTTCAGAGCTGACGGGGGGAATTTAGTTTTCACTTGAAGGCCATATAACATGGCAAGAAGCTGACGACCCTAAGGCCGACGGCACTGAGCAATGCCAACAGTTGTTCATCACAAATAGGTGATAAAAGGATTACTTGTTCTCCACGCCTAGTGTTAGAGTCCTATAAGGAAAGATCCCGAGATCCCCGCTCATAAAGATTCCTATAAGGAAAGGACTTCCGCTCCAAGGAAAAGAGGTCAACCCTCTCCTACTATAAAAAGCCCCAATACCCTCACAAATCGAGGTACGCATAATTAACCCCTCTCTATCACTCTAGAGTTGAAAAAGAGTTCTGACTTGACCTTCGGAGGGTATTTGGCCGGCACCACACCGGTGCTCTCTGTTAGGTTCTCTTCCTTTTGTTGTGCAGGTGTCGTTTAGAGTGTACAAGCACTGTGCAACTCACTGGTGAAATTTTCGGCATCATCAGTTGGCGCCGTCTGTGGGAAGCACGAAATTCAGATTAAGCCATACTATTGTTTCCCGGACTGAAGGGTTGCATGGTACTCACTCGATTAATGGCAACCAACAACAACATTCAGGAAGAAGAACCGCCTACGACTGCGCTCGAGAGACAAGTTCGAACTCTTGCCGCCGCCGTAGAGCGTCTCACCAAACAAAACCATGATTTGGAAGAACAGCTGCGCCTGAAGAATGCAGCACCAAACGACCAACAAGAGGATCAAGAAGGGACCAGCGCTCCAAAGAAAAATCAGGAGAAGCCCGAAGGCAGCCACGCCCCAAGCAAACCGGAAGGACGGAACGTAAGCATGCCATCTCTCACGGATGCGACTCCACCACATATTATCACGGAGATGCAGGCGATGAGGGAACAAATGGAAGTCATGATGAACGCACTCAAAGGGCGAGTTTCCAGCGACCTTGATGATCTAGTCAACCGCACCGATTCGCCATTCACCGTAGCCGTCAATGCCTTCCCCCTACCACATAAATTTCGCATGCCCCATATTGAGAGTTACGACGGGGTAAAGGACCCCCTGGATCATCTGGAGACCTTCAAGACTCTAATGCACCTTCAAGGCGTGGCAGACGAAATCATGTGTAGGGCCTTCCCTACAACACTGAAGGGCTTTGCAAGGGTATGGTTCAGCCGACTGATGCCGAACTCCATTAGCACCTTCAAGGAGTTAAGCGCTCAGTTCACGACGCACTTTATCGGGGGACATAGGTACAAGAAATCTACAGCCTGCTTGATGAGCATCAAGCAACGAGAAGATGAGACGCTGAGGTCCTACATAACGCGCTTCAATAAGGAGGCGCTCTCTATTGACGAAGCCGATGACAAGATTCTTGTAGCAGCCTTCACAAACGGATTGCGGAAGGGTAAGTTTTTGTTCTCCCTATACAAAAACGACCCGAAAACCATGCCAGAAGTACTCTACCGGGCCACCAAATACATGAACGCTGAAGACGCGCTACAAGCCCGGGAGGAGAAGCCAAGAAAAAGGGAAAGGCAAGAGGATTCGCGACAAGACCAGGGGAAGAAGAGGCCAAGAACTGGAGACCGAAGAGACGAAAGGCGCTCCAGGCCCTCGGGGGAGAGGTTCATGACCTTCACCCCGTTAACTGCCCCAATAGACCAAGTCCTGATGCAAATCAAGGACGAAGGAGCCCTGACCTTCCCTGGGAAGCTGAAAGGGGATCCAAATAGGCGCTCTAGAGACAAATATTGCCGCTTCCACTGAGATCACGGCCATGATACAGCCGATTGTTACGATTTGAAGCAGTAGATCGAGGCCCTCATCAGACAAGGGAAATTGCAGAAATTCGTGAACAAGGAAAGACCTAATCCACCACCTCAGGAGCAGCCTCCCCGACGGGACACTGACCGCCCAGACCACCCATTGGTGACATCAGGATGATCATAGGAGGGACGGCTAATGGATCATCTAAAAAGGCTCGAAAGACATACCTCAGGATGGTCCAAAGTGTTCAGAGGACAGGCTCTATACCAAAAGTAGCACGAAGAGAAAGCCCTGTCATCGGATTCTCCGAAGAAGATGCGCGACGTCTTCACCATCCGCACGACGATGCGCTTGTTATCAGTTTGCGAGTGGGGGATTACAACTTGCACCGGGTGTTAGTCGACAATGGGAGCTCGGCGGACATCCTATACTACCTAGCACTCCAGCAGATGAAGATCAGCAAAGAACAGTTGATTCCGACAAATACCCCACTCGTCGGTTTCGGAGGGACGAGGGTGTTTCCCCTCGGCACAGTTACATTGTCTGTGACAGCAGGCGATTACCCTCAGCAGATCACAAAGGACGTGACGTTCCTCGTGGTCGATTGCTCGTCTGCCTACAATGCCATCTTAGGGCGACCCACCCTCAATTCATGGAAGGCGGCAACCTCGACGTATCATCTGATGATCAAGTTCCCTACCGAATACGGAATAGGTGAACTACGTGGAAACCAGGTGGCCGCACGCGAATGCTACGTGGCTATGATGGAAATGGATGATCAACTCCAAGCCATGAGTATAGAAGAATATCGGAGTATGACGGAACCCGTCGAAAGGCTTGAAGAAATATCCCTTGACGACTCCAGACCTGACCAAACAACAAAGATTGGGACCCTTGCAAGTCCCATGGTCCGACAGACGCTTACAGCCTTCCTCAGAGAAAATCGGGACGTATTCGCCTGGAGTCACGAGGACATGCCGGGGATAGACCCTTCGATCATGGTGCATAAGCTGAATGTATCACCCTCCTTTCTACCAGTCAGGCAAAAGAAGCGGGTGTTTGCCCCCGAACGGGATCAGGCCATAGCTGAAGAAGTCCGCAAGCTACAGGAGGAAAACTTTATTAGAAAAGTTTACTATCCCGACTGGCTCGCCAACGTAGTAATGGTCAAGAAAGCTAGCGGGAAGTGGAGGATGTGTGTAGACTTCACCGATCTAAACAAAGCATGCCCCAAAGACAGCTATCCCCTTCCGAGGGTCGACACTTTAGTAGACTCTACAGCTCAACACCAACTATTAAGTTTTATGGACGCTTTCTCCGGATACAACCAAATCAAGATGCACGAAGCCGATCAAGAGAAAACGTCGTTCGTAACCAGCCAAGGCCTCTTCTGTTACAAGGTGATGCCGTTTGGTCTAAAAAATGCGGGCGCAACATACCAGAGGCTCATGAATAAAATGTTTGCACCGCAAATCGGAAGAAACGTCCAAGTCTACGTAGATGATATGCTGGTAAAAAGCCGAAAGGAGGAAGATCACTTGGAAGACCTCAGGGAAACGTTCGACACTCTTCGCTCTTACAACATGAAACTAAATCCTGGAAAGTGTGCCTTCGGGGTGACGGCAGGAAAATTCCTAGGATTCATGGTTTCCCAAAGGGGCATCGAAGCCAATCCGGACAAGATTCGAGCTATAATAGAAATGGCACCACCAAAAAATGTGAAGGAAGTGCAAAGCCTTAATGGCAAAGTAGCAGCACTAAACAGGTTCGTCTCGAGGGCAACAGACAAGTGCTTACCCTTCTTTCACACATTGAAGAGATCTTTCGAGTGGACTGCCGAGTGCCAACAAGCATTCGAAGAATTGAAAGCTTATCTCTCTTCTTCTCCATTACTAAGTCCATCGAAGCCGGGTGAAGAACTTTTTCTTTATCTTGCAATCTCCCCAGCCGCCGTCAGCGCAGCTTTGATCAGAGAAGAAGAAAGGATACAGAAACCTGTGTACTACACTAGTCGGGCACTACGCGGAGCCGAAGAAAGATATCCGCCCATGGAAAAGCTTGCATTTGCGCTAGTCACAGCAGCACGCAAACTTAAGCCGTACTTTCAAGCTCACACGGTGATTGTCCTAACTGACATGCCACTACGACGGGCAATGAGCAGCCCCGAGGCTGCTGGGCGATTAGCACTATGGGCCATAGAATTAAGCGAGTTTGACATCCAGTACCGCCCACGAACCGCCATTAAAGGACAGGTTGTTGCAGATTTCATAGCTGAGTTTACAAACGGTGAAGTCAGGGGGGCAGAAGAACCTCCACAATGGAACATACATGTTGACGGATCCTCCAACAGGCAGGCTGGGGGGGCCGGCGTCGTGCTACACTCACCTGAAGGAGACATGGTCAAATGTATGATTCGCCTTGAGTTCCCTACCACCAACAACGAAGCAGAATACGAAGCTCTGATAGCAGGGCTGGACCTCGCCAAAGCTGCAGGAGCGGAAAGAGTAATAGTTCACTGCGACTCTCAAGTCGTGGTCAACCAGATGAACGGGGATTATGAGTGTAGAGACGAAAGGATGAAAAAATATCTGGACCAAGCAAGGCGAAGGGTAAACGAGCTGAAGGCCGAAATTAAACAGATACCCCGAGGAGAAAACGAGCAAGCAGATCGCTTAGCCAAAGCCGCTTCAGCTGAACATATGGCCACCCTGGATAGCGTACTCTCTTTCGTTCAGCTCTCTCCACTTATAAGCTCTGTAGATATACAGGAACTCGGGTTCGAAAGTGATTGGACCACACCGTTAGTCTCCTACTTGAAGAACGGCGAATTACCAGACGGAAAAGACGCCGCAAGAAAGCTGAAGGTCCAGGCAGCAAGGTTCGTCCTAATAAAAGACGTCTTGTACAAAAGAGGTTTCTCCCGTCCATACCTACGATGCCTAGGTCCTGAGGAAGCAGATTATGTCATGAGGGAAGTGCACGAGGGAATCTGTGGAAATCACTCAGGGTCCAAATCATTGATACACAAGCTAGTACGAACGGGGTACTTTTGGCCAACTATACAGAAGGATGCCGAGGCCTATATAAAGAAATGTGACAAGTGCCAAAGGTTCAGCAATGTCATCAGACAACCACCTGAAGAACTTACCCCAATGGCGGCGCCATGGCCATTCGCTCAATGGGGATTGGACATCATGGGGCCGTTTCCTACGGCTATACGACAACTGAAGTTTCTGGTAGTGGGCATCGACTACTTTACGAAATGGGTAGAAGCTGAAGCTTTGGCCACCATTACGGAGAAGAACGTACGCAGTTTCGTTTGGAGATGCATCATCTGCAGATTTGGCATCCCTAGAGTCTTAGTCTCGGACAACGGGAAGCAATTCGACAACGATGCCTTCCGGGACTTCTGCTCGCAATTAGGGATACGGAACCATTACTCCTCTCCCGCCCACCCTCAAGCCAACGGACAGGTTGAAGTCACGAACCGATCCTTGCTGAAGATCATCAAGACTCGGCTCGAGGGGGCAAAGGGCATATGGGCTGAAGAATTGCCGAGCATACTTTGGGCCTACAGAACGACGGCAAGGACACCAACACAGGAAACGCCATTCCGGCTAACATACGGAAGCGAGGCTGTCATCCCAGCCGAAGTCGGCCTCACAAGCTACAAGGTGCACAACCATGATGAAGAGAAAAATGACGAAGCCATACGTCTACAGCTCGATCTTGTGGACGAAGTCAGGACAACGGCGGAACAAAGGCTCGCATGATACCAGGACCGCATGGCTAAGCACTACAACTCCCGGGTCAAGCACAGAGACTTCCAGGTTGGAGACCTCGTTCTAAGGAAAGTCATGGGAGCAGCAAGAGATCCAACCCAAGGAAAGCTCGGCCCGAATTGGGAAGGACCCTACTGAATCACGGCATGGCAGAGAAAAGGCACCTATCACCTGGAGACGCTGGACGGACGGAAGCTACCACATCCTTGGAATGCTGAGCACTTGCAAAAGTACTACCAGTAGATACGACGACTTGAAGAAAGACCTATCTTTTTATTCCTACATTTATCATTTACTTTTAGATTTTGCTACAATAAGCCCGAATGGGCAGATTTTTACTTTGGTTTTTACTACAATAAGCTCATTTTTGGGCAGGTTATTGTTTTTAAACTACTTTTCATAGATGCATGGCAATAAGAGGAATTTACTTAGAACTACTGGAATTTCTACTTACAAGTTCATATTCACAGAAATGAACAAGTCCAAAAGAATTCAGCTATCAAGCTGACGGTCTAATAAAAGACCTAAAAGAATTCAGCCACAAAGGCTGAAAAAAAGAATTCAGCTATCAAGCTGACGGTCTAATAAAAGACCTAAAAGAATTCAGCCACAAAGGCTGATAAAAAGAGTTCAGCCATAAGGCTGACGGTCTAACGAAAGACCCAAAAGAGGTCAGCTATCAAGCTGACGGTCTAACGAAAGACCCAAAAGAGGTCAGCCATCAAGCTGACGGTCTAATAAAAGACCCAAAGAATTCAGCCATTAAGCTGACGGTCTAATAAAAGACCTAAAAGAATTCAGCCACAAAGGCTGATAAAAAGAGTTCAGCCATAAGGCTGACGGTCTAACGAAAGACCCAAAAGAGGTCAGCTATCAAGCTGACGGTCTAACGAAAGACCCAAAAGAGGTCAGCCATCAAGCTGACGGTCTAATAAAAGACCCAAAGAATTCAGCCATCAAGCTGACGGTCTAATAAAAGACCTAAAAGAATTCAGCCACAAAGGCTGATAAAAAGAGTTCAGCCATAAGGCTGACGGTCTAACGAAAGACCCAAAAGAGGTCAGCTATCAAGCTGGCAGACCCAAAGGATTCAGCCATCAAGCTGACGGTCTAATAAAATACCTGAAAGAAATCAGTCACAGAGGCTGATAAAGAGAGTTCAGCCATAAGGCTGACGGTCTAAGAAAAGACAAGACAGCTACAATGATTTAGTAAAAGACCTAAGAATTCCGTTGTAAAGCTGACGGTCTAATAAAAATCCACAAACTAACGGAGAGCAAAAGAATTCAGCTTCAAAGCTGACGGCTTAATAAGGGACGCCATAAGGCCGACGGTCAAACCAAAGGCCTGAGACCGACGGGGTTATCCCACCAACGATCCTACATGAATTACCTCAAAATCAAAAAACAATCAAAACTAGACCCAAAGTCCATGAGACGGGCGAACTTAATCCAAAGTAATTTTCCTAGGAGCGACAGGTAAAAAGGCTGGGGAGAAGACAAGTCCATTGAACCAAAAGGCCTGGGCTAAAAGTCGAAAACAATGACATAAGTAAGCCAACGACTACATTTGGCTGACGGCGTCAGTATTACAACTTACAAGTAGACTGACGAAATCAAACCAACAATTAAAAGATAGCCTTAGCCAAACAGCAAGAAAAAGTAATAAGCAATGCATATACTAAAATAAGACAAGTACAAACAGAAACCCCAAAAATCAAAGGGGGCGTTTAAATATTGTTTACAGACAAATCAAAATACATCTACAAAAAACCAAAGGAAGCGTCACTTAAAAACATAATTTACTTCTTCTGGGCAGGAGGGTCATCTGCATCTAAGATCTCGACAAGACTAGAGGAAGCCACTGGAGGATTTGCAGCAGGTTGGGCCAATACAACCCCGTCGCCATCACAAGGATGTACATCTCTAGGACCGTCGCCTTCAGTACTGACGGTATCGTTGGCAGGCGTCATAGGCACGGCGTCATCCAGTGTGATTCCGGAAAGGTCCAGCTCAGGAACGGCTGACACAACCTGCTTAAGGCAGTCATCAAAACCTGTTCCGTAGTACCCACCACAGGCATCAAAAAAGGAATCTGACTCCTTAAATTTCTTAACCGCGTCAGCACCGGCCTGCTCCGCCTGGTTACGAAGGGCCGTCAGCTCCTGTTGCAATTTCTCCAGTTGACGGCCTGCTTCCTCCAACTTTCCTTCGTCTCTTTTAGTTCAGTGTTCAATGTCCGCATGGCCTCCTTATATTGAGCCTGCTGATCTGACATGTTCTTGTTATGCTTACTTAGACGAGCAGCGACGCCCTCCTTAGCCACACACCTATCCTGGAGCGCCTTCACACGAACCAGGGCCTACAAAAGAATACAACCGTCAGTCATTAAAAAAAAAAAAAAAAGTGGAGAAAAAGGAAAAAGAAGAACCAAAGGAAAAAACTACCCGTGAAAGGTCAAACAAAGCTGACACCCCCAGCTCCTCTGTCCCTAATAAATCACAAGGATCGATGTCCGTCGGCTTTATAAGTGACTCAATCATCTCGACGGCAAAGTCCATGTGTGTCAGCAGACAACGGGGCCCCTCCAGGACGGGACCAGAAGAAGTCATCAGCCCTTTCCCTGCCCCATGGCCGGACGCGGGGGTTGACTTCCCAGGGGTCTCTTTCCCAGGAGTGACGGCAGCCTTTTTCAACGGACGGTCGTCTTTTCCGTCAGTTTTCCTCTTTGGCACGCCTTTAGTGACGGCCTTGGGAGCAGACGAGGAGCCCACTTCTCCTTTCTTCTTCTACTCCTCCTTTTGACGAGCAGCAGCAGCCCTGATCCGTTGCCTGGCTGACTCCATTTCTGAAAAGATAATGCGTACACATATAAGAGAAAAAGCTACCGTCAGTAATTAAAGTGACGAGACTATGCGAATAGGCTACTTACGACGGCGAGCAAATTCTTCTAACTGAAGGGCTTCAGGCGTCGGCTCAGGTCCTCCACAGTAAGAGTGAATGGTGTCAAGCTTAATTAAATCTCGACACGCCCGCTGTCCCAAAGGGATTTCCAGAACCCGACGGATGAAGTCTCTTTGCTCGTCAGTTATTAAAGGACGAGTATTAGCTGACGGAAATAAATAAGTAGAAATTAGTTAGTACCAGCAAAATATTAAAAATAACTGACGGAATTAAAAGCTGACGGGCGGAACCTGATTCCTTGACGAGTGCCCAGGTATTATCAAAGTATCCCTGAGACATGGTCTTCCACTCTTCACGACGGCACACCCAGTCCGTCCCCTTAACAAAAAAGTACCTACCTTTCCAGTTTCTATTTGAATCTGGTGTCTCCGACACTAACCTCAACTCCTTCTCCCTAACGGCAAAATGGTACATCCCCTTAGAGGAAGCTAGGTGATGGGGTCTATAGCAGTAAAAGAATTCATCAAGGGAGAGCTGACGGTGTCCCCTACTCAGACGACCCCATAAGACTTCAGCACCAATAAAAATTCTCCATGAATTGGGGGCAATTTGACTGACGGATACACCAAGGAAGTCAACTAACTGACGGTGCAGAGCTGTCAAAGGCAATCTTACCCCCGCAGCAAACATAGCGTAATACATACCTACATCTGTGGTTCTCCCTGAGTAGCACTTTTCACCTTTTCTAGGGAGACGAATTGGAATATAATCTGGAATTTGAAAACGGACATGCAACTCTCCAAAAAGCTTTTCACTCATGGTTGGTAAGAATTTATTGACGGCCCAATCTTCAGGCAGAAGGAAGGGACGACTCCCCTCAGGACTTCTTGAGATCCTTTCACAAGAATCCTCGTCACCTTCTCCTCCGTCATTATCCCTTTCATCATCCCCCTCAACTTCACTAACCTCATCTACTATTTCCTCTTGACCTTCGTTTCCGTGACTCCCTATTCTCTCGTCAGGAGTTTGGACTGATGTTTCCCTCTCTGACGGATAGGAAAGGCTCCCGGACTCTGACCCTGAACCAAAGACATCGTCGTAGCCCGCTCCATCGCGGACTGACGACTGACTCGACGCGTCACTCGACATCTGACTACCTACAAGTGACGAATTTATTCTAAGTACCTAGAATGACGACCCCACTATAAGAAAGGTCAATTAAAGTAAAGAACATCAAAAGGTTGAAAGGAAGAGAAAGAACTTACAATATTCTCAAATAGGCGACGGTCTAAATGTGACGGCAGAAGCTCAGATGACGGTGTAAGAAAACTGACGGAAGGCAGTGACGGATCTTCTCTTCAGTAATCAGTAAGAATGAAAAAGCGAAAGTAAGGAAGGGAATAGGATTATATATATACAGGAAAGGGCACGGAAGACGAAGCGACGCCCTCGTCCAGAAATGGAGCCAACCAACCTACGCCACGTGTCCAGAGCCATTAATGCCAGCTACATCATTTTTCTCTCTCTGCTGGGCTGAAGGTCTGTGACGAATATAACTCCATAACCCATCAGTTTGTACTGACGGAGATATGGAGTAGGGGGCAATTGATAGGTAGAAATAAAATGTGCTTGGAACCGTCAGCTTGTGATATGTCAAGGGACCAAGACTGACGGGGTTGGACGGATGAAGCTGAAGACTTCAGAGCTGACGGGGGGAATTTAGTTTTCACTTGAAGGCCATATAACATGGCAAGAAGCTGACGACCCTAAGGCCGACGGCACTGAGCAATGCCAACAGTTGTTCATCACAAATAGGTGATAAAAGGATTACTTGTTCTCCACGCCTAGTGTTAGAGTCCTATAAGGAAAGATCCCGAGATCCCTGCTCATAAAGATTCCTATAAGGAAAGGACTTCCGCTCCAAGGAAAAGAGGTCAACCCTCTCCTACTATAAAAAGCCCCAATACCCTCACAAATCGAGGTACGCATAATTAACCCCTCTCTAGCACTCTAGAGTTGAAAAAGAGTTCTGACTTGACCTTCGGAGGGTATTTGGCCGGCACCACATCGGTGCTCTCTGTTAGGTTCTCTTCCTTTTGTTGTGCAGGTGTCGTTTAGAGCGTACAAGCACTGTGCAACTCACTGGTGAAATTTTCGGCATCATCAATTATAATAGCCTAATAGGGGCCTATATGTTCTCAACACATATTAATACTTCCGAAACCAAAGTAATAAAAAGTGATTGAGATTACAATTCGAGCAATTTGAATCCAAAAGGTTCAATTATTGTGAATATTCCATCAGTCACATATTTAGATGTTAAGTGAAAACAAGAAGAAAGAAAATGTTGCCCTGAGGGGAGATTAATGGGTATACTCAAAGAATAATGTACCCTCTATTCTCATAAATGGTTATTTTAATAAATTAAATAATGAGACTCATCGGTTATGTGAGACAAGGGAATACCACATTATTCTACTTACAAAAGTTATGACAAAGAGGTTGCACATATCTAAAGAGATACTACTCCACTCTCTAGCTACAAATGTGAGATTTTTACATAACAACTCTCTTAGTGGCTACTCGCCTATTTGTTATAATGCTTTCGGTGATGCTCATGAATCATACAATACACAAATGAGTATCATATGAATCATATCGTATCTAGAATTATAAATATCAGATGATACATAGACATATGGGTTTACATTAGGGATTTTCTTTTGGGTTAAAATTTGTGCTTCGATTTGAGTTCGACAAGTCTAATAACTTGTTTTTAACAAAAAAAAAAAAAAAAATTAATACGTCACTTGATTGAGCCAAATAAAATAACATGTCTATAATCTCTCTCTCTCTCTCTCTCTCTCTCTCTCTCTCTCCTACAAAATTTGGCCACATCTGCAAATGTATTTTCTATACTATGAATAAGGTATTAACCAACAATATAATTATTTTTAATTTTGTTATATTTTTGTAAGTCTAAGAAGCTAGAATGTCGAGAAGAAATATAAAGAAAATGTTATTAAAATAAAAGAAATATTGCTGATGATAAAGAAATTGTCAATGAAGAAATAATTTTACAAGATGATATACATGATGATAATATTGACTTAAATGAAGTTGATTAGACAAGATGATGAAAACGATGAGAAATGAATTATTATTTTGGCTTACATGCCATCTATTATCACTTCTGAATTTACAATTTTTTTTTGAGTTCACAATTTTGATTGCAAATGTTATAAACATATTTTAATTTAATTTATTTAGTTAGCATTGTTAAATATTATTATATAAATTATGTGGTAGTGAAGTGCTGTTGGTTAGCGTGGTGGGCATGGGAGTAATAACCAACAATTCTTGGATTTGTTTAGAATAATCTTTGATTTCCATTATTTTTTGTCTTCCATTCTTCATCTCTCCCTTTCCGATTTGCGTTGTATATTTTATACTTTCAAGATTTTTTTATATATTTAAAATCCATGTTTGTATGATTCTTTATGTCCTATCAACCCTAAAGGTACTTATTTTTAACAACTCAACATTTATAGAGGAATTATATTGACAACAAATCCAAATTTGGAACTTAAATGCTTTCTTTCCTTTACAATTAATTTAATTTTGTACATGAACAAAATGTTTAACGTCCATATTGGTATATATTATACAGGGACTTGCCAATGGAGATGGTACGCCCAATTATCGAACTTGGAAAAGTGATATGGGCTCCGATTGGCAAATATTACAATTATCACAGACGTGCCTATAAAGAAATGGAAATTCTCAAGGAAAAATGGGAAGCATTAGAATGTCGAAAGAGGAACATAGAATCAAAAATGAAGGCACAGCTTGAACGAGGAAAGAGTCCAAGAGAAGAAGTTAAAAATTGGCTCCAAAGGGTAGAAAAAAAGAATTCTGAGATAGAAAACATTAAACAAGAAGCTGACAAAAGGATGTGTTTCTCACGTATGAAACTAGGAAAACTTGCATGTGAGAAGATACAAAAGGTAGAAGAACTTTATCAAGAAGGTGATTTCAGTGACAGTTTGGTAGTTGATCCACCTGTAACTGCAAGCCATGGAGAAGCATTGCTAACTACAACATTAGTGGGAGAAACTACAGCCAAAGAACAAAGGAAAAGGTTTGGGAACACTTACTAGGTGAAGATTTTAGAAAGATTGGTGTTTATGGCATGGGAGGCATTGGAAAAACAACGATCATGAAACAAATTAATAATGATCTATTAAAAGAGACAAACAAATTCGATAACGTAATTTGGGTAACTGTATCAAAGGCATTTAATGTTATCAAGCTGCAAGAGGATATTGCATGCAAGTTGAATCTAGATCTCTCAAAGTTTACGGACGAAACTACAAGGGCATGCAAGCTAAACAATAAATTGGAAGATAAGAAAAGGTATGTGCTAATCCTAGATGATATGTGGGAAGCATTTCGTCTTGAGGATATAGGGATTTCAGAGCCTACTCTAGCAAATGGATGCAAATTAGTATTGACAACTCGAAGTGTTGAAGTTTGTAACAGAATGGGTTGCAACAATATAATTAAGATGGAGCTTCTTTCAAAAGACGAGTCGTGGAATTTGTTTTTGGATACAGTTGGCCGTGATGTTTTGAATACACGGGATATAGAACCAATTATGAAGGAGGTTGTTGAAGAATGTGCTTGTTTGCCTCTTGCAATCATCACGGTAGCAGGAAGTTTTAAAAAGTAGTTGATGCTTCGGAGTGGAGGGTCGCATTGAATGAGTTGAGGACAACAACAAAAGGGCCGGCACATGTAGATGTTGTAATATTTGAGAGGCTTCGATTCAGTTATGACCGCTTAAAAGATGAGAAACTTCAACGTTGTCTCTTGTGTTGTGCACTATACCCTGAAGACTATGAGATTAGCAGAGACGAGTTGATAGAGCTTTTGATTGATGAGAAAGTAATAGAAAGCATGAAGAGTAGGCAAGCAGAGTTGGATAAGGGCCATGCTATGTTGAATAATCTTGAAAATGCCTGCTTATTAGAAGGTGGGTCTAAAGATTTCACATTTGACTTTATTTTTAAAGAAAAAAGGCGTTTTGTGAAGATGCATGATCTAATAAGAGACATGGCCCTCCAGATTGCAGGTGCTAAGTTCCTGGTATTAGAAGATGTTCCAAATGAAGAAGAATGGGGAAATGATGTTGAAAAGGTTTCTTTGATGGGCAACCGTGAGTTAAAATTTCCTTATGTATCACCAAAGTGTCCTAAGCTTTCGACCTTGCTTCTTCAAAGAAATGTAAAAATCATCCCAAAATTTTCGACCTTCCTTCCACAAAGAAATGTAAACATCATCCCAGATTCATTTTTTGAGCATTTGCATGGGCTTCAAATTCTTCATGTATTTGGCTATATTGAATCTTTACCAAATTCAGTCTCTGACTTGAAGAATCTTACTTCATTAAGGTTGAAAAATTGTTCTAATTTAAAGCGCGTGCCTTCATTAGCAAAACTTACAGCATTAAGGAGTTTGGATTTTTCGGAACCAGGAATGGAAGAAATACCTCATGGTTTGGAAATGTTGATCAATTTGAGATACCTTAATCTTTGTTTTAGGAAACAAGCGAAGATGCCATCAGGGATTTTACCCAAACTCTCTCAACTCCAAGTTCTCAAATTGGGTTTAAAAGTGAATGGAGAGGAGATGGTAACGTTGAAGAAATTAGATTGTTTTGAAGGCGAATTTGATGGCGTTAAAGGCTTCAATACATATGTTGAATCCTTAGAGGAGGGAGGACCTAGCCATTACATATATGTCGTGAATAAAACAAAGCCAGCTAGCGAGCTGGGAGTTGCCGAGTTGGGCGAAAGTGTAATTTTAGGTGACTGCAATAAATGTCACTCCCAAAAGACGTTCATGCCCTATTAATTACCGAAGTTAGACTTTTAGGTGCGTCTTCGGACCACTGGAAAAAGACTGTTTGGTTTAAGGAGACTGAAGAAATAGAATACATTAATTCTTATTTTTATACCTTTTCTCTTCAAAGCCTTGAGATTCTACATCTTAACGAATTGAATAATTTAAAGGCACTGTTTAAAGAAGAGAAAGTCGCACCAGCACGGGTCGTCCCACTCGGCACCTTTTCCCGCCTCAAACAATTTTCAATAGATGGTTCTCCGAATATAAAGAAGCTCTTCCCGCCTGGGTTGCTGCTAAACCTGGAACAGATTGCTGTTTGCGAGTGTATGCATTTAGAGGAAATAATAGATGGGGCTGAAGCATCTGATGAAGTTGAAGAAGAGGAAGCAAAAGAAATTGTGGAAATATTCCCCCGATTGAGGAATTTGACATTACGGAATTTACCAGAGCTGAAGACCATATGCAGTAGCAGTAATGTAATACTTTGTAATTCTCTCGATTGTATTGACATCTACGACTGTCCGAAACTTAAGAGATTACCTCTTTCTCTGCACCGTATCCATGGACAACTATCTTCTCCGCCTTCTTCATTACGAATCAAAATAGAGGAAGAATGGTGGGAATTGCTGGAATGGGACAATCATGATATGAAGATGGTCCTTGAACCCCTCTGTGAGTTCATTCATGGTATGACTCTTTTTATTCACTTTACATCTTTGTTTTATCTTTTATGGAAATGATTAAATTTGTTCGTTATGTTCTTCTTCTCCTCGCTTTCTTTCTAATCTCTTTTCCCTTTTTCTTTTATGCCCATTTACACCACCCAGCAATTGGATCTGAATATCATTGTGAGAGCAGATTCTCACACTCTTCCTCTGGCTAGCAACTGGTGAGCTCACCTCGATGTAATGGCGGGATAGACGCGGTTGCCTGTCTCGGAGTTAGCGAGGGCACCTCAATCAATGAGAGTAGAAGTTCTTGCACGTAGAAATTCTGTAAGTCAAACACCGACCATACATGCTTACCCTTTTTTATTCTTCTTCCTATAAAATTTTTTTCATTGGTTTGTTTTCCTGTGTTCGTTTGGTACAGGATATGTCACCAAGCCAAAGCTGACTCAAGAAATAATTGTGGTCTGGACTTGCAACGAGAACTTGGCTCTCAAATGTGTTTCCATGTAAATCCTTAGCTCTTTTGATTAGAGACACGGCAACTTGCTGTATTAATTAATATCTTTGATAATTATCATTTTTTTTCCTCTAGTTGCAACTTAATTTATTAAATTTCAAGTGAACTCTCAATTAGAAAGCTTTAAATCATTTGTTAAATGTTATCTTTATAACAGATTTTACGCTAAAATTGTTTCAATACTCTAAAAGAAAATTTTCTATGATGCAGTGGACTTAGAAGACACCAATGAGTTTGTTTTGGCTTAATCTGGTTGCTATATATGCCCTTCACTTTACAGTTCTTCTGCAACACAACAGATTAAATGATCATCTGTGAGATATCAGAATCTGAGGTTGACAAATAGTGATCTCAGTGGTTTTAAAGCCACATATAGCTCACTAATGATTTATGTGCTCATAGTGCAGAAATAATTAGTCCTTTCAACTTTTGTTTCTCTTTTAGACTAGCAGGTAGCAGCCTTTGTTGCTAGAACTTGATCCAGTGCACAGACAAGTTGTCTCCTTTAGGCCGTTAACAAGCTTTTAAATGTGATAGAGGTGAATCATAGCTAGTAGCAGATAGTTATATGTAACACCTCATGTGATTGTTTAGGAGTGCTTTTGTTATTCTATATTCAGGTCTGGACTGTCTAGTGGATCTTATTTTTGAAAACTAGAGTCTGATAGATTGTATGACTTGGTTGCCACATTTGAAAGCTGCCATTATTCAGCTTGAACCCTCCTTTTCAATTTGTCTCACCCCAACCGTGCATGCAATGCTATGTCTATAATTGGTGGATGCAAACTGCATCAACCAATCTGCTTGATTTTGCACCACCCATTTTTGAAATTTCTGCCGTTGGAATATCAACAAAGCCTCTCTAACTGTAGACAAATGACCAGAGTTTTACTGGTCACTGTCCAACTATAGCAACCAGCCATCCTCTTGCCTTTCTCCATTTTGCCAACAAAACTTGCTCCTCTCCATTTACCACTTCTTCCCTTAACAACTGAATTGGCTGTTCTTTTTATTGGAGACACCTCAACTTGCTGTATTGTGATAAATAGATACTTAATATCTTTGCTGTATAGTGCTTTTGTTACTTTTGTATACAGATTTGGTATTTTTTTTTTTTCAAATACCAGGGTCTACAGAAAGAGTCAGAAGGATAGATGCTAATGGTCATAAGACTATTCATTGTCATATTTGCCAGCTGCCATGATCTTGCCTTCTCTGTTGTTGCCACAAAAACGTGCTCTTTTCCATTTACCGCTTCCTCCCTTAAAGCCTTCCACCAGTGTAATGAGCTACCAACCAAGACACGCATCTCTGTTTTGAGGAAAAGGCATTTCTATCTCTTGCATATGCTGTCACACCATGGTTGCACATAGAAACCAAAGATGTTTTATACATTAGTACATTGACTGCTGTAATAGCTCCACCTTCTCTAGTAGCTTTGCTTCTTTATTTCCAGATCGATGGACCATAAAGTAGCTAGAAAAACCACAAAGAGTCATCTATATGTGCTTGGTTAGGCAATTCACTCGCAGGCTAACAACAAATCCAAGCTTTTATTTATCTTCGCTCCAAATTCTCAACTTGGACATTTAAATCTGTTCCAAACCACACATCTGAAGTTAACTGGTAGTCAATTTAGTAGTTTCTTGCTGTCAATAATTGAAGCCCATTACAAACAAAACAAGCATTCTGAAATTTAACTAAAGCCTTTTTTCACGTGGATCTTAAGGGGTATACAATCCCTTTTTTCCAGATTGTCCTTTTGTGATCAAGGTGTTCATTAGCTGAAATGCTGAAATGATATTGTTTGAGATCAATTTACTTTGAATTAAGTAAACTAATTAGTCGTGATTTTATCATACCCATCAGTGATGGATAAAATGTACAAGTTAAAATAACTAAGATAATGAAAGACAAATGGGTTATCATTTCTCTGGTTCTCTCATAACGAGATTTTGTACACATTGAGCACCTTATTGTCTTACTGCTAATTACCTACCATAATAAGAAAAATGTTAAGAAACCTACAACCTACCACCTTTAATAAATTCTTAGGATATTCCTATTATTATTCCTTTTTTTTTTTTTTAACTTTTAATTTACTTTTTGTAAATGATATATGATGGTTAGTTAATAAAATTTTAATGATACAATCAAATGATGTCATATTATCATATTATTAAATGTAAGGCACATGGCATTTAATAAATTCTATTATTTAAAAAAAAAAAAAAAAACTCATAAACAACACATAATCAAATAAATGTCCTGGGTCTATGGCCGCACTTTACAAACGCGGCCTAAGACGGGGTCTATGGCCGCACTTTATAAACGCGGCCTAAGAATGGACCTTAGGCCGCGTTTAAAAATGCGGCCATAGACCCCGTCTTAGGCCGCGTTTGTAAAGTGCGGCCATAGAACCCGGTCTTAGGCCGCGTTTGGAAAGTGCGGCCATAGACCCAGGTCTTAGGCCGCGTTTGGAAAGTGCGGCCATAGACCCCCTCTGGCCTATAGTCACGGGGATTGGGCTGCATTTCAAAACGCGGCCTAAAAAAACGCGGCCATAGGCCAAATGGGCCTATGGCCACGTTTTTTGGACCTAAGGCCGCGTTTTACAAACGTGGCCTAAAACCCTTTTTTTTGTAGTGCAACGATAACCATGCCATACTACTATACTAAGAACCTTCCATTAGAGAGTATAAATGGGAGAGGATTTTATCCTGCGTTGAAGAAAAACTATATGATAACATCTAAAAACCAACCCAGTGATTGAGAATTGAGACAAACAAAAGAAACAAAACACAACAACGATAACCATACTATACGACTATACTAGGAACTTCTAATTACTCGTGAAGTTATTGTATAAGCATAAAGTTGTACTAACAAATTTCTCACATCTTATTTAATATTTAATCATTTACTTTACTTTTGTTTAAACTTGTAGTTGACTATTTTGTTAATAATATATAATAATGATTAGTTCATAATTAATGATTTCTATATTTACTTTTGAATTATATTTGAAAGACTACGAAAAATTTATTGGGTAAAGGTAAGCTACTTGCCTTCAAGATTTATAGAAGGTTGTATCAAACCCCCTAATAATTTAGATTAATTTGAGATATTTTTATTAGTGAAACATGCAAATGATGGCATATCTTCACTTTACTTGTGGTGTTCTTGTGGAGTCAATTATATTGGGAAAGGACATAATTTAAATCCTCCAATTTTGTCTAAATTTAATCCAGATGTGAGATAAATGGTATTTAAAAAAAAAAAAAGCTTAAAAAAAATCTACGTAAACAACAAAATCAAATAAATGCAGCATATCTCACATGCATCTTCACATTTGCCTAAAAATCAAAGAGAAGTAAAGAATTTAAATGAGAGTGGATTTTATTTCGAGTTGGATAAATACCATTAGATAAAATTTAAAGGACTAAGCAAGTGATTGAGAACCGAGACCAACAAAAAACCAGAACACGATGATGACAATAGCCATAATGTTATACTATAGAGAAACTTCTAAAGTTGATGGAATATACAAAATGGTGACAAATAATTAAAAGCTTTTACCACTTTTTCAGGCATGATATCAAGTGTTAAATGAAAAATCACAAAGGGACTGGCAAGATCTCATATCGTTTGAAAGAGTTTTCCAAGGTTGCCTCCAATAAAAATTAATTAGTGAGTTAAATAATAATAATAATAATAATAATAATCTATATCTATATATCATCATATATTATATAATAAAAGTTTGGCTTACAAGGCCTAGTCGTGTTAAGTGACTTCACCAAATTGCAGAATTCTTTTTTAGATTTTAAAAGAAATAGATATATTTTTTTGTTCTTATCTTCTTAAATTTCAGGATTTTTTTTTTAGATTTTAAAAAAATAAATATATTATTTTGTTCTTATCTTTTCTCCTATAATTTCTATTTTTTTTAAAAAAAAAATTTCAGCTCACACTTTCATAATTTTTTAACTACACGTAAAAAAAATTGCATAATTTTGTTTAGATTTTAAAAAAAAATTGCAATATTTTGGATAAATTAGAAGCTTAATTGTTATTATCAACTTAAACTCTAATACTTAATCAATTTTTAGGATGTACACAAAATCTTAATCTATCATTGATATTTATCAATTTTAATTAAATATCCATTCGTTTGTACTTTAATTCATTAAAAAAAATAAATTAAAACGTATTAAAAAAAAAGAGTCTATCCTTATTAGTACAAATTCCGATTTTTTTTTTCTTTCTTTCTTTATACTAATATGAAATATTTATCCAACCAACAATGATTGGAAGAGATTTAGTTTAAGTATAAATCATCTAAATTCAAACTTTATCCGATTAAGAAGTTACCTCCTTATCAAAAAAAAAAAAAAAGATTAAAAAAAAAAAGATTTAAAATCTTATCTCACTGTATATACTCTTGAAAAGAAGGTAAAGAGTTTGTATGAGAAAATTTCATCATTATTCACCCTTAAAAGTTCTTGCAGGTGCAAATAGTACTGGAAGATGATATAACAAAATTTTAGTAAATACTAAACAACTGTGGTGGATTTGGTGGTGGGTTTGGTGCCTTACATATGTTGTGATAGTGATCTTTAAATACGAATTTATATAATTCCTTTAGAATGTATCTCATTATATATAATAATGATTTAATTATGTAAATAACTCTATTTATTTACTATTTCTCATGTTTAAATATTATTAAAAAAATTCTAATTGATTTAAGTGGAATAACAATGTTTCAGATACAAGCTTGAAATGCAAGTTAGTGAGACAATAAAATTGCAAATTGTGCAATGTTTGACCCAAAGAAAAAAATTAAAAATTGAGGAGTTAAATCAAGATCAAGTACCGGCAACTCTCCAATATGGAAGAAGAGGTCAAAAGGCTAGAAACATTTTATTTGTCAAATTAAATGAAATTGATTATGTTAGATTGAAAATTGATGTTTTCTCTCTTTGAGACCATATTAAATATTTAAATGAAATAAGACTTTTTTTTTCATGTATAGATTATATATAAACTTTTTTATCTTAAAAAAAATCTTTTATAATAAATTTACATTCTCATAAAAATTTTACTATATATTTTTTCTATTTGCTCATGAAGACCTATGTCATTGTCGACATTGACACAGCTTCCAAACAAACCTAAGAAGATGGGCTTAATTTACATTAGCAAAAAAATTGAGCCTGGCAAGCATCTATGCAGTAAATGAATTTCTAGACTTGCAAGACCAAATTATAATTAATTGAATGTTTATGTTCCAAATCTGGATATCTTTCAAAAGTGTAGATTCATTTTTTCCAAAACATATATTGATTCAAAAAACTGAAGCCCTCAAAACCAGAAATATAGATTTTATAGAAACTAAGGGTCTGTTTGGATACTGCTTATTTCTGAAAACTGAAAACACTATAGCGAAATAATTTTAAAATGTGTGAATAGTTCTGTGGGACCCAGTTTTAAAGTTAGATTTGCTGAAATCCGTACTTGCAGGTCCTGTGAACAGTAAACGGGACTCACAGAAAAACGCCAAACGCAGGGAGAGAAATAATTTCAGTGCAATCCAAACTCAACCTAAGAGATTAGGACTATAACTAAAAAAGGAAAAATGTTGGGTTTAAGTGGCCATAAAGATTTAAAATCTACTAAAAAGTAATTTCCTAACTACTAATATAATTTCAAGATAATTAATAAAAAAAATTTATTCATATATGATTTAATAACTACTACTTCTAATACATTCTTTCATTAATATTATTTTTTTAAAAAAATCATAATTCACTCCTACTACTAATTAGTAATTATATTGCAAATCAATTAGATCTCACACTACAGACATTAGAAGAAAATTTGAAGACATATATATATATATATATATATATATATATAAAATAGAATAGCCCTTATTTTTTCCTTTTATCTTTTTTATTTATTTATTTTTACTCGTCTTATTTTCATCATCTTACTATAAATTTGTCACCCTCTTCCATTCTATGCATATTTTTCCTATACAAAAAAGGTTATCTCTTTCTCTCTCTCAATTTTTTTTTCATTTTTTGTTGGATTTTTTTTTTCTTGCATTTCTACCATAGATTGATGAATATTTGTGTTTTTTAGAATTTTACTTTTGATTGTTTTTAACTAAAAAATGAAATCAATGAAAAATAAAAAATATTTGTAAAAAAGTTGTTCTATAAAAAACATATTCACAGGTCTTGCTTAATCATTTATGGTAAAAAAGATACAACCTGATAGCGGTCCATAGAGGATCTCCAACTACAAGTTTGTACCATCACTGTCCTATTATTGACTAATTCATATGTGTTCTTTGATGCAAATAATTTTTTTTATCATTTTATTTACAACACTAAAATACTTTTCATTAATAGTGTTTGTTGTTGATCTAATTTGGAAAAAAAATCATATTATAATATGTTATATTTTGTGTAGTTGTCAGGTTTTAGCTTATTTGGAAAACTACAGGATAGTTTGAATAAATTGATGAAGAACAGTTAGTTCAGTTGAAAACAATGGTCTTTGTACAATTTCCTTTCACCACTTAAAAATATTTTGTTTAACAAATTAGTAGTAAATTGTTATTGTGGGGCCCGAAGATTTGGCAACCCTGGCCTACTCCATATCGGGCCCAAGGCCCATGCCGAGGACAATACATAATCCGAGGATGAGTGGGGAAGGCCCAAATTGTCAAGGAACATCGCTAAGGACGACCATGTCCTTGGCTAGCCGATATTGAAAAAGGGAAGCTGTCATCCACACATTAAATGTACGCAACCGACACTCTGGCCGCATTAATGGAGAATTGACCATTGAACAGTGATGCTTTGGTTACTTCAACTAACAGAAAGTCTGAAAAGGCGGCTGATGGGACAGGCCCTCAGACACAGGCTTAGATGATCAACAAGTGGAAGGCAAAGATCAGCTGAACAGGGCTATATAATAGAAAGAACCCCCAGGAGTTTAGGGTTGGGAGGTTCGGAGAGGCAGAGGGGACAACCCCTATATTCATTAGTGATCAGGGAAGAGCTCATCGGACTGGGCCGAGGACAAATTTTCCCTTAGAACACTTAGCCAAATCTCACTCGATGATCCTATAAACCCACATCAACTGTTGTATCTTTCACTAATGCCTAGTCCTTCTATCCACTCTCTACAAATTTATTGTATAGGATTACCTAGGCTTGGGCCCACTCATCCCCAGGAGGGAAGTGCCCGGACCAGGTCCCTATAATTGGTGCCATCTGTGGGAAAGACTTGAGGATTAGCAAGTGCGACGGTTGGTACGGAATGATCAATAACGACACTTCTTCCAAGTTCAAAAAAAAAAAAAAAAAAAAACAGCACAAACAACGGTAACGTACTCATTCAGAAGGCAATCATCACAAAGAAATGAAAGATGCAAGAAGCAAAAGAAACGAAATGTGGCTACTTCTTTATTAAGTAAAGAAAAGTTACATTATACAACAAATGCTTAGACAGGCTTGTTCTAAAGCTAACTACGAAGGTAAATGCTTAGGCAGGCTTGTGCTGAAACTAAAAAAAAAAGGGGAAAAGGGGCCTAGGCAAGCTTGTTTTAAAGCCAAGCCAAGCATGGAGGGAAAGGCAGAGACAGGCCTATTCTAAGACCGTCCACAGCTCCCCAACCAACATGGGCGGCACTTTGAAAGAGAAGGAAGAAGAAGCCGCGACGCCTGACGGTCCCATCTCAAGGTTTCCCCTTGATTCTCTCCCAGTCCCACGACGACCGGGCACCGACGAATCACTACCAGCTTGGAAGGCCGGTAGATCCGCACGCAAAGGAGAGACGTTATGTTCCTTTCGGATCTCCCTCCTAACTGTAAGAGGAGTCCTCTCTCTGGCTAGGTTGAAAAGAATGAGGGTCTTTGGCCTCTACTTATTTCGCCTCCATTGTGTCGTCCAAGATCGGGGTGGCATCCTCAGCTCCTGAAGAGGGCTCGGCTTTCTTAACCCTGCCGTTTTCTAGGGCCACTCCATCTCCTCGAACACAAGTCACTATTTTAACAAGGCCCTTGAAAATAGCCAAAAAACAGAGAGCCTTGAACCCCTATTGAACCCAAGTATTTATGAAATTTGAAGAAAGGATTACCCCAAAATGCCTTATATAGAAGGCAAGAGCTGGTGAAAACTAGCCCGCACAGAATCCTAAGAAAGAATTACTATAGGTATTAACTTCACCCAATTTCCAAAAAGCTTACCAGCCGCTGGATCCTTGTAAATCTGCAAGGATATTAATGAGGATATGCCTCGCGCACCAAAGCGTCAAGCGCATTACTCGAATGGCCCAAAAGACACCTCGTAATTGGAAATGGCGCGCCGGACGAAGGAGCCAGACCGAAGAAGGGTCCCCCCTCGGCGGAGCAAGCTCAAGGCCGCTATCACTCTAAGGGCAAACTCCCCAACGCTGAGGATGATCTCCCTCACTCTCAGCAGTAAAGAAGAACTAAGTGCTAGACAAAACCAAGGCCTTGCATGGTCCTCGGACTCAAACCTATGGGGAAACTAGCTACTTCAGAAGACAAGTATTAGACAGAACCAAGGCCTTGCATGGTCCTCGGACTCAAGCCTATGGGGAAACTAACTACTTCAAGAAGAACTAAGTGCTAGACAGAACTAAGGTCTTGCATGGTCCTCGAACTCAAACCTATGCGGAAACTAGCTACTTCAGAAGACAAGTGTTAGATAGAATCAAGGTCTTGCATGGTCCTCGGACTTAAGCCTATGGGGAAACTAACTATTTCAAGAACTAAGTGCTAGACAGAACCAAGGTCTTGCATGGTCCTCAAACTCAAACCTATGGGAAAACTAGCTACTTCAGAAGACAAGTGTTAAACAGAACCAAGGCCTTGCATGGTCCTCGGACTCAAGCCTATGGAGAAACTAACTACTTCAAGAAGAACTAAGTACTAGATAAAACTAAGGTCTTGCATGGTCCTCGAACTCAAACCTATGGGGAAACTAGCTACTTCAGAAGATAAGTGTTAGACAAAACTAAGGCCTTGCATGGTCCTTGGACTCAAGCCTATGGGGAAACTAGCTACTTCAGAAGACAAGTGTTAGACAGAACCAAGGCCTTGCATGGTCCTCAGACTCAAGTCTATGGGGAAACTAACTACTTCAAGAAGAACTAAGTGTTAAACAGAACCAAGACCTTACATGGTCCTCAAACTCAAGCCTATGGGAAAACTAACTACTTCAAGAAGAACTAAGTGTTAGATAGAATCAAGGTCTTGCATGGTCTTCGGACTCAAGCCTATGGGGAAACTAGCTACTTCAGAAGACAAGTGTTAGACAGAACCAAGGCCTTGCATAGTCCTTGGACTCAAGCCTATGGGGAAACTAACTACTTCAAGAAAAACTAAGTGTTAGACAGAACCAAGGCCTTGCATGGTCCTCGGACTCAAGCCTATGGGGAAACTAACTACTTTAGAAAACAAGTGTTAGACAGAACCAAGGTCTTGTATGGTCCTCGGACTCAAGCCTATGGGGAAACTAGCTACTTCAGAAGACAAGTGTTAGACAGAACCAAGGCCTTGCATGGTCTTCGGACTCAAGCCTATGGGGAAACTAGCTACTTCAAAAGACAAGTGTTAGACAGAACCAAGGCCTTGCATGGTCCTCGGACTCAAGCCTATGGGAAAACTAACTACTTCAAGAAGAACTAAGTACTAGACAGAACCAAGGTCTTGCATGATCCTTGGACTCAAGCCTATGGGGAAACTAGCTACTTCAGAAGACAAGTGTTAGACAGAACCAAGGCCTTGCATGGTCATCGAACTCAAGTCTATAGGGAAACTAGCTACTTCAGAAGACAAGTGTTAGACAGAACCAAGATTTTGCATGGTCCTTGGACTCAAGCCTATGGGAAAACTAACTACTTCAAGAAGAACTAAGTGTTAGACAGAACCAAGACCTTGCATGGTCCTCGGACTCAAGCCTATGGAAAAACTAACTACTTCAAGAAGAACTAAGTGTTAGATAGAACCAAGGTCTTGCATGGTCTTCGGACTCAAGCCTATGGAGAAACTAGCTACTTCAAAAGACAAGTGTTAGATAGAACCAAGGCCTTGCATAGTCCTCAGACTCAAGCCTATGGGGAAACTAACTACTTCAAAAAGAACTAAGTGTTAGACAGAACCAAGGCCTTGCATGGTCCTCGGACTCAAGCCTATGGGGAAACTAACTATTTCAAAAGACAAGTGTTAGACAGAACCAAGGCCTTGCATTGCATGGTCCTCAGACTCAAGCCTATGGGGAAACTAGCTACTTCAGAAGACAAGTGTTAGACAGAACCAAGGCCTTGCATGGTCCTCAGACTCAAACCTATGGGGAAACTAACTACTTCAAGAAGAACTAAGTACTAGACAGAACCAAGGTCTTGCATGGTCCTCGGACTCAAGCCTATAGGGAAACTAGCTACTTCAGAAGACAAGTGTTAGATAGAACCAAGGCTTTGCATGGTCCTCAGACTCAAGCCTATGGGGAAACTAGCTACTTCAAGAAGAACTAAGTACTAGACAAAACCAAGGTCTTGCATGGTCCTCGGACTCAAGCCTATGGAGAAACTAACTACTTTAGAAGACAAGTGTTAGACAGAACCAAAGTCTTGCATGGTCCTCAGAGTCAAGCCTATGGAGAATCTAACCACTTCAAGAATCAAGTACCAGACAGAACCAAGACCTTGCATGGTCCTCGAACTCAAGCTTATGGAGAAACTATTCACTCGCGAAATACCAAGTGTCAGGCTGAGCCAAGGTCTTGCATGGTCCTCGGTGTCAAACCTGTGGAGAAACTAATTGCTTCAAGGGAATCCAAGTACTAGACAAAACTAAGGTCTTACATGGTCCATGGACTCAAACCTATGGGAAAACTAGTCACTTCAGGAGGATCTAAGTACTAGACAGAGCCAGGGTCTTGTACTATCCGTGGATCTGAACCTACAGCAAGGCTTACCACTTTGGTTCTAATAATGAGCACTGCAGAGGATAGTGACCTTTCCTACGATGGAATCTCAAGACCAAGCCCATGAACATCACTTAAAGCATCGATGTGGTCAGCTGAAGCGCAATTAAAGCCAGGATTGTACAAGTAAAAAAAAAATGATAATACAAACAGGACAAATAAGTGAAAATAAAATATGCACTTCACTGAATCTTTAAAGAGTTACACGAGGCAAAAGTGCCATTACAATTCTTAAAAAAAAAAATGAAGTGAAGGCGCAATGGAGGATCATTCCTTCAGCTCCATCTCAATTCCCCCCTCAGGAGGCTAGGCAGAAGAGGTCTCAGGGTCCTTGTAACCCTTGCTTGGGATTACAGCCTAGGGAGGGTCAGCTTGACGAGATATCTCCCCAACGTGAGGGGTTTGAACATCAGCTAAGGGGTCCGCAGCCTCCAAAGGCGCATCTGCAGTGGGACCCTTGCTTGTCTCAACAGCCCCAAAAGGATCAGCTTCCTTGGCGGGCTCGTCTGAAGTGGTAGCAGCCGGGGCTTCTTCATCAGGAACAGTCCCAACTCCCTCGGGAGTCACCTCGGCCTCAGAGCTAGAAAGAGCAGCCTCACGAATGGCAGGAAGGTAGTACACATTCTTTACCTTTCACAGGTCAGATGAAACCTCAACACTTATTTGTTTCAAGACTTTATTCCATGCTTGGGAACAGTAAAGTCTACATACCCTAGGCACTTGAGCCCTAAGGGTAGCTTCTGTCTCAGCTAACTCTGACTCGTAGGCCTCCTGCGCAGCCTTGCCTTTGGAAGCCTCAGCCTCGACCCAGGCCAACTCAGCCTCTCCCTTGGCTTTCAAGGCCGCATCCCTAACAGACTCCGCAACGCCTCTAGCCCCCTCTGCCTCAAGCACCCTCTTTTCCAAGGTCGCGATCTCCTCTTTGGTGACCTTCAGCTAATCCTCTGCCTTGAGCAGGCGCTCTATTTGATCCAAGGCCTGCTTTTGGGCACTAGCAAGGCCTGATTCGGCGATGTCTCAAGCCTTCTTCATTTCCTCCAACTGCTCCCTCGCCTTTGAAAGATCGGCCTTGGAGGCGTTGAGGGTCCGCACAGCGTCTAGCAGCTTGTTACGCTCCAAGCCCGTGGCCTTACTTTGGCTACTGGCTATATCCTCCAACCTAAAGGTAGCTTGGATAGCCTACCAATTAAAACCAATGCGCAACAGATAAGAAGCCACAAAACAGGAAGTCAAGAGAATCACAAGTGATCAGGAAACTTACGATGCCCAAATATTGTTTGAGGCCGAGGAAGACCTCCTTGCTTCTCAGAGCCTCCAGCTAGGCCATGTCTGCAGGAAGTAGCAGGGACCTCCCCAATGCGTCAGCCACGTGCGCACCCTCGCCCCCTCGAGGGTCCCTGAGGGAGGCATCGTCCGTCAAGGGCTTCCAATGGAGCATGGGGGCAGGGAGCCAAGCCTGGGCCCCAGGCTGGATGGTGGCCTGTTTTTCCTGACCTCGGCGCCCTGCTCTCAGCTGCTTCGATAGCTGCTAAGTGCCGTCATCGCCCTAGGAAGGATCAGACTCTTTGCCCCCCCTAGGCCTCTTTTCCTTGTCTTTCTTCTGCCAAGGACTGGTGGGCTTAGACCTAGATAGCGAATTCTGTTGGGGTGGGGGAGGAGGAAGCTTGGAAGGGGACTTTCCCAGCGCATCCTTCCCCGGCTGCCCCTCAATCAGGGCCAGCAGGCTTGTCTGAGGCCGTCTCTTGAAACTCATCTTCGACCGAGGAGAGGGCTCCTTGGATAAAAAGTCTGCTTCAACCAAGCTGGGGTCACCTAAATCGCCAGAAGGGTCCTCGGGCAAATGGAATTGGTCGAACACATCAAACTCATCCTCGGACGGACCTGAGTCAGCCACTTCCTCTTTTCCTAGCTCTCCTCCTTCAGTCTCTGCAACTTGAGGTGATGAAGAGGTACCCACCAATGGTATGCCCTCGGGAATGGGGGATCTTTCGGGGATCAAAAATCCATGCTCGACTACAGTGATGTTATGCAGCCGAGGATCTTTAGCTCGAATCACGTGTTTTGGAGCTGAGAACGATTTTTGAATCGGATCGTATCCTAGAATCTCATGAGCGGCTCTAACTTGGTTGTCGGCTTCATTCATAAAAATCTCCGACCTCAGTACGGTCTGCAAATCCTCCTTATTAACCAAGCTGAAGTGATGCTCAAAAGCGTGCGGATCTGCATAAAAGAAAACAAGTTCCTGTCAAAAACCAAGCAAAGCGGAGCGCGAAAGCACAAGAAATTAAACCCTCTTCTAGTCTGAATGCCCTACCTGGTGTACCTTCTACTGTTGGACAATGAAGGCCATCGTGCCACTCTTCGGACACAATAAGGAAGTCTTTGTTCAAACCTTGCTGGACTCAGGGAGGCACTGGATGAGCCGGACCCTATCGTCCCTCGTCTTCATGTAATAAGACTTCCCTTTAAGGCACTGGAGGTTGTAGCACCAGTTCACATCGTGGTGGGTTAACCCCAACCCCATCTTCTCATTCAAGACATCCACACAGTTTAAGATCCTAAACACATTGATGGCACACTGGGTGGGAGATAAGCCGAAGTGCCTAAGATAATCTCTCATCATTGACCCCATGGGGATCCTCATGCCACCCTCTAGAAAGGCAATTATAAGATCGCCACCTCACCCTCTTTTCTCCTAATGCTCCACTCCCCTTCTCCAAAGTACCTCAAACCCACTGTATCGGGGATTTTATAGTCAGCAACGAATTTTTCCATCGCCTCCTCAAACTCAACTAACTTCTTAAACCTACCCATCCTAAAGAACTAACGAGGGGCTCAAGGAAAATGAAGGAGAGAGAGAAAAGAGTAAGGGGACAAGGAACTCAGGCAGAAAGGTATGAACCGGAAAGAGAAGAGAGCTTACAAAAATGAGGAAAGGCTCCTCGGACAGGCCTTTTGTGTCGAAAGAAGGCGTAAGGTCGATTAGAGGCTTGTTCAAGTTCAGGGTATCTGTGCAAGAGCTCTTGAATGCAAAAGTAAAGGGGCAAATCAGTTCGATTGGGTATTTATACCCCCAATTGAAAGTAACTACACGGGCTTTCCCACCCATTAAGTCAGAAGTATCCCTACTATCCATTCATCATCACACCGTTGAACGTGGAGGACATAGAGCCGTCGAAATTTAATAAAGGCGCGTTCCAAGTACCGAAACACCAGGAACGTCCCCTGAGCAGTTGGAAGGATTTTGGCACTGACAGGAAGACAAGATTCGCCAGGCCAAGGTAAGGACCCGAGGATATCAAAATCCTCCTCCCCGCCCGAGGAGCCGAGCAACAGAATTTTGAGGGGCTATTGTGGGGCCCGAAGATTTGGCAACCCTGGCCCACTCCATATCGGGCCCAAGGCCCATGCCGAGGACAATACAGAATCCGAGGATGAGTGGGGGAGACCCAAATTGTTAAGGAACATCGCCGAGGATGACTATGTCCTCGGCTGGCCGATATTGAAGAAGGGAAGCTGTCATCCATACATTAAATGTACACAACCGACACTCTGGCCGCATTAATGGAGAATTGACCATTGAACAGTGATGCATTGGTTACTTCAACTAATAGAAAGTCTGGAAAGGCGGCTGATGGGACAGGCCCTCAAACACAAGCTCAGATGATCAACAAGTGGAAGGCAGAGATCAGCTGAACAGGGCTATATAATAGAAGGAACCCCCAGGAGTTTAGGGTTGGGAGGTTCAGAGAGGCGGAGGGGACAACCCCTATATTCATTAGTGATCAGGGAAGAGCTCCTTGGACTGGGCCGAGGACGAATTTTCCCTTAGAACACTTAGCCAAATCTCACTCAATGATCCTGTAAACCCACATTAACTGTTGTATCTTTCACTAATGCCTAGTCCTTCTATCCACTCTCTACAAATTTATTGTATAGGGTTACCTGGGCTTGGGTCCACTCATCCCCAGGAGGGAAGTGCCCGGACCAGGTCCCTACAGTTATGTATTTTTTATATGATGTTCTTAGATGCTTGAGTAATTGTTTTAAGTGTTTATTAATATTTTGTGTTATTCTTCATCCTCCTAATCTTATTAGTGTATTTTTTTGAGATTTTTAAGAAAACAAATTCAATTTTGTGTTTAAAATTATTTATTTATCTATTTATTTTTCACTTATTGGATTAGAAGTTAGATTAGATTATGACAGCATTAATACAATACTTCTTCTCTTTTCAATAAAATTTCTCTACTTTTTTCCCCTTTGGAATTGTACTCTTTTGTTTTTTGTTTTTTTTAAAAGGAAAAATGGTTACAATCTTCTTTTTTTCCCCTTTCTTTTTTATTTTAAATTATAGTTTTGATGAGTTTTACTAATATTTTTAGTTACGTTTCTCGGTGTTTTTGATTGTATGGTAGAAAAAATTGGGTTTGAGAAAGTTTGTTTAAAACTATAAAAAAAAAAAAAAATTCAAATTTTATATACTTTTTGATGAAACACAAAATATTATAAATAACTTTTATCAAAATATTAATATTTTCACTACCTTACTTTTTTTAATTCTTGAAAAAAATTGTATTGTTTTGATTTTGGTACGACAAAAATTATATGTATTACATTACTATTTATTATATTATTCTAAATTGAAAAATATATATATTAATGAGATTACTCTAAAAATATTATCACGCTCAACGCGCGAGTCTATAACTAGTAATAATAATCAATATCAATATATGTATAAAAGCAGAGACCTCATGCAAGAGAGCATGAGGTTCTGCCATATGGCGCACTCTATGAAGAAAATTGAAATACCCTTAAACCACATTAAAGATAAGAACAAATTTAAAAGTAGAGACTCTTTATTTCCTTTGGTTCAATGTTTCAAGACTATTTTTGTTACATTATTTATTCAATGTTTTAAGACTACTATTTGTTTCATTTGGTTCAATATTTCAAGACTTTTTATCTCTTACACACACAAAAAACTCTTTGCATCTCCATTCACCCTTTTCACTTCTACTCCTTTATATATACATGTCCATAACCTTTCATACTATCCCTTCTCAAATACACTTAGACAAAAAATGATGTCATTTACTTTCAACCTTTCAATAACACCTACATAACTCCAACGTTGTAGTATCATTTGATCGTAACCCATACGAGTAAGCTATGACCAAGGAAGGGGGCTTGCATTTTTTATTTAGTGACGGTAGCTTACGATTTTGATGTTGAAGTCAGACATTGTAGATTTTGTGAAGATTATGATTCGTTTAGAGTCTTTGGGTATTTGAGATTTTAGTTTGGGGAAGTTATAAATGTATTTTTTAGAACTAAAGAAAAAGAAAAAAAAAAAAAAAACATTCTACTTGATTATTTATCAAGTTAGCTATTTGTTTTAAAATTTTGTGTTAGAATTCATAATTTGTAGGTTTCTTTGAAAGTTTATTTTAGTGCTATTTTGTGCGGCATGAGCAATAGTGATAAAAACATAAATCAATGGTGATTTAAGCGTTTTTCGCTTTTTTTTTTAAGGATACGAAAGCCTAACTAAAGACAATTGAATTTTGATAAATGCATGTGTTTTTGGCAAATTTCTCTTTTTTTAATCACGTTCTCTTTATGTTGATACTTACAAATTATTTTCTTAATTTCATTGAGATAATTAATTGGGTATTTGTGATCATAGTCTCCATATTTGGTTGTGAGAACAGAGTGGTTGAGAAAGTGTTTGGTAGGTTGTTGAAATTTATGTAATTTTAGGATATAAAAGTATTATATACTTTAAATTCTTATTTGAAGATTTCAAAATCATTTAAATAGTTTGAAAAATTAAATCTACTTTTAATAGTAAATATTATAATATATTATAATCTTACAGTATTATACAATTTTTTTTTAAAGAAAATACAAATTAAGAAAATTAAGTTTCAAAATTAACAATATTGTGGGCAAACATAAATATTATACAAAAAAATAAGTATTAAGTATTATATGTAGATTTTAATACACATCAAAATGATTTCAAATGAAATTGTAAAGTAGTCCGCGCATCGTGCGTGATTTCATCTAGTATATATAAAAGCAGAGACCTCATGAAAGAGTGCATAAGCTCCTGCCATGTGGCACTCTAATATTGCATTTGGCCTTTTTAACCTCTTCTCATTAAGTTGTTTTTACTATTGCCTAAAAAATCACATTAACTTATTTTACTATTATCTTAAAGATGGGCTGTTGCTGAAAATTAAACCAAATCTTATGAAAAGCCCAAACTCACTTATTCCCTTACATATTATGACCTAAGCATGATCCCTTCCCATGTGTAGATGAAAGCACAAACCTTAACCCACTTACAAACTCCCTTTCTCCTCCCCCATCTATATATTCTATATATTACTAAAAGCTGAAGTGTAGCATTTAATAATGCTACTCTCATGTTGCGCCACATCAGCTGCCACGTCATTCTTTTTTCTTTTTCTTTTTTTTGTAATATAATTTTTCCTACAATTTTAAAATGGTTTTACAATTTTCATCTATATATTACTAAAAGCTGAAGCGTAGCGTTTAATACTGCTACTCTCACGTTGCGCCACATCAGTTGCCACGTCATTCTTTTTTTTTTTTTTTTTTGTAATATAATTTTTCCTACAATTTTAAAATGGTTTTACAATTTTCAGCCCTATAAATCTCAGCCCTATAAATGCAGCCCATTACTTATTTATTTACTTCCACTATCACCCTATAATAAATCCAACCCATTACTTATTTATTTACTTCTACCACATCATTATCCTATTTCTTTCCAATTTTTCTCTAATTTTTTTAACATTTACTCTTTTTTTTTATAAATATTTTCACTTACTCTAACCTTTCTCCCTCCCTTACCTTTTCATCTCCCCACTACCATCTACTTTAATATCACTCTTCATCTTTCCTTTCATCTTCTCTTATTTTGTCTCTTCTTATTCACACCATTTCACTATAAATTTGTCAATCTCTTCCATTCTCTACATAGTTTTTTTCTCATAAAAAAAGGTTATTCTCTCTCTCTCTCTCTCTCTCTCTCTCTCTCTCTCTCTCTCTCTCTCTCTCTCTCTCTGTTGAGTTTTTTATTATTTTACTTTCATCTCTACTTTAGGTTTATAATTCTCAACTAATTTTCATAACTTTTTGGAATCAACGTTTGGTTTGTATGATATCATTGATAAATCTTTGTTGTAGAAAGGATATGATGGTGAAATACTTCAGTTCCCTAGGATTTCTTGTAGCTGCGTTCAGCCTTGTACTTATAGAATGCCAATGTAGCTGTGTTCAGAGAGATGGCCTCGCTGTTAAAGAAGATTTTGAGGTACTAATGCAACCAAAATTTGCCGCTGCTATCATTGAAGAGGATGTAATTGTTACGATTCATAGCAACTGACGATGCTTGAAGTGTGCATAAAATTAAAGGCTATAGGGGAGAGATGGCCTCACTGTTAAAGATTATTTTAAGTTACTAATGCAACCTGAAATTGTCGCTGCTATCATTGAAGAGGATGTAATTATTACGGTTCATACCAACTAACCATGAATCATGTATATATCATGTATATGTTGTAAATGAAATACTAATATCATGTATATACTCTTGCAATTCTGCAAAATTAATCTCTTTGTTTATGTGTTTCAGTGTTTTTTGAATATAAAGGATGTCAACAATATTGATCTTATGAGAAAAGTTACATAAAATATTAAGATTTTTTTTTTTTTTAATTACAATCTACTAAAAATGCTTTTTAAATATTTAAAACCTTTCTATTTTTTATATTATTGACGTGTTTAACAAAAAAAATATAAATAGATTATTAACTTTATACATTCATCTTTGGTGGTTTAACATTATATATAATTTTACCTTTACATATTTGTTTACTGTAATTTAGATGTTTATAACTAAATAATATTATCAATGAAGAATAAAAAAAACCAAAAATAATGTCTATACATATCTATACTATATATAATAATGGAGTTTTGTAATAAATTTTATAAAGTTCTTTATTGACTACATCTTTAGCATCTTTTCTTTTCTTTTCTTTTCTTTTTTTTTTTTCTTTTTTTTGTTTTTATTTGCAATTCTTACTTTGTTCAACTTTTCATCTTCTTCAATTATTGTCTTTTTAGTTCAATATTTCATCCCCTCCAATAATTTTATTTTTATTTTTTAATTTTCATTTGATTTTCTTTAGATTTTAAAAATTTTTCCACTATATCTTCTTGAATTCAATAGTTTCACTTCATTCAACCTTTTATCTACTTCCACCCTTTCTCTTCCATCTTAATTTTCATATAAATTTCTTCTTAATTACTTCATTTACACCTCTCTGCCCTATTTTTTCCAAGTTATCCACGACAAAAAGGTCAATACTCTCTCTCTTTCTCCAATTTTGTTTCTCTTCTGGTTGATTTTTTTTTTTATTGTTTCAACCACTTTTTTTTTTCTACTAATGGATCTTTTTGTTATTGTTGTATTATTCTTATTATTTATTTATTTCCATCTCATTATTAGAAAAAAAAATGTAATTCAATTTGGGGATTTCATGATAAATGAGTTTGAGTTTTCATGGTCTCAAAACTATTCAAATTTTTTTTTTTCTTTTTCAAAATTGATTTGAATTGAGCATTTGATCATGTTTGTTATAAATTGCTTTATGGTTGCCCTTCTCTAGATTGCAGGAATGTAACTTTCAATATGTTTGCCATAATGTTTTTCTGTTTGATAATTAACTTCAATGTGATGTTTTTTGTTTTGGTATTTATTTTATAGTAAGCGTGTTATTCATTTTTATCAAAGATAAATTGTTATTGTTCTCCTTTTCCTATCGTTTTATATGTTGACCTAAATTCCATTTTTGTCTTTGTTTTGTTTGTCAATTTCTTGATAGATATCAACAATTAAGCATTGCAATCACTGGAAGCTTTTTATTCTATTGAAGTTTATACCAATCAATTGGTAATTATTTTTTTTCTTAGAACCTTTTGAAGGAAAGGAGAATAAATTTGTTGTTTTTCTTGGGTGGTGTTTGATAATTTGTTTTTTATTGTTCAACATGTTAGGTTCTAAAGACTTAGGAACTAATGTATTTAGAACTCTAATGTGTAATATTGGCAAACCATGATCAAAACAGTTTTTAGTCTTGTTTAGACTTGCTCAAAGTATGTTTTTATGTAAAGTTGGAATTGAGTGGCTGCAGAAGTATTAGTGACTTTCTGTCTGGCTCGATCGATTGAATATCGGGCAAATCGTTTTTCTGCAGAATTTTCCAACTCAGCCCAAGCCCATTAAGGATTAGGGTTTCAGATCTGCTTCTCCCACTATATAAAGGAAACCCTAGCCACGTTTTTAGAGTAGCTCTTGTTGCTCATATTGCTGTTTATGTGAATCTCTTGTGAGATCTTTAAGGAACTTTCCTTCACATAGACTTAGGGTTATCAAGTAGGAGATTACTTCAAGACCTTGATAATCATTCAGTTGCAGCCATAGGAGCTTAAAGATACACAAGCGGGAGTGCTTGTATTTGCTGGAGAATTCAAGAAAGAAGGAGTCCGTGGATTCGGAGCTTGCACGTGGTCATGTCAGTAAGTTCTACTGGTGGGTAGTAATAGGAAGTCAAGCGGGGGTGCTTGTAAGTCTTATTGTATGAACTTCGATTCTTTCAAGATAGTGGATTCAAGTTTACCTTGAGGATAGCTAGGTCAAATCCTCCCCAGGTTTTTACCGTGTGGTTTCCTGGGTCATCATATCTTGTGTTATTAATTTTTCCGCTGCTTTATATGCTTGATATGATTATATGATTATGTTAACCTAGATTTGCATAAATTGACTAAGTTAATCACTTGGCTAATTACCTAGATTAATCCAAATGTTGGTTTAAGGGGTCTAAAAACCTAACAAGTGGTATTAGAGCGGGTAGCTGTTTTGTTTTAGATCTTTTGATCTAAGAGCTGATCCTTGACCCCTGTTGTCATGGATAATTTGAAGTGTCTTTCTGATCATGTTTCTGCTCATGCTTATGTTGATTTTATTGATGCCTGTGAAACTCTTCGTAAGGAATTATTGAAATCTATGAAAATTGCTAAGAAATTCAAGGAAGAGTTAAAATTGGCTAATCTTGAAAAAGATGAATTGATTGTTAGATTAGATGAATCTAATAAAAAGAATGAATTTTTGAGAAATCAAATTTCCTCTCAAGATGAGAAGATGAAAAGCTTGAAACAAGAGTTAGTTGAATCTGCTAGTGTCACCAAAAAGCAACTGCTAAACTCGTCCATATAGCTCGTCCAGGGGAAAGTAGTTCCATTCATTATAAGCTCGTCCGTCCGTTAGTGCAGATGGACGAGCTCGTCCAAGGGATAACCCCTCCGACGGTTCACTCGTCCAGGTCAATGGGAAGGACGAGCATTCTTAAAGAGTGCTTTCCCCACAACTTTTCTATTAAAACCGTTTTTCCTTTGAAAACGGTTTTAATCAACAAGGATTTAAATGAAATAACCTCCAAGGCAGTTATGGAGGTTACCTTACCATCTTTCAAACTACACAACACTTAGAGAAATAACTGCCTCAGGAAAAACTATATAAAGGCTCTTCCGTGGTGACATAAAGAGGTAACTGGAGAAATTTTCAATAAAGAATTTTTTCCTTATACTGAGAACCAACAAAATCAACTAACTTTGCCATCGGAGGAAATTTGGCCGGTCTCCACCGGTCCCCTCTGACTTCTTGTTTGTTATTCTCAGGATTCTGCTCGTAGATCGTTAACGCCCGGATATTTTGGTCCACTGATCTTTTGACACCATCAGTTGGCGCCGTCTGTGGGAAAGCAATTTAGAATTTTTTACATTTGAGTTTCATTGTTGAATTCTATAGTTTCTTTCTCCGACAAAGGGCTGAAATGGTCCGGACAAGATCACGGGTCACCAGTCCAGGCCCTCAACCGAGCAGAGATGCTTCTAGTAATCCTTATCATGACCGTCAATCGGCTCCTGTCATGCAACCTTCATCAGCCCAACACATGCAATCCATGGCCGCTGCCATGGCAGAACTAACTCGCCAAAATCAAGAGTTACGGAGGGAGATTAATCTCAGAAGGCAACCCCATGAGATTCATGGAGAGGAGCGAGAACAAAGTCAGGAAGATGAAAGAAATGTTGAACCAGAAAGTCAATCAAGGGGCACCGCTTCACGGAGGGTACCACATTTAGAGAGGGAAGTGGACCAGATGAGGAAGGTTATGGATGAAATGAGGGAGAATATGAGAAAGACTAATCCCGTAGAAGATTTGGTTCACAGAACTGATTCACCCTTTACAGCGTCCATCAATGGCCATCCTTTACCACCAAAGTTTAAAATGCCTTCCTTGGATTCATATGATGGCACGCGTGACCCCTTTGACCATATTGCTACCTTTAAGACTACCATGCATCTTCAAGGAGTTCCGGATGAGATAATGTGTAGAGCATTTCCAACCACCCTCAAAGGGCCTGCGAGAGTTTGGTTCAGCAAAATTCCTCCGCATTCAGTAAGTTCTTTCGAGGAGTTGAGCAAACTGTTTGTAAATAACTTCATTGGAGGACAAAGACATAAACGTTCCTCGTCTAGCTTACTAACCATAGAGCAAGGAGAGAATGAGAGCTTGCGTTCCTTCATCACACGCTTCAATAGGGAAGCACTGACTGTGGACGAGGTAGATGACAAGCTACTGCTGGCAGCCTTCCATAATGGGGTTAACTCTGATTTGTTTATACACAAACTCTATGAAAAAGAGCCTCAGTCCATGGCCGAACTTGTCCATTCAGCCCAAAACTTTATGAACGCAGAAGACGCGATTATAGCTAAGAAAAGGAAAAGAATGGAAAGAATGGAGGCAAATCCCGTCCGTCACTCCGAGCAAGCCCCTCGTCCAAAGAAGGGACGAACAGAAGATAAGAAAGATCGAGATAGCAAGAAACCAGGTTCTTCAGGACGGAATCAACAATACACCCCTTTGAATGTACCACTTGAGCAGGTCCTTATGCAGATCAAGGACGAGCCTTCCTTGAAGTGGCCAGAGAAGATGAAGGGAGATCCTAACAAGCGTAATAGGAACAAGTATTGTCGCTTCCACAGAGATCATGGGCATGACACGGACGAATGCTTTGATTTGAAGCAACAGATTGAAAATCTCATTAGGCAAGGGAAGTTGAGAAATTTCCTTGGACGAGACCAGAAGGACGAGAAACTGAAGGGTAAGGTAGAAGAACAGCCACGACCACCACTTGGGGAGATAAGAGTCATTGTAGGGGGAGATTCAGCAGGACAGTCGTCCAAATCAAAGAAGACGTACCTAAAAGTGGTGCAGAGCGTCCAACTCTCTGGACGATCACCGAGAGCAAGGACTGCGGATGAACAAGTTGTTACTTTCACGGACGAGGATGCAGAAAGAATACATCACCCTCATGACGATGCCATTGTCATTACCCTCCTCATTGCGAACTACAAAACTAGAAGAGTTCTAGTAGACAATGGAAGCTCGACTGATATTTTGTATTATCCAGCCTTCCAGCAAATGAGGTTGGGACGAGATCAGCTTCGTCCTACCAATTCTCCTCTAGTGGGATTTGGTGGAATGAAGGTACAACCCGTAGGCACTATTCTTTTACCAGTGACAGTGGGGGTGTACCCGCAACAAATCACCAAAGATGTGAACTTCCTTGTGGTAGATTGCTTATCTTCCTACAATGCCATAATTGGAAGGCCGACTTTGAACAGTTGGAAGGCGGTCACGTCAACCTACCACTTGTCAGTGAAGTTCCCAACAGAGCATGGGGTGGGGCAAGTACAAGGAGACCAGTTGGCAGCAAGAGAATGTTATCTGGCTATGCTAGCCATGGACGAGCAAATCCAATCAATGAACATTGAAGAAAAGAGAATTGTGGCGGAACCCGTTGAAATGTTAGAAAATGTTTCCCTAGACGAGAATTACCCCGAAAGATGTACCAGGGTTGGAGCAGATTTGAGAGATGAAGTTAAGAAGGACCTTGTCCAATTTTTGAAGGAAAATGTTGATCTGTTTGCTTGGAGTAGTGAAGACATGTCAGGTATAGATCCCAGTGTCATTACTCACTATTTGAATGTGGATCCTTCTTTTAAGCCAGTACGGCAGGAGAAAAGGGTGTTCGCTCCAGAAAGGGACGCTGCTATTAAGGAGGAGGTACAGAAATTGTTGGCCGCAAAGTTCATACGAGAAGTGTACTACCCCCGGTGGTTAGCTAATGTAGTAATGGTAAAAAAAGCGAACGGCAAATGGAGAATGTGTGTGGATTTTACAGACTTAAATAAGGCTTGCCCCAAAGACAGTTATCCACTGCCACGGATTGACCAATTGGTAGATTCCACTGCAGGTCACAGACTACTAAGTTTCATGGATGCTTTCTCAGGATACAACCAAATAAGGATGGACGAAGCAGACCAAGAGAAGACGTCCTTTGTCACCAGTCAAGGACTATTCTGTTATGAAGTAATGCCCTTTGGCTTGAAAAATGCTGGAGCAACATACCAACGACTAGTTAACCACATGTTTCGTCCTCAGATTGGGCGGAATGTGGAGGTTTACGTCGACGACATGCTGGTAAAGAGTCAGAACGAGGAAGGACATCTGGATGACTTGAAGGAGACATTCAACACGTTGAGGCAATATCACATGAAGTTGAACCCTAACAAATGTGCTTTTGGGGTATCGTCAGGGAAATTCCTTGGGTTTATGGTCTCCCATAGAGGAATTGAGGCGAACCCCGATAAGATTCGAGCAATTTTGGACATGAAGCCACCATGCAATGTTAAAGAAGTTCAATCCCTCACCGGACGGGTTGCGGCCCTCAACAGGTTTGTTTCAAAAGCAACTGACAAGTGTTTGCCGTTTTTCAAAGTTCTGAAAAAAGCATTTGAGTGGACGGACGAGTGCCAGAGAGCCTTTCAAGACTTGAAAGCATATCTCATTACAACTCCGTTGCTAAGTCCGTCCGTGGCGGGAGAAGAATTATTTTTGTACTTGGCAGTAACCCCGCACGCCGTAAGCTCAGCACTGATAAGAGAGGAAGGAAAGATTCAAAAGCCGGTGTATTATACAAGCAGAGCACTGAGAGGAGCGGAAGGACGATATCCCCTAATGGAGAAGTTGGCTTTCGCACTAGTGACAGCCTCTAGAAAACTAAGGCATTACTTCCAGGCCCATGTCATCAATGTCATGACAGATCACCCACTCAGAAAGGCAATGAACAAGTTAGAGGCTGCAGGACGATTGGTTCAATGGGCTGTCGAGCTCAGTGAGTTCGACATAAAGTACCAACCTAGACATGCCATAAAAGGTCAGGCTCTGGCGGACTTTATTGCAGAGTTCACCCCTAGTCATGACGATGTAAATAAGATGGAGTGCAACCAGAAGTGGACCGTCCACGTGGATGGATCGTCCACACAGCACGCTGGAGGCATAGGTGTAGTTTTGCAATCCCCAGAGGGGGATAAACTGAAATACAAAGTTCGCATGCAATACCAAGCAACCAATAATGAAGTTGAGTATGAAGCTCTTCTCAAAGGGCTGGAATTAGCCAAGTCCGTGGAAGCAAAATCAATACTCGTCCTGGGAGATTCTCAATTAATCATGGGCCAAGTGAATGGGGTGTATGAAGCTAAAGAAAAAGGAATGAAGAAGTACCTTGGCAGGGTAATGAGACTTATGAAAAAATTTGAGGAAACTAACTTCGTTCAAATCCCAAGGGAGGAGAACAGGGAAGCAGATACACTAGCCAAAGAAGCTTCGGCGAGTGAAGCCGTCCAAGCATTTGATGAGATCCAGTATATGCCGAGTATAGACATCCCAGAAGTACAGCAGGTGCGGAGCAATGGAAATTGGATGACTCCAATTGTATCATACTTAAAAGACGGACGACTTCCAGAAGAAAAGGACGCAGCAAGAAAGTTAAGAGTAAGGTCAACAAAGTACGTTCTTATGGATGAGACTCTGTACAAGAGAGGCTTTTCCCAGCCTTATCTCCGGTGTCTGGCTCCAGACGAAGCAAACTATATACTCAGAGAAATTCATGAGGGAGCATGTGGCAATCATTCAGGAGCTAGATCGCTCGTCCACAAAGTCTTCCGTGCAGGGTATTACTGGCCAAACATGCAAGCTGATACCAAAGCCTATGTCAAAGCCTGCAATCAATGCCAACGATTTAGCAACGTTCCTAGACAACCATCAGAATACCTAACCCCAATGACGGCCCCATGGCCTTTTGCACAGTGGGGACTAGATATTCTGGGCCCTTTTCCAATAGGTGTGAGGCAAATGAAATTTCTTGTGGTTGGTATTGATTACTTCACCAAGTGGGTAGAAGCAGAACCTTTAGCCAACATCACGCAGCAAAGCATCAAGAACTTTGTATGGAAGAATATTGTGTGCAAGTTTGGCGTCCCCAGGGTGTTAATATCGGATAATGGACGACAATTTGACAACGCACTCTTTAAAGATTTTTTCATACACTTCGGGATTCAGAATCATTACTCCTCACCCGCCCACCCACAAGCAAATGGCCAGGCTGAAGTGGCAAACCGATCCTTGCTAAAAATAATCAAGACTCGGCTTGAGGGGGTAAAGGGAGTATGGCCAGACGAATTACCAGGAGTTCTGTGGGCATATAGGACGACAGCAAGAACCCCAACAGGTGAGACACCTTTCAAGTTAGCTTACGGAGCTGAAGCAGTCATACCCGCGGAAGTGCACATGGCCAGTCATAGGGTGATAGCCTACCAGGACGAAGCTAATGAAGAACAACTCCGTTTGAGCCTTGATCTGGTAGAAGAGGTAAGGACGGATGCCGAGCAAAGGATGGCAAGGTATAAAAACCTTATGGCAAGGCGATATGATGCAATGGTCAAGCCAAGACGGTTCAATATAGGAGACCTCGTCCTGAAAAGGGTTTCCTTAGCAACAAAGAACCCAGCCCATGGGAAGCTGGGACCAAATTGGGAAGGCCCCTACAGAGTTGTCAACTGCAAAAGGCAAGGATCCTATTACTTAGAAGCCCTTGATGGGAGGAAGCTGGAGCATCCTTGGAATGTGGAGCATTTGAGGAAGTATTATCAGTAGAGAACCAGTCTAGAGGAGCATGACTCTGGACGAGGTCAGGGGTTAATGTTTGTGTGGCTTTATTCTTATGTGTGGCTTTATTCTTATGTGTGGCTTTATTACTATTATTATGTTAAAATTGTGGACGACATTATAATTTGTGTTGTTTAAATAAAGGCATTATATGTATGCCTCGTCTATAAACAATACTTATGTTATGAACAATATTTGTGGAATGTACATAATGTTGGGTAATTCACGTTTTCCCATGTTACGTTTATTCAAATTTACCCCTGAAAGGGTTGAAAAGCTCAAGACGAAGACATTCTCTAGATTCGGAGATGTGATCTCAAGCTTTCTTATAAGGCATGCTCGTCCGTCCAAGAAAAGGACGAGGAAAATCCCATGCCTAAAATCAAATTACCAAGCATGCTCGTCCATCCAAAGGAAAGGACGAGGTAAATTCCATGCTCAAGGAAAAAGTCTAAGGTATACTCGTCCATAATATGGGCCAAGTAAAACATAATACTCAACCATTCTATGGACGAGGAAAAGTGTAAATGTTTTTAACTTGAGCCGTCTGCTAAAAAGCTGTCTATGGACGAGTGAAATGCAAATACAAGACTAAGGACGAGAAAAAGCACAGACAAGTCTATGGACGAGTGATGCTTACACTTAGCCATTTCAAGAGAGGTTTTTACTGATTATTTCTCATGAACAAATTACAAGTAAAAAACTTCCACAAAAAATGGTTATGTATATGAAATGAAGACGAGCAAAACAAAATACCATACATAAAAAAAGGGGGTTAAACATTCTCGTCCATGCATTCGAAAAACAAAGGGCATTCATTTGATTGTTTCAAGGGTGGACAACCAATGTCCAAACACCCTTATGAAAAAGATAAAACTTGAGTTTTCTAAAAGATCGTCCCTGGACTATGGACGAATCTAGTAAACTTACAATAAAGGTCCAAAACAATAGACCTAATCACCACAAAAAAACAAAAAAGGTACAAAATGTTGACATTGTTCAAGCTTGGGGGGCATTCACATTGGAGGCGTCTTGAGGGGGAAGTGTGGAAGCATCATCCTCTATGTTAGCGTCTTCAGAACCTGTTTGCAGGAGAGAGCTGGTGGTAGCGTTCAAATTAAGTTTAATAATGCTGAAGTCCACTTCAGGAAAGTTTTCCTTAGCATCCAACCTAAAATCTTCAAAACCTGCTGCGTAATTGGTGTCTAGAAGATCAGTGTATTCCTTGGACGCTTTAAACTCGGTCACTGCGTCTTCTTTCGCCTTGGTGAGAAGAGCACTCAGCTCGTCATTCTTTTTTTGCATGTGGTCAAGACGAGTATCTTTCTCCACCGCATCAGCCTTCAACTCCTCAACCAGGTTCTGAGCCTCCTTCAACTCTTCCTTAGCCTTTGCAGCCACTCCAGCCCACCTTTTGGACGAGTCCTCCACTTCCCTTATCCTTGTCTCCAACATGATTCTCGTCTTGTCCAGCCCAGTAGCTTGCCTAGACGCCGCTATGAATTTGGACATGGCCTGTACAAACAATAATTAACAAAGGGATCTTGGAATAACAAGGACGAGACAAAAGTATGTTTTCATACCTTAAAAAGATCATGAACACCAGAGTGTTCAAAATCCTTCAAGGACATGTCATAACAGGTGTTTATATCCTCGTCCGTAACGGCGTTTTGGAAGCGTTTCCAAGCTAGGTCTTCATTCTCGATAATGTTTGAAGGTGCTTGCTGGGAAGGGTGAGACGAGGGAGTTGCAATCGTCTTAGACGAAGGAGTCTTGGACGGAGTCACCTCAACTGGTGTAGACGAATCCACATCAAAAATCGGTGTTGGCTGCTGGGACGAGAGTGGCTTGGGTTTGACAACCTGGGGTAAGTCATGCTTCCCTTTCTTGCTTCGACGACTGGGGAGGCTTCCCAAATCCAAGTTCTTGGATATTGTTTTTCTCTTCTCCCCAGCCGTTGGACGAGTCTGAGCCTGCGCCTCAGGACGACCCTCCTCAACTACAATATCCTTTCCCTTGTTTTCCTTCAAGGTTGCCATTCCTAAAGCAAACGAAGATAACAAGTGAGATTATAGGAAATTGAATAAAGTCAAGAAACAATATAAAGGTAAAAAAATATATACAATAATAATGTATGTTTACTTTTTCGTACTGTAACCTCGTGGGCAATAGCCTCGTCCGAAGGATTAGGACCAAACCCCCACTTAAAAAGGTTACGAAGATTAACTAAGGAATGAAAATTCCTATTGGGGTGAAGGCGAGCCCTATGGACGCGATCACGGTGAAATTTGCTCAAAGACGGACGTTTAGCACCTGTGAAATAAATCACAAATAAGACGACTTGGATAAAGTTAAAACAAAAAGAGGGAAAGAAAGATAAAAGAGAATGACGTACTCTCAGGACGCAGGTTCCCTAGCTCTCCAGTGTAAGGAGCAAAGGGGTCCCTTCCAACCTCTACAGGGTTCCCAGACCAAAACCCGGAGACGAAAATAAATTCCGTCTTCCAATTCCTGTCGGACGAGGCTAGGGACTTGATTAATCTACAATCCCTGCCCCTTGCTGTAAATTGATGGAAGCCGAGAGATTGGCTTATCTCAGAAGGTTTATAACAAAATAGAAACTCGTCCACGGTGAGAGGACGGTCTCTACCAAACACTTCATTCCACAAAATTTGCATCGAGATGATTAATCTCCACGCATTTGGGTTAAACTGACAGACACCCAAACCTAACTTGACTAACAACTCTCTAGCAAATGAGTTTAAGGGAAATCTAAGACCCCCCAAGAAGTAGGCTTCATAGATGCCTATTCCGAAGCGGGGATTGCAACACCATTCACCACGGACGGCTAACCGGGGGTTAAATTCGTCCGGGATCTGGTACCACGTCTTAAGGTTAGAGAGCCTTTGTTCAGATGTTTTGGAATGGATGCCTACCGCACAGCTATAAACAATCTCCTCTTCGTCTGGAGGGTTGGACGAAGGGATGTTGGACGAGGTTCCAGCTCGAGAACCAGAAGCTTTTCTAAGTTCCTCTTGAAGAGCTTCTACAGGGAATCCAAGGACGTCGGAGACATACTCCTCGTCCGTGAAACCTCCCTTGCTACTCTCATTACTACTATCACTAGAACTACAATAACTAGAAGAATCCTGATACTCGTCTATAGCCCTATCGGTACTATCGCTAGACGAAGAAACAATGGATGCAGACATTTTTGGAGAACAAAAAGGAAAACCTAAAAGAAAGGAAGGAGAGAGTACCTGGCTCTAGACGCGGAGACTTCTAGACGAGGTTCTAGACGAGAGATTTCAGGAGGAAAATTTCAGAAAATGTGAAGGGTAGGGGAGGGATTCCACTATTTATAGCCAAGCAAGTAGGGCAGATGAAACGACTGGGACCAATCAGAACAAGCCACGTGTTATGTGCATCAAAATAATAAAACGACGCAGAGAGAAGCCAATGGGATTGCAACACGTGGCAGCTTCAGACGTTAAAAAAAAAAAAAATCCCTGGACGACCTATGGATTGGGGGCAACTGCTAGTGTCACCAAAAAGCAACTGCTAAACTCGTCCATATAGCTCGTCCAGGGGAAAGTAGTTCCATTCATTATAAGCTCGTCCGTCCGTTAGTGCAGATGGACGAGCTCGTCCAAGGGATAACCCCTCCGACGGTTCACTCGTCCAGGTCAATGGGAAGGACGAGCATTCTTAAAGAGTGCTTTCCCCACAACTTTTCTATTAAAACCGTTTTTCCTTTGAAAACGGTTTTAATCAACAAGGATTTAAATGAAATAAGCTCCAAGGCAGTTATGGAGGTTACCTTACCATCTTTCAAACTACACAACACTTGGAGAAATAACTGCCTCAGGAAAAACTATATAAAGGCTCTTCCGTGGTGACATAAAGAGGTAACTGGAGAAATTTTCAATAAAAAAATTTTTCCTTATACTGAGAACCAACAAAATCAACTAACTTTGCCATCGGAGGAATTTTGGCCGGTCTCCACCGGTCCCCTCTGACTTCTTGTTTGTTATTCTCAGGATTCTGCTCGTAGATCGTTAACGCCCGGATATTTTGGTCCACTGATCTTTTGACATCATCAGAATCTAAAGCTAAAATTGAAAATTTGACTAGTACCAAGCCAGTTGTTGATAATAGAAGTGCTTCTATTTCTCTTAAACTTAAAACTGAGAAAGTTTATATCCCTCCTTTTAAGAGGAATAATAAAGAAAAGGCTCATTGTGCTTGGTTAGACAAAAGTAAAAGTTCTGATGTAGACGCTGAAGTTTCTAAACTTAAGTCTAAACATACTATTAAAGAGCATAATAAATATGTTTTTGTGCCTACTTGTCACCTTTGTAGTGTTGTTGGTCATATTAGACCAAATTGTTCTTTGTTGAGGCAAAAACCAAAATCTGAGACTAGATTTGCTGTTAGGAATACTGATGTTCCTAAATTTGTTCCTGTTTGTCACTTTTGTGATGTCTCAGGTCACATTCGTCCTAATTGTCATAAATTGAAACTTAAGCATTCTGTGTGTCAATCTAGGATATGTGATGATATTTCTCCTGCCATAAGTCCATATAAATTGTTTCATGTGCTTTTGAAAAATTTGAGCTTGTTGGCTTGTGAAAGGAATTTGAGAATTTCAGTCTTTCTCAGAAGATTGGTGTAATCTCTCAAATACACTCTGCTTCTCGTGGATTTTCACCTACAAAGCCGAAGACTCGTGCTATATGGGTGAGAAAAGATTCTCTAAAATGAGTGTTGCTGACTTGTCCCTGATTTAATTCTTTCAATTGTTTGTGGACATGTCTTGTTTCTATTTTTGGTTGTTTTGTTTTTTAGGTTGTTTTTTTTTTTTTAAATCCAAAAACATTGAAAAATTTTCAAAAAGACAAAAATATTTTATTTTGTGTCTTGTTTTATTTTTCTTGAGGATTACATGAATTATGATATCTCTCTTGATTTAGAACATGCTTGACATTGTGGTGAAACTTAAATAGTATGCTAAGCTATTTTTGATTTTGTATGAGTATGTACTAGTTTGTACATGTACTCAAGGGTTAATTAAGAAATTGATATTTCTTGTTTGTGTACCCTCTATAACATAGTTTAGCACTATCATGCATTGCTTTTGCATTGTTCATTTAGCTTAATATGTGCTTTTTGTTTTTGGTCATAAAATTTTTTTAACTAAAAAGATTTATGTGTTTTGTATTATATATCTTGGATTTATAATCAAAGTTGGCCACCTTATCTTTACATAACATGTTTATGTACCTTGTGTAGCTTGGATGAGCTTATTTTATTGCACTTTACTAGTTTGAGCTTTGTAGTGCATGTTGTGTGGGAAAGATGTTTATAGTTTTTGATCACTTTGTCTTGATCTTGAAATCACATGCCTTTGATTGTTGGACTTGATCCTTTTGAGAAAGACATAAATAACCATCTCACCACTGTTTACTAGCCAATCATGAACACCTTAGTGCATATCGTAAGATTTTGTGCTCAAAAAAGTATAGCACATGCACAAAAACAACATAAGATGTAGCCTCGGTTTAAATGCTTAAAATTTGTGTGTACATTATTGGGCTTAATGCTAAATTAAATAAATAAAATTGGTGTGTACATTATGAGGCAAAAATTCAAGAAACTTACATGATTGCAAGCTTGTTTTCTAGGAGATGTGAGAGTTATATGATGTAACTCTTTAGGTGATAGTCTCTCTCAAATTTATGTGATGACTTTTGTAGAAATTGTGATTGATTTCTATTTACATATTACCTCACATGTATCTTAAACTTTTGCTAGTTGCACACATTACACAAGTTACTCTTTGCTAAACTTGGTACATTATATTGTGTGTGATTTTGTTGTGGCCATCCAAGATTAAAAGTTCCTTGATCTTAATGCAAAATGTGTTTAAAGTTTGAGAAATTGGACATTCTAGAGCTTGAATGTATCTGAATTGGGGATTTTGTTCAAATTGGGTTCAATTGATGCAATTGGCTTGTTGAATTGATGTAATTGATCATTATATTGTGTATTCTAGCTTATGTGATGATTAATTGGTCAAATTTTTCCTAAAACTTAACAAGTGGTTTTAAAATTTTGGGGTTTTTGTTAGAAACTCTATGCTCAAGCCATTTTTGTGAAATTGAACTTAAATTGAACCTAGTTTCACTGCATTAGAGCATGCATCATGACATATTTTTTCATGCATCATTTGTGTTTATGATTCACATGCATTACATTGATTTTTGTATTCACCTTGCAGTTTTGCAGTCATATCTCTCATTGTTTTCACACATAGCATGCATACACTTTGCTAAATTAGGTACTCAACTTGATTTAAAAAGTTGATTGATTAATTTTTGAGTTTTGTACATTCTAGTATATGCTATTTTTCTGTGTGAAAAATATTTTTCTTAAGAGATATGATGGATAATTAATGTGCAAATATTTTCTCTGCTCATGCAACTGTTTATGGGTCACATAGTGTCAAGTTTGCATTTATTGAAAGAGAGAATATTTTTTATGTGTATTCTCATCTAATCAACTTAGTTTTTAAGTTTGGTTTGGGTGTTTGTTTTCCCCACCTCCTAATTTTTCTCCAAAATTGTTTTTCCCAAAACATGTTTTGTTTTTCTTATTTTTATAGGGGGAGAAGCTTGTTTTTACCCTTTGTTGTTCATAGGGGGAGTTGTTGCTTTTCTTAGAGGGAGTTGTCTCTATTTTATATAGAATTAAATTGTTTTGTGTTCTCTTGATTCTCTATTTTCTCTTATCCTTTATTGCGTGTGTTGACTGTTTACTCTTTGTATGAGTTGTCTTTGTCAATACGTGACAAAAAGGGGGAGAAATAGTTGAAATGTGGGAATCATGTTTGTTTTGTTATGTGGGAATCCTGTTTTTTTTGTTTAGGGGGAGTTGAATTTATTTTTGATAGGGGGAGAAAATAAATTTTTTTTATGTATTTAACTTAGCGGGAGAGTTAGTTTGCATATTTGTTAATTTATTGTTTTTCTGTCACACATGCGTTTATGCGTTTTGTTTAGTATTTCAGGAAATATACAGGTTGATTCAATTGAACTGTTGTCTACACTTGCAACTGATAAATAGTAGTTAGGTTGGATTATTTTGTAATGGGCATTATTTTTGTAAAGGACTTTTACTTGTAACTTTGAGCTTTATGTTTGTGTTTTGTCACGGATTACCAAAGGGGGAGTTTGTTAGGTTCTAAAGACTTAGGAACTAATGTATTTAGAACTCTAATGTGTAATGTTGACAAACCATGATTAAAACAGTTTTTAGTCTTGTTTAGACTTGCTCAAAGTATGTTTTTATGTAAAGTTGGAATCGAGTGGTTGCAGAAGTATTAGTGACTTTCTGTCTGGCTCGATCGATCGAAACTTAGGCTCAATCAATCGAATATCGGGCAGCGGATTAGGGTTTCAGATCTGCTTCTCCCGCTATATAAAGGAAACCCTAGCCACGTTTTTAGAGTAACTCTTGTTGCTCATATTGCTGTTTATGTGAATCTCTTGTGAAATCTTTGAGGAGCTTTCCTTCACATAGACTTAGGGTTATCAAGTAGGAGATTACTTCAAAACCTTGATGATCATTCAGTTGCTGCCATAGGAGCTTAAAGATACACAAGCGGGGGTGCTTGTATTTGCTGGAGAATCCAAGAAAGAAGGGATCCATGGATTCGGAGCTTGCACGTGGTCGTGTCAATAAGTTCTACTGGTGGGTAGCAATAGGAAGTCAAGTGGGAGTGCTTGTAAGTCTTATTGTATGAACTTTGATTCTTTCAAGATAGTGGATTCAAGTTTACCTTGAGAATAGCTAGGTCAAATCCTTCCCAGGTTTTTACCGTGTGGTTTCCTGGGTTATCATATCTTGTGTTATTAATTTTTCCGCTGCTTTATATGCTTGATATGATTATATGATTGTGTTAACCTAGATTTGCATAAATTGACTAAGTTAATCACTTGGATAATTACCTAGGTTAATCCAATTGTTGGTTTAAGGGGTCTAAAAACCTAACACAACACACATTAACTATATAAGATTTCTCTTTCCTTATATTAATAATTTGTTGTTTATTATTTAATTGGACTGTTTGGTGTCCCAGAAATTGTGGGCCAATGGAAGAGAAAACAAAGTACAGTTTGACGCTTAAATTTTTTTTTGTTGTATAGAACTTGGGGTGTAACAATTTAAATCTTTTTATCTTAACATTTTTAAATGAAACTCTAATTCTTCAAAGCACACCAGCTTAAGTAGATTGTTGTGTTTTGGTTGGAATTTTTGTGTTTTGGACCTTAATTGGCCTATTTGGTTGATGAACAACTTTGGGGATTGTTTAGTTTTTGAGAAATTGTTTGGGATTTTAGGAGTGACGAAATTCAAAAAACTGAATTCTTTTAAAATTCCATTAGTATCTAGCTTTAAGCTAATTGTTATGCGAATGGATAAACTAATTGGTTTTTAATTCTGGAATATCTATCTATAATATTGTGTACATGAACAATAGTTGGGTTTTTAGTTTTAGATTTTGGATTATGCTACTTTTCTTTCAACTACTTGATTTTCTTTTTGGAATTGTCGCCTATTGAAGGTCTAGAATATTGTGTACATGAGTTTTAGACAAAACATAACAATACTCCTATACTTGAGTTTTAAATTTTATATTTTTCTATTTCTTTCCTTATTAAACATAATATGATATAGCTGATGTGATGCAACGAAGGTAGGAACAACTGCTATTTTTGGTGCATAGCAACTAATACATTATGATAACTTCCCATAGCCATTTAAACTTCATGACTTGGGATGCTAATAGCCATCTTCTCTGAGGCAAAAACAATTGGTCGAGTTCAATAAGTTTGCCACTAACTTTGACCACAACATCATGATAATATAAGTGACTCACACACTTACAATTCGTATATGCACTATTTTGATTCTTTGTGGAAATTCAAAACATTGATAAAATGAATGTAATGGCAAGTGCGTGATTTGTATATAAACATGTTGATGAATGTGTGTAGTGGACATGAATAGAATCATTGGCATGTGTTTGACAATTTGGTCTTTGATGGAAATTAGTATAAGTGAGGGTCTATTAAATTTTTACCTCTTTATCTCCCCACTACTCTCTACTTGACTGTATTTATCTTCCCACTACTCTCTACTTTACTGTCATACTTCCTTCATCATTTTCTCTGTATTATATTTTGACTCTTCTTCTCTCCATTTTATTTTGTATAAATTTGATATCATTTCTTCCATTCAATCCATATTTTCCCCACGACAAAATTGTAAATACTCTCTCTCTCCCTCTCTTGTGTGTAGATAAAACTTGAAAGCCAAGACCCAGACTCACTTACACGCTCTCTTCCTCCATACAAGCTTCCCTTCAAAATACACACACTCTTCAATTTCTTTACAAACAATGGTTTGTTGGCCCTTCTATGCAAACAAATGGAGATGTATTGTCAAGGAAGATATACAATCATTCTTAAAAATAAAAATAAAAAGGAAATGTACAATCTAACCTCAATACTCCCACCACTCTTCTCTCTCTCTCTCTCTCTCTCTCTCTCTCTCTCTCTCTCTCTCTCTCTCTCATTTTGAGTGTTATATTATGATTTTCCAAATTAAAGATAATATTCAATCTTACCAATGGGCTACACATTGGAAGATTATCTACAAAGATAATGAGTGCTTCTCTTGCTATGTTATAGGAGTAATTCTTGAGTACTCTCAGAGCACGGTGAATAGTACTCTCTTATCTCACATTTATGGTAGGGTTCACTCATTAAATTTATGGTGGGGTCCATCATGAATGTGAGAGGGGAGAGCACCATTTTACAATACTCCGGGAGTACTTAAGAATTTTTCGTGTTAAAGAAAAAGTCAAATGCTATGTGGTATGGCATAGTCACAAATAGTCATATTGCATTCAACTATATTCATATTAAATTTTAAGTCGTCTATGATGCTATGGTACTAGGTATGAAAACCAATTTGTTAACGACTTTTGATTTGCTTCTACAACCAATTATGAAATTCACAACAAGTTGGATCAAACTGTTTGTGTGCCTTCAAATTTTAGGTTTTTTATTTTATTTTCATACAAATGCATGAAAGTGGTAGGTCCATCATAAGCATAAAGATGATTATAAGTTTAGATATTGACAAAAAATTTGAGATATGCAGTAATAGATTCTAATAGCATTTGTCTCTTTAGTAGATTCTAATAGTGTTTGTCCTTTTTGAAAATCTAAATAATTTGTAGGATTCTAGCCACAAATATTTGGTATAAAATCTAAAATGCCAAAATAATTTTGGTATCCCACTCCAGAAACTAGAGAGGACTACAAAAACTTTTAGTTAGATGCACACCAAATTTTTTTTTTTTTTTTAAAGTCTTCCTGTAGTATTTATTGTTTTAGTTTGAGACTAATATACTTTAATTATACTTTTTATACAAAGTTTGAAACCAATATTCTTTTAAGCAAAGTTTTCCCATGCATCGCACGGGTTTCCGACTAGTAATAATAATAAACTGACATAGCAACAACTTAATTATGCTCCATCCTCTATGGACTGAGAATTCAATTCACAGGCAAATCTTATGAGTTTTGATTTCTAAGCCCTCTTTTACGATGGAGACAACTTCCTTATTAATGAAGGGAGTCTCCTAATAATAACCAAACCATCTTAACATAAATCCTTGCTTATACAAAAGTTGGCGAATAGATCCTAATGCAAGGTCACCTAAGATGGAAGATCAACCTAGTTGTGCCTATTTACATTGCAGCTCTTCCGTCTATCACAGTTATATCTAACAATATAAATCAATTCAATTTAACTATTCCTAATGGAGACAGGTAGGAATTGTAGGGGAATTGACTTAATTCGAGGTAATTACCCTCCATAGAGAAAGAAAGATATTAAGAGAGAGAGAGAGAAATGCACTAAGCAATGAGTTAGTTTATTCTTCAATGATAAAAATGTGATTCCAAGTTGTTATTTATTGAACCTATCACTAAAACTACTTTTTTTGTTCATCAATAATAACTCAAACAACCTACTATTTATCTATGAAGCACAGGTGCGGCTCTAGGGCCGCCGCACTCGCACCCAATGCGCACCGACACGACATGCAATGGTTGACGCCACAGATCGCACGTTCATGTTGTGTCTTTTTTTTTTTTTTTTTGGTATGCGGATTCGTGCCATACTAGGCCAAATCGGATCGTATCAGTTAAAACAAGCCAAAATCAGCTTTGAATCAGGCCGGAATTCTAGTATTAAAAAAAAATTATGCAAAAGCAAAACTCACCATTTTGAACATTTGAGGCAACTTTAAACCAAAAAAAACCCTAATCCCTCACATTTCCTTTCTGCCTCTCTCATTATCTCACTTTCCATCTCTCCATCTCCCCTCTCTCACTCCCTAACCCACGACCACTCACTCAGATTCTTAGAATCTCTCCTTTGCCTCATTGCCCAAGTTCCCTTGGTCTCAATCTCTCCAACTCTAGGTCTCCAGCTCACTGACCCAAGTCCCAAGCTCACTCAAGTATTTTGCTTTCATTCTCACCCTCCATTATACTCTCACATGCTCTATTGCTCATTCTATATCTATCCCTCAATCTGTATCTATTATCTGATTTTTTTTAAAAAAAATTTATATAAGCTGTAATGTTGAGACTTGGGTTGATCACTTGATTTCTTATTTAGTTATTATATATTTGTCAAATTATTTGTAAGTTAAACAACTTAAGTTGAAATTATTGAATTTTCAATGGACGAAGCTACTAACACAGAACCTTCATCAGATGAAGGTCCTCTTTGGAAGTATGTAACTAAATTGGAAAAACATCCTGGTTCTACTTCTAAATCAGGTGGAAACACATAGTTTAAGTGCAACTATTGTGATGGAGTTTTTGTGGGATTTTATTCTAGAGTTAAGGCTCGTTTATTAAAAATTAGTGGTAACAGTATTAGAGCGTGTAAGAATGTGACACCAGGCCATAGATTGGAAATGCAGAAAGTGCATAATCAGGTTGAGAATGATAAGTTAAAGCAAGAATGCAGAAGTCAAATTCCCTTACCCCCACCTCTCATTACCTCATTCCGGAGACAGGAAAGGAGTCGTAGTACAAATGCAGTGGTTGATGGTAAAAGGAGGAAGGTGATTGCAAATTCTCCTTTGGAGAGAGCATTCCAGAATAGTGCTAAAGTAGAATTGGATAGTAGAATTGCTAGGATGTTTTATACCGGTGGGCTTTCATTTCAATTTGCAAGGAACCCGAATTATCATAATTCCTATACATATGTTGCCACCCATAACATTCCGGGTTATGTTCCTCCTGGATACAATGCCTTAAGAACTACACTTTTGCAAAAAGAAAGAACTAATGTTGAAAGACTTTGGAAACTAATTAAGGACTCTTGGCTTGCAAATAAGTATAGTTTCTGGATGGTCAGATTCACAAAAGAGGTCTCTTATTAATATTATGGTTGCATCAGATGGGGGACTAGTGTTTATAAAGGCCATTGATGGATCAGGTGAGTTCAAAGACAAACATTTTATTGGTGGGGTGTTGAAGGATGCTATAAAAGAGATTGGACATGAAAGAGTTGTCCAAGTCATCACTGATGATGCTAATGTGATAAAGGTTGCTGGAGCTCTTATTGAAGGTGAGTTTCCCAAAATATTTTGGACACCATGTGTTGTCCACACTCTCAATCTAGCTTTGAAGAATATTTATGCAGCAAAAAACACTAAAAAAAATGAAGTTACATATGAGGAATGTTGTTGGATTACATGTATTACTGATGACGCATCCTTCATAGGTGTTTTTATCATGAACCATTCAATGAGGTTGGCAATGTTTAATGAATTTGGTCCGTTAAAACTGCTCCAAGTTGCTGATACTAGATTTGCTTCAGTTATTGTTACGCTGAAAAGGTTGAAGTTGATAAAAAGATGCCTCTAAGCCATGGCTATTAGTGACCAATTGGCTTCTTATAGGAAGGATGATGTTGGAAAAACTCAAAAAGTGAAAGAACTGATTCTAAATGATAATTGGTGGGATGTTGTTAATTATATCATTGAATTCACAGCACCTATTTATGATATGCTACAAGAAGCTGATACAGATAAACCTTTTCTTCATCTTGTGTATGAAATGTGGGATTCAATGATAGAGAAGGTGAAGGTAGTAATATATTGGCATGAAGGCTTGGAAGCAGATAAGTATAGCTCATTTTTTAATGTGGTGTATGATATACTCATTGATCGATGGACTAAAAATTATACACCACTACATTGATTGGCTCATTCCTTAAATCCTAAGTAAATACTTTCATTTTCAATTTTCCTTAGTTCCCCATTCTAGTAAAACACATGTTTGATCATCTATATTTGTTTTTTTTGTTTTTAACTAGGAATTACTCCATTGAATGGCTTTCGAAAAATCCAAAATGCGTCTCTCCACATCAGGATCATGAAATTTCTATAGAAATGAGCAAGAGTTTGGAGTGATACTTTGAAGATGAGAATAAATTAAGGATGGTGAAAGTTGAGTTTGCTACATTTTTAGGAGGGAGGTTTCCTTCACTAGATGCCTTAACAGATAGGTGGGTCTTACAACCTTTGGTTTGGTTGCAATACCATGGCTGTTCATTACCAACGCTTCAAACGTTTGCAAACTTCTTGGACAACCTTATTCATCCTCATGTGCTAAGAGGAATTGGAGCACATACAAATGTTGAATATGTTTTAAAATTAATTGGGTATGTTCAAAGTTTAAACCCATACTATTTTCTTGTAAAGCCCAAGCCCATGCTCTAGAATTTTCCTTGGTTGGCGTGGGAATTTTTGCAGCAAACAAAACTCTCAATCATCTCATATTTCCTTAGAAAACTAGTCAACCGCACCTTCCCCTATTTTGCAGAAAATACATAGCAGCTTGCGGCATCAATGGGAAAGAAAAATAATTCCTTTGTTTTTGCCTTTCCCTTTTCACTTTAATCATCTTTAGCTACTTCCTTTTTAAGAGCTCTAAGACTATCAAATTCTGCATATATGAGATTAGTTGAAAACAATAAAAACATATATTACTTTGATACTTTTGCTCCTCTGTTTTTGCTGAAAATTTTCTCTTGGGCATTTGTGATGAGTTGGAAACTCTGTTTGTGAGTGCACATTAACAGAGTTGTTGTTGTATCCTGGAGAGCGACCACCTGAGCCATTTGCACCGACAGATTCATTCTAGTGAGGGCGAAATTGCTTCTTAAGCACAGCGGATTTAGTTCTATGCCTTGGCGATAAGTTTTACTTAATCCTTAATTTTATATGCTTTTGCACTTGTCTATTTTGCTTATAAGTTAATTTGAGCATATCTTGTTTTACTGATATATTATTGATATTGCTTTGTAACTTTGTTAATCAATTTGGACAATTTTCCAAACTATACTTCCACCAACAAATTCATTCATTCCTTAAAAAGAAACAAAATGGCTCATGCATGTGCCGAGGATTTGGTATATGTGCAATCTAATCTTCGACTCTTGTCAAGGCGCCATGAGGAGTACATAAATGCAGCAACAAAAATGTGGGATATTGCAGGAGACTCTTGGAATGAGAGTGACATACATGGAGGAGTTGGAATTCTTAAGAATGCTACCCTTACACTTGATGAGCCAGAGTTGAAGGCCATGGTTATTGGGAATGCTAACACTAGTGTTACTACTAGTGAAAGAGTTCAAAGTAAAACTATTGATCTTGAAAATGAGGATGACGGTTGTATTTGATTGTCTTGAACACTTATCTTTTATTTTGTTTTAGTTTTAAACTTGTGGGTTGTATTCTAATTTATGAACATCATGTTTTAATTATTATCTACTATTGCTCTTAAATTGGTGTATGTTTACAATTATATGAAAATGTATGCTTAGCAATAAATATAAAATATAAATAAAAATATTTTTAATAATTTTATAAAAATATATCCCACCACATCCGCACCCTACTTTTTTAAAAATTGCTAAGTCCTGTACTTGCATCCGCACACGCACCTGCACCCAAATCCACACTCGTGCTTCATAGCTATTTATAATTGGCGAAAACCACATTTTTGTCCCTACATTTTCACGCAATTCCCACTTTGGTCCCTAACTTTTTTTTCCACTGCTTTTAATTCCTATCCTGGAAAACACGTCTCGTTTTAGTCCCTGCAGTTACATCAAAGACAGAAAATGCACACGTGGCAAACGGAGTGTCGGTTGGCACACTACAAGCTGACGTGACCATTAAAATAATAATAAAAAATGTTATTTGGCATTAAAAAATGGCACATCAACATCTAAATTTAAAAAATTAATTTATTATTTTTAACTAAATAAAAAAAATCAAAACAGAAATAAAAATAAAAATTCATATGAATTAAGATCTAAAATTACCTTGAACAAGAACACCAAGAACCCCAACCCAAACTTAAGATCTCAAAATTAAAAACCAAAAATCACGAATAACTCAAAAAATAAGATCACAAAATTAAATATAAGATCCACATCAGAATAAACATGAACAAGGAATTAAATAAGAACATGATCAATATTCCAAGTTCAAAACAATATTTCCCGAACTATTAACAGGGATCTAAGCATATAGAACAACACATGAACCCCCTAGCAAAGACAACAAAATATCAAACTCCAGTAGAGCTGTATTTCTCTCTCTCTCTCTTCAATCATGCACGCCACACTCTTTCTGCCTCTCTCTTTCCCAACTGCAGATATGCAATCGTAGTTCTCTCTATTCTCTTTTGCTGCCAATCTGTCTTGATGGTGGCGGCGCGGCGGTGGCGTGGTTGTGGCAGTGGTGGCATGAGGGTTGTGGGCTGTCGGTTAGGTGGGTTGTGGGTTTTGTGGCATGGGTTTTTGCTGGGTTGTGGGGTGGTCCAATGGTTGTGGCGTGGTGGTGGCACGGCTGTGGGTCTTGGTTGGGTAGCCAGACTCTGAATCTCAGGAGTTCCTCCCACTTTCTCATCCTCTTAGCTCTTAGGTTCCATAAGTGACAAAACCCACAGGGTCGGATTTGTCATGGGATGTCCGGATCTGTCATTGTGTTGGCCGTGTTTCGGTTGGTAGTATTTGGGTTGGCCGGATCAATGGTGGTTTGGTGTTTGGGTGGCTGTGGGTTGGTGTTTGGGTTGGCCGGATCTGTGTTTAGGTGGCCGGATCAATGGTGATTTGGTGTTTGGGTGGCTGTGGGTTGGTGTTTAGGTGGCTAGGTTGGTGTTTTGGTGGCCGGATTGGTGTTTGGGTGAGTTTTTTTGTTGTTGTTGGTGGTGGTTGCTAGGGTGCATGTGGTGGTGGGGTTATTTTCTGGGTTTGTGATTTTTGGATTTTAATTTTGTGTTCTTAGATCTAAGATTGTGTTCTTGTTATTCTTGTTCAAGACACACTTAGATCTCAATTTCATGTAATTTTTTGTTTTTATTTCTGTTTTTAATTTTTTATTTAGTTAAAATTAATAAATTAATTTTTTTAATGACGTGGCATTTTTAAACGCCAAATAACATTTTATTATTATTATTTTAATGGCCACGTCAGCTTTTAGTGTGCTAACAGTGCACTCCGTTTGTCACGTGTGCATTTTCCGTCTCTAATGTAACGGCAGGAACTAAAACGAGACGCGTTTTCTAAGATAGGGACTAAAAACGGTGGAAAAAAAAGTTAGGGACCAAAGTGGAATCGAGTGAAAATGTAAAGACAAAAATGTGGTTTTCGCTTTTATAATTTGTTAGAAAAGGAAGTGAAAATAGCATCTCTTTTTTTCTTTTTTTCTTTTTTCCTTGAAAAAGCTTGAAAAAGGGTATCTTCTGCTACTGTATCTGGACCACAGAAGTGAAATTGTAATTCTGGAATTAAAATGTATTTTACTCACATTAAAATATTTGTACGTAAAATGGGCATTTCATTTGCAAGTTGCAACAACCCCTATCCAACTAGATAATGAGGTGGTGAACGGTTCAAAGACAAAAGGTCGAAGACCTAAGAGAAAAGACTTGGACAATTTGGACACATTTAAAGTAGCCCATTAACCACGCATATTTTAGAAAAAGATAAACCAAGTTTTCTTAGCAAAGTTCTACGAAATTTCTCCTGACTTGCTAATTTCCCATTTTCTTTATACATCATAAAAATGCTTCACGTATTGAATCTTGTGCTCTGAATCACTTTCCTCTTTCTACAGGGGGGGGAAAAATGAATATAGAGGGAGATTTGATGCTCGTTGTTATCTTCTTGGCGTAGCTTAATGCTTCTTTTTCCACTGTAATCAATATCTTGAAGAAATATAGGGTATTCGAGTATATATTGCCATTTCAATCGAGGTAAACTACTGCCCACTTCTTTCTAATCTCATTTGATTTCCTAATAGTTTGTGCTCTGCCACTTATCCTACTGAAAGTTGATTATATATATATATATATAATCAACTTTATGTTCGATTATGATTGAAAGAGAAAAATAAAGATCGTAAGTAAAATTAACATGGTTTGGTCCGACAATTTATGTTCTCATTAAAAAGTCCTTGACAATTAGATCTATACTATAAAATTATTTTTTACAATGAACTTTAGACTAATTCTAGATTAACTCTAAACTTTCTTTACAAGTTCTAACATTAGGGTTATTATAAGTAGGATTAGGATTATCCAGTTTACACTACAAGTACATTGAACTTCCATTAGGATAATTGACTTGGATCATGATTAGACCTTAATATTTTTAACAATATAAATTATGATGAGATCATTGAGATGCTAAAAAACCAATACTAACAATTAATTAATAATAGAACTTATACTTATTGTTCTGATTATTAATATTTGATTGAAAACATAAATTGTGACTGGTTTACTAAAAGAAATTTAAAATATATACGCTACTATTAAATAAGGAATAATAATTTTTTTTTTAATACATTTGCTCTCATAAAAAAATTAAATTTCAGGCCTACTTTATACTTCAAGATCAAAGATTTTTTTTTCCCGATTATAATAGGGGGCCTAATCTTAACCGATTAAAAAAAATCAATTTTTAGTAAAGCAAATAATACTAGCTTCATCACGTGCTCTTAGGAATGAATAAAAAACCGTTTAGATTAGAGTGAAAATTTGGTATGATTGGTTGGATTCAGTCACTCTAGTCTCATTTTTGTAAAAAAAAATAGGGGTGAACCAAATTGAACCGGACAATTCTATATATATATATATATATATATATTAAAAAACTAATAATACAACTCTCCCATTCTCTCTTCTCATTTTATTTTAATATAATTGAACTTATATTTTTATTTTTTATTTTTTTTTTGGAATCAGTTAGATCAAAATTATTTGCAAAAAACCAAAATATTCAAAGTCCAAAGTGCAGGCCCAGGATCGAAATTCGGACCGGACTGACTTGGACGGGTTGAGATTGATCATTTGTCTAGTTAAGCCTGGTGCCCTGGTCTAAGCTTTATGGGACTGAACAGACCGGTTTGGTCCCAAAAAATGAAATAACTAGACTAGACTAGACAGTGAACACCTCTGCATGCTACATGCATATTCAAATGTTTTTTTTTAATATTTAATTTAATTTTTCAAATTTTCACTTTTGTAATACTCATTTTCAATGGTTTCATAATATAAATTTATAAGAGCATTCTTATTAAAGATTGTACAAATTTTAGTATTTAGCATCTAAAAAACCAACTTTATAACATTTAACGCATCACTTTATAATACAACCTACATCAAAACTTTTATTTTTTTTATCACTTCATTTAAATATTCTTTTTTTATTATTTTTTATTCATTTTTTATTCTTCCTCTCTCTTCCTGTCTCTCTCTCCTCTCTCTCTTTCTTTCTCAACCCAACTATTCTTAGTACCGCCGGCCACCACACTAAAAACCCACCACCCATACCACAAACCTACCACCCATGCCACAACTAACAAAAAAAAGAAAAAAAAGAAACCTCCACATCCACATCCACCCCACATCCACCAACCACCACAAACCACAGTAGAACAGGGAAAAAAAAAAAAAAAACCAACCTTCACCGTCGTTGCCACCAGCAAACCCCCACCAAGCAAAAAAAAACACACACACACATAGAGCAAACCCACCAAGAAAAAAACACACACAGAGCAAACCCACATCCCAATCCACCATTGCCAATCAAACCACCAAGCAAAACACACACAAACCCACCACGACAATCCTCCAACCCTGATTCAACCCACGGCCTCAACCAACCTCAACCCACAGCACAATCCCACGACCTAAACCAACCTCAACCCACGGTCTCAACCAACCCCAACCACCACAAACCCACCGCCAACCACAACCCATGACACAACCAACCATAGCACCACCAAGACCCATCAAGCAAACCGCCACTTGCAATTGGACCCACCATCATCAAACCCTCGACCATCGGACCCACAACCCACTTGCAGTCATCAACAACCCCATCGGACCCAAGAGAGGGAGAGTCTGAGAAAAAGAGATGAGAGAGAACGAGAGTGAGAGTGAAAGTGATAGTCTGAGGAGAAAGAATTAAAAATATTAAAAAATGATAATACCTTGCAACAGTGTGCTCTCAAAAATGAGAGCTCACTATAGCAAGATGTCAAATTTTTTAGGATATAGCATCTTTGATGGAGTAGAGCTTTGTGGTTTTATATGCTAAAAATAGCATTTTAGCACTTATAGCATCTTTGATAAAAATGCTCTAGTAACATTCAAAATTAAATTAGCTAAATTTTTTTTTACCATCCAATAATACGAAATAGTGAAATACAATAAGATTTAATCATTTAGAATTTCATAACATTTTTTATAAAGGAGTAAAAATTTGAATATTCTACACCACTCTCGATTTTATCAAATGGAGACTTCATTTGACCAACATACCTTTGATAGTGGAGTTATGCAAAGGTAGATCATTAATGGGCCAAATTAACCTCTGTCCTCACTACTATCAGTTTAGGGATACAAACACAATTTTGTATTTAGCAGTGGACGACTTTGAGGTGGACGTGACAAAGGAGTCTACTCTAGTATATTTGGAACTTGGGCTTTTGAGAATTAATTACTACATCAAGTTATTTGATTTATTAGAATATTTCTTATACTTTATCATTTCCCTAAAATGCTTATTACAAACAATTTAAGATCGCCATTAGAATTGTCTTAAACCAAATCAACACAATCGTGAGTAGTATGACACTTGAGTTTATCCATGATAAACAAAGGTCAAGGATTATAGAAGAAGATTAGACCTACACGAGTGAACCTATATTTCTAATATCAATTGAAAGTTACGTTTAGACCTCTAATTGGCTTAACTACCAATATTAATTAATTGATTCACAACTTAATCTAGGTAGTTAATTAATCAAGATTCAAGTCACAATGTCTGTATAGATAAACACAATCAAAACAATAGAAACAAATTACTCTTAAAAAAAAACAATAGAAACACACACAGAGAAGTGAAAACTTTAAACAATAAACACTTTAAGGCAATCCCTAATAAGAAAACTAGAAGGTTATTACAGTATATACGATGCTCCTACTAGCAACTATAGAATCTTGTCTTGAGCCTTCTAAGGTACTACGATTCGTTGCTTGGAAATTAGATTGTAATATTCTATTTTTTTTTTTTTTAATAATAAGTGTTCTTATATAAAATTTTTAAAATAACTATATAAATTCCTTTTATGTAAATAATTAGTGCACCTTCTTTAGATAATTAATTCATGAAAATCAATGCAGTTATCCCATTAATATATGATGACAATTAATTATAGTATTTCATTGAAAAAAAAAATGCAAAGTTTTGATTTTGATGAGGCAGAACTTTTTTTTTTTTTTTTTGGAGAAACAGATGAGGTAGAACCGAAAAGGTTAATTGAAGAGAATTCTGATATAGAACCTTACGCAAAGACTTACGAATGGGTAAGTTAGCCCAATTTCTTGAACCAGAAAAACTAAACCAAGTTCCTGAACTTGGAAAAAAGATTTGGGATGAAATTGGCAAATTATACAATTATCATAGCAGCGCTGGTGACCATGTGAATAATCTCAAGAGAAAATGGAAAGAACTAGAATGTCAGAAGACAGACGTAGAAGAAAAAATGAAGTCTGAACTTTTTCTAGGAAAGAGACCAAAGAGAGAAGTTCAACTTTGGCTCCAAGAGGTAGAAACAATTAACGGGGAGATACAAACTATTGAAGAAGAAGGTGGCAGAGGGATCTGGAAGTACTTCCCACGTATGCATATGGGAAAACTTGCATGCCAGAAGATACAAGAGGTGAAAGAACTTTATCAAAGAGGTGGTTTCAGAGATAGTTTGGTAGTTGATCCACCTGTAAGCCATGGAGTAGAATTGCCGACTACAACATTAGTAGGAGAAAGTACAACCAAAAGAACAATTGAAAGGGTTCGGGAACACTTATTGGATGAAAATTTTAGGAGGATTGCTATTTATGGTATGGGAGACATTGGTAAAACAACAATCATGAAACAAATCAATAATGATCTATTAAAAGAGAGAGACAAGTTTGATAATGTAATTTGGGTTACTGTATCAAAGCCATCAAGTGTTTTCAAACTACAACATGACATTGCATGCAAGTTGGATCTAGAGAATGAACTCTCAAAGTTCAAGGATGAAACAATAAGGGCAGGCAAGTTAAATTTAGCATTGAAAAATTGGAAGAGGTATGTGCTAATCCTAGATGATATATGGGAAGCGTTTTGTCTTGAGGATGTAGGGATCCCAAAGCCAACTCGAACAAATGGATGCAAATTAGTATTGACAACTCGAAATTTTGAAGTTTGTAACCATATGGGTTGTGAGAATATTAAAAAGGAGTTTCTTTAAGAAGAAGAGTCGTTGGATTTGTTTTTGGATACAATGGGCCGTGATGTTTTAAATACTCAAGCTATAGAACCAATTGTGAAGGAGGTTGTCAAAGAATGTGCTCATTTACCTCTTGCAATCATCACAATAGCGGGAAGCTTAAAAAATGTAATTCACATTTCAGAATGGAGGAATGCATTGAATGAGTTGAGGACATCAATAAAGGGGCCCAAAAATGTAGATACCGATCCAATATTTGAGACGCTTCGATTTAGTTACAAACGCTTAAAAGATGAGAAACTTCGCAATTGTCTATTGTATTGTGCACTATTTCGTGAAGACCATGAGTTTGATAGAGATGAATTGATAGAGCATTTGATTGATGAGGGACTAATAGAAAAGATGAAGAGCAGGCAAGCAGAGTTTGATGGGGGCCATACTATGTTGAATAAACTTGTTAATGTTTGCTTATTAGAAAGTGGGATTAACCTTTATGGGTGTTATGTGAAAATGCATGATCTAATAAGAGACATGGCCCTCAGGATTGCAAGTCCTAAGTTTATGGTAGGAGATGGCAATGGATTGGAAGATGTTATGCATGAAAAAGGACAGGGAAAGGATCTTGTAAAGGTTTCTTTGATGCACATGTATCACTTAGAGTTTCCTAATATATCACCAAGGTGTCCTAAACTTTCAACCTTGCTTCTAGACCATAATTACTTTCATGGAATCATTGCAGATTCTTTTTTTGTGCATCTGCGTGGGCTCAAAGTTCTTCATATTAAGTGTTAGTTATATTGAGTCTTTGCCAAATTCAATATCTGATCTGGAGAATCTTGCTACATTAAGGCTTCTTTGGTGTTACAATTTAAAACGTGTTCCTTCATTAGCAAAGATTACGGCATTAAGGAAGTTGGATCTTGAAGGGTCAGGCATAGAAGAAATACCTCATGGTTTGAAAATGTTGGTCAATTTGAGATACCTCAATCTTCAAAGAACCTTTATACCGGAGATGCCATCAGGGATTTTACCCAAACTTTCTCAACTCCAAGTTCTCAAATTTAATTGCTGGCCCGAAACTATAAAATTGAATGGAGAGGAGATAGTAAGCTTGAAGAAATTAGAGTGTTTTGAAGGTGGATTTTATGGTGTTAATGACTTCAATAAATACGTGGGATCCTTGGAGGAGGGAGGACCTAGCCATTACCAATTTTTTGTGAGAGAGGAAATGACGGGAGAAATAGCATATGATCTAAATTATTTGGGAAAATAAGGACAAATGCGTAATATTAGACAATTGCGATATAAGTTTGCTCCCAAAAGACGTTCAAACCATAATAATTTACAAATGTGACAATTTAAGAAGTTCATCAGATGCTTCGTATTCGAAATACGCAAGTGAATTGAAGTGTATTTGTATTTATAAGTGTGAAGAAATAGAAGACGTTTTTTTTTATTCTTACATCATTCCTCTTCAAACTCGAGTTTGTATATCTCAAAGGCTTGGATAAGTTACAAGTACTGTTTAGGGAAGAGAAAGTTGCATCACTAGATTCACCACTGGTCATCCCACCTGGCACCTTTTACTGTCTCAAAAAATTTTCAATTTTCGGGTGTGGGAATATAAAGAAGCTTTTTACGCTTGGGTTGCTGCTAAACTTGGCTGAAGAGGGAAAAAAACCTATTTATACCTGACGGCCCACATTCCTGACGGACCCAAATTCTGACGGTTTAAAGCTTGTGGGTTGGGTCTTGGTGGGCCAGTTAAGTTAGAAGGCCCATGAGTGGAATTTCGGTACCAATAATATTTTGTGAGATAAACCCATTAAGGAATTCTCCCCACAAGGAAAAGCCTTGTCCATCAAGTCTAGGATTCTATGAAGAAGAGTTCTACAAGGAAAGGATTCCTATATGGAAAAGACTTCTACTCCATGTAATAGAGGTAAACCCACTACTACTATAAAAGCCCCAATACCCTCACAGATCAAGGTACGCATAATTTACCCTCTCTAGCACTTTAGAGTTGTGAGAATATTTCTGACTTAACCTTCGGAGGGTATTCGGCCGGCACCACACCGGTGCACTTCGTAAGGTTTTCTCTTCTCTTTGTTGTGTAGGTTCGCGTTCGTGCACGTAGGTACCGTGTGGCTCATTGGTGAAATTCTTGACTTCATCAGTTGGCGCCGTCTGTGGGAAATCACGTTACAATTGATCTTACTATTGTTTCCCGGACTATAGGGTTGCATGGTACTCACTCGTTCGATGGCAACCACCAACGACGTTCAAGGAGAAGAACCCGCCGCGACCGCCCTCGACAGACAAGTACGAACTCTTGCTGCGGCCGTAGAGCGCCTCACTAAGCAAAACAATGACCTGGAAGAACAGCTGCGCCAAAAGAACGCAGGAACGAACGACTTACAGGAAGACCAAGAAGGTACCAGCGCTGCAAGAAGAAACCAGGAGAGAGTTGAAGCCAGTCACGCCCCGACAGGGACGGAGAGACAGAACGTAAGCATGCCATCCCTCACGGATGCGACTCCCCCACACTTCGTCGCAGAGATGCAAGCAATGAGAGAACAGATGGAAGTTATGATGAACGCACTCAAAGGGCGAGTTTCCAGCGATCTTGACGACCTAGTCAATCGCACTGATTCACCCTTCACTGCGGCTGTGAATTCCTTCCCCCTGCCGCACAAGTTTCGTATGCCGAATATTGATAGTTATGACGGACTGAAAGACCCTCTGGATCATCTAGAGACGTTCAAAACATTGATGCATCTTCAGGGGGTCGCGGATGAAATAATGTGCAGGGCATTCCCCACCACGCTGAAAGGAGCCGCCAGGATCTGGTTCAGTCGATTGACACCGAACTCTATCAGCACATTCAAGGAGTTAAGTGCCCAATTCACGTCCCACTTCATCGGGGGACACAGGTACAAAAAATCGACGGCTTGTCTGATGAGCATCAGGCAGCGGGAGGACGAGACACTGAGATCCTACATAGCCCGTTTTAACAAGGAGGCACTCTCGATCGACGAAGCCGACGACAAGATACTGGTGGCAGCCTTCACGAATGGGTTACGAAAGGGTAAATTTTTGTTCTCAATATACAAAAATGACCCGAAAACCATGACGGAGGTCCTCTACAGAGCAACGAAGTACATGAATGCGGAAGACGCATTACTGGCAAGGGAGGATAAGCCGAGGAAAAGAGAACGACAGGAAGACAGCAGGCAGGACCAAGAGCGAAAAAAACTCAAAACTGGGGACCGTAGGGACGACCGACGATCCAAGCCCCAAGGAAGAAAATTCACGAGCTTCACGCCATTGAACACCCCAGTAGACCAAGTCCTAATGCAGATTAAGGACGAAGAAGCTCTAACCTTTCCAGGAAAGCTCAAAAGCGATCCAAGCAAGCGATCCAGAGACAGATACTGCCGTTTCCACCGCGACCACGGACATGATACGTCTGATTGCTACGATTTGAAACAGCAGATTGAAGCCCTCATCAGACAAGGAAAATTACAAAAGTTTGTTAGAAAGGAGAGAACGGACCCCCCGCCTCAAGAACAGCAACCCCGAACGGGGAACGAACGACCAAGACCCCCAGTCGGAGACATACGGATGATAGTAGGTGGAACTGCGACAGCAGGTTCATCCAAGAAGGCCCGAAAAACTTATCTCCGAATGGTCCAAAATGTTCAGCTGACGGGCTCGGTCCAAAAGATTGCCCGTAGGGATAGCCCAATCATCGGATTCTCGGAAGAAGATGCGCGACGCCTTCATCATCCACATGACGACGCCTTGGTCGTCACCCTACGAGTCGAGGAGTATAACATACACAGAGTATTGGTCGACAATGGCAGCTCAGCGGATATCCTATACTATCCCGCGTTCCAGCAGATGATGATTAGTAAGGAACGACTGACACCGACAAACGCACCCCTGGTGGGGTTCGGAGGGACGAGAGTATTCCCGATAGGAGCAATCACACTTTCGGTGACGGTAGGAGATTATCCCCAGCAAGTCACACGAGACGTAACATTTCTTGTAGTTGACTGCTCGTCCGCATACAATGCTATCCTCGGACGACCAACTCTCAACGCATGGAAGGCGGCAACCTCAACATATCACCTGATGATTAAGTTCCCCACGGAGTACGGGGTTGGAGAATTACGAGGGAATCAGGTGGCTGCCCGTGAATGCTACTTGGCCATGATAGAGATGGAGGATCAACGGCAGGCAATGTGCATAGAAGAACAGCGATTTACAGCTGAACCCGTCGAGGAACTGGAAGAAGTCGCTCTGGACGAGTCAAGGCCTGAACGAACGACCAGGATAGGGTCCTCAGCCAGTCGGCCAATACGGCAGGCCCTCAAAGCATTCCTCAGGATGAACCAAGACGTCTTCGCTTGGAGTCACGAAGATATGCCCGGGATCAGTCGCTCAGTCATGGTCCACAAGCTGAATGTGAATCCAAATTTTTCGCCCGTAAGACAGAAAAAGCGCGTCTTCGCTCAAGAACGGGACAAGGCAATAGCAGAAGAAGTAAAAAAGTTAATCGAAGCAGACTTCGTCCGAGAGGTGTATTACCCCGACTGGTTGGCAAACGTCGTGATGGTCAAAAAGGCGAACGGAAAATGGCGAATGTGCGTCGACTTCACGGACCTTAACAAAGCATGCCCAAAAGACAGCTACCCATTACCTCGAATAGACACTCTGGTGGACTCAACTGCAAAGCATCAACTCTTGAGCTTCATGGACGCCTTTTCGGGCTATAACCAGATCAAGATGGACAAAGCTGATCAGGAGAAGACCTCCTTTGTCACAAGCCAAGGGCTTTTCTGCTACAACGTAATGCCTTCGGTCTCAAGAATGCAGGAGCGACATACCAAAGGCTAATGAACAAAATGTTCGCGCACCAAATTGGGAGGAACGTACAGGTGTACGTCGACGACATGCTTGTAAAAAGCCTTCTCGAACAAGACCATCTTAAAGACCTGCAGGAGACGTTCGACACCCTCAGGTCGTACAACATGAAGCTGAATCCGAATAAGTGCGTGTTCGGAGTGACGGCGGGGAAGTTCTTGGGATTCATGGTATCCCACAGAGGGATTGAGGTTAATCCTGAGAAGGTACGGGCCATCATGGAGCTTAAACTGCCGAAATCGGTTAAAGAGATGCAGAGCTTGAACGGAAGAATCGCAGCCTTAAACCGATTCGTCTCCAAAGTGACGGACAAATGTCTACCATTCTTCCGCACCTTAAGAAAGGCCTTCGAATGGACGGAAGAGTGTCAAGCGGCGTTTGAGAGCCTAAAAAAATACCTCGCCTCTCCCCCACTCCTCAGCCCGGCCGAACCAGGGGAAGAGCTCTACCTGTACTTAGCAGTCTCACAAGCAGCCGTGAGTGCGGCCTTAATAAGAGAAGAACAAGGCACTCAATTGCCCGTCTATTACATAAGTAAGGGCTTTCGGGGGGCAGAAGAAAGATACCCCCATATGGAGAAACTGGCCTTCGCACTAATAACTGCAGCCCGAAAGCTCAAGCCTTACTTCCAGGCACATACCATTGTGGTCTTGACGGACCAACCTCTGAAGAGAGCCATGAGCAGCCCCGAAGCCGCTGGACGAATGGCTCTGTGGGCAATTGAATTAAGTGAATTTGATGTACAGTATTGCCCGCGAACTGCAATAAAAGGCCAAGCCGCAGCAGACTTCATCGCCGAGTACACCAAGTTAGACGACAAAGGGGCAGACATACTCAGAGAATGGAGTATCCATACGGACGGATCCTCAAACAAGCAAGCTGGAGGAGTTGGGGTAGTAATTCAATCCCCGGACGGGGACAAAATCGAATGTATGATTCGATTAGATTACGCAACCACAAACAATGAGGCCGAGTACGAAGCATTAGTGGCAGGATTGGACCTTGCGGTAGCAGCTGGCGCTAAAGTCATGGTCATACATTGTGACTCCCAAGTAATAACAAGCCAAATTAACGGCATTTACGAATGCAAAAATGAAAGGATGAAGAAGTACCTAGAAAAGGTAAAGAGACGGATCAACGGCCTCAAAGTACGCTTCATTCAAATCCCAAGGGAGGAGAACGAATGCGCCGATCGTCTGGCAAAAGCAGCCTCAGCAGAGTCCACGATAGTCCTTGATCAAGTATTGACGTTCATCCAAACATCCTCAATTATTGACGACGGACTAAAAGTGCAAGAGGTTGGTTCGGAGACCGATTGGACCGCACCACTTTTAGCTTACCTGCGGACGGGCGCGCTACCGGACGGAAAGGAAGCGGCCAGAAAACTGAGGGTCCAGGCCTCACGGTTCGTACTAATAAAAAACCTTCTGTACAAAAGGGGATTCTCACGGCCGTATCTGAGGTGTTTGAATCATAACGAATCAAACTACGTAATGAGAGAAGTCCATGAAGGTGTCTGTGGAAACCATTCGGGAGCACGATCTCTGGTACACAAACTAATCCGAGCAGGATACTACTGGCCCACAATGCAGAAGGACGCACAAAGGTTTGTTAAGAGGTGTGACAAATGCCAGAGATTCAGTAATCTGATAAGGCAACCCACCGAGGAAATGACTCCCATCACGGCCCCCTGGCCATTTGCCCAATGGGGACTGGACATCATGGGCCCCTTCCCAACTGCGGCAAAGCAACTAAAATTTCTGGTGGTTGGTATCGACTACTTCACAAAATGGGTAGAAGCAGAAGCCCTGGCCACCATCACGGAGAGAAACATTCGAAACTTTGTTTGGAAAAATATTATCTGCAGGTACGGGATACCAAGAGTGCTCGTCTCCGACAACGGAAAGCAGTTCGACAATAGCGCATTCAGGAACTTCTGCTCAGAGCTAGGCATCAAGAACCATTACTCCTCCCCCGCACACCCTCAGGCCAATGGACAAGTGGAAGTCACGAACCGAAACTTGCTCAAGATTATCAAGGCACGGCTCGAGGGGGCAAAGGGCATCTGGCCTGACGAACTACCAAGTGTCTTGTGGGCATATCGCACAACTGTAAGGATACCTACAGGAGAAACGCCGTTCCGGCTAGCATATGGGACTGATGCGGTCATACCTGCAGAGATAGGACTTACAAGCTATCGAGTGGAGAATTACAGTGAGGATGACAATAACGAAGCCATGCGATTGCAGCTGGATTTGGTGGACGAAGTCCGTGCTACGGCAGAACAAAGGTTAGCACGATACAAGAACCTGATGGCAAAATACTACAACTCCAATGTCAGACGGAGAGACTTTCAGATCGGTGACCTAGTGCTGAGAAAAGTAATGGGAGCTGCTAGGGACCCCTCTCAAGGAAAGCTCGGCCCCAACTGGGAAGGACCATACAGGATCTCATCATGGCACAGAAAAGGGACCTACCACCTTGAAACCCTGGACGGGCAGAAGCTACAGCACCCGTGGAACACAGAGCACCTACGGAGATACTACCAGTAGAGGCGATGACGTGAAGCACAACACCTATCTTCTTATTGCTAGTTACTTTTAAGTTATTTCGCTACAATAAGCCCAGCGGGCACGATTTCTATTTCAGTTTTTGCTACAATTAAGCCCAACGGGCATGATTTTTATTTCGGTTTTTGCTACGGTATATTTTTAAGCCCAAGGGGGCAAGAATTTCCTACAAATGCATGATTCTTTCAACTATGCCTACACCCTTAAAAGGTCAAAAGTCCATAAAATGGACGGACAAAGTCCACAAAGTGGACGGATATCTCCAGGAGGGATACAATTTTAAGTCCGCAACATAGACGGACAAAAGCCCCATAGGGGTTAAAATTTTACAAGTCCGTAAAATGGACGGATAAATGTCCATAAAATGGACGGGCAAGTCCACAAAGTGGACGGATATCCCCAGGAGGGATACGATTTTAAGTCCGCAACATAGACGGACAAAAGCCCCATAGGGGTTAAAATTTTACAAGTCCGTAAAATGGACGGATAAAAGTCCATAAAATGGACGGGCAAGTCCACAAAGTGGACGGATATCCCCAGGAGGGATACGATTTTAAGTCCGCAACATAGACGGACAAAAGCCCCATAGGGGTTAAAATTTTACAAGTCCGTAAAATGGACGGATAAAAGTCCATAAAATGGACGGGCAAGTCCACAAAGTGGACGGATATCCCCAGGAGGGATACAATCTTAAGTCCGCAACATAGACGGACAAAAGCCCCGTAAGGGTTAAAATTTTACAAGTCCGTAAAATGGACGGATAAAAGTCCATAAAATGGACGGGCAAGTCCACAAAGTGGACGGATATCCCCAGGAGGGATACAATCTTAAGTCCGCAACATAGACGGACAAAAGCCCCGTAAGGGTTAAAATTGTACAAGTCCATAAAATGGACGGACAAGTCCATAAAGTAGACGGATATTCCAGGACGGATAGACTTTTAAATCCGCAACATAGACGGATAAAACCCCATTGGTGTTAAAATTGTCCATAAAACGGACGGACAAACCCACAAAGTAGACGGGTGTCTTTGGTCCGACCAACGTTTAAAAAAGGACGGTTATCCACAGGCCGACGGATTCAAAAAAGCTATTCGTTAGTCAAAACAAAGAAAGACTTACGGATAAAGCAACAAAGTAAAAATGCAAAGTAAACAGGAAAGTACTGAACGGAGAAAATACCCCTTAGAGGGAAATATCTGTACTACAAAATGAACGGAGCCATGAATTGTTTTCCAAATATTTTTACATATCCAAAAATAAAAACAAAAGAAATTTGAAACTAAAACGTTCACATTGCTCCTATCACCACAACGGGCCTAGCCTTGCTTTGGATCGCTGTCAACGTCTGGTTGGTCCACACGAGTACCTTGACCGTCCATAGGTTCACTTTGGATTTGTTTTTCACCAGGAGCACTGACGGGCGGGTTCTCTTCAAAAAGTTCGTCCGTATTCTCGGAATTTGCAGGACGGGTAGAAGTAGGTTCGTTAGCATTGACATTGACGGACGAAACGTCAAGATCAGGATATAACGCCTTCACTTGACGGATCGCCTCGTCAAAGCCCTCATTAAAGGAATCTCCGAGCTCGGACAACAGGGCATCTGAATCACGGTATTCCTGGACGGCTGCCTCCTTCACTTGACCAATTTCTTTCTCCTTGTCTTGAATAATTACTCTCAGCTCTTCCGTCAACGTGAACAGCTCATTTCTGTCCTCTTCAAGCAGCTTGAACTTCTTCTGCTGAGCAACCCTCCACGTCTTAAGCTCATGAAGCTCTTCCTCCGTCTTCTTGCCCTTATCCCGAAGACGGTCCAAGGTAGTCTCATGTTGAAGGCACCGTCCCATAAGTCCCTTCACCATGACCATGGTCTGAAATGTTGAAAAATTAAAAGAAATCAAAAATTGTACGACGGATAAAGGACAAGTATACATAACATAGACGGGGCTTACCTGAGCAATGCTAAAAAGGCTTGTTTCACCCATGGCCTCCGTCGAGTGATTACCAAGATCCTCGTAATCCTCGGAAGTAAGAAGGGAGGATAACTTTTCCAGAGCGTACCCAGCGTCGTCACGAAGAAGGGGAGGTGGCTTCTTAAGGTCTTCTGACGGACCCTTCATTAAGCCTTTACCAGCCCCATGCTTTATTGGGGTGGCCGTCTTGGCACCTTCTGCCATAAGCCCCACGACGGGCTCCAAGGAGACCTTGGGCTTCTTTGGAGGACGGTCTGCCTTAGACGGCTGTTTTCTTTTCGCTGGAACCGTCGTCTCTTTCGGTTCGGAGGCATTGGCCGCTCGATTCTTCGCGGCGTTGGACCGTATTAGTGCCCTTCTCTTAGCAATGTCCATTTCTGTAAACATGAACGGATAAAAGTTAGCTTATTAAAACATAATCTAATATTCAAACTAAGAAAGCGACGGACGTACGCTGACGGATTCTTTTTTCGTATTTAATTGCTTGTGGTGAAGGTACGGGCCCGTCGCAGTACCAACAAATTGTATCAAGGTTTACTAGTTTGGCCCAAGTCCTTTCCTCCGGCTTGGTCTTATTAAAAATCTTCTCAAGAAATCCGAATTCCTCTACGCTAACTTGTGGCCGTCGTCGGACTGCATATAAGTAGGACGGTTAGGAAATTTTTGAGGTTAATTGTACGAATAAAATAAAAGTCCTAGCACTAAGACGGACTCATACCATTTTCAGATAGTATGCCCCAGGTTGTATCGACGGGCGTGTAGTCTGTCTCTCCTGGACGAGACATCCAACCGTCGCCCTCTAAGAAAAAGTACCTACTCTTCCAGTCTCTGTTGGAGTCTGGAGTTTCAAAAATAACCTTCAGCACGGAACTCCTAGGTACAAAACTGTATATTCCTCTAGACTTGTCAATTTCATCTGGACGGTAGCAATGCAAAAACTCTCTCACCGTCAACCTTCTAGCTCCGTCCGACATGGCCCCATACAGAATCTCCATCGCGATGAAGACCCTCCAGGCATTTGGGGAAATTTGGTTGACGGACAAACCCAGGTACTTTAATAACTGACGGTGAAGTGAGCTCAGTGGGAATCTGAGTCCAGCCTTCAACATTTGTTCATAAATTCCTACACCGTCCACCCCTTCATAATAACACTTCTCTGATTTGAAAGGTAGACGGATGGGAATATGATCAGGAATCTGGTAATTATCCCTGAGGGTCTTGAAATGGTTCTCCTTAATGGTTGATACAAAATCGTTAACCGTCCATTCCTTGAGCATAATGAACTCCCTTGGCCCATTAGCTCCTACAACAAGTTCTATTTGTTGATCCTCGTTACCGTCAGATTCTACTTCAACCAAATCCTCGTTTGTTGAGGACGGAGAAGAGGCTGACGGACTCCTATCATCACTAGGACTGCCTAAGTCTTTATAACCTGATTGGTATACATCCTCATAGCCCTCCCCGTCGCGGACAAACGACTGATTACTCGACGCGCTAGACATTGCCTATGACTCTTCTATAAATAGTGACGGATGTATGAAATTAAAGTGTAAAAATCTGACGGATGAGCTGAAGGATGAAAAGAACTTACCCGTCAGAATAATATGAACGGAGTGAATTTGATGATGACGGACGCGGATAACTATTCTGTAAAGTCTGACAGGATTGACGGACTGAGCTCTGACAGTATTTTTTGAGCAAAAGTGGGAAATGAGAGGTAGAGGCCTGATATTTATAAATGGATTGCACGGGAGACGAGGCGACGCCTCGATCCGAGATAACGCCCAGTAGCATAATGACGCGTGTCACACCATTAAATTGCAATTATTTCGACATAACTAATTACTCGTCATCCAAGCATTCGTCATAATTTTGGCCGTCATGATTCGACCATTTCTTTTTACCCCGTGAACCATACATGCTATGACGGATTCATGGGGTAAGGGGGCAACTGAAGAGGGAAAAAAACCTATTTATACCTGACGGCCCACATTCCTGACGGACCCAAATTCTGACGGTTTAAAGCTTGTGGGTTGGGTCTTGGTGGGCCAGTTAAGTTAGAAGGCCCATGAGTGGAATTTCGGTACCAATAATATTTTGTGAGATAAACCCATTAAGGAATTCTCCCCACAAGGAAAAGCCTTGTCCATCAAGTCTAGGATTCTATGAAGAAGAGTTCTACAAGGAAAGGATTCCTATATGGAAAAGACTTCTACTCCATGTAATAGAGGTAAACCCACTACTACTATAAAAGCCCCAATACCCTCACAGATCAAGGTACGCATAATTTACCCTCTCTAGCACTTTAGAGTTGTGAGAATATTTCTGACTTAACCTTCGGAGGGTATTCGGCCGGCACCACACCGGTGCACTTCGTAAGGTTTTCTCTTCTCTTTGTTGTGTAGGTTCGCGTTCGTGCACGTAGGTACCGTGTGGCTCATTGGTGAAATTCTTGACTTCATCATTGGCCAACCTGGAAGAGTTTAGAGTCTATAACTGTCAGAGATTAGAGGAAATAATAGCAGCAGCACCAGATGATGTTGAAGAAGAAATAGAGAAGGAAGGAACGGACAACACCATATTCCCTCGATTGAGGAGGTTGGTATTATATGGCATATCGAGACTGGAGACCATCTGCAGTAGCAGTACCGTAATAGTTTGTGATTCTCTCGAATATATTGAGATCGGAAAGTGTCCAAAGCTGAAGTGATTACCTCTTTCTCTGGGCCTTATTGATGGACAACTATCTTCTCCGCCTTCTTCATTACGAATCATAGTAGAAAAAGAATGTTGGGAGTTGTTGGAATGAGACAATCATGATACTAAGAATGCCCTTGAACCCCTCTCTGAGTTTGTTGAAGTGGATCCTAATCAGTACGGCTCTCTCTTCACTTTTATATCTTTGATTTATCTTTTATGATGGTGATTCAATTTATTCCTTATCTACTTATACTCCTCGCTTTCTTTCTAATCTCTTTTCTTTTATGCCCCTTGGGACCACCCAACCATGAAATTTCAATGTACGGAGCAAATTCATACGAAGAGCCACCTAGCAATCAGCAATGAAATCTCGTACTCAATGTACTGGGCAGATTTACATGACTAGTAAACGTCCTTGGCCAAAGCAAATGGTTAATTGAAATTGGTCTCCCATTTCTGACTCTCCACTATGCCTGTGTCAAAACTGGACCTTTACAAGGCAATACTCCCCAGGCTCAAGAAGCTCCTTTACAAACTTGCAATCAAATGGGATTATTATGCCTAAAAAAAATTTTCTTTAAAGCTTTGGTAAAAAGACTCTATAAAGTTGTAATTTTCAATTATGTTTTGTTGGGTTTAATTCCGTGTCAAATTTGATTATATTTCTTCAATCAATTCCAGTAAGTTTGTGTGATTCAATGTAAGAGTTGAGTGCAAGGTTGTCAAAATCTGGATCCTACGCAGGATCGATGAAGGTACGTGGGAACGTAGATCGTAGAATCGGATCGTGAATCATAAGATTCTACATATTTTCAGATTTAAAGCAAAAAACACATTGATAATGGCTTTATATGTTGAATAATCACATAAATTATAAATTCATCCATAAAAAAAACTTAGATTTTCATCATATGATGTAATTTGCATGTCATACATCGCTAAGTCTATACTAACGAAACAAATATATTTAAATTTTGACCCAATGTATCTAAAAAGTTCAATAAATATTTAATTAGCAACCAAATACCAAAATGTTTATCAAAACATATGGAAAATATTTCTAAGTTCTAAGTTCCAAATTTGAAATCCAAAATAAATTAGCAAATGGAAACTAGCTAACTACAATATGAAATCCAAAAGTAAGATGAATATTAAGGTGAAGTAAACATTTAATTATTCCCATTCTAAGATTCTTATAACCATCATCCTAAATTTCTAATCATAATCATCCATTTCATCATCTATATAGACATTATATATTTGTTTACTAAAGTTGTAAAAGAAATCAAGATACAAATTCACACTCAATTATTCAAGTTATACCACTCAGCAACAATTAAAGAACATGCTCAAAAAAATCTATCAATCAATATACAAATACAAGCAATTTGATAAAATTATATTAAAAAAATATTTTATTAAAATTAGAACACAAATTAGTATATTGATCAAACAAATTTAACAATATTATAGCTTAAAATGCAGCAAAGCAACGTCAAATTCTTCTTTTAGAAATGATGAAGCATTCTTTCATTTTGATTACAAGTGAACTAGAAACTAAAAAACATTTGCTTAGGTTGACATAATTTTATAAAATAAAAAGTCATACCATCACAACATAAAAAAAATAAAAACCCTTAAAGTTTCATCAAAACAAAAAATTTATCCCATAAAAAAAATATATTATGTTTTTGGTAGGATCGGTAGAATCCCATACGATCCTACGATCTTATATGATCCTACACGATCCTATATGATCAAAAAAATATATGTTTTTGGTAAGATCAATAGGATCCCATACGATCCTACGATCCTATATAATTCTACACGATTCTACCATTTTACAATCCTAGTGCGATTCTAAATGTTTTGGTGAGGTGAAATCGTAAAATCGTGTAATCCTACGATCCAGATCACGATTTTGACAACCATGATTGAGTGTATGAAGAACAGTGCAACTCGCGATTAGCTCGCGAGTGGACAACCCATGAAAGGCCACGTGAGAAGCACATGCTGAAAGCTAAAGAGTCAAGTGCCAAAAGGCATCTCACGACTCATCTTGCAACTACGCCATCTCGCGAGATGACCCGCGAGATTCACTGCCAGCCTGTTTAGTATGCTTTACTCTTTTCTTTACCCACACTATAAAAGCCCACATTATCCATGAAAGTGTAAGGAGAATTTCAGAAAGAAAACCATAGAAATCCATTTGAGAGTTTGAGATTGTACACCCACAATTATCTATACATTTCTCTTAGTTTTCCTTTAATTCTACCTCTCTAATTACATATCCTTGAGAGGTTCTTAGCTCAAACACATACCTCACCCAATCTAAGTGTTGAGAGTTATTTTGGTGCAGAGGGGAAGGATTGGATGAAGCCATTCTTTGGTGGATGCAATTTGGAGCTACTTGCGGGATTCGGATAACTAGTGAAGACAAAACTTGGTGAAGTCCATTGGGAGCTAGAACTCAAGGAGTTCAAGTACAGTGGGTAGATTAGGCTCGGAGAGTCTTTTTGATATCTTTATATTTCAACTTTATTCACTAATAGATCATTATGGCTTGGAGGGCCACTAAGAGGTTTTTACGCCGAGTACTTCGATTATCCTCTTCGATAACACATCTCTGTGTTATTTTGTGTTTGCATCTCTCTTCCCTTACTTCTTGTGATTTTTAATTACTTGTTAATTATGCATGCCTATGCACTAGGAAGTAGTCCCGGTTAATTGTGTTTTAATTACTCTTATTTCACACTTAGTTGAGTAGATTAAAAGCAACTTAGTCGTATCTTTAAAATTGAGGGTCTAAACAAGCTTTAGTGTTTTACACTATTGAGCTTTCAGACTCTTTAGCATTATTGACATCCACCAGATCTGCATGGCTAAAAAAGGCTCTACTAAAAAGCTTGCCTAAAACCTATGCCATCGGAATTGCAAACATAATTTTGTCCAACTAACCATGTGTATCTTCCTTGATCCTTCCTCACCAAAACTCACAAATCAGTAAGCCACTATGAATTCCATATATATTAGTCACAAATGTTTTACTAAGTTCTAATTAATAAACAAATAAAGTGGTATAGTGACGGGCCATGTAAAAGTCAATGCCCAAAACTACCGAGGGTGGTTGGTCTAATGGTCATGGGCTCACTCCTAAGGATTTGGGAGGTGGAGGTCCCAGGTTCGAATCCCATAATGAGAAGTGCCTAGAGAATAACTCCATGCTCTCGACTCATGCTCACTAGCGTCCTCGATGGGACTGAGTGCATAACTATGGCTCATCTAGAACTCCTGTTCTTGCAGGCTCAAGCCTAGCAAGTAGAGTGTCACTATGGTCACGTCCAGGTGAAAGACGCCAACTCAGGTCACCTCTCTCTATTCATTATTGTGGATATAAATAAATAAATAAGTCAATGCCCAAAGGTGAATCAAGAAGGCCATCCTTTAGAAAGTTTTGAGTGTGCAAATTAACCCAATTGCATGGGCAAATGACACATCCTCTTCTCTAAACTTGTGGTAATCCAGTTAACAACAGGAATTTCTCTTCATTTGATTAGAGAGACCTCAACTTTCTGTATTCTGACAAACAGATACTTCATATCTTCGATATTTGGAACTATTTCGAAAAAGAAGAAACTTTATAATTCAGCCTTATCTTTAAATCAGCCTAAGCTAGCTTCCCCCGTAGGAACAAAGCAGCAATAGCTAGAGCTGAACCAGCCTGCAATTTTTCCCCAATCATTGACTTTAAAATGCTGCTTTGTGAGCAAGTTACTTCATCAAGTTGATAATGATTATTTCTCCATTCATTTACTTTTATTCCTTTGTTTTATGAGTTTGGCTTACCTCCAGTACTTTTTTAACTAGAATTTCTTTTTGTTTTAACAAAAAACTACCACATTATTCACTAATTAAATAAAATGTAGAGATTTAAACTCACTACCACTTGTCATTGTGTATTTAAAACAAAAGAAGACCTTCAGTTAAAAAACTATTGAAAATAAGCTAAACCCTTCTTTTATGGGTCCAATTTAATTTATTGAACTTCAAGCATTTATAAAACCTAGTCTCAACTATAATTTTTAAATCACTAGTTAAAATGTTATCCTCATGGCTTAAATTGTTTTAGAACATGAAAGTAAATTCTCCGTGACACAATGGCTTTAAAAGACACCCATGAGCTTGTCTTGATCTAATCTTCTTGTTATATCTCCTTCACTTCATGGTTCTTCTATAAAACAAACCTATTCTGAACGTCTTGAATGAGAGGTGTTAGACTCTAAGGCTTGTTTGTTTGTTTTATCCTTTAATCTTATGATATAATCCACCTATACTTTGTGCTGCCAAATAGTGTTCTTGATAGTTTTAAAGCCACATGTAGCTCACTAATGATTCCTGTGCTCATAGTTTAAAGGCAATCCTTTTGGTTGTTATTTCTCTATAAAATTAGCTTCCTTTGTCACTACAACTTGATCCAATGTCCAGACTCCAGACAAGCTATATTTCTTAGGCTATTACCAAGTTTTTAAATGTCATAGAAGTGAACCATAACTAGAAGCATATGGGAATATGTAACAGAAAGATAGAGATACTGATGTTCATATGACTTGGTTGCCATACTTGAAAGATTACGTGATCCAGCTAGAACCCGATGTTTCATCCTGTCTCTCCCGACGATGCACCCTACATGTAAACTGCTATGTCTGGTACAACTGCACCCATCAGTCTGATTGGTCTTGCACCTCCCATTCTTCATGCCCCTGTAGATGAACCATCAACAAAACCTCTAAACGTGAGACAAATAACCACTTTTTGGCTTTTCACTGTCCAACTATAGCAACCGAACATCCTCCTGTATCTCTGTTTTTGCCAGCAAGAGTTGCTCCTTTCCATTTACCACTTCTTACAGCCTTCCACGTGTAACAAGCTACCAACTACCAACTAAGACACGCATCTCTGTTTAGATGAACATATGCTTATCCTTTCTAATTTTCCTTCCTGTAAAATTGTTTCCACAAGCGGTTTGTTTTATTTGTTTTGGTTTGATATATGATATGTAACAAAGTTAAGTTGATTCATGTAATAATTTTGTGCTATGGGCCTTCAAGGAGAACTTGGCTCTCCAAGGTATCTCTGTGTGATTCCTTGTTCTTTTACTAATCGCATTTTATTTGAACTTTGTTTTGTTATGATATCTGAACACGTCTTCCTCTTTGACTAAGTGGGATGATCTTCTGTAATAATTGATAATCCACGTTAATTTGTTTGGTAATTGTGCAAGGATTCAAACATTGCCTGTTCCTGTTATAATCATTGGCTTTTCATCTTACCTCAAGGTGAATCAAGAAGGCCATCAATAGAGCGAACTAGAAAGACTTGTGAGGGTGCAATTAACCCGATTGCACAGGCACATGACTCATCCTCTTCTCTGAACAATTTGTAACCCAGTCAATAGCTGCATTGGCTATTGTTTTGATTACAGATACCTCCACTTGCTGTGATCTGATAAATTGATACCTAATATCTTCGATAATTGGGACTATTTCCAAAAAAGAAGAAACTTTCTTATGATTAAGAAAGCCTTGTTTGGGAACCAGCCTAGCTAGCTATGCCCTTAAGACCAAAGCTGCAATAGCTAGAGCTGAACCAGCCTGTAAATTTGCCCCAATCATTGACTTTGAAATGCTTCTTTGTGTGCAAATTACTTCGTCAAGTTGATAATGTTTAGGAGTGCTTTTGTTATTCTACATACAGGTCCAGTGGATCTTTTTATTATTTATTTTTGAAAACTAGAGTCTATAACAAGAGAAACGGAAAGATAGATCGTATTACATGGTTGCCATATTTGAAAACTGCCATGATTCAGCTAGAACCTTCTCGTTAAACCTGTCTCACCTGCTATATGTCTGTAATTGGTGGATGCAAAGTGCATCCATCAATCTGCTTGGTTTTGCACCACTCATTCTTGAAACTTCTGCAGATGGAACATCAACAAAGCCTCTCTAATTGTGAGACAAATAACTAGAGTTTTGTTTGTCACTGTCCAACTACAGCAACCAGCATCCTCCTCTTGGCTTCTCTGTTCTTGCCAACAAAACTTGCTCCTTTCCATTTGCCACTTCTTTCCTTAACAGCTGCATTGGCCATTCTTTTGATTAGAGAGACCTCAATTTTCTGTATTCTGATATTAGATTTGTAATACCCTCGATAATTGGGACTTCCCCGTGAAGACTGAAGCTGGAATGGTTAGAGCTGAACCAGCCTGCAAATTTTGACCCAATCATTGGCTTTGAAATGCTGCTTTGTGTGCAAGTTCATTAATTTTTATAATGTCTAACTTCTCCATGTCTTTTATCTTTTCTTTTCTGTGTCTAACTTAGTTTATTGAATTTCAAATGTTTATAAAACCCACACTCAAAAGTTTTAAATCGCTTGTTAAATTTATCTTTTAGGCTAATGTTGTTTTAGAATATGAAGTAAATTCTCTGAGTCATGTGTCACAGTGGCTTTAAAAGACACCCATGATCTTGTCTTGATCTAATACGGTTGATATATATCCTTCACTTCAAGGTTCTTCTACAAAACAACTTATCAACATCTTGGATGAGAGATGTTACAATCTAAGGCTTTGTTTGTTTGTGCTGTCCCTTTAATTGCAGGATATACCCACCTGCACTTTGTTCTGCCAAATAGTGTTATCGGTAGTCTTAAAGCTACATATAGCTCACTAATGATTGATGTGCTCATAGTTCAAAGGTAATACATCCTATCAACCTTAACTCTCTTCTAAACTCGCAGACTTCATCACTATGACTTGATCCAATCTCCAGACAAGCTGTATTTCTTTGGCCATTACCAAGTTTTTAAATCCCATAGAGGTGAACCATAACTAGAAGCAGATGGGGAATTGGGAATATGTGTAACACCTCATGTGATTGGTTAGGAGTGTCTTGTTACTTTTCTAAACCGTGGCACTACCACGTAACTAATGTTGCTGCAGACCAAGATTACTCGGTATTTTTTAGTTTACTAAATAGTAATTCTCTCAACTTCAGACTTTCAGTCCTTTCTCTTTTGTTTTAAAAAAAATGATAAACAAGTAATCTTTTTACTGAAAAGAAAACAGAGCAGAGCAGAGTTCTAGAAGCAAAATATGGAAAGGTAAATGAAAAACAGAGAGATATTTTTTATATGAGAAATTGTAAAATGCATTCCTCACTTGATTACTGAAATGACCTTTGGCAGACACACATTGAAAAGAAAAGGCGGGAAACCAAAACTGAAATGTAACAAACTCTAAAACGGAAAACCAGTCATCTTTAACAGAATTTTAAACAAATTAACGACCTGGTGACTTTTGAGTTTATGCTAAATGACACAGGTAATAAAAACTGTACGACTTATAGCATAGTGATGAACTCTAAAGGTTATTACACGACTTGCAGCACAGCAAAAAATAATTTAACATGACCTGTCGTTTGCAGCTTTTGTCTTAACATTCTATAGTCTATTCGACTGTATATACTATATAGTATATAGAGAAGAATAGTATGATTCGCAAATGTTGTAAAAAAAAATTCTATAATCTATATAAATTTGACTGTTTGTGGCTTCTTAGTTGATCTCATTAGTCAGTTTTTGAAATGTTACACTGCACCCTCAAAATTCAATCCTATACAAGATTCTTTCTTCAGAGGTTTAATCCCAAATCAGAAAAAATAAAATGTATCACAGGCTATGATTCCAGGACAGACTGCCAAATTATATGTAAAATCCAATCAAACTAAGTAAATTCTAACATAAGAACATCACAAAACCACACCAAAGAGCTTCAACATCAAGACAGAGAAAGGTATATTTACAGAAATTCTAAAGGAGAGACCTATAAAAAAAATTCTAAAGGAGACATTTTCACTTGGGTAGGAATAAGAATTACTTCTTTGATAAGTGATAAATATAAGAATAGGCATTTCCTGCTTTTAAACTTTTTGGAAAAAGAACACTGTTGTTATCACCTTACTGAATGCCAGAACAGGGCATTTGCAGAAGTCAAGCTCCTCGCCAATAAAACCATCTTATTTTTTCAATATAAGCAGAAGACGACTTTGTAGGCTAGGTTATAAAGAGTCACTATACTATAGTATCCACCAAGAATAATGAGACTATATGTTGGAATCTTCCAAGGTACTTCCAGCTTTTAAATTTGTTGGAAGAGGATAACTACTTGTTACTACCGATTCATGTACTGAATGACAAAATAGTGCATTTGCAGAAATCGAGCTCCTCAGGTAAGATTTAGAGAGTCACTGTACTATAGTATCCAACATTAATGAGAATAGATGTTAAAATTTACTGTTCTCTATTTAAAAAAGGGTGGAGAGGTCAATTACTAAAAGAATCTAGGTGCCCAAATAAGCCAAGTCATCATAAAGTGAATGCCTACCATTACAGCCATTTAGGTGAAAATGGCCAATGTTATTTCCAATCACTAACGTGTCAAAAACAACAAGAGTTTGCCATATTCTTCAACCTCCAATTTCAATGTTGTCTAGGCACTAACTTGACCTGATATCTCATGGTGATTTTTGAGTCAACGTAAATGCATACATGCATCTATCCTTTAATCTTCTAAAAGACAGATAAATAAGAGCAAACAGCAATTAGATATTTAAACCCATTTTAACAATACTACATCCAGGTTTGCGTGATAGTGTATGTGGAATTCATATAAATGGAACATAAATTTCAAATGTAATCCTGGAATATATTTGGAAGACCCCAAAATTTCAAAAAATTCAACCTACTTAGTCCATCAATATATGTTAGAATTTCCTATCGACGGCTCAAATACTAAACAGGCAATGGCATTACCAAACTACAGTTACAAAGCTGACCTTTAATGATAAAATATAAACACCATACCAAACCAACATAACACATCTCATGTATGTCTATCCTAAGAACACAGAACACAACAAAAGAGGCATATAAAAACCTCATTGGGATAAAAAAAAAAAGCTTGATATGATATATCTCATTGAGTAACTATAATTCCTCAAAAAATTACAAAACAAAATGAATAATAACACAAACAAAATTTCATAACATCAATTGTCATGACAAGAAAGCCGCAAGCAGGTAATCAAATAATACAACTACCTCATAAAAAACCAAAAAGGCAATAAAGTTTCATCACCTTCCAGCAATCCTCAATAAAGGAGAAATGATACCCTGTAGCTCTTGCAAAGAATGTTGTATCCGTATCTCCTCCTCAACAGACCGCTTAAGGTTTCTAATTAGACCCTTCAAGGCCTCAGAACCTCTAATATCTTCAACCCGCATTTCAAGAACCTTCTTCGTCAATCCCATCAACAAACCTGAGAATCTTGGCACTGTAGAATACTTTTGTAAGAACATCAACAGCAACCCAAGCTCCTCAATATCCAGATTCTCAACACATTTCAACAATTTCCTCCTTGCCACCAATTCCTCCATCACCGCCACCACATTCTCCAGATTCTTATTGCCTAACACTGACACCAGTGCCTCCTTGTGCCTAAACTTCTTCAACAACTTATCATGCTCTGCCAACTTTACCTTCTTTGGCCTCATAACCAAATAATCCCCCTCCTTAGGCTTTATCACCCTGCCCTCTATGAAAATACCGAAAATATGAAGGCCTCATAACCCTTCTCTTCTCCTCCACACCTAAACTCCAAAAGCTTCTCAAACCACTCTCCACATTCTCCTCCTTCGTTTTTCTCTTCCCAACATACATTACCCCATTCGAACTCCCAATCACTCTCACCCCACAATCTGGTGAAAACCCAATTGACATAAGTGGTGCAGGGAACCTCACAGAATGTGTGACCTTCATCCTCCCATAATCGAACACCTTCATATACCCATCCAATCCCACACTCAAAACCCTATGCTCCCTCCCTTCCTCAACATTCTCCTTCCCAACTCTCCCTACAAAAACTGAAGTAACCGTCTTGGTATGACTCTCCATCGAATAAACCATCTTCCCACCTCCAATAAAATCCCAGATCTTAACCGAATTCCCACATGCAGTAGCAACTAACCCCCCGGATGGCAAAAAAACCACGGGGAAAATAGTTAACTAATTTTTTTTTTTTCCTAACTATCTAATTAGTTGTTCCAGTTTCCAAACTATATTACTTACTAGCATCTCAAGTCTAAGGGACTCAATTTTGACCTATAAATCGAGTGAGACCACTTGGAAATCGAGTCTTAAAAACTCAATTTACAAACCAAAAAAATTTGAAAAAATTTCAAGTCTCCAAGTCTCTCATGTACAAGCCGAAAGGTGCAAAAAAGAAAAAAATACAATCAGATCACAGAAAGAATCTAGAAAAAGATCAAGCTCAAATACCCATATATGTGTTCATCAGAGAGAGAAAAAAAAAAAAAAACTCAGAAACAGAAGGTCCCAGCGCGACCCTTGGGGCTTGCGCCGGCCTGCGGCTCGCTGGCCTGGGGCTTTTTTTTTTTTTTTTTTTTCTTTTGGCTTTCGGCTTCTTTCCTTCTTCTTCGAGTTTTTTTTTTTTTTTTTTTTTTTGATATATATGGTCTTAGAAATCGAGTATTAGATACTCAATTTCCATGCGGACGCCACGTAGAAAAAATGCCAACTCAGACCCGATCAAAACATGGAAATCGACCCTCAAAGACTCGATTTATGGACCCTAAATCGAGTCTCTTAAACTCGAGATGTTATTAAATTATATAGTTTCCGAACCGGGCCAACTAACTACATAGTTGGATAATTATGTCTAATTACCCATTTTGGCCCTTAACAACATCATCACCACCAGAGACCAAATGGAGCTTTATCACTCTATTAATATATCTTACGTCACATCTCTTATTCTAACACATATCATTAAAATAACTTTTAAAAAAAAAAATCTCCTAAAAAAAAGAAAAAGAAATAATAAACTCACTGCATATAAAAAATATTAGAAGAGGGAAAGGGAGAATAAAACTCATCTATGAGTTAAAAAATATGTAACCCTTATATTCAGATATAATTTGAACTCATATATATATATATATATATATATATAACTGGGATTGTTTTAATTGTACTGTACATATGTATAGGTTGTACACTAATATATATATATATAGAAAGAGAGAGAGGTGTAGTTTTCTTAACATATCACACCGCACTGTTAATATCCAATTTAATTGCTATTTTTTTAAGGGAATTTTAATTGCTAAATGGTTGCTCTAAATTACAACAAATTTTTTTAGATATAAATAACAACATTTTTTTATGGGAGATATGAATAACAACTTAATTGACCTTATTAACTTTTTCTATGCTTGTTTCTCAAAAAAATTTTAAAAAAAATAAGTAATTGTAGTAAATTATAATTTGTCCCTCTAGCCTATTTACATTATCCTTCCTTCCTTTTATGAAGTTTTTTTGTTTTTTGTTTTTTTTTTTTTTGTTTCATATGTTTTATAAAAAATAGGGGAAACTGCAATTAACTCACCTATGGTTTGACCCTTTTTAACAGTGCCTACCCGTGGTTTGAAATTTGTCACTTAACCCACCTGAGGTGGCCACCGTTAGACCCCCGTTACCCACCTCTGTCATTTCCGTTAGAAAATCCCCTTTACTATATAAACCAAAATTAGAACTCAAATAGAACCTAAAAAAAGGAACGAGCTCTCTCCCTCTCTCTCTAACCCCAAACCCATTTCCTCTATATCAAGATCCCTAAAAACTCCCCCAAAAAAATGAAGTTGTTCGCGCAGAGCTCTCACCACTCTCGTCGAATCCTTCAATAACTCATCTGGAAACTGAAATTCAAACAAAATGTAGTTGGATTTCGACTAATGAACATTGAAAGTCAGCCCTAATCCTCTCTCTTTGATCACAGATAAAAATTTAGGAATAGAATTTGAACGTAATTTCTGAATGAAAAATTAAAGAAATTCATTGAAACTAGTAAATTAATCAAGAGAATGAAGAAACAGATCTCAGCAAACAAACAGAGAAATTCACTAAAACAACAAATTTTTTTCTTTTTTCCTTTTCGTTAGTTTCTCAGCAAACAAACAGAGAATGAAGAAACAGATCTCAACCCTTCACTCTCCGAACCAATTCTCAAAGCCCTAACCCGAGCCGGCTTCAAGTTCTGCACGTCGGTCCAGCCGCCATAGTCCACTTACTCTGTAGCTACAAGGACGTCGCCGTCGATGCCGCCACCGGATCTGGCAAAACCCTAGCCGCAGCTGCAACAGCAACCACCACGCCTTCCCCGAAACGACAGCGTATCACTATCGAGCCACACCTCGAGGAGAAGAAGCCACGGCCAATTCCTATCAACGATTCGCGAAGACTTTTTCAGAGGCTGTGGACCAATGAGGACAAGATTGAGCTTCTCCAGGGGTTTTTGGGCTACACGATGTCGCGCGGCTCGACTCACCACAACGACACCGCTTTGTTCTACGATCAGATTAAGTCGAAGCTCCAGCTTGATTTCAACAAGAACCAGCTCGTCGAGAAACTGCGTCGTTTGAAGAAGAAGTACCGAAACGTTGTCGGCAAAATAAATACTGGCAAAGATTTCTCCTTCAACCAATTAGAGAATAAAGACACCAAATTTGGTGTTTAATTGCCGGTACTGCTAATTAAACACCAAATTTATCAATTGTTTTATTCTTTTTTTTTTTTTTAGGGTTCTATTTAGGTTCTAATTTTGGCTTATATAGTAAAGAGGATTTTTTAACGGAAATGGTAGAGGTGGGTAACGGGGGTCTAACAGAGGCCACCTCAAGTGGGTTAAGTCACAAATTTCAAACCACGAGTAGGCACTGTTAAAACGGGCCAAACCACAGGTGGGTAAATTGCAATTTCCTCTAAAAAATATATAATAAAAAAAAAAAACAAAAGAAAGAAATAAGATTTCTTCTTCTTCTTCTTTTGAGAGTAAATAGTGAGAGATGAAAATATGGATTAACAATAGACATAAGACATCACAAAAAAGATGTATTTATCACATAATCATTTGAACCCAAAAAAAAAAAAATTTAAAACTTATAACATCGATGTTAGATTGCATTTTAACTTCAAGTCAAGATATTACTAACTGATTCCATTTTGGTGTTTATTCCATTTGATATGTGGTTGCATTTCAACCAATAAATATTGAGAAGTGCTATATCCACAACATTTTCATAACAAATCATAAGTGATTAGTTGTTATTGGTTCAAATTGAAACCTATCAATGAGATTACTTTTTTGTCCCAACAATAACAACCTGTCACTTAAGATTTGTTAGTAAAAATGTCGTTGACATAACATTCCTCAATATTAGTTTCAATTCCAATGAGATTTTCCTCTAGTAAATTTCTTTCATCTACTGTTGAACTTGTTCTAGCCTTCTAGGCCACCTCATCTTTTTTTTCTTTTTTGTTTGTCGTGTCAATATTCTAACTTTTGAATACTCCTTAGAAGTTTAAAGTATATTAACAGAAAGTGACTCCTTGGAAAATTTTCATGAAATTACAACACTTGAACCAAATTTCAAAGACAATAAGTAAATTTTGATATATTTTGGCAAACCAATCATGTAATGTCTATCATTTATCATAGGGGAAGAATCCCTTCTTATCTAAATCCTTCAATTTTATTCAAGATATAAGAGATCTAACATTTAAAAAATTCAATGATCCTAAAAATGCAAATAAAATAGACAATTGGGCCTTCTTGCATATGATGCATAAGTTGTTCATCAGGCATGTTTAAATAGACAATTGTGATTCTTTAAAAATGGGTACTTGGGCAGGACCTGCTTCAGAGATCTTTCTTTAATTATCTCTTGAACATTCGACCAAAAAAAAAAAGGATCCAAGCCTGCAGCATGTGCTGTTGATTTGATGAACACCATAAAAGAGAGGTTCCATATTCCAGATCCATGAAACTTTTTCTTGTTTCAAGAACCAACGCTTCACGGACATGGGATCATGATTTAATCTTCTTTTCCAGGAAATCTAAGCTTTTCAACAGGCCAACTCTAATCAGAGATTGATTTTATAACATTCGCTTGTCTTTGAACAGGTATATTGATTATCGATACTTCAAAAATATAACTCAGTTATTCCCATTAAGATATGGCATTAAACAAAAGGATCTTTGTACTGTTACAAATTTCCTCACTGGGCAAGGCTAATTCCCATCCCCATCTTCCCCCCTTCCCAAAAAAAAAAAAAAAAAGCCGAAGGATACTTAGAGCCTGTTTGGCCAAACATTTTTGCTCACTCAATTTCCATCACTCAATTTCCATCACTCATCACTCATCACTCATCACCCATCACTCATCACTCATCACCCATCACTTACAATTAATACCCGTTTGGCTTATCACCAAAATACCATAACTCAACAATTTTTGACACTGTTTGGGGGGCCCAGCTCTGTCACTTGCTCAGAGACTTTTGTTTTGTTACCCGCGCCTTGCCATCCCCATCACTTCTCTTTTCTCATTTCCCATTTCCCCTTCCCCCTTCAGCCCTGTCACTCTCCCAAAGCAGAAAAACCGAACCCAGAAAAAGAGCCCAACCTCCCTTACCTTGAAGACTACCCATCGAACCCAGTGAAAAAAAAAAAAAAAAAAAAAAAAAAGAAGAAGAAAGAAGAAGACGGAGACCAAACCCAGAGAAGAGGAAGAGCCCAACCTCCCTTACCTTGAAGACTACCCATCGAACCCAGTGAAAAAAAAAAAAAAAAAAAAAAAAAAAGAAGAAGAAGAAAGAAGAAGACGGAGACCAAACCCAGAGAAGAGGAAGAGCCTAACCTCCCTTACCTTGAAGACTACCCATCGAACCCACTGAAAAAAAAAAAAAAAAAAAGAAGAAGAAGACGGAGACCAAACCCAGAGAAGAGGAAGAGCCCAACCTCCCTTACCTTGAAGACTACCCATCGAACCCACTGGAAAAAAAAAAAAGAAGAAGACGGAGACCAAACCCAGAGAAGAGGAAGAGCCCAACCTCCCTTACCTTGAAGACTACCCATCGAACCCAGTGAAAAAAAAAAAAAAAAAAAAAAAAAAAAAAAGAAGACAGAGACCAAACCCAGAGAAGGAAGGAAAAAAAAAAAAAAAAAAGAGGAAGAACACGGAGACCGAACCCAGAAAAGAAAGGAAAAAAAAAAAAGAAAAAAAGAGGAAGAACACGAAGACCAAACCCAGTGAAGAACACCCATCTCTCCGACGTGTACGGCGGCGCCATCTCCTCCGTCGTGACCCAGCGGCGCCGACGAGCATAAGAAACAGTACCCATTTTCCGATTTTGTCACGGCCGGTCTCCTCCGACCCAAGACGGTGCTAACTCGACAGTCCTGTACTCTCTCACTTTGTTTATTTTGTTGATTTATGTGTTTTGCATTTGGATTTTGAGAAAAATGTTCTGGGTTTTGCAGGTCGGTTCTTCAAAGTTCATCTCGCCGAGCTCTTAGAAGAATCCCTAGGCAGATTTCAACTCAGGCATGTAAATAAATCAACACTTTTTTTTTGTTACTTTGCTGCTTCAATATCACTGAATACATGAATTTTGTTTACGAATGCACTTGTAACCTGAATTTCAATGTATCGTTACTGTAATCTCTAAATTAACCGTGTTTTGTTATTGCCGGTCTCTCTCTAACTCTGTTTGTTCCCCCCCCCCCCCCCCCAAAAAAAGATTGTTTATAGTAAAGAGACTACGAAGCATGAAAGCAGTAGTATAATTTGGGAGCTAGAGTTTGTATACCTTGGAATCAGAATTGCATACCTATCTATTGGAATCTGAAGTATGGGTTGGGTCTATGATGTTTGAACATATTAAATTGAAGAAATGCTTAAAATGGAGTTGATAAGTATTTCATTACTATCAATTTAAATATGGATTGGATCTATGAGGTTTTTTCTGATTTGGTGTAATCTGAAGTATGGGTTGTGTTGGTTCTGTTATGCAGTCTTTTCCATTTTGATATAAACCAACATCTTTAGAGTTTACATTGATTATGGCAGATGGATTAGCCTAAATGTGTTGTTTGTGTGTTGGTTACAGGTGTGAAAACATCTCAAGAATATAACAAGCAGTAACCGCATAAAGAACCATAAACCATAAATGAAAAAAAAAGTTTTCTTTCTCTCTTCTCGAACCTTTTGTCTTTTTTACTTTCTGGACACTCTGCACAGCTTCAATTAAATAGAAAAACCCTTCTTTGAATGCTTGATTTATCAAATATGGCCCTCGATTGGTTTATATGTTTTTCATGAATTGAGAAGAAGTAAAAACAAATCAAAAGCTCTGCTCTTTTACTAATGAAGAGTAAATTCAAATAGCTTTGTCGTTTTATTTGAAAACTCTATGTGTGTATATATTTTTAATAGCATATAGGTAACATATTTCTGCAAGCAAGTCAGGGACAAATGTGCATCGTTGTAATTTTATGCTTTTGAACAATTCTAGTGTTAAAATATGATGTAAAGGGCAAAACTTTTATGGTTCATATCTTGTGGCAGAGGCTGTTAGGGAAGAAAGTTGTATTTATTACCAGCAAGGATAAGCATGGGGAGAAAATTGCTACTGCTGCCTTATGTCTTATGTGATGTCTTATGTTACACTTGTTATATTCATATAGAGTAAACTTTAAGTACAGTTTATTAGGTGTTGAACTTAAAGAACTACGATCACATCCACGTGGATTGATGGACTAATATCTAACATTTTGGGTACATACCTAGTTTCTTCTCCATTTTGTTCAGGTGTTGGTGGAAGCCCTCCTGATGAGAATTGTTTTGGTGGGGTAGCAGTATTTGCCATGGGCCTTAGTGCTGTCCTAGCTGATTTCATTAAGCTGCCTGGTACATCGTAACCTTTGAACTTTCTATATGAACCCAAACAGTTAGCTTAGTTTTAAAACAACGGTTATATATATAATTATATGTGTGTAGATATATTGGAAAAAGAAAAGCCATAACCATGTCTTCTGCCACTACTTATGAGTCCACTTCTACCGGCCATATGTGCGATATGGATCAGTGTGTGGAAATGACCTCTTTGTCTATCTGTAATTTCGGTAGGAGGTTCTATGGATGTCAGCAATGGGCGCCGGTTAGTTTTTATCTTCAATTTTATTTTCATTACATATTCGACTTGTCATTTTTTTACTATCTTTGCTGACCATCTTATATATGCCTTCAATGTTGTATGCACGACTCCGATCAGGCATGTAAGTTCTTCAGATGGTTAGACAAGAACACATGCCCACGTGGCCGTGCAACAGCACCACTTGTCCACGAAAGGTTTGCGAGATATAAGGCCGACGCCGTAGCTGCAAGAAATGAAAGAGATGAGGCTTATGCAAGGGAAGCAGAAGCATGGGAGCTCTTAAGGAAAGAAAAGCGCAAGGGGGAAAAAAGTAATCTCAAACTCCGAATTGCTGAAGACAAGGTCTATAAGTATAGGGTAGCTTTATTTTTGTCTTGTATTGTACTCGGGGTTTATTTTGTGTTCTCTAATGTTTTTGGGGGTCATTGCCATACGCAACTGCGTCTGCCATGAACCATTGACGGTCACGTGTATAATGTACATTACATTTGTTAAGCAACAATTCATGCTATGAATATTATAATTGGATATGTAATGAACTAATGCCCAGCCATATGTAAATATATCTTCTTTTGTTATGCACGCCAAAAGTATAGATTAAAAAAAAAAAATTCTTGCTACCAAACAAAGCTGATATTGATGGCTGAGTTTAAAACAAACCAAGCTGATATTGATGGCTGAGTTTAAAACTAACTCAAACACTAGGGTCTTTTTCCATCTTAACTTTGTGTTTAAAAAAACATACAAGTTGTTAGACAAGATTTTTCTTAGTAGGACCCATCTTTTTTATTTATAAATCACGCCAAAAGTATATATATTTAAAAAAAAAAAAAAAAAATCTTGCTACCAAACTTGAAGAATTCGATAGAGTTATTTTTTTTTTTTTTTGGATGTGAGAGACCGGAACAAGTGAATTCCCAGAACCTGACTGTAAGGCCCGTTTGAGCCAGGAGGGCGTGTAGGGCATGTGTGTGGTATAGGGTTGCTTAGGGTATGTGTTACGAAATGCAACGGTTGTGAGAAAAACATGATAATTGAGTGTTAAAACTAGGATAATATGGATAAGTTGTGGAGATCCAACTCATCTGTCAGCTCCAGGACTAGTTGTCCTCCTGATATTGTGAATGAAGAAGATCACACTATTGAAGATAATGAGATCCCTGATTTCCGAAAATGGAACATTCCCAAAGTTGATACTAAAACTGTTTACAAAACTAGTTGGGCTGAGTCCACTTTTCATCCTGTTTACAAAGTTAGAACTGTTGAACAAATATTTTCTATTTCAAAAATGCACGAAAAATGTTGCTTGTTTTCCAAGAAAAATATTAATGATTTCATTGCTAAAAAACTCAGTTATTTGCATATTGGTTTGGTTCAAGTTGCTGTTAAACCACTCACCCGAAAGGGTATTAATGCTTCTATTTTCATGTGTTTACGTGATGCTAGATTTAAGGTCTTTAAAGATAGCATTCTTGGTATGATCACTGCTTCTTTGTATGATGGTCCTGTTTACTTCAATTGTTATCCTGATATTACCCTTGCTTTGGATGATCCTAATATTGTTAAAGCTTTGACTTTGAATATTGCTTCTTCTGGTTATATTATGGATGAAGGTAATAAACCTTTTGCTTTGATTTATCGTATTTATTACAGACTTTTGGGTACTCAATTAAATCCTTGTTGTTTGAATCCTAGAGAACCCTCTGGTAAAACAATGTTAATCACATGTTCAACTCCTGATGCTAAAATTCAAGTTCCAAAAATGATTCAATGGCAAGATATTCAACTTCCCACTGAATGGTTGTTGAATCAAGAATCCCCTGTTCCCAAACCTGTTTTTGATGAGCTAGATCTCACAAATATTCAACAATATCTTGATGGTACTGTTAAAATATGTTTTCAAAATAATCAACCTTTGAGGATCAACGAAGGAAGACATTCCTTTGCTGGATCTAAAAGTATTTCAAAAAGAGATCATGATGTCAATGAGTTTTTGCAAAAGAATTTTGAAAAACCCACTGATTTAAAGTTGAAAGGTGTTTCTAGTGACAAATCCCAAATCAGCTCTGTTTACTATTCTACCAAGCCTGAATCTTCCTCTCCGTATAGCAAACCTGCTACCGAAGAAGAAGATGATGCTAATTCTATTTGTCCATCTGATTCTGATTTTCCTCCTATTGAAAATCCTAATAACCATTTAAGAGTTTTGAATGTTTTGAATGAAAATTTTACAGTTGACTTGGCTCCATTGTTTGATGAATTTATGCTTCCTAAAAATAGGACAAAACGAAAAATTTACCAAAATGATTTTGCTCAGTCTGAGAAAAACTGTGTTAAAAGAAAATGGTTAGAAAAAATGAATCAGTTGAAAAGACATATTTTGTTCTTTGATTTTCTTGAAAATTATTATGTTTCAAAAGATGAAGTTTTCAAAAATTATTTGAATGTGATAAAGAAATATAATTTTGTTAAGAATGACAAAACCATTGTCAGATCTAGTCATCCACCCCTTGAGACTATTTTGGTGACTACTGACAAAATTGATGTTAAAGCTACTCCTTTCAAAATAGTTGATGATCAAACTCCTGTTGTTAGCCTTATTGAACAAAACAATTTTACTAATGAATGTTTGCATGTTATTGGTCAACAGCTTGACCGTATTGAAGAAAAAATTGTTGAAAAAACTGTTTCTGTTGACAAAGTAAATAAGAGCAATTAATGAAAGCAATTTAGAACCGTCTAGTATGGCGGTAATCCGTCCAAGGTGGCGGTAATCCGTCCAAGGTGGCGGTAGCAATAGCAACAAGTAGTAAATGAACATTAACGTAAAATACTTCTTTATTGAAAGTAGGTAAACACTTACAGTAGTAATAGTCAATACAAGATCTCAACAGTGGAGGTTAACAATTACAAAGCTTGAACTAGTCCTAGTTACAAGGTTTGTATGAACAAAGTTATGGTGAACAAGGTTGTAGTCAATAAGGTTGTAGTCAACAAGATAATAGGAGAACTCTCTCAAAGAAGGTAAACTCTTTCTAGAGGAAGTTCTAACAAGAAAGTAGGGAAGGGGACACACAGATGAAGGGAGAGAGACGGAAGCACAGTAATAATATTGTGAAAGTAAATATAAGCAAGTAATGTAAGAACAATAATAAGGCGGTAGAACCAGCCAAGCAGTATATATCAAAATAATTCAAAGTAAATAAGAGCAATTAGTGAAAGCAATTTAGAACCGTCCAGTATGGCGGTAATCCGTCCAAGGTGGCGGTAGCAACAAGTAGAATAATGAACATTAACTGAAAATACTTCTTTATTGAAAGTAGGTAAACACTTACAGTAGTAATAGTCAATACAAGATCTCAACAGTGGAGGTTAACAGTTACAAAGCTTGAACTAGTCCTAGTTACAAGGTTTGTAGGAACAAGGTAATAGTTAACAAGGGCTGTAGTCAACAAGATAATAGGAGAACTCTCTCAAAGAAGGTAAACTCTCTCTAGAGGAAGTTCTAACAATAAACTTCTAAATCTCCCTAAGAAGTTCTAAGTTTAACATAAGGGACAACCCCCCTTAAATAGGCAAAATTCAGAGTGAACAATGTCATGAATAGTAACAGGTGAATAGTAACGGATGAATAGTGACAGGTAAATAGTGACAGGTGAATAGTGACTTTTTCAACTTTTTGTCTTGAAGTCTTCCAACAAATTTGGCATAGTCAATAGAAAATTTCTGACTTGAAGAGAGCAAAAGGAGTGCAAAAAGGGTTACGTAGATTCCTTCCATCATTTCTTTTGTTTCTTTTCAATATCTCCAACATTGTCAGACGCATGGAAATGCACAGGAACAATAGGTGCATGCTCATGAGGCATAAAATCAACAAAATCTCTGACAAAGGTCAATAGGAATATTTCTTTCAACATCACTAGCAAAATCTCTGACAAAGGTCAATAGGAATATTTCTTTGATCATCACCATGTGCGCATGTAGTTGAATAGTGGCCATTATGCTGGCTAGGCAAATAGGGAGAATCAATCAATCATCATCATTTTTAGCATAGGAAATAACAATAGCATCTTGGCCGTTTGTGCTGGCCTGGCAAATAGAGAACAGTAGTAACAATAATCTGAGGACCACACAATTGATCAATAGAAGAAGCATCAACAGTAGCAATAGTAATCTGCGGACCACACAATTAATCAATAGAAGAAGCATCGGATGGATAATCATCATCAGGATCCCATGGAGGATCATCATTACATCCATGCTCCTGGTAAATAACTTACTGATTGCAGAATCCGCAATATAGCAGTGGCTCAAATTCTGGAGTTTTCTCTGGAACAATAAAACTCCTTGGATTACAGTGATCTGCTATGTGCATATGAGTGATGGTAGGAGCATAAGGTCTGGGACCAAAGACAAAAATTCTATCTGTGCCACCTATGAAATGATAATGTTTCCACAGGCTTTGAATAACTTCAAGAATTTGATTATTGAAATAATTCCTCCAGCATTCTGTAAGGGCATGGGGATTTTGGAAGGATAAGTGAGAATCTCCTTCATACCATTGTCCTTGGTGAGTGTGCCCATTAATGAGAACGAGATGTTTTGATGGCTGGACATTCATCCAGTTATCTCTTTCCCACATTGGCAAGGTGCTCCAACATCTAATGGAAACAAAGGGACTTTCAAAATTGTTAATAGCAGTCTGAATGATTTGTGGAAGTTGGCTGGCTTGGCCAAGACTGGTTAATTTTATGAGTCTGATAAAGCCATACTCAAACATTTGGGAAAGCCAGTTAGGATCCCGATCATTATCACCTTCTGGATCATCAGCAACAAATGAACTATCATAATTAATTAAGAGACCAGGAAATGGGTGTCTCTTTTCATACACTCTGAGACTGACTCCAAAGTGTTTTTTCCAATCAGTTTGTTCAAGGATATCACCATTATCATCTGAATTAGCAGGATCAGGAACAGCAGTTGTAACAAGTGTTTTGAAGTATTCGAACCATAGGCCAAAAGACCTAAACATAGCCTCGCTTCTCAGTATACGTGATTGTATATCTGATGGCAAGTTGGCAAAAGCACTTCTTAACATAGATTGGGACTTAAGGCTCAATCTAGAATAATCAGTGCCCATTATAGTCATTTTATCCTTTGAATGGATATCCTCTCTGCCAAAGAGTTGACTAGTGTGGGGAGTATTTGGATAGTTAACAAGTTGGCTTCTAAAAGCCTCAATTTTTGAAACAAGGTTTGAAGTAAGGTCATTTTCTGAAGCAAGGGGATTTTCTGAAATAAGGTTAGCATAGTGGCTTAGATAAGCCTCATTTTGAGCAGTAAGGTTAACAAGATGGATTTCAAGGGCTCTGAGGGTGCTTTTGAAAAGATCATGGTGGTTTTTAATAAAAGCAGCTTGAAGGTTATCAAGAATAAATTTGATAGAATATGGAAGTTTAGAATAGATTCCATTGTGGAATTGTAAATTGTTTGACAAAACTTCCTGCAAAGCAATTATTATATCACCACTGGAATATGTCACCGTTGCCAGTACATACCCTTGAAGGGATGTTGATCTACTAGGTTTTACCCCAAAAGATGCGCCTTCATGCATTTTGTTTAGGGAATAGTCCTGTGCAGGAGCTTTTCCCTTGTTTTTCCTCTCAGTCGAGGGAGCCATAATAATCCACTTATTAGTGGTATAAATACTAATATTATCCCACTTATTAGTGGTATTTATCCTTGCATCAGTGCTGGATTCCTGCAAAAAATTATTAAGAATAATAGAATCATTGGTAATAGTAGACAATTTGGCATTACTAGGATTACCTTCAAAATTGTCTGTGAAGCATGTAGCAGGAGAATCATAAGACAGGTCTAAAGCATCATTAACATCAAGTTCAAGTTTTGAAACAAATTTAAATTTTACTTTCTGTCCAAAAGGATCAGTAGTAATATCATCATTATCAACAAGGGAAGGATACAAAGCATTTATAAATGGCAAACCAAGAATCACTTTATCAGTCATATTTTTAACAAGAACAGAATGAATCTTGAAACAGACATCATCATGGCAAATATGAGCATTATTCAATTCATATTTGATTTTCATTTGAGAACCAGTAGCAGAAACCAATTTTTCAGTTGATTTTTCAAAATATTTCGAAGGAATCAATCATTCCTGAATACAATTCTTATCAGCACCAGAATCAATCATAGGAATAACAGTGAAATGATAATCATGGGAAACAAAAATCTTCACTTTTGTGAACCATTTTGGGGGAAGAATTTTGTTAATACTAACAAGACTAGGTTGAGCATCAGTAATACCTTCATCAGAAAGAAGAGCCTGTTGACTGGATTCATCTCCATCCTTGTGCTCATCTTGTTCATTATCAGATTTATTTTGATCAATTTTCAACATTAACAATTCTTGTTTGAGATTATGATTATCACTTTTAATATTTTTAAGTTCAAGTTTTAATTCACTTATCTCTTGTTTAACAGTATTAATTTCACATTGGAGATCATTAACAGTTAAATCTTTGGATTTCTTCTTATTAAATCTTTCCAAAGTTTCTTCAAAACTTATTGTTGATTTAAGTTTTTTACCAGTTTCATCTTTTAACAAGTTTTTCTTGAACTTATCCAAATATTCTTTTTGTAGCTCAGGATTTTCAATTTGACCAATCAGTTTGATTAACAAGCTTTCATTTTCTTCACCTTTAGTGAGAACATTAACAGATTTAACAACATTACAACAGGAATCTCTACAACCAAGTTTAATATTAGGAGAATCAGATGAATCATCAGCAGAATGGTAGCAAGAATCAGAAGAAGAAAAATCATCTTCCAAAGAATCAGACGAATTGTTTGATTCAAGGATTCTGAATAATTCTTCTTGATCATTATCATCAATTTTCAACATGTTAAACTTGTTTTTTAACTTACCAGGTTTTTGTTTGCAATCTTTACTAAAATGACCAGGTTTTCCACAATTGAAACATTTACCTTTACCTGATCGCTGGTTAACATGTTTTTTAGAAACATTTTTCTTTTTAGCATAAAAATCATTAAAATTGGTTTTATGTTTTTTACGGTTATAATTTTTGTGGCTTTTATCATGTTTTTTACCTTTTAGCCTGGAAGGAGCAATAGGGGGTAAACCATATTGTTCACAAAAATTACCCATTTCATATTTAGCTTTTCTTTTATTTTTTAATTGGTGTTTTAACAGTTTTTCATCATTGCACATATTAATTCCAAGTTTTTTAATAGTGCTTAAAATATCACCATAAGTTAGATTATCATAGTCAATAGAATCATTTTTACCAATTAATTCTTGTTTTACCTTATGAGCAAAGATAGGAGGCAGACCGTCAATAAACTTTTCTTTCCAATAAGGCTTGAAACAGTCCTTCCGCTGCATCACTCTGGAAAGGAAAACATCTTGGTACCATCTATAATCAGACATAGTAGGGCATTTCAAATTATTCAACAAATCAGAAATTCGAGATGAAACATTAGATGGAGTACCAACAAAATGTTTGATAATAGTATAAATCAAGGTATTAACACCATCAGGAACACCTCGACCAATACGATCATCAAAAATAGGCAAGCCTTCATCATTCTTTTTAACAGCATGTTTAATAGAATCTCTGGAATCTTCTGTGAGATATGAATCCCACCATCCACGAAGAGTACCAGAAAAGCCAGTAGTAAGAAGGTCAACAATTTCAGATTGTCCAAAATCATGATTATTTTGGTAAGCAGTGGCAACCATGGACATATGTCCCATTTTATTAATAATTTCTTGCTCAGAAAAACCATCAATATTCCATTCATAAATCTTATCAGCAGAAACAGAAAACTGACTTTGAAAAGCTCTTTCTTCAAACTGCATATCAGGAGGAGTAGGTTTTGAATACCAATTCCTAGTAAGAAACATGGGTTTTGAATTTCCAACAAATCTTTTAATTTCAGGTAAACAGTCATCAAAAACCTTTTTGGCAGAAACAGAAGAAACAGTATCAAAATCTGTATCATCAGAAACAATTTCATTTTTTGATATAGTTCGAGCAATAGGAGTACTTGTAGAAGTACCTTCATTTTTAACTTTCAAATCAGCAAGCATTTTGTCAACAGTTTCAAGAAGTTTAGACTGAGAAGTTCTAAACTTGAATTTGTTATCATGACTGAGTAAATTAATCAAAGGTTCCTCAGTCTTGATAGAAACAGGTTTTTGAACAGAAACAGTTTTTTCAACAATTTTTTCTTCAATACGGTCAAGCTGTTGACCAATAACATGCAAACATTCATTAGTAAAATTGTTTTGTTCAATAAGGCTAACAACAGGAGTTTGATCATCAGCTATTTTGAAAGGAGTAGCTTTAACATCAATTTTGTCAGTAGTCACCAAAATAGTCTCAAGGGGTGGATGACTAGATCTGACAATGGTTTTGTCATTCTTAACAAAATTAGATTTCTTTATCACATTCAAATAATTTTTGAAAACTTCATCTTTTGAAACATAATATTTTTCAAGAAAATCAAAGAACAAAATATGTCTTTTCAACTGATTCATTTTTTCTAACCATTTTCTTTTAACACGGTTTTTCTCAAACTGAGCAAAATCATTTTGGTAAATTTTTCGTTTTGTCCTATTTTTAGGAAGCATAAATTCATCAAACAATGGAGCCAAGTCAACTGTAAAATTTTCATTCAAAACATTCAAAACTCTTAAATGGTTATCAGGATTTTCAATAGGAGGAAAATCAGAATCAGATGGACAAATAGAATTAGCATCATCTTCTTCTTCGGTAGCAGGTTTGCCATACGGAGAGGAAGATTCAGGCTTGGTAGAATAGTAAACAGAGCTGATTTGGGATTTGTCACTAGAAACACCTTTCAACTTTAAATCAGTGGGTTTTTCAAAATTCTTTTGCAAAAACTCATTGACATCATGATCTCTTTTTGAAATACTTTCAGATCCAGCAAAGGAATGTCTTCCTTCGTTGATCCTCAAAGGTTGATTATTTTGAAAACATATTTTAACAGTACCATCAAGATATTGTTGAATATTTGTGAGATCTAGCTCATCAAAAACAGGTTTGGGAACAGGGGATTCTTGATTCAACAACCATTCAGTGGGAAGTTGAATATCTTGCCATTGAATCATTTTTGGAACTTGAATTTTAGCATCAGGAGTTGAACATGTGATTAACATTGTTTTACCAGAGGGTTCTCTAGGATTCAAACAACAAGGATTTAATTGAGTACCCAAAAGTCTGTAATAAATACGATAAATCAAAGCAAAAGGTTTACTACCTTCATCCATAATATAACCAGAAGAAGCAATATTCAAAGTCAAAGTTTTAACAATATTAGGATCATCCAAAGCAAGGGTAATATCAGGATAACAATTGAAGTAAACAGGACCATCATACAAAGAAGCAGTGATCATACCAAGAATGCTATCTTTAAAGACCTTAAATCTAGCATCGCATAAACACATGAGAATAGAAGCATTAATACCCTTTCGGGTGAGTGGTTTAACAGCAACTTGAACCAAACCAATATGCAAATAACTGAGTTTTTTAGCAATGAAATCATTAATATTTTTCTTGGAAAACAAGCAACATTTTTCGTTCATTTTTGAAATAGAAAATATTTGTTCAACAGTTCTAACTTTGTAAACAGGATGAAAAGTGGACTCATCCCAACTAGTTTTGTAAACAGTTTTAGTATCAACTTTGGGAATGTTCCATTTTCGGAAATCAGGGATCTCATTATCTTCAACAGTGTGATCTTCTTCATTCATAATATCAGGAGGACAACCAGTCCTGGAGCTGACAGATGAGTTGGATCTCCACAACTTATCCATATTATCCTAGTTTTAACACTCAATTATCATGTTTTTCTCACAACCGTTGCATTTCGTAACACATACCCTAAGCAACCCTATACCACACACATGCCCTACACGCCCTCCTGGCTCAAACGGGCCTTACAGTCAGGTTCTGGGAATTCACTTTACACCTAGGGTGGCGCCAACGACGGCAAGAAGGGAACACAACAACGGAGCACCAGAGGTTCGGACAGACACGGACAAGGCACAAAGAACACAACACACTGTTGAGGGAGTGTAGGGCATGTGTGTGGTATAGGGTTGCTTAGGGTATGTGTTACGAAATGCAACGATTGTGAGAAAAACATGATAATTGAGTGTTAAAACTAGGATAATATGGATAAGTTGTGGAGATCCAACTCCTCTGTCAGCTCCAGGACTAGTTGTCCTCCTGATATTGTGAATAGAGAAGATCACACTGTTAAACAAATGTTTTCTACAAATTATTCTTGCTTGTTTTCTGAAAATGTTAATGATGAAAAAGATGACACTAAATTTGTTTGTCTATCTGATTCTCCTCTTGTTAAAAAATCTGTTTACCAAAATCAATTGAGAGTGTTGACTGTTTTAAATGAAAATTTTAAAGTTGATATGGCTCCATTGTTTGATGAATTCATGCTTTCTAAGAACAGACCTAAAAGAAAATATTACCAAAATAATTTTGCTCAGTCTGAGAAAAATCGTGTTAAAAGAAAATGGTTAGAAAAAATGAATCAATTGAAAAGACATATTTTGTTCTTTGATTTCCTTGAAAATTATTATGTTTCAAAAGATGAAATTTCAAAAAACCATTTGAATGTGATAAAGAAATTTAATTTTGCTAAAAATGACAAAACCATTGTCAGATCTAGTCATCCACCTCTTGAGACTATTTTGGTGACTACTGACAAAATTGATGTTAATGCTACTCCTTTCAAAATTACTGATGATCAAACTCCTGTTGAACAAAACAAAGAATCTTTGCATGTTATTGGTCAACAACTTGACTGTATTGAAGAAAGAATTGTTGAAAAACCTGCTTCTATTCAAAAACCTGTTTCTGTTGAAAAAATGCTTGATGATTTAAAAGTTAAACCTGAAGGTGCTTCTACAAGTACTCCTGTTGCTTGCACTATTTCAAAAAATGAAATTGTTTCTGATGATGAAAATACAAATTCTGATACTGTTTCTTCTGTTCCTGCTAAAAAGGTTTTTGATGACTATTTACTTGAAATTAAAAGATTTGTTGGAAATTCCAAACCCATGTTTCTTACTAGGAATTGGTATTCAAAACCTACTCCTCCTGATATGCAGTTTGAAGAAAGAGCTTTTCAAACTCAGTTTTCTGTTTCTGCTGATAAAATTTATGAATGGAATATTGATGGCTTTTCTGAACAAGAAATTATTAACAAAATGGGACATATGTCCATGGTTGCCACTGCTTACCAAAATAATCATGATTTTGAACAATCTGAAATTGTTGACCTTCTTACTACTGGCTTTTCTGGTACTCTTCGTGGATGGTGGGATTCTTATCTCACAGAAGAATCCAGAGATTCTATTAAACATGCTGTCAAAAAGAATGATGAAGGCTTGCCTATTTTTGATGATCGTATCGGTCGAGGTGTTCCTGATGGTGTTAATACCTTGATTTATACTATTATCAAACATTTTGTTGGTACTCCATCTAATGTTTCATCTCGAATTTCTGATTTATTGAATAATTTGAGATGCCCTACTATGTCTGATTATAGATGGTACCAAGATGTTTTCCTTTCCAGAGTGACGCAGCGGAAAGACTGTTTCAAGCCTTATTGGAAAGAAAATTTTATTGACGGTCTGCCTCCTATCTTTGCTCATAAGGTAAAACAAGAATTAATTGGTAAAAATGATTCTATTGACTTTGATAATTTAACTTATGGTGATATTTTAAGCACTATTAAAAAACTTGGAATTAATATGTGCAGTGATGAAAAACTGTTAAAACACCAATTAAAAAACAAAAGAAAAGCTAAATATGAAATGGGTAATTTTTGTGAACAATATGGTTTACCCTCTATTGCTCCTTCTAAGCAAAAGAGTAAAAAACCATGATAACAGTTATAAAAATTATAACCATAAAAAAAATAAAACTAATTTTAATGATTTTTATGCTAAAAAGAAAAATGTTTCTAAAAGACATGTTAACCAACGGTCAGGTAAAGGTAAATGTTTCAATTGTGGAAAACCTGGTCATTTTAAAGATTGTAAACAAAAACCTGGTGAGTTAAAAAAAACAAGTTTAACATGTTAAAAATTGATGATAATGATCAAGAAGAATTATTCAGAATCCTTGAATCAAACAATTCGTCTGGTTCTTTGGAAAATGATTTTTCTTCTTCAACTAATTCATGTTATCATTCTGCTGATGATTCATCTGAAATTAAAATTGGTTGTAGGAATTCATGTTGTAATGTTATTACTAAAAGTGAAGAAAATGAAAACTTGTTGAAAAATGAAATTAGTAAAAAACTCAAATCAACAATAAGTTTTGAAGAAACTTTGGAAAGATTTAATAAGAAGAAATCCAAAGATTTAACTGTTAATGATCTCCAATGTGAAATTAATACTGTTAAACAAGAGATAAGTGAATTAAAACATGAATTTAAAAATATTAAAAGTGATAATCATAATCCTAATCAAAAAATGTTAATGTTCAAAATTGATAAAAAACTTGACAAAACTAATGATGAACAAGATGAGCTCAAAGATGAAGGAGAATCTTGTCAACAAGCTCTTCTTTCTGATAAAGGTATTATTAATTCTCAACTTGCTCTTGTTAACAAAATACTTCCTCCAAAATGGTTTACAAAAGTTAAAATTATTGTCTCTCATGATTACCATTTCACTGTGATTGCTATGATTGATTCTGGTGCGGATATGAACTGTATTCAAGAGGGATTGATTCCTTCGAAATATTTTGAAAAATCAACTGAAAGACTAGTTTCTGCTAATGGTTCCCAAATGAAGATTAAATATGAATTGAATAATGCTCATGTTTGTCATGATAACATATGTTTCAAGATTCCTTCTGTTTTGGTAAAAAATATGACTGATAAAGTGATTCTTGGTTTGCCTTTCATAAATGCTTTGTATCCTTTTCTTGTTGAACATGATGGTATTACTACTGATCCTTTTGGTCAAAAAGTAAAATTCAAATTTGTTTCAAATCTTGAGATTGATATTGATAATGCTTCCAACCTGATCCATGCAAAAATCAAACATCTTAGCTTTCTTCAGCAAGAAGTCAGATATAAGAAAATTGCTGAACAGCTTTCTAATAAATTGTTGCTATCAAAAATTGACAGTTTTCAAAAAATGTTAATTGATGATGTTTGCTCTGATGTTCCTAATGCCTTTTGGCATAGGAAGAAACATATTGTTGACTTGCCTTATGTTAAAGATTTTGACGAGAAAAACATTCCTACTAAAGCTCGTCCTATTCAGATGAATGCTGAAACTGTTGAATTTTGCAAAAAAGAAATCCATGATTTGCTTGAGAAAAAACTGATTAGAAATAGTAAGTCCCCTTGGTCTTGCTCTGCTTTCTATGTTCAAAAGAATGCTGAAATTGAGAGAGGAACTCCTCGCCTGGTTATCAACTATAAACCTTTGAATAAGGTTTTAGAATGGATTAGGTACCCTATTCCCAATAAGAATGACCTGGTCCATAGGTTGAGTGAGGCTGTAGTGTTTTCTAAGTTTGATATGAAATCTGGGTTCTGGCAAATCCAGATTAATGAGAAGGATAGGTACAAAACTGCTTTTACCACTCCTTTTGGTCATTACGAGTGGAATGTGATGCCTTTTGGTCTTAAAAATGCTCCTACTAAATTCCAAAACATCATGAATGATATTTTCAACTGCTTCAGTCACTTCACCATTGTTTATATTAATGATGTTCTTGTTTACTCCAGCTCTATTGATGAACACTGGAAACATTTGTATTCGTTTCTAGAAACTATCAAAAGAAATGGTCTTGTTGTCTCTGCTAAGAAAATTAAACTGTTTCAAACAAAAGTTCGTTTCCTTGGTTATGACATCTCTAAAGGACAAATTCGTCCTATTGATAGAGCCATTCAATTTGCTGATAAATTTCCTGATGTTATCACTGATAAAACTCAGCTCCAAAGATTTCTGGGGTCATTGAATTATGTTGCTGATTTCTACAAAGATATGAGAAAACAATGTAAACCTCTTTTTGATCGGTTAAAGAGTAATCCTCCATCCTGGTCCGATGTTCATACATCCCTTGTTAAACAAATCAAATCTCATGTTAAGACATTGCCCTGTCTTGGTATTCCCACTGTTAATGCGTTCAAAATTGTTGAAACCGATGCCTCTGACATTGGTTATAGTGGTATTCTGAAACAAAGAGTTTCTCCTGAGTCATCTGAACAAATTGTCCGTTTCTATTCTGGGATTTGGAATAATGCACAGCTAAACTATAGTACTATTAAAAAGGAGATTTTATCTATAGTATTATGCATTTCAAAATTTCAAAGTGATTTGTTAAACCAAAAGTTTTTATTACGTATTGATTGCAAAAGTGCTAAATATGTTATTGAAAAAGATGTTGAAAATATTGCTTCAAAACATATTTTTGCCAGATGGCAAGCTATTTTAAGTGTTTTTTATTTTGATATTGAATATATTAAAGGATCTCAAAACTCCATCCCTGATTTCCTTACCCGTGAATTTTTGCAGTGTCCCAATGGCAAGTAGAAGGTCGAAAGACAAGACACCTGCCACTGATAACCCAGTTGTTAAACCTATTTCCTCTATGAACCCAGTTATTAAACCTGTTTCCTCTATGGACATTGTTAACCGTTTTACCCCACTAGGTACTATTCCCAAACCCAATTATTCTTCTGTTCTTGCCTCATCATATGATCCTTATGCAATAACCCCTGTTAACCGACCAATCAAAACTGTTTATCCCAAAAACCCTAATGTTCCTCAATATGCAAAAAACCAATATTTCCAAAGCCTATTTTATATTGAACCCAACAGAGCCTCCATTTCTGACCCCCTCACACTTGCTAGAAGCTATTTTCCTCCACTATTTCATTGGATTCCTGAGCATAGAGAAAAGAAGTTACAGTACTATTCTGGTCTCTTGAGTCATGAAAAATCTATTATTATTAAAACCATTAATGACAGAGTTGATACGTCCAAAATCATCTACCATGGTGTTTACATTGTCAATGTTATTACTGAAGAACAGTGGGGCCCTTCTCCTAGTTTTACCAAAACAATGCCCGGATCCCCCATCCCCTATTCTTACTATGATTACATCACTGCTTGGACAAGATTTATGCTTTACCAAAATGAAGACATGTCTCATTCTTGGTTTGTTAACTTTGATAGCAATTTCCATGGCTCCCTGCCTCTTTGGTTCAACCGTTGGTGGACTCAATTTGGCCCCATTAATGATATACTTCCTGAACCATTGCTTAAGGCTTTTGAATGTTTCAAGAAGTTCTATAAAGTTGATGCTTATGGTGCCAAGTTCCCTCCTTTACTCCATTTTGTTAAAAGATATAAAATATCCTGGATTTTAAAATGGCAGTATGAAAAAGAAGGTGATGTGCTCCAAAGAAATTGGTATGTGAAATGGTGGGGTAAATTCCCTCATACTCCGAGGATTATTGCTAGTGTTTCTAGGGAATCTTCTTCTGTTGCTACTCTCCCCATTGCTAATTGTTCACTTAGCCGATCCCCTGTCACTACTGATGCATCTGCTTCCTCTTCCAAATCTGCTAAGCCATCTGTTAAACCCAAAAATGTGAGTTCTCCTTTGGATGATATCCGTAAGGACCCTGAAGCACTGAATGCTCTTATTGAAATGTTAAAAAAGGAAAAGGCTGATCTAGATGATGAACGATCCTCTGAAGCCTCTGTTGCAAGAGATCCTTACTACCCCTACAATGAGGAGTGGTTTGGTCATGATGAAGATGAAGCTGATGAATTAGCAAAAGATTAACTGATTCACCCTATTTGCCTGGCCAGCACAAACCAGCCAATATGCTATTGTTCTTTCCTATGCTAATGATTGATTGATTCACCCTATTTGCCAGGCCAGCACAAACGGCCAAGATGCTACTGTTGGCTACTATTGATGATTGATTGATTCACCCTATTTGCCAGGCCAGCACAAACGGCCAAGATGCTACTGTTCCTTACCATGCTAAAGTGCTCATGCTACTGAAAAGAAGATTCCTTATGTTTCCAAGACTGCTTTCAATTATTCCAAGACCACTTTCACTATGCTTTGGTCAAAGAATATTTTGAACACTATTTGCTTACTTGTAGAGGCACCTTCAGGTTTAACTTTTAAATCATCAAGCATTTTTTCAACAGAAACAGGTTTTTGAATAGAAGCAGGTTTTTCAACAATTCTTTCTTCAATACAGTCAAGTTGTTGACCAATAACATGCAAAGATTCTTTGTTTTGTTCAACAGGAGTTTGATCATCAGTAATTTTGAAAGGAGTAGCATTAACATCAATTTTGTCAGTAGTCACCAAAATAGTCTCAAGAGGTGGATGACTAGATCTGACAATGGTTTTGTCATTTTTAGCAAAATTAAATTTCTTTATCACATTCAAATGGTTTTTTGAAATTTCATCTTTTGAAACATAATAATTTTCAAGGAAATCAAAGAACAAAATATGTCTTTTCAATTGATTCATTTTTTCTAACCATTTTCTTTTAACACGATTTTTCTCAGACTGAGCAAAATTATTTTGGTAATATTTTCTTTTAGGTCTGTTCTTAGAAAGCATGAATTCATCAAACAATGGAGCCATATCAACTTTAAAATTTTCATTTAAAACAGTCAACACTCTCAATTGATTTTGGTAAACAGATTTTTTAACAAGAGGAGAATCAGATAGACAAACAAATTTAGTGTCATCTTTTTCATCATTAACATTTTCAGAAAACAAGCAAGAATAATTTGTAGAAAACATTTGTTTAACAGTGTGATCTTCTCTATTCACAATATCAGGAGGACAACCAGTCTTGGAGCTGACAGAGGAGTTGGATCTCCACAACTTATCCATATTATCCTAGTTTTAACACTCAATTATCATGTTTTGCTCACAACCGTTGCATTTCGTAACACATACCCTAAGCAACCCTATACCACACACATGCCCTACACGCCTTCCTGGCTCAAACGGGCCTTACAGTCAGGTTCTGGGAATTCACTTTACACCTAGGGTGGCGCCAACGATGGCAAGAAGGGAACACAACATAAGGGAGCATCTTACGAAACATTTTGTTGGTGCAATGATGAAAAACATCTTCTTCAAATCCCCTTTAATAACATCTAAAATTTTGTGCATCATCAAAGAATTCTATATAAAGGCAATTCTTTTTCAAAACAAACTTTCTCAAAATCAAAACTTTTTCTTCCTAATATCCAAAACATATAAAATTTATTTAAAAAGGTTAAACATTTTTAGTAACTAAAACCCCAAAAAAAAAAAAATGGAAAAAAAAAATCACAGGAAAATCCAAACGTTATCTTTGTAATATCTAAATTACAAAATACCTCAAAAAAAATGTATAAACCCCTACCACCCCCCACCCCCCAAAAAAAAAGCACATCAAACTTGAAACCATCTCTCCCTAAACCAAAGCATATTCGCATTTTATTTGTAATAAATTATTTTAGAATGGAGGGACCGTTGTGGCCGCTTAACGAAAGTGTTCAATTTTGTATTCATTGCCATTGGTGAGAGTCGACACATAAACAGTTGAAACTTGAAACCTTTACATTACATATATCTTTTAATAATTGATACAATCGATTTACGTTACATAATTATGCCGAGAGCATATCTGCACGTTGTCATGTCATGTCATTCCAGATATAATCATCTGACATTGCCACGGGCAACATAATCATCCCACATTGTGTCAGTGATATTGTCCCTAAATTGGCCCATCGCTCTCTTCGATGTAGTTGACATTTCTAGTTCATGCCTTTGGGTTGCTGAGCTTGTTGATGCTCTAGTATTGCCACTGCCTTCGCTATTAGTCACACTACCTTCGCCAACACTCTCCCCTATTGTTCTGAACAATTCATCACTCCAATTGTTCATACGTATAAAATTGTGTAGAGCACAACACACAATAACCACGTAACGCTGCCTAATTGGCTTGAAGTTTGGCATTAAATTCAGAATGGGGAAGCAGGCCTTCAGCACTCCAAAAGACCGCTCAATAACCATCCGCAAGGACGAGTGCCTGTAGTTGTACAACTCTTTCTTTGATGTTATCCGTCTACCGCTTGAGTGGAATTCCTGCGCATGGTATCTAGTTAACTTGTGAGGAGGGAGAAAACTAGTGCCAATTGGTAGACCTGAATCCACCAAGTAGTAGGACCCTACAGACACACACAACCAGTAAGCACTAATTAAGTTGTTCATAAACATACTACTTAGACGTGGAGGATAAAAACACTTTAGTTGAAGTCATAGTAATGTATAGTACCTGTTTGTGGCCATGGGAATCCATACTTCGGGTCACTGATCGCTTCATCGAAAACCCTTGAGTCATTCGCACTGCCCTCCCACCCACCATGTATAAATGTGAACTGCATGTCCATGTTACACACACACAGCACATTAGTTGAAACCTGGCTCTTGCGGTCCCTATGTGCTTGAGTCTCATTTGCAGGAGGTCGGGCACTCACGTGCGTTCCATCAATTGCTCCTATACATCTCTACACAGCAGTGGATATATTACCAACTTGGAGACAAATTGCATAAATAAATAATTGCAATACGTTATATAATTAATAAACAACAATAAACATACCGCAATCACATTCTGCCACACCTCGTCAGAACAAGTCACTGTTTTGGTTTGCTCATCCCACCCCAACCCTGTGTGTTTTGTTAGCAACTGGCTCCACTTGCGTTGTTTGCTTCGAAGCCTATTGTGCTTTTGTAAAACTTGCTTCCAATTAAAGTCTTTCCCAGTCCTTTGGTTAAGTTCAGCCATAATTGATGGCCACAAAGAACCCTTGAACACACCGTTTGGCATGCTACCCTTAAGTTGTTCCTCCAACATGATCTCAATAAAAATATATTCTATATAAGCGGGCCACTTTTTGTCATCCTTGTCTTGTGATTCAGATGCCATCTAATTGAAACATCTCACGTGGTAAGCTCATGACAGATAATAATGTAAATAATTGCTTAATAGGACTATAGAGTCATGTGCTATGTAGGTTTAAGGGGTCCAAAAAATGAAAAATCTTCCACAGTTAAATCAACACAACTACGAAAAAGCATGCACTGAATGTAAGAAATAGTGGTAATACATAAATCCTTCATCGAGGTTTACTACATATACAATGTGACCAGATACACAAAAGATGGAAGATCGAAGCAATGAGTTAGTAAACTGAATAAGTGGTCACAAATACAACTAAGTTAGTGCATGGTTAAGTACATGGTAATCCATAATAAAGTACGCTACTGAACATAATGGAAACAAAATACGTCAGCAGTATATCAAAAGGAACATGCACTAAATTGCTTCGACTACGCATCCGTCTTACTGCGGCGGGTCATATGACAATCGGTCTGGAGAGGTCATGGGGGAAATGCTGGGTCGAAGAGATCTGGTACGGCCCGCCATTGCACTGCGATAATTCTGGTGAATACGCTTCCACCTCCTAAGTACCCGCCTCACAGTAAAGGCCTTCCCCCTGCGGGCATTAAGATGGTGTGTGATCTCCTCCCACACGGGCGCATTGGCATGATAAGGACGCAAATTTCCACAAATATAGTGTCCAAGTACAGAGTCACACAACACATCCTCACAATGGACATCCCATGTTATCAACTCCGCAGCCATCTTAAAGAACAACACACACATTCATACACAATCATATCACAAGTACAATAAAGATATCCCAGTATTTTTAGAGGAACAAATATTAAGCATAGGATCTATATTAATATGTATATAGGATCAGAAGGTTTTATGGGATCAAAAGCTTTAAGCTGCAATATTATGAAAATAATCTTATTGCACATGGTAGTGTGCATGTACATTATATTTTGTAAGAATATCATGGGGACAAGTTTAATATGTTAGTCAAAGACAAGGAACAGTGCATCATAAATTTGAAACAATTTGTATGAAGCTATTAATTGTTGTCCTCTTTGCAAGTATCTTGCTAGCCATGAGGAGACAAGCTCATTATGGGGAACCATAATCAGGTAACAATAGAGGTGCTTCATGCTTCATGCAAAATGCAACATGCAACATGCAAGATAACCAAACTCTCCTAACATGTTTAGACTTTAGAGGTTTTAGATTCATCATCCCAGGGCAATGAGGTGCTTGAAATGAATGTGTGGCGATTATATAAAATTAAATTGAAAATATTACAAACTTTATTATATATTATTTTATAAATTGTTTATCTAATAATAAAAATCTTATAAACTGATGGCTTCTTTGTTTGCTTAAAAACTGATGGCTAAATTCAAATAATTTCAATAGAGAATGCATACCATTTATGAACACTATTTATGAACAGTATAATTATCAGTTCAACATTCAAACTCAAAGCTATTACTCTACAAAACGTAATCAGTCCTGCAGATAAGCTAGAGACTCTAATTTAATATGTCTGTCAGCTGACTTGACTCCCACAGCCATTGCTCAGATCAAGTAATTAATTGGCCTGCTCAAGATTCCCTAATTAATTAATCATCAACGTGTCACTATATTGAGTAGCTGTAATCATGCATCACCATATTAAGAAGAGCAGGAAAATAAGAATTTGAAGAATAATATCTAGTTCTTAATCCTAAAATTTGCAGAGTTGGTTATGTATTTGTATGTGTTTTTTTTTTTCTCTCTCTCTCTTTTTCTCTACCCCATTGGAAAGGTCCCCACACCTCAAGGAATTGGATGATTAAAGAAGGTGATGGTGCCGTAACAATCTAATCTTGCCTATATGAAGAACAAGAAATGAGAAAAGTCAGAAATGAAAGACAACTACTTCCAATTGTTTTTTATTTTAGGCTCAATCATTGTCCAATGAACCAAAAAGAAAGTGTTCATGTCATTGGTGCTTAGTGATTGCAATAAATCTTTCAATAACTATAGATTCCAAACCAAGTTTATTGAATTGACATCAACTGGTTGAAAAGTCTACATTGGTGGGCTGCTGGGGTTGAGGGTAGGGTTTAAATTTACAATTTCTAAAACAGGGCAGACCCATATCCAAAGCTACCTGAATCCTTAAGTAAAAGTTCAGCCTTTTTGGCCCAAAGATCTCTAGGGGATGCACAATGAAGACCAGGGAACATCCATGTCAAAACAATTTTTTATAGCATTTAGGTTCCTTTCTTAAATGCTTTGCCCAACATAGGAAAAAAAATTCAAAAAGACAAAATGTCTTGCTATAGAAAAACAATCCTCACACATAAAAATAAAATGAGAAAAAGCTGCATAGATCATCCCAGTTACAATCTTATTTTCTCTTTTAAGCTTTTATATTGTCCAAATTTATAGCTTATCACCATATATGACACTTTACTGTTTAACCCAATTTTCTTCTGTTATCCTTCTTATTTTTATTATTATTTTTGGGTTTTTTTTCACCACAATGATGGTGGTCTTAAATTTTACACTCTTTTATTTTTATTTTATTATTTTTATTTTTATATAGAAAAGATAAACTACCTAATGTCCCAGTACGGTATTGAAATTCTCAAACCTCCACTATCCATTTTTTCTCCTTCTTGACTTTTTAGTTTCCAATTTTATAGGTTATTGCTATACTTTTTTTACTTTGATTATTAGTGACTATGCAACAGTTTTAATATATAAAACGTCAAATACTGTTGAGCAAATTAAATTTGTTATGAAAAAATAAACTATAGTTTATACTTACATTAAATTTTGTATAACAATTATAGTTATTTACAATTGTTTATTTATTAGGTTATTAATATTGATTAGTTTTTTTAAGGTTATTTTAGTTTAATATTGTCTTTAAACCTTGCCCCCCCTAAACTAAAATCCTAACTCCGCCACTGATACCTGCCAATTTCAGACAGCCTCACTCATGCTGAGAGGTATTTCAATCTCCAAAAGACAGTAACTTTCGCAGATTTGGAAGTCAATGCTCAACACTTTCTAGTTTCTACAACCACTGTAGGCTTCCCTCCAAGATAAAGAAATTGCATTCAGAATGAAGAAAACAACTCAGAATCACCATGCGATCGGCACAAAGGTGAGAAACTGAATGATTGCTAGAATTGTAATAAATTAAACTCATTTGGGGTGTGTGGGCTGAAAACAATGAAAGAGAACATAACATTTTTTTTTTTGATAAGTGATAAAGGAGAACATAACATGATGTGACCATGATCATAGAAGTTAAGAACTACTTCCCCTAAAACTTCTTAGATAGACCTTTAAATGCAGGCATCAATTACTCTTACTGTAAAATATTGCTCCAACAGCAAAGCTTCACTCACCCACACATCTAGACCGCAACACTGGACAATTGAAACCTATCCCCCCAAGTGTTGATTGGCTGATTCAAACCTACTCTTAAATAAGGACTCACTACATTTAACTCCAAGAGAAGTACTGGTGCAGCTGTGATTGCAGCTTCAATTAAATTGCACCATGGTGTTAGATGTATGCTCCATTAATCTTTGAGGCTTATCCTATTAAAGGCCTCATCTACTCTTCTTATCTTAAAGTTAGTTAGCCAAAAAAATTAAAGAATCGTTGACTCTCTTTTTTTGGCACAATATGATGAAACTAATCTCAAGTTTCTTCACAGAAACCATGATTCGGTTATAAACTTCAACATGAAAAACAATTTTTAACAAATCCAATAAGACAAAAGCATGTTCTAAGAATCCAATAAATCTTTTTCAGGTTAATGAAAGGATATGAAATAAAATTAAATTTAGATCAGGCGAAGTATTATGTTCAACTAAACTCTGTTTATTCTCACTACATTATTGCCAGCTCTTAACAAATGAGATCTGTTGTGTGTATTTGTAAGCATGTTTAATAATGTAGGAAAGTTTGATTTAATAGGAAATACTAAGAAAAAATAAATACTGACGAAAGGAAAGATCTAAGTGGGAACAAAGAACTGAAAGAATGGATAGATACAAGTATTTCGAACTTACACATTGATTATAACTTACAAGTATTTCTAACTTACACATTGATTATTCTCACTGCATAAATTACTTCCATAAATTATTTAAAAAATAAAACAAATAAAAAACCCATAACCACGCCCTTTCCAGTAGATCAAATCCATCTTACCCAAATATCAAACAAAGAAAAAAAGGAAAAAAATGCAAACAAAGAGCAGCATAGGTTCATCACAGTTGAAGACCCATAACCACGGGTTTCAAAAGATCTAATCAAATTCTTACCCAAACATCAAACAAAGAAAAAAAAACAGAGAAGCATTTCATCACCACGGGTTGAAAACCCATCATCACGGGTTGATACGGTTAAATCAAATGTGAAAACCCAAACATCAAACAAAGAATAAAAAGGAAAAAAAAAAAAAAAAAACACAGAGAAGCAAATACCTTCGGATTTCTGTGGAAAAAGCTGAGAACGAGGTCGGCGGTTGGCTGAGCTCGGATCGGTGAAATAGTGTGTGAGGAGCTGAGGGCAGTGAGAGCTTCTTTGTGGTGGGTATTGGAACGGAGATGAGAGAAATTTGAGATGAAAGGTCTGAGTGAAGAGAGAAGTCTGAGTTGAAAGAGTTGAAGTGAAGAGAGCCGTTGAGGACAGTATCAAAAGGCGCGCCTCACGTGAATGCGTCTGACCGTGTGGGACCGGATGTGTTCTGATATTACAAAATTGCCATGAGAATAGAAAATTGGAAACTGAAAACAGCCAAAAGTTGTTTTCAGTTTCCACAACTCATAACTCAAAAATGTGAGAATTGAGAACTGAAAACAGAGTTATGGAAACAAAAAATAATGTAGCCAAACAAGCTTTTTGTATGGATCCCACCATTTTTGAGAATTGAGTTATGGAAACAGAGAAATCAGGCTTTACGCACAGAAAAAGAGTATCTAGAAGAACAGTAGAATGTTCAAGAAGTCAAAAAAGTGGACTACTGTCACTTGCATAAATGCAGTTTGCAGTTTACTAGTAATGAGAGAACCCAAGGGTTGAGGACAGAAAAGTTGATCTCTGCTTAAATTACCATCTCTTTCGGTACACTCAAAAAACCAACCTCATGAAATGTTCCATAACCAGAAATAATTATGAAAAGAGGACCACAGGTAAAGACAATGACATGAAAATGATAATCATGTTAGATCCTCCAGCCAAAAACATAAAAAAAAGGTTGGGTCCGTTGGTGAGCCACTTCAGAGCAAGCCACCAAGCTGCTGTACAAGTTCTAATGGTCCATTGAGAAGGATAGCCCACTCTCAGAATAATATAGGAACTTACCTCTAAAGCTACAGATTTTGCCAAATCCAGGCTCCCTGGTGAACTAGCAACGTCATCCAGGTAAGAGAGGCTTTCTGATTCACACAGACTCAACAGCTGCAAAAGAGGAAATGTGACTAGTTTCAATAAATGAGGTTTGTTTACAGAGGAATCACACAATGGGAAGCTGCAGTAGAATCTAAAGTAGCTGAAGCCTCAGAGTAGAAATTAACAGTAAATCTTCATCACTGGGACACACAATTGATAGGACTTTAGCTTTCAGCCTAGATACAGCAGCCACAACTCTGGAGGATTCTACAAAAGGTGGTGTGACATTTAGCTTCAAGATGGCTCGCGCCAAAAACAGAACACCACCCTTTTCACATAGTTCCTGAAATAGTACCAAAACGAGAGTTTAATAAAATAACAAAAGCTGTTTATAATCTTAAAGAATCAACCAAATAAGAAAATAGAATTGGCCAATAACTTTACAAGTATCCATTAAGTCAATTTTCAATAAGAAACCCATATATCATATGACCTTGAACTTGTTTAATAATTGCTACAATCTAAACCATGATTTTGTCCGCCAAACCAAGATTTTTGGCAATGCAAATCTCCCTGTTTGTCTCACTGCCTACTTGCCCTTGCTTGTAAACAATGCAATTGAGAGAGGGTTATACCTACACAGATATCTACCCAAGGGTACTTCTGGTTTGAAAAAATGATGAACTCGTCCCATCTCTTTCCCTTTCAGCCAACTGATACAACATATAAGAGACCCCTAACATATCATTCACTGAAAACAAAAGGAAAGATAGAGTTCTGGCTTGGAAACCTTATTCCTGAGTAGGCGCTCCAGAAACATTTTTTGTTGGCACAATGATTGAAGAAACTGTAAAGAAGCCTCACATTGCTGGCAGAGATAGCTAACTATTTGTTCAGCAGTCAGATTTGATTTCATGCATGAAACAGGATATTGAGCTGACAGCCTGATGTCGAGAAACCTAATGGCTACAAGAACTGCTCCGAAAGCAGCATCCATAAATACGTCAACCTGTAGCAGAAAGATTCATGATCACTGACTGCATATATGTGTAAGCTTGCAGAACTTGATAACTGAGAAGGGGAAAAAGAAATCTAGCAAGAGCACAGATTAGACTCAGGAACTGATTAAAAATGTAGCTTAAACTGATGGAATAATGAATATAAAAAAATTCCATTAACATGAAAACAGTAGCTTTGAAGAGAGATTACTTAAACTGAACCCTATTTCTATTAATAGCAGCTTAATCAAATCATGTGGGGTAAGTTATACCTCAGGGTGTGTAAGCAATACATGAGCAAGATCTGGCCATTGTGAACATATACATCCTGTTAATAGATATAGACTTCATGCCACCATTGCTGAATGCATAAGGGGCATGGAGTCATTACGGGTTTCCTGCATCATGAAAGTAAGTCTCAATATATATAAGTAGTACAGGTGATAGACCTCAGAAGATGAGGATTGTGGAAAACCTGTTTATAACCACCAAGAACAATTAGCAAATAAAACACCAGGTCAAGCAGCTGCTCTGTCACCTTGACATCATCTAGCAAAATCTGAAACCAATCAAACCATAATTCAAGCATAAGAATCTGGAGAGAACTTGTGCCATGGCAAAAAACTCGAACTTTTGGAAAGAAAAAGATGGAGGTCTCATACATCCCAAAGAGACCATGAATAAGCAAAGTGAATAGCAGAAGAAAGAACAATTCAGCAATTAAACATAAATGAAAAATAGCATTCACATTGTCCCTTGTCATGAACAATCATTTACACAGACATTAACAGTAAAAACCCCAATTATACGACAATACTTTACTATCTTGAAAGGAAAAGGAGAAGGAAAACATTCGGTTAAGAATACCAAAATCAAGTTTTGGCATTATATATATAAAGGCCACTATGATGATCAAGATTATAGAAGTAAGCTTGACCATGTTTGTTTGATTAGGTTCTAATGTGAGGTGGATGTTTGGTTTATTTCTAGAAATCTTATAAGAATTATTGATTCATCCCATGATATCCTTAGGTTTTAAATACAATGTCAAGCATTTTACTCATTATTTTTATAAGGCTTTCTACAAATAAATAATAACTGAAAAATTAAAAAGAATATGAGCTGTAAATTAAGTGAAATCTCCTAAAGTAATAGTCTAGTATAAACACATATAAGACCAAAATAATATATATATATATATATATATATTTATTTATTTATATTATTTAACAAGACATCATGCATTTTCGATCAAAATTATTTATTTTCTTAAAAGACTAAAACATATCAAAATAGGAGACAAAAATAGAAAAAAAAAAGTTTAAATGTGAATTTAACCATATGATGAAAAAAGAAAGTTAAATACATAGCATAAACACTTTATTGAAAGAAAGAAAAAAGTTATATCATAGTTGGTAGTAAATTAGGGTATAATTGTAACTTTTAAAAATCGTAACTTTCCCAAGTCATGGGAATACCGAATATGGATACCCACCTTTTTAGAGGGAATCCACATTCACATGGCTTGAGAAAGTTCTGCTTTATTTAAACTAAAGTAACAATTTTACCCAATTAAATATATATTTGATGAACTAAAATATAAAATTTTCCAATAAAGTGCTTATGCTATATAATACCAGGTAATGCTTGGGAAGCCTAAAAGACTACCCTGAACCAAATGACTAGATATTGTAAAAATAGTGAGTACAGCTTGCTCAGAAAATCCATCAAGTCTCCAGACTCTCAATAGACATTGGAGCAATATGTAATAATATGTTAAGTCCTCAACACATAAGAAACAAACACAAGATTAATAATAATAGAGACATGATAAAAAAAAAATTAAAAATTAAAAAAATCTTTAGCAATAATTAGTACAGGAACCTGCTCAAGTTTAGCGTGTCGAGGTGCTAAATCACACAATGAATGTAAGAGATGAATGCTGGATAACATGTATCTGAACAGGGTTTCATCTTTGTCAGATGACATAAGCACTGCCATAAGGTGTAAGGGAAGAAATCCTGCAAGCTTCTCCATATCAATCTGAAACAAATCATAATCTAAGATCTCACATATTAATAAAAAGGTAAAAACAGGATTGCATATTGATGATAAACGACAACCATGATGCTGATGATAATGATGCATTATCTGACCTTAATTGATGACCCTTTTTTATTAAGGTAGTGAATAGTGAAGTTTCGGAGTCCCTCAATAACTTATGAAGTTCCAGGGAGCTAAGCCCATGCAACCCCTTCACTGCTGAAATTAAGTCAATGGCTTCCTACAAATAAATTGAACTAAATTATGATGGGAACAGGAGGGAATATGAATTGAAGAAACAGATTTAAATTTTTAAAAAAAATTTAAATAGTTAAATCAAACAGACAATCACAAGAAAAAAAAAGGGATAGAAAAAATATGCAGCCAAGTTCAGGTTAAGTTCAGATTACTTACTACTGCAAAACTACATGATGGTTCTTCCATAGCAAGTGTCATTCTTGAAAATCTAAAGCCAAGGGGAAAAACAATCACATAAGAAAGAGAAGTAGAGCAAGCAATCACCAACATGAGTTTAGTAAGCATAGGATAGTTACTATTTTGCAATTCATGAAGGCAAAAAGCTTGATTATGTTGAAGTCACTCCAAGGGCTAAAAGTTGAGGGCAGACAATGGGACCTAGTACAAGTAATACTAATGGAAATTTCAAATGTAAAAAGGAATCTGTAGGAGAAGCAACTCCCACTCCTTCCGATTATGAAATGATGTATAGCAACCATTGTAGAACTTGAGTTGCATAAAAGACATCAGATTTTTTCTACTTGCAAGCAGGGTCCACGATGGTTATTGAACCTCAATCTTCAACACTTAAAATTGGTGAAATTGCATGCATTCCACACCGGTATTCTTGCAGCAAGTGGCATATTAGATAGAGCCTAGGAAGCATGAATTATTTCAACTAGCATTTATTTATGTATTGGACACACATCCAATATGGATACTCTCACAAGATACTTCCTTAATTTTTTATAATTTTTCACTCCCTCTATGAAACTAATAGCTTCTTAATTGGTTTCATCATTCAAACATATTTTGCACCTTTTAACATTTCTTGTTTATCTTTAAATTGAAAATTAGCATAATATTTACTTAGGAATGTTTACTTTTATATCAATTAATTGAAGCATCCATGCCATATTGTATACTAAATTTTCAAGAATTGACAAATCGCTGCGTTGGTATTGAATTGTATATGTATTCTGTATCCATATTGGTGCTTCCTGGGATATAAATCAATATCATAAGTTAACAATCACCAAATCGATCCACAAATGATTAAACAATCCCCCATAAGACAACAAAACTCTGCCACGCGTAGAGCCAGTCAAGCTCCAAAAACTCCACTAAATCCATTTACAGGCACCAAGTCATAGATTGCATCCCATGTCAAACAACAGTGAGGAAATGCAAGTAGCACTACAGCTACTGCATGCATATGGAAGTGCATTCACACCTAGACATGCAAATGCAAATAAAAATTCACCAAAATCAAATCTTTCCATTGGAAATGAGAAGTTTTACTCAAAACAACACACAACCCATTACTCTTAAGTATCAAAATCTTCATGTATATCAATTAAAAAGCAATTATTAAACACTTGCCAATACATAATAGTCCCAAAAGAAAATCTAAAATGCAATATATAACTTTGTATCGAATTGATGCAGACTGCAAAATCCAACTAGCAAAACACAACTGAACTCATTAATGCAGTAATGACAAATTCCATAACCCAAAAAAAAAAAAAAAAAAAAACACAACCAAGAAAGAAAAAAAACTAAAACAGTATACAATAATTGAAAATTAAACTTGTAACTTCAATATATAGTAAAACCATCAAAAACCCACATCAGAAAACCCTAGTTCTGTAGCAACCTTGTTGAATTGAACGTTAAAACCCTATAAATGCAAAGACTTTTTCAGAGGCTACTGTGTGAAGCGCACAGTAGAAATGGCTTTGAAAAAGTGTATGTATTTGTATTCAAAAAAATCAGAAAGCTGACCTGAGAACCGTATCGACGAGCTTCGAGTACGAGATTTATATAAAGCGCCTCAAAAAATAAATATATATCAAAAATTAAAAATTAAAAAGCAAGAAATTCGCGGGTGTTTTTTTTTTGAGCTAATGTACACACCTCGAGAATGAGATTTGAATTGTAAAATGCAGTTTTGTTAAGGACTACAATGTTATTTACTTATTTTGTGTTTCAGTTTTTTTTTTTTTTTTTTAATAAAAAAATTTATGTTTAGTTAATTAATAATTTAATACTAATGTGTTAGATTAAAGGCCTATTAAAGATACTATATAAAACTATATACATGTATTTGTGTATTTATGTATAATATATAAATTCCCAAAACAATTGGGTTTTTTTGGGATTATACAAATCAAGATTAAATTCTCTCAAAAAAAAATCAAGATTAAATATTGAAAAAATAGTTGATTTTTAAACATTACTGCTCAAATTATTAAATAACTATAAATTTCACAAATAAGTGATTATCAAAATAGTTATAATATCATGGTACTTCATCTTATAACTTTATTGGAAGTTCTTTGTTGAACTTCTCTACCTTCTAGGTTCACTTAATCACTTGTCAATTTCGAACTTCCACACATTGTGAAGGGTTTCATCATAACTTCCCTAAATATAAAATTCACACCTAAGAATGATATAAAGCTGTATCTTAAAAGATTTACACCAACTTTAGTTCTCTACATAGCTCCTTGATTATACATAATGCCAGAAACAAATCCAATTAAAAATTATGTATACCTCAAAACAAAAGGGTTTTTCAGGAATCGTGCAAATCAAGATTAGATATTGAAAAAAAAAATGTTTAACATATGTTACTTTTCAAAATATTCAATAACTATAAAATCCACAAACAAGTGTTATCAAAATGGTAATTTCATAATAGGTAAAGAGTTGATCGTGATACTTCACCTAATAATTATATCGGAAGTTTTTTGCCCAATTTCTCTCCGTTCTTGATTCGTAGAATCATTTGAAAATCTTGATCGACACTTTGTGAAGGGCTTTATCATAGATTTCTTAGTATAAATTTGACCTATGAATCGAAACTTTTATCTTCCCCTTTTAGATTTGTACCAAGGTTAAATCCCAAATCAATTAAGGTTTTTTTTCCCTCCTAAAAGGCTTCACATGTCTCCTCGATTATACGCAATGCCACAACTAGATCCGAGCAAATGGCAATAAAGGAAATCAAGAGATTAAATAGTTTATATATGGAAAAAAAATGTAGTTGTGTTTTTTTTCCCTCATTTTATTTTATTTAATATTCTTCATAAATAGTTTTAAGACAATAAATGATTTGTAAAAATGGATATTAAATAGTAATAGAAAAGAAAAATAAAATAAAAATAAATTTTTGGTACCACTCTCCTTGCATGCATGGGTTGCCACGTGTAACTTACCCAAATACGGGTCTAGAAAATTAAATCGGGAATTCTTCCACGTATGCTCTAATAGCATCATTTGCCGCAGATGTCTTTTCTTTTTATTTGAATAATACTTACTACTCATGGATTTCAATTACTTCAATTAATAAAATTTACTGTTTTCAAATAAGGGACTTGGGTTTGTATCTCACTTGTGAAACAGCAATAAAGACTAATTAATAACTTAATCTAATACTAAAAAAAACAATAATTTTGGAGCTGATATTATAGGTTCAAATCCTATATTACTACTCCGATAATGGAGATTATTAGGTTCTATATGAAATAATATTTTGTAATAATGAGTATTCCTAAAGCCTTTTCTTGCATCTTAATTCTTCCTTAAGACTTTCACGGAATTTAATGAAGAGATATACTCATTAATTATCAGTTCTTGCTCCATAATTAATTATAGACAATCATTAACCTCAAGGGGCCTTTTATTTATTTTTTAATTTTTTATGAATAAATTGTATTTTATAGAAAACTAAAAGTTGAAGCATAACATTTAATGTTCCTATGCTCCTATTGAACCACATTATTATAGCATTTTTGTCCAATTTGATCTACTTTGGTCCATTTTGGTCTAATTCGGTTCAATTCAGTCAATTTTGAAGCACTTACTTAAAAATATGGAAAAAAAAAAAAAAAGAAGAAGACAAATTTGCATTGAGATTAGCTATTCTAAATTTGAATTTGTATAAAAATACAGATCTCTCGTTTTATTGAAAACACTATACCAATTTAACAAGCATACTCAAAAAGCAAACTCAACTAAGGATAGACACATAGACTCTCCATGAGGCACACCAAAGTTTGTCTTACAAAGAGTCATTGAACTTCATATTTCCCACCAATCGAAGAATCACACCTCATTAGAGAGGATTCGAATGCCAAATTGCCGTAAATCCAAGAAGTTCTTTGAATCCATAGATGATAGAATATCGACGAATGCCAATCTACTAACACATGACTTCATGCTTTCCCTTTTCAACGAATAACCTTGATACTACCAAGCAGCAAATCGATCATAGGTGGTCAACCAAGCCATAAAGGCATGCTGAGACATAGCAAACTTCTGTCAAATGAAGTTGACCCACTCAGCCTTCTAAATGGTAAATTCTAATGCCTTGCTCGAACAACAGGCAATTTTGTAAGAGAACTGATTGAAGGAGATGGAGCCAAGTCGCTTGATCTGTATTGCTTCAGTTTAACCTGGAAAAATAAAGCTCAAATTGGATTAGCGTCAAGGTCTATTTTATGGCAACCTATTACTCACCCAAATTCACCCATTCTAATTGAACCCAAACCCACTCAATTATTAGTTGAGTTAAATGGGCATCAGCCCAATTAAACCCAATAATTATTGGATTTTAACTAAAAACTTATTGTGTCCCATTTAATTCAAAAACAATGTACCCAAATTCAACCTAGCCCTTCCCATAAAATAAAAAAAATAAAAAAAAAACACCTCGGCTCAGACGTTCAGTGTTTCAGTTTTCATTTTCTTTCATTTTCTCGGCTTCCAAACACTTCTCTCTCTTGCTTGCTCTCTCTCTTTCTCTCTCTAGCTCTCACAGAGAACGATGAGCACAACAAACACAGCACAGAGACCACTGAGTCTCGCTTCTTAGGAACCATATCTGCCTCTTCCATTCGAAATCTCCTTCCCAGCCAAAATTCTGATTTTCTCTCTTATCTCTTTCAATTCTCAGACTCTGAATTTTCGGTTTTTCCGACGCAGATCTCCGAGACCTCCGCCTCGACCTTGGAGCGGTACTCCTTGACGAGCGACACGTGCTCCTCGTTCTTGCGCCCTTCTTCTTTTTGCTCAATCGAAGACAAGATGCGCCAAGCGGCTGTGAGAGAGCCGATCACATTCTTGTAGGCCACCGATAGGAGGTTCCGCTCCTCCACAGTGAGCTCCGATACCGACGTCGATCCGGTGACCAGATTCTCCATGTACTGTACCATTTCTTCGTAGCACTCGGCTTGCTCCGCCAGCTTCGCCAGGGAATGTTCTTGTTTGGTTACTGAATACCTTGATTGGTTGCTGAGAAAATACTGGAAATGACATGGACGCTATTTTTATTTATTTATTTATTTTTTTTATGGGATTATTTATTTATTTATTTATATTGAACCAAAAAATAGGTTATTTAATGACATTTTCACTTTAATGGCATTTTGGTAATTTTAATAATTGGGTAATTGGGTAAGGTGAGGTTTACCCATAATAATTGGGTTGGGTTGGATTTAAGTTAAAAGCAATTAGTTAATTAGGTTTTAATGGGTAAATGAGTTTTATATACCCAACCCAATTATGCCCACCCAAACTCACTCAAATTCACCAATTTGGAACACCTTTGCCAAATAACGTTACTCTGCCAAGAATTTTGTTAGTTGGCTGGTTTACAAACAATAAGTAATAATAGCATCTCGAGTTTCTGAAACTCGAGATTCGTTTAGAACTTGAGTTTTAGAAACTCGTTTTTGGGGTTTCTCATTTGCTGATCTGGACAGAGGTGTCCACGTGGAAATCTTTAGGAACTCGAGTTTTTTAAACTTGAGTTCTGTTTAACGTTTTTTATTAACCCAGTTTCAGACTCAAAATCCCACTCACGCTAAAACTTTCAAACTTTCAAAATCCCACTCACTCTCACTCCCAAATCAAATCCCACTCACTCTCACTCCCAAATCAGCTACCCTGTTCGTCGTTCTTCATCCATCTCGCTGTCGTCGTTCTTCGTTCTTCATCAATCTCGCTTTCGTCGTTCTTCATCTCGCTTGCTAGGTAGTTCTCCATTCCTCTTTTGCTGAATTTATGTTATAGAATTAGGCTTTTTGCATGGTGGGTTACACATTGTTAGAAATGTAAATGTTAGAACTTATTTTAACTGAAGGACTTTTTGCTGCTGTTGTTTTTGTTTCTGGGTTGTGGATTTACTTGGGTTTTCAGTTGCTTTTGATACATGCCCATTTGGGTTTTGTTTAAAATTGGTTTATAGTTGTAGACATAGATGTCATTGAAATCAGAATTTCGTTTTTCATTGAAATTTTCCAAACATTGAACTGAAAAAATCTAGCCAGCCTGCCATGATCACCTTGGAGGAAATGACAAAATCTTCTTTTGCATGGTAGAGAGGAGAATTTTGCACATGTTGAAAGTTTATTTTTGAAAGATAAGGGTTTTATTTTTCACTGTGAAATTGTAGGGTGGTCTTATTAGAAATCTACAGGAACTAGAGGTAGAAACAGAAGAGAGATTTTTGACTAGAGGGATTAGTGACTTTCCACTCTACTGAACAAAAGCACAAGTCCTCCAAGGTTGTGGACCTCACAATGCTGTGAGATGATATTTGTTGCTCTTGTCATCTAATCTGCAAAAAAGAGAGTAACCTAGCATTAGTCAGGAAAAAACCTCATATGATCTTGTTGAAAATTATTGGATGAATGAAAAATGAAATTGTTTAACTGTGTTGACTCTAATTAACATGTTGAGAATTCTGAGTTGATTGGTGCCTAACAATGAACGCATTCAAATAAGGTTAACTAATTGCACATGTGGTGCATTTTTCACTCTCATGGAAGAAGAAAGAATTCAAACACATAATCAATGCAAAAAAAAAAATAAGATGGAACTTCACCCAAACATTTATACGGTGATTATCTTAAGAAATATTTTGAAAATCTCGTGGGTGAAGAAAATAATAATGCAAATTTTGTAACTGAATGTTATATGAAGCTTTTGTTTCCTAAAGTTAGTGAGTGCAAGTACCCATACTTAAATTTTAACCATTAAGCAAAAATAACTTCTCACAATATCTAGAAAATATGCTTCACACGTTTATCAGCCAATCAAAAATTTCAAAGATAAACATTCCATTTTAGAAACTGATGTCAAAATGTGAGAGAAACTGACCACTGAGGAGGACCAATAAAATCTCCAGTAACTGCAAGCCAAAAATCTTTAAGACACAAAACACAAATAGTCTGATCAATTGAAAACTCTCTAATCCACTTGTTAATCAGTTGAAAAAATAGGAGTTCAGAAGCCTATTTTTCCATTGGTTCTGAAAAGCTGCTACCATAGAATATTGTTGTTGGAAACCTTTGTAGTCATTTGTGCAGCAATTTCATTTGACATACTAGGAACATTTCACAATTTCTAGTAAGAACAAATATCAAATAAGAGTCGAGTAGAAAACTAGGAGTTTGATTTAGATGAACTGAAACAGGGCCTTACCTTTGCCTTGAAAGCAAATTTCTGTCTAGAAAAGTGTTGACATACATAACTTGATTCATAGAATGAAACTTCTGGAACATGAGCTCAATGCTGATACTCACCAATACAAGAACCACTACCAAGAAAATGAACATATTGGAAAATTAATATGAGCAACATGAAGAGAGAAGGCTCCAAACAGTAGGAAGAGTACTCATTTGTTGTCTTTTGTTTGATATCTATAATTATTTAGCCATCTTTTTTCTTTTTGGATAATTAATAAAAAATTAATTAAAAAGAGTAGACCATGACCCTTGCAAGCAGTAATCATAGAAACCCTCTGAAGAATTACAAGCTAAAATTAAATAATCAACAAAGTCTACAAAAGAGAAGGAACTATAGGTCTGCCAATACCAGTAGTCCACTCATAAAGACAGTAAAATTTAGTTCAAGAGTAGGCAATCAATGCCAGTACGCATGTGATTATTTAGCATTCCATTTAAAGCCTTGTGAAAACTAATGAGTTCCTGTTATTGAGAGTAGAAGGTGCTGGATTAAAATGATATGTCATAGGTGTCAAAACTCTAATTGTCCACAGCTGGATTATTTTGTATGCCAAGCATCCTTATAAGAGTTTTTGTAATAGTGGCTATCTACAACATCAAATGGTGAAAATTTTATTCATAGTCTTTAAGAATGAGTCACCCAAGTATACAGCAGGGGATCAAAACAATCAAATACATAAATTACAAAGCATCCATCAAATCATAGACCCAAAGATAGGAGAAGATGGGTTTTGGGATAGTTTAGGAATGGGAGACGGGAACAAAAATTGGGTTTTTTTTTTTTTTTTTTTTTTTGAAAAGCATTGAAGAAAGGTTTGGGGGAGTTTAGAAAGATTCATCGCTTGAGATTCAATGGAAAAACAGGTGACTTTCTGATTAAATAAAATTCATTGCTTGATTTGAGTACGGGTTGCAGCAAGTGGTTTGATGTGTACTATTTATTGTGTACTTATCATAGGGAAGATTCATAGCATTGTAGCAAGTTGCAGCAAGATTGAACTACATTTTAGTACTTATCATGCGTACTAAAATGCAGCCTTATTCTTAGTGGACTTTAGTACTTACCATGTGTATTACATTTTAGTACTTATCATGTGTACTAAAATGTAGCCTTATTCTTAGTGGATTCATAGCATTGTAGCATGTGTACGGGTTGCAGCAAGATTCATAGCATTGTAGTACTTATCATAAGGAAGCTAATCATCTTGAATTGAACTACATTTTGAAATGCAGCCTTATTCTTAGTGGATGCAAATAGACAATAGTTGCAATCAAAACTATAAAGTTTGTTTAAGATTTATATGCTTCCTTCTTCATTCATTGACTCATTTGATGTAGTGTTATTGGTGTGCCATAAACTGTGTTCCTTTCTGTATATTGAAACATAATATTGTAGGTTCAACAACCATAAAAAAGCAATAAAAAATTCATTATTTTCTTTGTGTACACCCACACACACACACACGCATATATATTACCACTAGTTTTATTATGATTCTCTTGTTCTCAATTTATTTTCCTAAGCATGTGGTATTGTTGATTGGGTTTGACTTAGATTCTTCTGTCTATGCAATAGATGCATAAGTTTTGCAGTTCAGTTACTTAAGTTACCTGGGTGTGATTAAAAATGTGCAGCTTGGAATTATTGATGATAATTTATTTTGGGAATCATTATAAGTTTAACTCCGGTGTATCACCGTATTTTGGACATGCAACTTCCTTTGCAAATTGTCTATGTGGTTGAGTTTTGGCTTTTACTTATGTTTTTAATTTCTCTTTTGGATTTATTATCCCCTAGATTCATGAGTACAAGTACTAAAAGTGTCACTCTCTTTGATCATAAGACTCATATGTACTATGACACAATGGAATGTACTATGTTCCCTTCCCTTCCTTTATATTTTGAATTAAGTTTCTGCATGTTGGGAAAGTTTGAGCAAAGAAATTTAATATGGATTATCTAAGTCCTGGAATTTGGATGTATCATTTCTATTTGCAGTATGGAGCCTCAGATTGATGACGAGCCACAGATCTTGGAGCCTGGTCCTAGTATTGGGTCATTGTTGACGCGACAACGACATCATCGATCAGAGGACATTTGGAATGGCGAGGTGAAATATCTAGTTCTAACAACTGCTTTAATTTTTACGTTATCTTTGACTTTTAGTTAGCAAGTTCTTTCAAAGTTGTATTTATAGTTCTAACAACTGCTATACTTTTTATTGATTTTGCAGGACCCGGGTGAACTTACGTGTCGTGGTCGCAATAAGGAGATGGCAAACATTCAAATGCGAGATAATCGGGTGATTGACATTATCAAGTTGCTACGGCTTGAAGGATTGTTTAGGGCCCCTTCCAGAGAGATAGATAATTGCCTTATAACGGCCCTAGTTGAGCGATGGCGGCCGGAGACTCATACGTTCCATCTTCCACACGGTGAGATGTTAATCACCCTACAAGATGTGGAGGTCATTTTCGGACTTCCTATAGACGGTGAGGTCTTGGTTGAGCCGACTGCTATGTTAGATGGAACTTGGAGAACTGTTTGCATGGAGTTTCTTGGTTTTACTCCGGCGAATGACAACAAAACCTTGGTGGGGCAAAGAATTCTCATTAGCCGCCTTATTCAGGCCATTGCAGCGCCACTGCCTGATGACGCAACGGAAATTCAGATACACAAGTATGCCCGCTGCTATATTTTAGCGCTACTAGGGGATGAACTTTTTATGGACAAGTCGGGAGATAGGGTGTATCTGATGTTTTTGGAGCAACTGCGGAACCTTCATGATCCGCCACAGTATAGCTGGGGCAGTGGTTGCCTGGCCTGGTTGTACAGAGACTTGTGTTGGGCAAGCGAGAAAGGGGCATCGCAGATTGGTGGGGCGTGCACCTTGGTCCAGTATTGGGCATGGGCAAGGTTGCCCTTCTTGTGCCCGAGGATAGAGCCCCCACCTGGATGTGATTACGACCCGTGGCCGTATGCTCCACTTGCCTTTAAGTAAGTATTTTTTTGATATTTAGTGTGTTATGGAATGTACTCTTCTTAGTAATCAAGTAGCTACTTATCTTATGTTATTCGCTCGTAACTGTAGGTGGGTGCGAGTGCCAAGCTCGAAGAGTAGGCCATCCGGGATGGCCTTGGTCTACTATCGTGAGCAATTAATTACAATGAAGCCGAACCAGGTAATAATATTCAAATATTCTGTTCAGTTATGTTAATTTTCCTTAAGAATATGATTGCTTCATACTTTAACATATCTTCCGTTTTAATTTTTGTTTTTCCTTGTATCTATGTATTCTCCCTTGTTTCACATTTTAAGATGCTATGATAATTATTTTTTGTTTCTATTGTAGATTGTATGGCAGCCATACGAGGCACACTTCGTCCACCTTCCTGACTTCTGCGTTGCAGGGAGGGGTACGTGGACAGCAAGGGTGCCGCTTGTGTGTTTTTGCATAGTAGAGACACACCACCCGGACCGTGTCCTTCGACAGTTTGGGTTGACGCAAGGGGTGCCTGATCATGTTGTGTACGATGAAAGGCTGCATAGAATAGATTTGCGTGGGAAGGTGGAGAAGAATTGGAGGCATGAGCATGAACCGTATATCATTTCATGGAATAGCAGAGAACAACGACTTTGCCATGCACCTCATCAGATTGGAGAGATGGACCGCGATCATGACTATTACCAATGGTACCGTCCGGTCACTGTAAAGTATGTCGACCGCAACAGCGCTAGATTACATCAGCTGGTAATGTATTCTACTTATATTTTATTGCTTGCGTTGTTTATTATTTAGTACATGACTCATAATAAAAATTTCAGTTCTTAGTTTAGATGAGTATTTAAGTAGAGTAATAAGTATCATATTATGCATTCTATAATTGTTACATAAATGTGAAAAATTCTGATTGTACTAATTCTTTCTCTGTTTTAGATTGAAAGTCATTTAGCGTTGCTGAATTGGCTTCCTTCAGGCAGCCGAGAACACAACCATGTTTGGCGCATCCTATATAGTGTGGCTGGGCTTGGTGGTGATCCTGCAGCCACTGGGCAGGCAAACAACCGTACTGAGACTGAATCAGCAACTACTGCAGCCCCAAGCACAAGTGGAGCACCCGTAACTACACCGACCCGTGGTCGGCGTGATACAGCAAGCCCAAGCACGAGCACAGCTAGGGGCCGCGGTCGGCCTGCTACAGCAAGCCCAAGCCCAAGCCCAACTGCAGCTAGGGGCCGTGGTTGGCCTGCTACAGCAAGCCCAAGCACAAGTGCAGCTACGGGCCGTGGTCGACGTGCAACAACCCCTCGGGTTGTAAGTACTCATGAGATACGTGCACCCATCCTGCACGCATCTCCCCACCCCGAGGTCCCTCCACCCACCCCACCTTCACAGCCCAGTTTTGATCTCGGTATGCATTCTCAGTTGACCCCTCTGTTGCACCCCACGACACCCTCATACCCACCCACCAGCTCTAGTGCACCCACTCCTGGCCCCTACACAGAGCAGCATTACCCACCTACCTCAGACTCATCCGACCCTCTAAGACCTCCGGTTAGGACTAACACTCCATAGCCAGATACTGATGTACCGGACGAGAATCCCCCTCCTCAGCCCTCACCCCCACGAGGTAGACCGCAGCGTGCTAGAAGAGCACCCACTTGTGGGACAGGTGGACACAAAATAGGACACAAAGGCAGTTCTATGGTACGATAACATTAATTATTGATGTTTACGCCTATTTTGCAGTTCACTTTATTCTTATCATTACACTGAATATTGATTGTATGCATCTAATGTCTTTGCAGCACAATGAGGAGCCTAAGGATGATGCCCCGCAGCCTCCTCCCCCGCCCAAACATTACACGAGGGTTAAAAAACGCAAAATTGGTGAACCTTGAAAAACATAGATAAATAGGTAAATTTCTGATGAATCACTGGACAAAATTGTACGTGGTCCAAATAACTATGTGAACAATTACCCAATTTTCATGGTTCATGGGATGAAGGCAAAGCTTTAAGTTTTGATGTAGCTTAAAACTTCAAATTTTGTTTTCATTTCTATACTTTTCAATTTAAAAAAAAAAATAAAAAGTAAGAATGTTGTCCAAGTCCATTTTCTGTTTCATTATGCAACTTTGATAGTCACAAATATATGATGTGGCTTGTAGTTTTAGGAATTGGTTCTGATAACATGAAAATGTAAGTGTCAAATAAAGACTATATAACCTGAGGAAACTAAGTGTAAAAAAAAAAAACTCCATAATTTACCCCCCATTAAGAACTTTAATTTCAAAAACCATCCCGGTGGGTAATGTAAATTACTCTTTTAATGAAGCTGATTCCAAGTCTAGGCCATGTTGTATGAAGACATCTTATGGGAAGATAGAGAAGAGTAGCTCAGAAGATATAGGATTCATCTAATTATATATCTCGTTACTGTCACTTGCACTGGACATGAAACTAGATCAGTCTTTTGGTGAATGTTGTTTCAGTGAATGTTATAAAGGTCCTGTCTTGGGTGACTAAACCTTCTGTTCTGTGTTGTAAGTTTTATCATCACAGGCATAAAGAGAGTTTCAACAAATGGTGAAACACTCCTACAAGTTTCCAATCGTCCAAAATATGTATCCATTTGCAAGGTTTCTGATGATGACTTCTCTAAGGTAACAACAGTGTTAGTGTCTTGAATGTCTTTACTCTTTTGTTTCTATAGTATTTTTGTCCTATTTATAAAGATATAAAAGCACACTACTATAAAAATCAAAAGCAACATGGGATGAAGAGAGGAATATGAGAGGGCTGAGAGAGAATAGAGAATCAAGAAGTTTAAGCTTTTCTCAAAATAATTTATTCAATTAACATTTTTTAGAGTTATTATTATTGCTTATCCCATATTTAACCAGAGGATTAAATTTCTGTTACCTCAATTAAACTACTCTTTTTTCTGATTGCAAGTTATACATTGCAATTTACTTGATGGTAGCTTTGAGCTCTACAAGTTGACATGTACATATTTACACTAGTTAAACTCATTCAAGCTGAATTATCATACTGATTCTACTTTTTGTTAGTTTCGGTGGAATGATGGAGTATTTTAGAAAGTAAAAAATGATTCTAATCTAAGCAAGCTTCCAATGGTTTAAGTTTGTTAGATTGGCAGCTAAAGGTTTATCTCAGTTTCATAGTTAGTTATGTCAGACTACAGGTTTATTTTGAATGTACTAAAATTTTGATGGTGATGACACAATGAATTTCATTGTCTGTAATTCATATTACTTTTGATATGTTTGACTACTTGCACTCACTTGGGGATGGGTTAGTATATCTAAATGGCTGATGTAGTCCTATTTCTTTTCTATTTTATTTGAACTATTTCAGGTTATTCGTTCTTTGGCTCCTGACCCAGAGAAACAAGAGCCTTTACTTGTTGAAAACATTCCTGATCCTCTTGATGGAGAACAGGTAACTTGCATTAATATGATAGCATTGTTCTATTAATCAAGTATATCAAACTTGGTTAACCTTATGATTTGGAAGTTGTGGTTTATCCAACATGATTATCTTATGCTGTTATTATTGGCTTTGTATTCATGCATCTTCCATAGAACACTTTATATTTATCCATGGATCAAGTACGTAATTCTACATATTTCCTTGGGTGCTTAATTATGTTTTAAGTTCATCTCTTAGATTTAAAATAAAAGAGGCTGAGGGTTGCTTTCTTGAAGGATTTGTTTCGAAATGTGTAAGAGAGAGAGAGAGAGAGAGTTCCTTCATCCCTAATTTGATTTTTTTTTTCTTCATAGTTGTAATGAAATTCCACCCCCCCCCCCCCCCCCCTCCTTCAACCACCACCCCCAAAAACGGGGAAAGAAAATTATGTTAGTCATCCATGTCAGTTTCTTCTGTTTGCGGGAGTGCTGGGAATTTTCTTGTTACAATTGCCATTGATGACATGGTTCTTTTTTATCAGACATGGCCAACAGAGGCAGAAATGGCTGAAGCTGATAAAAATCAAAGGCAAAAAAGGTTGAGAAAGAGAACTCTTCCTCAAGGCACATCAGAATACCAGGTATGCATGAATTCATGCCCATATACAATGTTTGGAAGCCCTATGTTTTAACTACATTTCTTTAACATCTCTCTTTGCCAGATATTCACTTCACGTGAATTTGTTGGTAGTAGACTCACAGGCCTTATTTATATATCACAGGCTGCTTGGATTGTGGATGATACAAATGACGAGGATTTAGATAGTAATGATGAAGCTGATGATGGAATGGTATTGGATAAACAAGAGAGTGATTTTCCTGATCAAGAGGGCACTAATAATATAGACCTTGATGATGACCAACGTTCCTTAAACTTGAAGGACTCAGATGAAGAAACCGATATCGATTCAATGATGATGGTGAGTTTTTGATTTGCAATTGGGTCTCTTTAGTGTCATTTAACCATTTGAAACAATTAAGGTGCAAACCACATGTATTCCTATTTTGGTCTTTGGCTGAAAAAGTAAAAGAAATTGTCTTTTCACTATAGACAGAATGAAGAGACCATCAGAGCTGACCCCTGGAAATTAAAGCAGGAATTTATCTTTCTTTATATAGTGCACTGTGAACTTTTCTATCATGATTTTTTGTTTCCTTTGCAGATTCACAGAATGCAAAATACTCTTTTATTTTATTTTTTTTTTATAAGTAATAAGTTTTATTGATATCAAAAAAGGAACACCCTAGTACACTGGGAGTGTACAAGGGGTCAACAATTCAAGTAAAAAAATTACAAGAATCAAGGAAATCAAGTACTCTTTATTGGATTGAATGGAAAATACTCTTTTGTAATACAGGATGGTGAGAACTTAACTAGGGAACAGATAGAGGATGAGATTCAAAAGATTAAAAATGCACATGCTGAAGATGAGGGTACTTATCTCTTTACCCAAGCATTTATTAGTACTTCTTGAAATTTCTAGTGATCAGTGTCACGCTTTATGGCTAGCAAACTGTACAGTATCAAGGGAGTGAATGCTTTAAGCAATTGAATTACTCTTGAAAAGCGAACGGGCCTACTTATCTTCAGTTTTCTTTCTCTTTATTTTATTTTTCTTTATTTTGCGTGTTAAAATTGTTTTCTTAGGAAGTATTAGGAATTATCTTCCACTTACCCAATACCATTCTAAAACTGATTTTTATATTTTTATTTTATTTATAAAACCAAATCATTTCAAAATATAGATTTCACTCTGTTTGATAATATCGTTTCTGTTGCAGTAAGACACTATTCCATTTCTTTGTTTTATTTTGCTCCACTGGATCAAACTGATCCTTGGTGTTTGAGCTTTAATCAGTGGCTTAGTTGATATATATTCCCAGCCAAAAAAGAACAAAAAAGATCATACAAAATGAAAATAATTTGGCGTAAATAGCTGGCCTGTACCACTCACTATTGACTAGGAGTGGATTAATGTGCACTCATATAAACTTGTGATAGAATGGTTGTCTACTTGCTCCACGTGGCATTTTTATGCACTTGATGAAATATGATTTTAAAGCTCAAGCTTTCTTCTGATGTAGTTACCTGCAAAGAGTATCAAAATTAAAGGCTGCGGTAAGATATATGTTTCATAACCCTGAGGATGTGAGATGGTTCAAGGTAAGAGAATCTATTTGCATGAATAATATATGTGTGTGTGTGTGTGTGTAGAGACTTCGTCTATATTCATCATGATTGGGTTTTTTGTGTGACTTGTTTTTTACGTGGGTGTTGGATATTGCAGCCTGTGGAAGTGTGGACCAAATGTGGTCGTCGGGGTTGCATTAAAGAACCTGTCGGTACACATGGTATAGTGCTTGTGGGTGAGAAAGCCCAAAGCCATATGTTGGGCCTGGGGCCCAGTCCAAATACGACTGTCCATCCGAAGAGGCTAATAGTATCAGCGCTTCACCATCCTGATGAAAAAGCAACTTATGAGGGACAAAGGCTCCGTCCGAAGACAACTGGTTGAGCCGAAGGGGCCATATCCATCGGATCAGTCCAGAATTTGATCAAACGGATATGCTGAGGGTTTCCCTGCGAGGATTAGGCTCCGCACGTGTCTAACTGAGTGGCTATCATGAAATCCCCTGCTAATAAAGCTGCCACCACCGCATTTAATGCGCTGCAACAACTTCTCTGGCCGCATTTATGTGGAGAAGACACCTGAACAGTGCGTCCACACCCATCACCACTCACTGCAGGATAAAGCAAACGGCTGATGTGACTGGCACTCAAGTGGGCGTGTAGATGAAGGACAAGTGTGCGGTGGAGATGAGAAGGGAGCGCATATATAAGAGAGGCAAGCCTCACGGAGGGAGGGAGAGAAAAAATTGTATTCATTAAGTTCTTAAATACAAAAGCTCTTCGGACCGAAGAAATTCTTGTTAAAGGCTAGTCTAAGTTCTTTTCATTGGTCTGCTTGTATGAACCGTTGCTAAATCCAAACCCAGCCTAGCTGTTTAACCCGCTCTCTACAAATTTATTGTTGGGAATTTGTTGGGCTCGCAATACAAAGAGTTGGAACCTGGCCCAACAAATTTGGACCCTACAGTGCTTATTGTAACAAGATAAATCTTTTAGAAATGAATGGTATTTGTTCCATCCTAACGTCAATAAGGCTTGATATAATGCAGATTAAGGCTGCTGTTTGATGCTCTCTACCATGCTTTTGATATGATGTTTGATTGGATGTTTATTTGTTCCTTTTTTTTTTCCACTTTTAATTATAACACTGAAAACATTATTTAGCTTAGCTATTAGTACTTTTCCTTTCAGTACCATCACCATTTATGTTGATCTGAATACTGTCACCTGCATTATGTTAGGAAGAGTATTTGGTGATTGATAAACAAAATAATCATATAAATATTTAGCATTTATGAAGCTATTTAACATTGAAGACCAATGGAATGTTAATGTTTAGTCGGGGGGCTGAGATGATGACCTGAATGTTGAATCTAATAAAGACTAACTGTGCTACTACTCACAGTAATGATATTAAAGTGTTTTATAAATGAAAAGGAAAGCAAAAAACTTGAACAATGGGTAATGGTTTGTTAACATACTGTATGCAACACCAGAGTAATTTGATGACCCTCTTCTGTAAAAAGGTAAAAAAGGAAAATGGCTGATCTACATCAGTAATTTGGGGAACTTAATCAGGAATCAAATTTGATCGAATGATAAGCTTGTTTATAAGTGGTTCTTTGGTAATCTTAAAAGGAAATTATCTCCTGCACTTTGTTTTTTGTCTTTTTATAAAAATTGACATCAAAATGCTAATTATGACATGTATCGAAAACGACCCCCCAGTTAGTGACTCTAGCTGTAATAGTTAATTTTTTATGATGTCTACGATCTTGTGTGCTGGGTGCCTTCTCTAACTAAGGTTCCTCTTAAAATTTCTACATGTTGATGATGGTTGCTACCAAGATTGGAGTCTTGACCTACTTGTTGCTAGGAAGGTTACTGTAGCTTAATAGATCATAGCCTTCTTTAAAAAAAAAAAAAAAAAATTATGTGATGTCTTCCTGTAGTTTCCCAGGACACTTTCTATATGTAGTTACTAATATTCTTATCATTTTCTGTTAGATTTTGGTGACTGAGAGGCTTCCTAGGTTTCCACAGTCTCTTATTCTTGAAGGCAGTAGCATCCATGTTGATGGAGAAGGTAACAATTTATGTACTGATTGCTTTGCATTTTTGAAGTACTTCTTGTGCTTCTTTTGAGATAATTATAAAACAAATGGCTTTGAAATGCTAATAAATTGATGCCTTACTGTGCATGTGGACCAAGTAGTTGGCAAGTTGCCTTGTTGTACCGTTTTACTTAAGAGGACATTGCCATATGGATTATATATACATGCATATTTTATTTTATATAATAAGGATGAGGGCATTAAACTCTTATAAATGTTTTTGGAAATATTTCTTTTACAAAATCTGTAACCGAGGGACTGGGTTTCTTTTATGCTATATGGATTTCATTAGAGCTTTATCAATTAAAAGTGATATATTTCTGACTTGATTAATAGACTTACTGATTATGCTGATGGCTATTGCAACTTCAAGATGACCTACTTAGGTTTAGAAGGTTAGATACTGGACTCATTTTTGGTAAATAGCTTGTTACGTGTAACTTATTCACAAAAAAGAAGAAAAATTAATGTCTAAAGCTTCTGACATTATTGAAGTTTTTTTTACTCCATCTAGGAACTTACAGCACTGCCACCTATTCTTTTAAAGAAATCTGTAACTGCAGAGATTAGTTTCTATTACTTGATAATTGTTTTCAAGAAATTAGTTTGATAATTATGTGACTTAATTATATAGCTTAAAGTTCTTTTTGTATTGACGAACTTCTTTGCTCTTGATGCATGTTCTCTCTTTTTTTTGATGAGTAAGAAAATTTTGTGAAAAAAAGGCTACTTCATGCAAAATGGCATAAAGTAGCCCAAAGAATTAAAAACGAATACAAAATAATTATATACAATGACATAGAGACTCAATAAGAGATTGCTTTCAACGTCTTCTTCCAGCTCATTGTAGTTAGGAAAGAGTAAGAATAATCATTAAAATTTGTTTTTGTTTTGAAGTTTATGTTAGCATTAAAGGATGCAAAATTATGAAGTGGTGTACCAAAAGCTAAAGGATGATTTGTGAATTGTGATGTTTATGGTGTTTCCAGGGAATTATTTATATTTTTCTATCTTATATTCCCATTCCCTCTTCTATATTTGTTCAATGACAAAGTTTAAGTACAATTTCCTAAATGTTGTACCTTAAGCTTCTCAATTAAAATCATGTCACCTTAGAAGTAATTATACACTAGGACGTGTGTTATATCCCATAAACCAATGAGTCATATGGTTGTGCTGCATTTTGTCAGCAAAAAAAAATTTAATTTTTAACGGCTGCATCAGTTTTCCATGCTTGTGTGCTAAACTATGAAATTTTGAAGTGTGAAATGCTTATGAACACTGCTCCATAGACCCCAGGGCAAAGTCAAAGGTAAAAGTTATAAATTATTTGGAGTTGAAATTCCTTACACTAGTTGTGATGTGTCTATGATCTTCTTTGCAGAGTTGTGTTGTTTATTAATTGAATACTCTGGACTCTTCCAATCTAATGATAGTTTACTTTTGTTTTGTGCACATTTGTTTGTTTATTGGATTTCTCTTAGAAAGCTTACTGTGCAATGGTTTCTTTTGGATCATTTCATGAGTTTGTTTTTATGTATGAGATTCTAAGGTGTTCCAAATTCTAAATTACATCTTTAGGAGGAAATTGAAGAAGAGGATGGTGACTGCATCGAGAAGGTTCTGTGGCATCAGCCAAAGGGCACGGCTGAAGATGCTCTACGGAACAATAGATCAACGGAGCCTGTTCTGTGGAGCCACTTGTACGATACTGAGCCAGATTGGAATGAGATTGAATTCTTGATAAAATGGAAAGGCCAATCTCATTTGCACTGTCAGTGGAAGTCATTACTTGCATGGTTATGCTGTCAGCAGCAATGCAAGTAAGTGGTGAAACTCTAGTTGTTGCACGATTCTGTTAATGAATGCATCAGTGTATGGAACTAAGCTTTCAAACACACTTCATTTTTACCCTGGAAAATTACTAACCCAGTTATGTGATGATCACTAATTCTCAACTTTATTTAATTTGCTGTGTAATGTAAGACCATTTTTGTTTTGAATTTTTCCATGATCTTTTACTGTGATCATTAGGAATGTGTTGGGAGTGTTTTTTCTGTTAGTATTTGTGAGGTAAATTTCTCTTTGTTTTTTTGCCCGACAGCAATGGAGACTGAAGTGCGCGAAGTACCAGCCAAGAAGAAAGAACCTACCAAAAAGGCTGCTGCTGCACAGAAGAAGAAGCCCTTGGCAACTATTTCGGAGATATCTGATGATGATGATATTAATGAAATTGATGATGATGATGAAGATAGTGAGATAGAAGTTGTAGCTGCTCCAGAAGCCAGGAAAAAGGGCGGGAGAAAACCGGCTGCAAATGCTAAGGCAGTTAAGGCCCCTGCAGCGGCAAAGAAGAGAGGTGCAGCCAATAAGCAGCAACCTCAGACATTGGGCCAGAAGCTTTTAACTGACATGTTAAAGCCTGCTGAAAATTCTGGGATTTCACTAGAAAAGAAAGTGAGAAAGATGAGGGCATCTCCATTCAACAAGAAAAGTGGTTGTGTGTTGGGAAGGGTTGGTAAGGTATATGAAGTGACTGAAAATGAAGAAAATCCGGGTTCTGCTTCTACTTCTGCCAGTACTGAAGAAACTATTGAAGTTGCACCAGCAAGAGCAAGACCTAAAAGGCTGAACCGTGCGCAGACAAGGTATGTGTTGAGTGACTCTGAAAGTGAACATGCCACTGAGGATTTTGAATTTGATGAAGTGACTGATGAAAGTGAAGATGAATAGAGTCGTTCTGTTGAGAAAGTGACTGATGGAATTCTTGAAATGAGAACTTAATCTCATTCCCCTTGTCTTTTCTCTTGAAAAACACTTGATTTATAAAATTTAATTCCTCAATAACCCGTCTTCTATGATTACCAGAGCCCTTTTAAATAGGCTTTCAAGGAGTAAATTAATAAGAAAAATAATCCAAGTACAAAACATAATCTCACATAATCCTCAACAAGATTAAAGTCAAGTTCAAAAAGAAATTTAGTTCAAAATGCGAAAATAAAATATGGAAGAAAATTTGAAATGATTTTGCTCCTTGCATCACAATTTTGGTTGTAGTATTCCAAACAGTTTGTCTCTTATGATCACATTGTCCATTTGCCAACTAACATCAAATCAGTTATATGCCAGTGAAAAAAGTGAACGTATTGTTTCATTCAACTTCAGTGGATTTTCTATTTTTCTTGCTTATTTGTGTTCTTTGGCTGGTTATGGGTTTTAATTTTTTCTTTAACAGAATTTTTTCTTTAACAGAATTTCACTACCATGGTTGTATTATACAATTTAGCTGGGATAACATCTTATGTGTTTTTTTGTTTTTTTTTTTTTTTCAATTTAATCAGAGTTGAAGAATCACATAAAGGTGGTTCCTCTAGCCGCTTATTGTCAAGCTTAAATGCTGGTGAGGCAAATATTTCTGACTAGCTATGTATGATTTATTAAATAATTAATTCAATTACATCATGATATTTGATTATTTGCTTTGTTTTCTTATACTTCAGAAGTGGAATCTGGGGTCCGTTCTAGTTGCTCAAGTTCGGCTGCAACAACTGCTAACAAGAAGGCATCTAACATGGCCCAAGTTAAGGATGGCCCTGGTGTCGTTAAAGTGGAAGGTGAGACAAATATATTATCTACAGATTGCAAATGGTTGGTGGTAGTTATCATTTTTTTTTTCTTTTTTTTTTTGCTCTTGTTTTCCTTTTTGTTAATATATATTTTCTATTAATCCGAGAGTGAACCTCCTTAAAATTGGGGATAATTTTGCCAACTAACCACCTCTCTCTCTCTTAAACACACACACACACACACTCCAATGCAATTACATAATTCCCTTGTACTTTGGGGGTGGTTTCAAATTAAAGTCTTAAATTTTAAAATGTTTCAATTAAAAACATAGATTATTTAAAATTTTCCAATTTGCCCCCTCTAATAGTCAATGTTAACTAAAAGGAACAAAAAATCAAGTAAGTTGCCTGATCATTAACCATCTTCAATTCTGCATCTGCAGCCTTCTTGATAATAACAACTTATCAGGGAATCTTCCACTCGAGTTCTCCACAATGCCAAATTTACGAATACTGTATGATTTTTACTTTTCCTAGAGCATAAATTTATTTTTGTTTATCTCATAAATGTCTATACATGTATTTATAAATTGCTTTTTATCTTGAACAAGGTTATAAAATCTAAATTTTCATTTTTCTATTAGTTAATTTATTTTTTTCGAGTTTCTTAATGGTTTCATTTTATTTGTTTTGCAGTGAACTTGATAACAATAACTTCAATGGGGCTACAAATCCATCTTCTTATAGCAACATGTCTAAATTGCTGAAGTTGTAAGTTCATATTATTATCGTGTGTCTGTAACTAGGTCCCAAAAGTAAAGGCAAGCAAGATGCTAGCCTTCAAATATAAGGCTGAAAGTTTTTATTTATTTATTTGGCTAAATAATACAAGAAGCTCTGTTTTCCTCTAAAATGCAAAACTAAAATGAAGAGGAAAATGCTAGCAAAATTAAATGGTAGTATATTATAGATAGAATGGTATACGTTTTGTTCTGAAAATACATGAAGTATTCCATCATTGATTGAAAAGGAATACAAATGGGAAGTTACTCAACTTAGAAGTGTTAGTTGGCATGAAGGTATTTTATTGCATTTTTCTAAAACGTCAAGGCCACTGGTAGACTGAACAAGCCAGGACTTCCTGATTAATCCTTTGCGGTTTGATATTCTACGCCACTGTGTATTCTGCTCAACTTGTAAAGAAGCTAGATTGTCTTAATTAGATATCACAAACCTTTCATGTTCTCCATACACTTGCAAGCTAGCAATCAAGTAGTGTGCGCATTCACAAGTAACATGGTATTTCATGCAAGATTGATAATATTTGTGTTTGGTTGGATTTGCCAGGAGCCTTAAGAACTGCAGTTTGCAGGGAACGGTTCATAATTTGAGCCAAATACCAAACTTTTATTATCTATAAGTTGCTTTATTTTGTTTTCCTTTTTTAGTATAACTATGATGATCAAGTATGGGATATAATTCCAAAAAATAGATGCACCAAGCTGAATAAAATTTTTACTTTGTGTTATCAAAGACAACTCCACTAGTTACTTATACTTTATATTTTACTTTATATAAACTTCAGAGATCTCAGTTTAAATCAGCTAAATGGAACCATACCCTCAGATAGGCTTTCAGGGAATATGACGACTATGTAAGATTCTCCATCTTCTGAATGACATGTATCTGATTTTTTTTTTTAATTTAATTTCATGGTATTACAAAATATTTACAGACGTGCCTGATAAAGCAATTGACTTGGTTGATGAAGCTGGTTCTTGAGTTCGTCTGCGTCATGCACATGTATGGCCTAAAAATTGTATCTGTTATTATACATCCTGTTTTCCACTCATTTTGTGTTGATTGGGGACATAATTTCTTTGCAGCTACCAGAGGAAGCTAGAGAACTTGAGAAAGAGCCCAGGCAGATCACAAAAGAAAAGAATGAAGCTGTTCGCAGCCAAGACTTTGAGATGGTACAGCCAGGACTGAGGATTTGAAACAATATTTTAGGCCAGAGTTTTTGAACAGGTTGGATGAAATGATTGTCTTTAGGCAGCTCACAAAGCTGGAGGTAAAGGATATAGCCGATATTATGTTGAACGAGGTCTTTGAGAGGCTGAAGACCAAAGAAATAGAGCTTCAGGTGACGGAGAGATTTAGAGATAGAGTGGTTGACGAAGGGTATACCCCAAGCTATGGGGCAAGGCCTCTGAGAAGAGCCATAATGAGACTCTTGGAGGACAGCATGGCAGAGAAGATGCTTGCTAGAGAGATCAAAGAGGGTGATTCAGTTATTGTGGATGTTGATTATGATGGCAACGTGACCGTCCTCAAAGGTAGCAGTGGCTCCCCCGAATCATTACCAGAGCCCGAGCCAATTCCAGTGTAAAATAGGCCTCACCTCATTATGTAGTAAATTTTACGAATATGTTGTTTGTACTTCTCATTTTGAACTATAGTTGTAGTCTATTTTTATGAAAAGAATACTTGAAAGTGGAATTGGAAAATGTTGGATTAATTGCTGGCGCCTCTGGCTTTTTGTAGGTTGTATTTGTCATGCTTCAAACACCACGCATGGGTCATTCACAGGTTGTAAGGTGTTGGTACTTGGTAGACTGGTAGTGCTAGTTTAGGAGAATATTTTTTATAATAAAAATGTAACGATGTTAAAGATTATTTGTTTTTACAGTATTATGATATCTTTGGATATGATGATCAGAATCTAATATTGACCTCTTAGAATGGATTAACCATATAGACGTGTTGAATGAGTTCTTGTTATCATTGGTTGCCCAAGTAAAAAAAAAAAAAAATTTCCCCGGTGGAACTTGAGTTTTATAAACTCGAGTTTTACTAGAAAAACTCAAGTTTATAAAACTCGAGTTCCATTGGGGAAATTTTTTTTTTTTGTACTTGGGCTAATCCCCTGTTCAGGCCGAAGTTAATTCATTAATAGCTTTCCTGATTTAAATCCTTTCCTATTGACTACAGTGATATAGTAGCCTCTATGAGTTGTGCATAAAAACAGAAGATAAGTAATAGAAATATCCAAATTTTCTTGTGGTTGGTTGTATTTATATTGCAGTGAGATTACTGTGTTTTCTAGGTTTTCTTTTCCTAACACTCTGATTCTTTTTTGAATTATAATGGCTTGAGATTGAGATAATATTAAAGAACGTTATTTTAGTTGGGTAACATATGGCTTTTCAACCACAAGTTGCAAATCAAATTTGATGCCAACCATTGGTAGGGTTTAAACCTAACCTGCGACTAAAGATCGGGCTATTGGGGGTTTTTTTTTTTCAAAAGTATTGAAAGTTTGGACCCAAGAAGTAAAAAAAAAAAAAAAAAATTCTCCAGTGGAACTCGAGTTTATAAAATTATCATCGGCATGAAAATTATCATACTCTACATGTGTAAAATACTCATATTGAGCATCTGGAACTGTAACCTGTACACTTGTTTGTGTTTGTTGGATTTCGTCGATACCAACTTCTGCACGCGGCTTCAACTGTATGTACAACTCAATGTTAGTTACTTCAGGTATTCTCTCCAACTTGTCAAACATGATCTTCACATGTTTGTCTGTTTCTATCGCCATGTACTTGTAATTAATTCGGTGCTTCAGGATTTCATTTGGCATACGATAAGTAATTTCTATGTTGTGCAGAGCAGGATTCTCACACAACTCTTCCATAACCATCATCTTCAATTCGTCAAGGGTCTTGAACCTACGATCAATTTGGGTATAATAGCTCTTTATACCCGGCCCTTCAAATGGCAATCCCTTGTTCGCATTGGCATTTTTCAACGGACCACCGTGGTATAGGATTATATCAATTTCAGGCATTGTGGACCTGTTAAAATCAAGTTACGATGTTAGTTAAAAAACATTTTAAAGTTCCCTGATGTGTACAGAAGATGTGTACAAAGGTTCACCTAAAGACCACATTTAAGATTTATCTTGTCTAGAAAATCTATTTATAAACCAAAAAAAATTAGGATGCAGCCAAAAGCAAGCAAGCAAACATTCACTCATACTACTATCATTTTGTTCTCTACAAATCACCCATGTTATACGTAGAGTAGCATTCCATATTGATCCATTACTTTGCCCTCCAAACATAAGGAACAAATCAGTAACCTTTGAAGGTATCACCCACTCAAAATAAAGAAAAGGTAAAAGACTACAAATCTCTAGCAATAAAACAATAAAGCCTTAGATATTCAACTAATTTGCCACTAGCTTTACACATACAACACCAATCCACAATGATCGTATTCCTTTTGATGGAAGAACATTTTGCAAGGTGACAATAATAAATGAACATAGTCTTGCTGAAAACGTTGCATATAACAGCTTCCCACACACTCCATGGATAAGAAAGATGAGTAAATTTAGATTAAATCTCACAATACCTTTGTACACAACTTTACCAACCACAAAAATAAGTTTTTGACAATCACAAACTTATCCACACCCATAGACAACTAATACCCAAATACAATAACAATCAAATCAAAAAACCCTTACCTGAGATATGAAATTGTTGAGAGGGAGGAGCAGTGAGAGAGAGGTAGTGTGGTGAGTGAGAGTGAGAGGCAATGTGGTGAGTGAGAGAGTGAGAGGCAGTGGTGACTGAGAGAGTGAGAGTTATGGGCGAAGCTCAGGCTGTGTAAGTGTTATTATTATTGATGCTCTGTTTTTCGGACTGAGGAGAGGTATATATGCTCAGGTAAACTCAAGTCTTTAAGACTCGAGTTCCATAAATCAAAACTCGAGTCTTAAAGACTCGAGATCCACTCTGCATTTCGGACTAGTAAACAAATGAAAGAAATTTATTTTGAAAAGAACTCGAGTCTTTAAGACTCGAGTTTTGATTTATGGAACTCGAGTCTTAAAGACTCGAGATCCAAGTGGACAACTTCTCCAGCTCACCAATTGGTCCGGGACGCGGTGGAGTGAGAATAAAAAGAGTATCTCGAGTTTCTAAAACTCGAGATGCTTAGTTTCCTTTATAGTTTCACGCGTTGTCTAACTAACAAAATACAACTCTTACCTATAGTCATTCTGCACATTTCCTCCACCAATTTGACACCCTTAGTTTCTATTTTATAATTTTCCATGTTCTACTAAATCAGTCCTTATATATGTTAATTTATTTTCAACACTTAACAGCGTTTTTGAAAATCTTATGAAGCTTTTGTATGGCAATACATCTTTTCAAGTGTCTTTCTATTCACCTTCTCCAACCCTGAATTTGATATTGTATTTTTTTTTTTTTTTTGAAACCAATTTGATATTGTATTTTACATCTTAGATTCTTAATTATATGAGAGCTTGCAACATTTCTTATATTAGATGTACTTTAAGGACTTAGTCATTTATAAAAGTGGTTTCCCAACTATAAAAAGGTATACATATGACATAATACGTTATTTTATATATATATATCTACACACACACACATTTCATAATATAATATGAAAGTTTTTTTTTTTTTTATCAAGGAAAATGGGGGCTTTTATAGTTATATTATACCCCCGAGCAGGGCGCCAGTCTGACATAAGCTCCGGTCGTTCTCACTAAACCGTGTGGGGGGTCAACTCCACCAAGGATGCCCACCAACGGACCCCTGCGGGCAACGGGACTCGAAACTAGGTGTGTTTGAGTCCCGCTATACTAGAATGGTGTTGTTCTAATCTATTTAATGTAAAATACATATCTACAATAAAACAAAAATGAAAGAAAATTTTTATTTTTATTTTTTATAAAGAAAAATGAAATAGAAATAGTTGTACTATATAATTAAACAAAAATTAGGACATCTTGTACATTAGCAAATTTCGCATCCTCCACATTTTTTTTGAGAGAGTTTCAACTTATGACGTCCACTCCTGATGATAGCTTTTTATTATCAGACCAAATATCCATTATTCAACTATCAGAGACTTTACCAGTTGAGCTAACTAGAACTCACCTCATCTTCCGCATTAATAAAGAACTATATAAAAAAATCGTTAAAAAAAATAAAAAAACAAAAAACTACAGTATATAAGGGGCTGTTTGGTAAAAGTATTTAAATATAGTTTTTTGTTTTGCAATCCATAAAATGGTGGGTCCCACACTTGAATATATTGTTTGGCTAATATTTTGTAAAATACAGTTTTTAAAAAACTGTATCCTATTTTCTTAATTTAAAAAACAGCTTAGTGGGTGTTTTCAGGATATAGAAAATATTTTTAATAACATAGTTGCAAATAAATTGAAAACAGTGAACCTCACATATTTGTCCAAATTCTTTTATCTCTTAAATTTAGGAGTTTATCTTTATCACAAAAAGAATTCTCACATCTCAAATTTGAAACTTATCATTAAAAAAAAAAAAAAAAAATGATGAACTCTATTCCCTTATCATTATCCACAAAAAAAAGAGTAATCTACAGATTCTATATGTTACTTTTTGTAAATATTTAAAAAAATATATAAATGGTCTCCCAAACAATTATTTTTGTTTTTAATACTTTGAAAATTGTTCTTAAAAGTGGGAGCCAAACATGTAAATATTTCAGATTCAATTTTTTGAAAATTGTTTTTAGGGTAAATTCCACTAAACCCCCCTGAGGTTTGGGCTAATACCATTTAAGTCCAAAACTTTTAAAAAACGACCAACTTGGTCTTTAAAAGTCAATTTTATCCCTAACTCCATTTAGCACTATTCACTCTTCTCTTTCTCATCTCAAATCCTCTCTTCTATTCACTGTGATTACACTAACATGAGCATGGATTTGAGCACAAATCACACTACACAGATGCACCATCTCATAGAACACAAACATACACACTTAGCCATACAAATTCCAAAACCTGAAACCCCCAAAAATCATCCCAGATTACTAATCATACACAGATTCATATGCACACACTAACAAAATCACCAATTAGAACCATTTTGAGACAAGCCCTAAATAAAAAAAAATACCCACAAATCTACAAATGATCATACCCAAACCCCATTTCAAACCTAAATAAAAAATCACCAAATCCTTATATCACATAAGAAAACTCAATCCGTAAATTGACCAAGACCTAAACAAACAAAGAACCAAACCAAACCAAAAGAGAAAAAAAAAAAATTAGAACAGAGAAAGAGGATAGAGATCAACGGCCATCGATGTTGGCGTCGTCGATAATGATGGTAGAGCTCGTGGGTCTTGTCAAATGTTCCCTTGACAATTGACACACAAACCCAAACACAAACAAAGACCCAAACCCAGAAATAGAGATACAAACCCAAAAATGAAGACCCAAGCATGTTTGGCACTAGATCAAAGTTGTTGGCATGGAACAATAGCAGTGATGGTGATGTGAAGCTCGAAAATCCCTAGTCAAATGTCTCCATGTCATTGATTTGAGAAGAAAGTGGAAGATGGTAGTGGAAAAAATGAGTTTCGGCCATGAAAGAGGGAGTCATCAGCCACCGTGGGTATGGGTGAGAGAGAGAGGGAGCCGCTGTGGGTGTGGCTGAGAGACAGAGAGGGAGCCAGAGGTTTGAGAGAGAGAAGGGTTTGGGATTGAGATAAGAAGGGTTTGGCTAGTCATGGATAAAAATACCTTTTAAGGACTAAAGTTGGTCGTTTTTTAAAAGTCTTGGACTTAAATGATATTAGTCCAAACCTCATGGGAGTTTAGTGGAATTTACCCTTATTTTTATAATATTTTAAAAACAAAAACAAAAATCCTTCCATCAAAGTGGCCTAACTAGCTCCCAAAAAAAGTAAAAAGAAAAAAGAGTAACGACTGACGACTATAACTATTTGAAAAGCTTTTTGGTACTTCGTAATGCATTTTGAAGCCAAAGCTTTGAGCTTCACATGAAACCCCTTCTCCCTTCTTCTCAAAACTCGATCTCACTACTACTCCCTACTCTCGCTCTCAGATCTCAACTACACCTCCACTCTCTCAACCTCAGGCCATTCTCTTCAATTTCCACCAACAAAGCCAAATGGAACTCAACCACCAATGTAATCATCACCAACCCAACTCTGTTAACCATGGAGACATGCACCAACATGCTCCAACTCAAACAAATTCAAGCCCAAATGACCCGCACTGCCCTCATCACCCACACTTTCCCTGTGAGCCGCGTCTTAGCATTTCGCGCTTTAGCTGATTCTGGTGACATTCAATATGCCTGTGTCCTTTTTTCTCAGATTGAAAGACCCAATACTTATATGTGGAACACTATGATCAGGGGCTACTGTAAAGCCAAAATTCCCACCATGGGGTTTTCATTTTTTCGTCAAATGGCTCGAGAATGCGTCGAAATGGACCGGCGGAGCTTCATTTTTGCGCTCAAGGCGTGCGAGCAGTTTTGTACAGTTTTAGAGGGGCAATCGGTTCATTGCTGGGTTTGGAAGATGGGTTTTGATTCGGATTTGGTAGTGCGCAATGGATTGGTCCATTTTTATGCTGAACGTGGGTATTTGGATTTTGCGCGTGAAGTGTTTGATCAAAGTTTTGTGAGAGACGTGATTACTTGGACCTCAATGATTGATGGATATGTCGTGCATAATTGTTCAGAGGAGGCATTGAAATTGTTTAATTTGATGTTAGTGAACGATGTTGAGCCAAATGAGGTTACCATGATTGCTGTACTTTCAGAGTGCTCGCTCAAAGGGGACTTAACTATGGGGAAAGGTCTCTATGAGTATATAAAAAAGAGGAATGTGAATTATAGCCTGAATTTGCAAAACGCTATGTTGGATATGTATGTGAAATGAGGTTGCTTGGTTACAGCCAGGGAGGTTTTCGATGACATGAAAACTAGGGATGTGTTTTCATGGACTATTATGATTAATGGGTATGCTAAGTTTGGTGAGTTGGATTTAGCAAGGAAGTTTTTTGATGCTATGCCTGAAAAAAATGTGGTCTCTTGGAATGCTATGATTGCGGGGTTTTCTCAGAATAGTCAACCAGAGGAAGCATTGAACTTGTTTCGAAGCATGGTGGGAGTTGGTTTGCATCCAGTAGAGAATACATTGGTGTGTGTGCTCTCTGCTTGTGGTCAACTGGGTTCTTTGGATGTGGGTCAATGGATTCACCACTACTATATCCGTCAAAAGCGGATTCAACCTAGTGTGATCCTGGCAAATGCATTTATTGACATGTATGCGAAATGTGGGAGTATCAATGCAGCTGCAATGATATTCAAAGAAATGGTGGAGAGAGATTTGGTTTCTTGGAATTCCATGATTGCTGGATATGCTTCTCATGGGCATGCTACAAAAGCCCTTGTCCTTTTTGAGGAGATGATCAGTATGCATATTAAGCCTGATGAAATCACATTTGTTGGCGTGTTATCGGCTTGCAGTCATGGTGGTTTAGTTTCTGTTGGTCGAGAATATTTTAAACGAATGAAAAGAAATTTTGGGATAGAACCAAAAGTTGAACATTATGCCTGCATGATTGATTTATTTGGTCGAATGGGGCTACTTGAAGAAGCTTATGAATTAATAACGAAAATGCCTATGGAAGCAAGTGTAGCTGCATGGGGTGCCCTTCTTAATGCTTGTAGAATGCATGGGAACTTCGAGGTGGCTAAGCTTTCCGCCTTTAAGCTTTTAGACTTGGATGATAGTGGTATATATTCATTGGTCGCAGATATTTGTGCTCATGAGAGAAGATGGGTTGATGTAAGGATGGTTAGAAATATGATGAGAGAGAGGGGTGTTGGTGTCAAGAAAACTCCTGGTCATAGCTTTATAGAGGTAGAGGGTGAATTTTATGAATTCTTCGTTGCGGATGGATCACACCCTCAATCCAAAGAGATTTATAGAGTATTAAACGATTTATTTTTGTTGTCCAAACTAGAGGAGTAAGACTCTGTTCCTGATAGTGCTCAATTCATGAACTTTCTTTCATGCGTATAGTGATGCTTTCCTAACAAATCTGAGCGACTATGTGGGAGTAGGGAATTATGGGTGGCCAAGAGGAGGGGCCAGGGTTGCATAAGATGCAAGAACTATGAAATTTGAGAGATATGACACATAGGAGTACACAGAAGTTCAATAATGCTTGCAACTCCCCGATCCAAATGAGTTGAACGTTTAAAATTAGAAAAATAAAAATAAAAACATACAAAAAGAAGGGTAATTCTACCGTACTCCTTTTTTTGGGTACGGTACTTACTAGTTAGCAACCTGCTATACCAGATTATCAAAACATCACACTTGACAGATTCATCTTCATATTATGCAGTTCAAATATCACATATGATAGTTCTTTTGTCACATATTGTGGTTCCCTTTTTATTTCTAACATTTAATGGTTCCATCTTCACATTATGCAGTTCCAACATTTCATGTGATATTTCTTTTGTTACATTTTACTAGTTTCCTTATTTTTTTCTCATATTTGACGGTTTCATCCTTACATTATGCAGTTTCAACATCACATTTGACAGTAATTTTGTCACATACTTTTGTCACATTTTGTGGTTCCTTTTTTTTTCCCTCTCATATTTGATGGTTCTATTGTTACATTAGACAATACTAACATCACATTTGACCATACTTTTCTCACATTTAGTGGTACTTTAATTTTTTTTTTCTCACATTTGACGGTACTATCCTCACATTGTATAGTACCAATATCACATGTGACTGTACTTTTATCACATTTGGTGGTTCCCTTATTTTTTTCTCATATTTGATGATTCTATTGTCACATTAGGCAGTATTAATATCACATTTGACTATACTTTTCTCACATTCGGTGATATTTTAATTTTTTTTTTATCATATTTGACAATTTCATTATCACATTGGGCAGTATTAATATCATATGTGACTGTACTTTTGTCATATTCGGTGGTTTTCTTATTTTTTTTTCCCATATTTGATGGTTCTATTATCACAATAGACGGTACTAACATTACATTTGACCGTACTTTTCTCAAGTTTGATGACACTTCAATTTTTTTCTCACATTTAATGGTTCCATTGTCACATTAGTTAGTACTAACATCATATGTGACTGTATTTTTACCTTATTCGGTTATACCCTTATTTCTTTTCTTACATTTGATAATTCCATTATCACATTAGGCAGTACCAACATCACATGTAACCATATTTTTATTACATTCAACGGTTCATTCATTTATTTATTTATTTATTACATTTTATGGTCCATTGTGACATTAGATAATATCAACATTACATGTGACCAAAATGCCTTAAAACTCTCACAAATTATTAGGATACCCTTAAAAACTAAAAGATGACCAAAATACCCTTAGAACCTATAAAATGACTGAAATGACCCTAAAACCTAAAAAATGTCTAAAATACCTTTAGAACCTAAAAAAATGACATTGAAAGCTAAAAAATGACCGAAATGATTTTGTAACCTAAAAAGTGACTGAAATGCCTTTAGAATTTTAAAAAACAACCATAATACACCTAAAAAAGATAGAAATACCCATAAAACTTCAAAAATGACTGAAATACCCGTAGAACCTAGAAAATGACCGAAATGATCCAAAAACCTAAAAAATGACCTTGTAACTAAACAATGATTGAAATACCCTTAGAACTTAAAAAACAACTATAATGTACTTGAAACCTAAAAAATGACCGAAATATCTTTAGAATTTTTAAAATGACCGAAATGACCCTAAAACTTAAAAAATGACCAAAATATCCTTAGAACCTAAAAAATGACTGAAATGAGATGATTAAAATGACCTTGTAACCTAAAAAGTGACTAAAATACTCGACCTAAAAACAACTGTAATGCACTTGAAATCTAAAAAATGATCGAAATACCCTCAAAACCTAAAAAATGACCACAATACCCCTTGAAACCCTCTAAAATTACCGAAATACCCTTAAAACCTAAAAAAAAAATGATCAAAATAACCTTAGAACCTAAAAATTTACCGAAATACCTCTAAAACCTAAAAAATGACTGAAATACTCTTGAAACCTAAAAAATTACCGAAATACCTCTAAAACCTAAAAAGATGGTTAAAAACTGCAAGTGTGAACTAGATCACACTGACTTGCATAATGAAATAGATCACATTGAGTCATATTGATATCCCTGCAGGCACTTATTTTCTATTATTAAGGTTGAACATTTGAAATAGATCACATTGACATATATAATGAAAAGATGGTTGAAAATTGCAAAGTGTGACCTACCTTGCAAACATGAATCCCAAATTTCTCATGCACATTCATGCATAAGATTATCCTAAGTTAATTTTGAGTGGTGCTTAATAAAATATTAATTCAAATTTAATTGTGAGATCTTTATATCTTAACTTAGTGGAAAGCATAAGATAATTAACATTCATGCATAGAATTATTTACATGTATATGTATTTTTAAACGTCTTAGAGGCAATAACTTAATGGTAAAACAAGCGTGTTTTAACCAAGATACCTTGATTTGAGCCTTCACATTGATCCTATACCGTTTATTTAATTTTTAAAATAATTAACACTTTAAAACATAACCCTTGCTGGTATCTTTTTCTATTCACCCTAGATTATCCATTTGTATATGATGCAATTTGTTTACTAAGAAATCACTTTTCCAAATTCACATATGAAAAGATAAAGAATTCACTAGTTCTATTTGTATATACCATAGATGATCCAAAGAAATCAGACTAACTACTTGCACTTGGGGCTAAATATGAAAATTTTTATCTCATAATATCTATAACTTGATTTGATATGTAACTCACTTTCATGTACTACAAGTAGGTCTCTTATTGCAAAGTATCTCAAAGAAGCAAAACAACTACAAAGAAATCCATTTAAAAAGGGAAAATTCATATATATATATATATATATATATATATATATTTTAAATCTGCTACAATGGGTTTCGTTCACATCTATATCTGAATACCATCATGGTAACAATTGAAAAAGAGACAACTAAAAGCATCTACATGTCTGGATTTCACTCTTAAGTTCTCAAGAGGGCAACTTCTAACTTGTAGGAATTTTTTATTATCCATTCTGCAACTCTAATGGCAACTAAAATATCTGCATTTAGATGGTATAACTATTAGTGCTTTAAAAAAACAGTGATGTTCGTAAGAGTATAGCTCTTTGCATAGAGCCTTAGATATTTAGTTATTATTTAAATAACTATAACTACTCAAGAACTTTAGCTTATCTAGCTCAACCTGACAATATCAAGTTCAAAATCATATATAATAAGTTTATTATAAAAAAAATCAAGTAAACAACAACATGCATAAAAAAAGGGATATAATTAACCTTTGAGAGGTTTCTTACCATCTGAAAGTTGAGTAATAATGTAAATGATTGTGGGTGCATATCAATGTTTCAGCTCTGTTTTAGACCTTGATCTTGTTACATGGACTTCAATTGTATGTGCATATGCATTCTAAATGTTATCTTTTTACATGGACTTCAATCTATCTATCAACTATAATTAGATAATTGATAATTTTTCAATTATAAGGATAAAATAGCTATGGGTTTAGGTTGGATGCTTATATCCAAAAAAAAGGGTTGCATGAAAGCGATGACCATTTCATGAGGTTAACTCCTACTTATTAAAAGCTAATTAGAATTAAGCAATAGCATCACTAATCTGGAAAATCAATATAGAGAATTAGATGGCAAATTAATAACATCAATGACTTGTCCAGCAAATTAAAATTAATGACTGGTCCTATTGATGAGAAGCTACTTTTGTCACATTCGGCAGTGCCCTTATTTTTATTCACATCAAAGCAAAGGCTGCTATCAACATTCTACTACAAGCAAATTGACAAGAAGCTCCAAGATGTGAATCTATTAAAATACAATATTTAAAAATTTTAATTTTTTTACACAAAACAATAATACTATATAAGTTAAGACCAAAACATCAAGTACAAGGAGCAATATGTCCAAACATAATTACAAAATAGAGTTAACAACTCACTTGACCTAACAAAACTCATAGTGAAATAAATAGTTCAATTGGACAGTAGGGTTCAACAGAAATTCAAAGCAAAACCTACAGCAAGGTTACTTCACCAATTTTAATTAACTATGGCTCACAATGAAACCTTAGATCTCGGGTAGATAGTAGTTTTCAGCAGAATGGCAGGATACATTAACCAGTTATAGCATAGTGTTGTAATTGGACTGAATTGCATAATTGACTCCTACAAATGATTTATAAATACAAACCCAATGGATCCATAGCCTTAAAAGGTTTTCAATAAATAACTCTAGTTCGCTTTTATGTCAATATATTCTTAAATAAAAATAAAAATTTTATGTAAATATAACATTACAAATTTAGACTTCATCATTTAAATTATGTGCACCTATAAAAAAAATATAAAAATTATGTGTATAATTTTTACCTTAGTGGTCTGAGAAATCAATCCTAGCACAAGATGACATTGAAAAGGAAACAAAGAGGAAATTATTCATACTTTTAAGCTGAGTTGTTAAAATTAGTAATTATTTTTTAAAGAATATGTTTTAAGTGTTTGAACTCATTTACAGAGGCAATACAGAACATAACAAGCAAAAATTTTAACTTATTTAATAAACCCATCCATAAAGGATTTGACTCTGGTTACACCCCTGGATTGGGAGGGCAGGTTCTTAGTAATAACTGATAATAAGGTAGATTTTTATCAAGGTATTTAGTTCAGTCCAGTAAGGATAGTTTCAAAATTAACCCACCAAAACAAAGCAATTAAATGGTAATAGCTACAGGATTTTTCACAAGGTCTCAGTCCAATCCACTTAGAATTACTCAAATGTTGAATCTTGAGCAACGTCCCCAATACCCATATTCGACAGATAGAGATATGCAATCAATTGCTTTGAAATAAAACTAATGAAAGAGAAAGAGAGGAAACAAAACAAACCAAGAGCACGCAAATAGAGGAGGGTAGTAATATGCAATTAACAAGCATTTAGAATAAAAACAAAATACTTATTCAAATGGGCTTCACTGAAAAAGGGGAAAAAAAAAAAATAACGTGAGTGAAATTAGGGTTTTGTTTTGATCCTAAGCTTCACTTAAGAGTAAATTGACGGAGAAAGAGCAAGAAAGAGAGAAGGAGCAGGAGCAATTCCTCAAAAGGAGTGAACCAATTCCCACTAACTAGTCGTGCAAGTTGCCCCTGGGAATTGAGAGAACGCGTGAAAGAAGATCAAACGGTTAAGATTAGAAACCATCAAATTTAATGGTCCAGATGTGGGTGGGTACCATACGCACTAAAAAAACACGGGGTACCATAAAATAACCCCAAAAAGAAAAGTCGGAAACCTGTCAAAGTGCACTGGGAGAATTTGGACACAAACGTTAAAAAGTTAATATATTGTCTATATATATGAATTGTCCGCTTGCCCAACAAAAAAAAAAAAGTTAATATATTGTCTATATATATGAATTTTATTAACATATACCTTAAGAACACATAATAGTAAATTAATTTTGAAAAAAATTTATCAAAAATTGAAAAAATTTTGACAATTTTTTTAATTTTCAATAAAATTTTTTTAAAAATAAATTTATTAATTTGCGTAGTAGAATGCACATTAACCGAACCCTTATAATATATGAGAAAGTCAGAAAGTTGTGTTTGAAAGGAAGTGGAAGAGAACCGAAAGTTAAATAAGCCAATCACAAGCGTTAACCCCCAATAATGATCTACCGACAGAATTTAAAGTGAAAGAAAGAAAAAGAAATCCAAAGTTGGTTTTCTTAGCACGTTCTACAAAGTTTCTCCTGACTTTTTGTTGCCAGTTTCCCATTTTCTTCAGATATCAGAAAAGCAAGTTTCCCATTTCCTTTCCTATTTGAATGCTTTTTGTCCTCTACTCTAAATCAAGAAAGAAAAAAAAAATTGCATTTCGATTGGAAATTTGATGATTTTTGTTACCTTCTTGAGGTTACTTTAATCACGATCATAATTAGATAATTTTGTGATTGGTTAATAATTAGTGTTTAAAATAGGAATGCATGCATAGAAATAAAATGGATGATTGGATAATAATAAAATTGTGAATAATTTGAACTTTATCAAGATTTATTTTAGAGTTTTTATCTACAAGATAATTGTTCTTAAAAAGTTTGAATTATCCAGAAAAAAGATAAAAATCATAGACTAAGGATGAAAACACTTCTAGGTGTAAGGACCGGACCAAAAAGCCCTAGAAGGAGAGTCCAAAACGCACCCAAACAAGAAAGTGTGTTCGGCATCCAAGAGCACCATTCGACACTTTAAAAGTGCCGAATTGGCTCCTTTTGAGCTTTGGCCTAACACCCTTCGGGTGATGAAAAGGTACACCATTTTTGATCTTTTCGCAGAAGAATGAGCCCCAATTCGCATTCTACACTTCGGGGCTATTTTTTAGAGTTTTCTGGCCTCTATAAATAGAGGCTGGGTCTCATAATTTAGCACATTTTTTCTACGCTCTGAGAGGCATACGTTTTGAGGCTCTTAAATTGCTGATATTTGCTAATCCTCTCTAAGATTTGCTGCTTAAATTAGGGTTTTTAGGTTTCAAAGATAATTGAACATATTTCTTTGAACCCTAAAACATCCTCTCAAGAACAAGGAGTGCTCATGCAAGAAGTTGTTTTCAATCACCCTATCCTTTTTTATGCTTCTTGTTTATGATAATGTATGTTTTTCTTTATCCATAAATTATTAATCATTGTTTTGATAAAGCATGATCTTGTTTTTTTATACCATTGTTATGATCTTTTATCTTAATTCCAATAATCTACATGTGAACAACAATTTTTTGTTAAATAAAAACAAATCTACATTCTTTTTTAGATGTAGATCTAAATTTTTCTTAGTTAAAAAACGGATTTGCATCTTTCTTAGATGTAGATTTGAATTTTTCTTAATCAAAAATGGATTTGCATCTTTCTTAGATGCAGATCTGAATTTTTCTCAATTCAAAAACTGATTTGTATCTCTTTTAGATACAGATCTGATTTTTTAACATATGCAGATTTTGAAATAAAGAAAAGGATTAAACATGATTATGTTTGTGTTTGTTTTATTTAATTCGTGTTGCATAAATTTAAGTTATGAGTGAAACTCTCATCTTAAACAATCTTTTCCATATTTTTTAAAACATATAAAAAACAGGTCTGATTTTTCTGTTATCAAAAAACCATTTTTTTTATTATCACAAAACAAATCTGATCTTTTACAAACCAAAAACACTTTTTTTTAGTTCTTAAAAACAGATCTGATTTTTTTTCAAATCAAAAGAATTTATTTTATGTAATAAACACAGATCTGAATTTTTATCTCTAAAAATCATTTTTTTTCTACATACTACAAAACAGATCTGGTATTTTGACAAATCAAAATCATTTTTTTTTTACCAACCAAAACAGATCTGAATTTTTTAAAACAAAAGAAGAGACTTCATTCATAAATAAATTTGTGTGATTTAATTTTTGTTTTACATGTTCAATATATTATTCATGATATGCATAAAAAGGTACATTGGTTAAAAGAGTTTAGAAAACCAGACTCTGTCTGGGCAGAATAGGTGTCTAACACCTTCCCATTCTATAACCTAGCTTTCGGATTTAGATCTTTGGATAAGTAGATCTAGTATTGTCTTTATTTTATTTTGGGTAGAATGTAACTAGGACAAAAAGCCATGTAATTATTTGGTAGTTTGTAACTAGCAGAAAAAGAGAACCATTTGGTCATGTATTTATTTTTTTTATAAAAAATAAATAGCGACTCCATACCACATATCCAAAAAGAAAAATACCCTAAAAAGGTACCCAAAAATCTTCTTTTTTTTTTTGGGTAGGGGCACTTTCGAGGCCTCTCATATCACCCCTGTGAATTGAGAGAATGCATGAAAGAAGATCAAATTCTATATTTGTTAACTATCCTTCCCGGTAACTGGTATCCACTTAAATTGACTAAACAGTTAAAATTAAAAACCATCAAATTTAATGGTCAAGATGTGGGCGGGTACCATACCAACTAAAAAAACATGGGGTACCATAAAATAACCCCAAAAGGGAAAGTCGAAAAGCTGTCAAACAGAACTGGGAGAATTTGGACACAAAAGTTAAAAAGTTTAAAGTTAATTGTCCGCTTGCCAAAAAAAAAAAAAAAAAAAAGAAGGTTAATATATTGTCCATATATAATATATGAGAAAGTCAGAAAGTTGAGGTTGGAAGGAAGTGGAAGAGAACCGAAAGTTAAATAAGCCAATCACATATTCACAAGCGTTAACCCCCCAATAATGATCTACCGACAGAATTTAAAGTGAATAGTAGAAAAAGAAATCCAAAGTTGAAGTGTTTTCTTAGCAAGTTCTACAAAGTTTCTCTTGACTTTGTTGCCAATTTCCCATTTTCTTCAGTCATCAGAAAAGCAAGTTTCCCATTTCCTTTCCCATTTGAATGCCTTTTGCTTCACTTATTGAGTCTCCTACTCTAAATCAAGAAAGAAAGAAAAAAATATTGCATTTTGATTGGAAATTTGATGATCTTTGTTACCTTCTTGGGGTTACTTTAATCAGTATCTTTGAAGAAATATCGGGTACTCGAGCCAATTGTATTGCCATTTCTATAATCCAGGTATACTGCCACTTCTTTCTAATCTCATTCGTTTTCATGCTACAGATTTTTTATCGTGCTTATAAATTGTGATGGGATTTTTTTTTTTTTTTTTTTTTTTTTTTTTTTTTTTAATGCTAACAGTCAGTAACAGACCTAATGCTTATTGTACTGATATTGGATTGCTTTTATATATATATATATATATATATATATATATATATATATATATATATATATATTGGTTTAAATGATGTAATAACATATACATATAGTTTACTGTAAATATTTCATGCCTACCTTATATTTTAAAACAAAATGATTTAAAAAAAAATTATAATAGCTAAATAGCCTAATAGGGGCCTGTGTGTTCTCAACACATATTAATTCTTCCAAAACCAAAGTAATAGAAAGTGATTAAGATTACAATTCGAGCAATTTGAATCCAAAAGGTTCAATTATTGTGAATATTCCATCAATCACATATTTAGATGTTAAGTGAAAACAAGAATAAAAAAAATGTTGCCCCGAGGGGAGATTAATGGGTATACTCAAAGAACAATGTACCCTCTACTCTCATAAATGGCTATTTTAATAAATTAAATAATAAGACCTGTCAGTTATGTCAGATAAGGGAATACCACATTATTCTACTTACAAAAGTTATGACAAAGAGGATGCACATATCTAAAGAGATACTGCTCCACTCTCTAGCTACAAATGTGAGATTTTTACATAACAACTCTCTTAATGACTACTTGCATATTTGTTATAATGCTTTCGATGATGCTAATGAATCATACAATACACAAATGAGTATCATATGAATCATATCGTATCTAGAATGATAAATATCAAATAATACATAGACATGGGTTTACATTAGGGATTTTCTTTTGGGTTAAAATTTGTGCTTCCATTTGAGTTCGACAAGTTATTAGATTTTTTTAATAAAAAAAAAAATTAATACGTCACTTGATTGAGCCAAATAAAATCTCTCTCTCTCTCTCTCTCTCAACAAAATTTGGCCACATCTGCAAATGTATTTTCTACACCATGAATAAGGTATTGAAAGTTCAAAAAGGGTTATACAACACCTTTGAACGTTTGGACCCTAAATACAAAAATACCAATTCAAGCTTTATATCAAACAAAGAATGTGCGGAACATGATAACAAGCTAATAACAGAATTGATAACTAATCTAAGCCAAATATAAACACATCCACAGCAATAAATATAAGGCAAAGATAAAGGGAAGGAAGATGCAAACACACGGACAACACACGATGTGTTATCGAAGAGGAAACCGAAGCCCTCGGCGTAAAACCTCTCCGCCGACCTCCAAGCGGTCAAATAATTCACTAGAAAATGTAGTTGGGATACATGAACAGCAATAGACCCTCCAAGCCTAATCTACCTAGGTACCTAAGCCCTCCAAGCTTCTTGCTCCAATGAGGTTGCACCAAACCTTTTTCTTTTCTAGCTTACCAGATTCCGCTACTAGACCATAGCATCAACCAATGTAGATTGGTTCCTTCTTAACTACTTCCCAACAGTACTAAATAGACCTTCTCACAGACGTGGGTGTGGTGAGATAAGGATTTGGCAAAAGACCTCTCAAGAGTATGACAATGGAGAGGAAGAGAGTAGAGGAATTTGTAGAGTCTCTAAGGTTAAGATTGTGGATGAATCAATCTTGTATTTCTCTAGGGTTTCTCTCACAAAATTCTCTCTTGAAACTCTCTCAATATGGTGGGTTTAAGGGTATATATATAGTAGGGTGAGAAAGGAATGCAAAACATCAGTTTTTTCCAAACAGGGCATTTTGGCGACTTGACCTCGCGACTAGGTCAAGTCGCGAGTTTAAGCCGCGAGCCAACGGCCTGGCCAGCCTGGGACTTTTGTCCTGTAGTGCAACAGCTGGCGCGACTCTTCAGCTTCTAGCATGCGTGGCACGTGTGCAGGCATTTGGCGACTTGCAAATCGCGACTCACCCGCGAGATCCAGTCGCGAGACTCTGTTTTCTTGCACACTCTTGAGCATTTCTTCACATCTTCTCACACACTACCCTTACAATTTTCCCACCTAAATACAGGGTTACTAAGTGCTAAATTACAAGCAAATTGGCACGGAATAAAGCTAACAAGATGGTTGATTAAATTCAACCTTACAGGTATTAACCAACAACATAATTATTTTCAATTTGTTATATTTTTGTAAGTCTAAGAAGCTAGAATGTCAAGAAGAAATATAAAGAAAATGTTATTAAAATAAAAGAACAAGAAAATATAGTAAATATTGCTGATGATAAAGAAATTGTCAATGAAGAAATTGTAAGGACTCAAATTTAATTGGACCTAAACAATAAAATTTGTAGAGCGTGAGTAGAAGGGCTAAGTACCAGCAGAGCAAACAATGATCGGCGTGAGATTCATAGGAATAATAATAAAGGAATTTGACTAAGTATTTGAGAGGATAATAACAATGATTTTTGCTAAGTGTTTATGAAGAAAATTTGTCATCGGCTCAGTCCGAGGACCTCTTTCCTTTAGAACTGATAAAGACAAGGGTTGTCCTCGGATCCCCTGAAAACCACTCCTCTGTTTTCTCTTTTCTGGGTCCCTCTCTTTATGTTGGGGGTTCTATTTATTATGTAGTCTTGTTTAGTTGATCTCTGCCGTCTACTTGTCTGTCATCTGAACTTATATTTGAAGGCTTGTCCCATTAGTCACCTCTGCAAACTTTCTATTAGTTGGAGTAACCAAGGCTGCACTGTTAACTGGTCAATTCACCATTAATGCGGCCAGAGTGTTGATGGCATGCATTTAATGAGCGAGTGACAGCTTCCATCAATCAATGTTGGCTTGCCGAGGATAGGGGCATCCTTGGCGAGGTCCCTTGACGACTTGGGCCTCGTCCGCTTATCTTCGGATTCTGCCCTCTTCTCGACGTGGACCTTGGGCCCAATGTGGAGTGGGTCAGGGTTGCTAAATATTTGGGGCCCCACAATAGCCCCTCAAAATTCTGCTGTCCGACCCCTTGGGCGGGGAGGAGGATTTTGACGTTTTCGGGCCTATTGTCTTGGTCTGTCGGACCTTGCCTTTCTGTCAGTGTTACCATCCTTTCAACTGCCCCTGCGATTTTCTTTAGCACAAAGGGTCTGCCCGAGGATTTTTTCCTTATTTCTGTAAGTCTTTTTCTCTTTCTAATCTATACTTTTTAGCTTGAGTTCCTTACTAGTTCTTCTAGGATGGGTAGGTTTATGTTGTTGTGCTTTAGCGCTCAGCTTTACTTGGTTTTCGTTCCTAGCAGGGCTCATTACTTAGCACCAAAGGGGTTGGCTTTGCCGTAGGTTTGGGCCTACGGTCAGTACAAAACCCTGGTTCTGTCCTGTGCTTAGATCGTCCTATAGTGACTAGTTTCCCCATATGTTTGAGTCCGAGAACCATGCAAGGCTTAGGTTTTGTCTAACGCTTGTCTTCGTTTGAAGTAGCTGGTTTCCCCAAAGGCTTGAGTCCGAGGATCATGCAAGGCCTTGGTTCTGTCCAGTACCTAGTTTTCTGATTTTTAAGTAGTTTTCTTTCTTTAAGTAGTTAGTTTTCCCAGAGGCTTGAGTCCGAGGACCATGCAAGGCCTAAGTTCTGTCTAACTCTTAGTTCTCAGTCTGAAGTAGCTGGTTTCTCCAGAGGCTTGAGTCCGAGGACCATGCAAGGCCTTGATTCTGTCCAGTACCTAGTTTTCCTCTTTTAAGTAGTTAGTTTCCTCAGAGACTTGAGTCCGAGGACCATGCAATGCCTAGGTTCTATCTAACACTTAGTTTTTGGTCTAAAGTAGCTGGTTTCCCCAGAGGCTTGAGTCCGAGGACCATGCAAGGCCTTGGTTCTATCCAGTACCTAGTTTTCCTCTTTTAAGTAGTTAGTTTCCCCAGAGGCTTGAGTCCGAGGACCATGCAATGCCTAAGTTTTGTCTAACACTTAGTTTTTGGTCTAAAGTAGCTGGTTTCCCCAGAGGCTTGAATCCGAGGACCATGCAAGGCCTTGGTTCTGTCCAGTACCTAGTTTTCCTCTTTTAAGTAGTTAGTTTCCCCAGAGGCTTGAGTCCGAGGACCATGCAATGCCTAGGTTCTGTCTAACATTTAGTTTTTGGTCTAAAGTAGCTAGTTTCTCCAGAGGCTTGAGTCCGAGGACCATGCAAGGCCTTGGTTCTGTCCAGTACCTAGTTTTCCTCTTTTAAGTAGTTAGTTTCCCCAGAGGCTTGAGTCCGAGGATCATGCAATGCCTAGGTTCTGTCTAACACTTAGTTTTTTGACTTGCTCCGCCGAGGAGGGGACCCTGCTTTGTTCTAGCCTTTTCGTTTGGCGTGCCTCTTTTGATTACGAGGCGTCCCTTGGGCTGTTCAAGTAACGCGTTTTGACGCTTCAGTGCCTCCTCGTTAATGAGGCGTCTCCTCATTAATGTCCTTGTGGATTTACAAGGATCTAACGGTGGATAAGTCCCTTGGAAATTAGGCGGAGTTATTGCCTCCAGTAATCTCTCCCTAGGATTTTGTGCGAGTTGGCTCTCACCAATTTTCGCCTTCTATAAAAGGCCTTTCTGGGACAACCCTTTTCTTCAAACCTCACAAACATCTGAAATCAAATTTCACCAAAACACTATTCAGGGGCTCTACAAAAATAGCGATTTGTGCCCCATAAAATGAATTGGCCCTTGGAAAGAGCGGTTATGAGGAAGCCTAGCCCCTCTCAGGAGCCGAGGATGGCACCCCGACCCTAGACGTCATGCTGGGGTTGGGGTAGGAGGAGGCTGAAGATTCTTCTTCTTTTCAACCTAACTAGAGGTGGAACCCTCCTTCCTATTTGGAGGGGGATCCAGAAAGAACGTAACCTCCCTCCCTCAGATTTGGGTCCGCCAGCCCCTCCAAGCTGGCAGTGATGGGTTTGGGAGGGAAACCAAGCGAAACTGAGAGGTGGAACCGTCCGGTGCCGCGGCCCTTCTTCCCTCAACGTTACCTTCCTCCCTTCCTTTCCTCTTCTCTTGCTTCTCCACCAGCCTTGTTAGGTGTCTTTCTTTGTAGTTAGCTTTAGAACAAGCCTACATGGGCATCAATTGTAAGATGTAACTTTTTCTTCATATATTAATAAAGAAGTAGACCCACTTCATCTCTTTTATTTTTCGCATCTTTTTGTTTCTTGCGATTGTTGCCCTCTGAGTGAATGTTGTTGCTGCACGCTGTACTATTTTTTGTTGGTTTTTTTTTTTTTTTTAAGTGTTGCTTTTAATCTTTTCACACCAACCATCGCACTTGCTAGTGCACAAGTCCTTCCCACAGACGGCGCCAATTGTAAGGACTCAAATTTAATTGAACCTAAACTATAAAATTTGTAGAGCGTGGGTAGAAGGGCTAAGTACCAGCAGAGTAAACAATGATCGGCGTGAGATTCATAAGAATAATAATAAAGGAATTTGACTAAGTATTTGGGAGGATAATAACAATGATTTTTGCTAAGTGTTTATGAAGAAAATTTGTCATCGGCTCAGTCCAAGGACCTCTTTTCTTTAGAACTAATAAAGACAAGGGTTGTCCTCGGATCCCCTGAAAACCACTCCTCCATTTTCTCTTTTCTGGCTCCCCCTTTTTATGTTGGGGGTTCTATTTATTATGTAGTCTTGTTTAGTTGATCTCTGCCGTCCACTTGTCGATCATCTGAATTTATATCTGAGGGCTTGTTCCATTAGTCACCTCTGCAAGCTTTCTATTAGTTGGAGTAACTAAGGCTGCACTATTAACTGGTCAATTCACCATTAATACGGCCAGAGTGTTGGTGGCATGCATTTAATAAGCGAGTGACAGCTTCCATCAATCAATGTTGGCTTGACGAAGACAGGGGCATCCTTGGCGAGGTCCCTTGACGACTTGGGCCTCGTCCGCTTATCCTTGGATTCTGCCCTCTCCTCGGCGTGGACCTTGGGCCTGATGTGGAGTGGGCCGGGGTTGCTAAATATTTGGGGCCCCACAGAAATAATTTTGCAAAATGATATACATGATGATAATATTGACTTAAATGAAGGTTTACATTAGGGATTTTCTTTTGGGTTAAAATTTGTGCTTCGATTTGAGTTTGACAAGTAATTAGATTTTTTTTAATAAAAAAAAATTAATACGTCACTTGATTGAGCCAAATAAAATATCTCTCTCTCTCTCTCTCTCTCTCTCTCTCTCTCTCTCTCTCTCTCAACAAAATTTGGCTACATCTGCAAATGTATTTTCTACACTATGAATAAGGTATTAACCAACAACATAATTATTTTTAATTTTGTTATATTTTTGTAATTCTAAGAAGCTAGAATGTCGAGAAGAAATATAAAGAAAATGTTATTAATAAAAGAACAAGAAAATATAGTAAATATTGCTGATGATAAAGAAATTGTCAATGAAGAAATAATTTTGCAAGATGATATACATGATGATAATATTGACTTAAATGAAGTTGATTAGACAAGCAGATGAAAACGATGAGAAATGAATTATTATTTTAGCTTATATGCCACCTATTATTACTTTTGAATTTACAATTTTTTTTTGAGTTTACAATGTTGATTTTAGATGTTATAAACATACTTTAGTTTGATTTATTTAGTTAGCTTTGTTAAATATTATTATATAAGTTATGTGGTAGTGAAGTGGTGTTGGTTAGGGCGGTGGGCATGGGAGTAATAACCAAAAATTCTCGGATTTGTTTAGAATAATCTTTGATTTCTATTATTTTGTTTCTTCCATTCTTCATCTCTTCCTTTCCCTTTTGCAAGGTAGATTTTATGTTTTCAAGATTTTTTTTATTTTTTTATTTTTTTAACATTTAAAAAAAAAACCATGTTTGTATGATTCTTTATGTCCTATCAAACCTAAAGGTACTTATTTTCAACTACTCAATATTTACATGAATTATATTGACAGCAAATCCAAATTTGGAACTTGAATGCTTTCTTTCCTTTACAATTGATTTAATTTTGTACGTGAACAAAATGTTTAACGTCCATATTGGTATATATATTATACAGGGACTTGCCAATGGAGATGGTAAGCCTAATTCTCGAACTTGGAAAAGGGATATGGGCTCCAATTCGCAAATATTACAATTATCACAGACGTGCCTATAAACATATGGAAATTCTCGAGGAAAAATGGGAAGCATTAGAATGTCGAAAGGAGGACATAGAATCACAAATGAATGCACAACCAGGAAAGACTCCAAAAAAAGAAGTTAAAAATTGGCTCCAAAAGGTAGAAAAAATGAAATCGGAGATAGAAAACATTAAACAAGAAGCTGACAAAAGGATGTGTTTCTCACGTATGAAACTAGGAAAACTTGCATGTGAGAAGAGACAAAAGGTAGAAGAACTTCGTCAAGGAGGTGATTTCATTGATGGTTTGGTAGTTGATCCACCTGTAACTGTAAGCCATGGAGAAACATTGTCAACTACAACATTAGTGGGAGAATCTACAGCCAAAAGAACAAAGAAAAAGGTTTGGCAACACTTACTAGATGAAGATTCTAGAAAGATTGGTGTTTATGGCATGGGAGGCATTGGAAAAACAACGATCATGAAACAAATTAATAATGATCTATTAGAAGAGAAAAAGTTCGATAACGTAATTTGGGTGACTGTATCAAAGCCATTTAATGTTATCAAGCTACAAGAGGATATTGCATGCAAGTTGAATCTAGATCTCTCAAAGTTTATGGATGATACTACAAGGGCAAGCAAGCTAAAAAATGCATTGGAAGATAAGAAAATGTATGTGCTAATCCTAGATGATATGTGGGAAGCATTTTGTCTTGCAGATATAGGGATTCCAGAGCCTACTCCATCAAACGGATGCAAATTAGTATTGACAACTCGAAAGATTGATGTTTGTAAAGGAATGGATTGTAAGGAAATTAAGATGGAGCTTCTTTCAGAAGATGAGTCGAGGAATTTGTTTTTTGATATAGTGGGGAGTAATGTTTTGAATGTTCAAGGTATAAAACCAATTGTGGAGGAAGTTGTTAAAGAATGTGCTTGTTTGCCTCTTGCAATCATCACGATAGCAACAAGTTTAAAACATGTAGTTGATGCTTCACAGTGGAGGCACGAATTAAAGAAGTTGAGGGCATCAATAAAAGGGCCTGCAGATGCAGAAGCTGCTGTACTTGAGAGGCTTAAATTCAGTTATGAACGCTTAAAAGATAAGAAACTTCAAGATTGTCTCTTGTGTTGTGCACTATACCCTGAAGACTATGAGATTAGCAGAGACGAGCTGATAGAGCATTTGATTGATGAGAAAGTAATAAAAAGCATGAAGGGTAGGCAAGAAGAGTTGGATGAGGGGCATACTTTGTTGAATATGCTTGAAAATGCCTGCTTATTAGAAGGTGGGTCTAATACTTTTGGAAAAAGGCGTTTTGTGAAGATGCATGATCTAATAAGAGACATGGCCCTCCAGATTGCAGGTGCTAAGTTCCTGGTATCAGAATATGTTCCAAATGAAGAAGAATGGGAAAATGATGTTGAAAAGGTTTCTTTGATGTGCAAGCATGGTTCAAAATTTCCTTATGTGTCACCAAAATGTCCTAAGCTTTCAACCTTGCTTCTACGAGGATATGTAAACATCATCCCGGATTCATTTTTTGTGCACTTGCATGGACTCAGAGTTCTTCATGTAGATTCTCTTGAGTTTAAATCTTTACCAAATTCAGTCTCTGACTTGAAGCATCTTACTTCATTAAGGCTTAAGTCACTGAAAGAAATACCTCATGGTTTGGAAATGTTGGTCAATTTGAGATACCTTAATATTTGTGGAACAAATCAAGAGAAGATGCCACCAGGGATTTTACGCAAACTCTGTCAACTCCAAGTCCTCAAATTGCCTTTTTCTGGTTTAGAAGTTAATGGAGAGGAGATGGTACGGTTGAAGAAATTAGAGTTTTTTGAAGGCGCATTTGATGGCGTTAAAGGCTTCAATACATATGTTGAATCCTTAGAAGAGGGAGGACCTAGCCATTACATATATGCCGTGAATAATAAAAAGCCAGCTAGCCAGCTGGGGGTTGGCGAAAGTGTAATTTTAAGTGACTGCAATATATGTCTGCTCCCAAAAGACGTTCGTGCCCTAACAATTTGGGACTCTCAAGATGGCGGTCTGTCTTCGGACTACTGGAAAAAGACTGTTTGGTTTAAGGGGTGTGAAGAAATAGAATACATTAATTCTTATTTTGACACCTTTTCTCTTCAAAGCCTTGAGATTCTAGATCTCGACGACTTGACTAATTTAAAGGGACTGTTTAGAGAAGAGAAAGTCGCACCAGCACCCGTCGTCCCCCTCGGCACCTTTTCCCGCCTCAAACAATTTTCAATAGATCTTTGTCCGAATATAAAGAAGCTCTTCACGCCCGGGTTGATGCAAAACCTGGAAGAGATTGACGTCTGTAACTGTAAACAATTAGAGGAAATAATAGGTGGGGCTGAAGCATCTGATGAAGTTGAAGAAGAAGAAGCAAAAGAAATTGTGAAAATATTCCCCCGATTGAGGAATTTGACATTACAGCGTTTGCCGGAGCTGAAGACCATATGCAGTAGCAGTAATGTAATACTTTGTGATTCTCTCAATTCTATTAAGATCTACGACTGTCCGAAGCTTAAGAGATTACCTCTTTCTCTGCACCTTATTGATGGAGAACTATCTTCTCCGCCTTCTTCATTACAAATCAAAATAGAGAAAGAAAGGTGGGAATTGCTGGAATGGGACAATCATGATATGAAGATGGTCCTTGAACCTCTCTGTCAGTTCGGTGAATGGGTATGACTCTCTCTATTCACTTTACATCTTTGTTTTATTTGAAACGATTCAATTTGTTGGTTATCCATTTCTCCTCCTCGCTTTCTTTCTAATCTCTTTTTCCTTTTTCTTTTGGTACCCTTTACACCACCCCGCAGTGGCGGTGAAATCTCAAGGTGGGGAGAGCAGATTCACACGACTCTTCTCTGTAAGTCAAACCCCGAACATACATGCCTATCCATTTTAATTATTCTTCCTATTAATTTGTTTTCATTGGTTTGCTTTTCTTTGTTGGTTTGATTTTTTTTTTTTTTTTTTTTTTTGGGTTTGATATAGGATACGTCATCAAGCCAAAGCCGACTCAAGAAATAAATGTGTTTCGTGTAATTCTTAGCTCTTTTGGTTCTGATTTGCTTTTTATTTAAACTTTGTTGTGTTATGATTTATGAACATGTGTTCTTCTCTTTGGCTGAGTGGGATGATCTTCTGTAATAAATTGATTCTCCATGTTAATTTGTTTAGTAATTGTGAAAGGATTCAACTTTAGAGGTAATGTGAACTAGATAAACTGTGAGTGTGCAAATGTTTCCAATTGGATAAGCGCACACACATCCTTTTGTCTGAACTTGTAACCCAGTTAGCAAGCTGCATTGGCTGTTCTTTGATGCTTATCATTATTTTTTCTTCTCTAGGTGCAACTTAATTTATTAAATTTCAGGTGCACTCTCGACTAAAAAGCAATAGATTTTAGGCTAAAATTGTTTTTGAACTAAAGTAAATTTTCTTTGATACAGTGGACTTAAAAGACACCAATGAGCTTGTAATTTGGACTAATTAGGTTGCTATATATGCCCTTCACTTTACAGCTCTACAACACAATAGATTAATTGATCATCTGTGAGATTTCAGACTCTGAGATTGACAAATAGTGTTCTCAGTGGTTTTGAAACCACATGTAGCTCACTGATGATTGACGTGCTCATAGTTCAAAGGTAATTAGTCCTTTCAACTCTTTTTTTTTCTCTTTTAGATTAGCATCCTTTGTTGCTAGAACTTGGTTCAATGCACAGACAAGTGATCTTCTTTAGGTCATGAACAAGCTTTTCGCTGCAATAGAAGTGAATCATAACTAAAAGTAGATAGGAATATGTAACACCTCCTGTGATTGTTTAGGAGTGCTTTTGTTATTCTACGCACAGGTCTGGACTGTCTAGCAGATCTTTTTTTTTTTTTTTTTTGAAAACTAGAGTGATAGATTGTATGACTTAGTTGCCATATTTGAAAACTGCCATGATTCAGCTAGAACTGTCCTTTTCAATTTGTCTCAAACCATGCACGCAACTTTTGAATCTGCTTGGTTTTACACCACCCGTTTTTGAAACTTCTGCAGATGGAATATCAACAAAGCCTCTCTAATTGTAGACAACAACCACAGTTTTGCTTGTCATTGACCAACTATAGCAACTAGCCATCCTCCTCTTGCCTTCTCCGTTTTTGCCAACAAAAATTGCCCCTATCCATTTACCACTTCTTCCCTTAACAACTGCATTGGCTGTTCTTTTGATTAGAGACACCTCAACTTGCTGTATTCTGATAATACATGCTTAATATCTTTGACAGTTGGGACTATTTCCCAAAAAAAAAAGCTTTCTTATGATGAAGAAAGTCTTATTTGAAAACCAGCCTAGGTAACTCCCCCAAAACTAGCCTAGGTAACTCCCCCTTGAAGACAAAATCTGCACCTGCATTAGCTAGAGCAGAACCAGCTGCAACTTGCTGTATTACTTAATTAATATCTTTCATAATTATCATTTTGTTTTTCTCTAGGTGCAACTTAATTTATTAAATTTCAAGTGCACTCTCGACTAAAAGCTTTTAAATCATTTGTTAAATGTTATCTTTATAATGGAATTTCGGCTAAAATTGTGTTACTACTGAAGTAGATGCTCTTCGACACAATGGACTAAAAAGTTAAAAGACACTAATCTTGTTTTGGATTAATTCGGTTGCTACATATGCCTCTCACTTTACGGTTCTTCTACAACACAACATATTAAATGATCATCAGTGAGATGTCAGAATCTGAGGTTGACAAATAGTGATCTCAATAGTTTTAAAACCACGTGTAGCTTCCGAATGATTTATGTGCTCATAGTTCAAAGGTAATTAGTCCTTTCAACTTTTGTTTCTCGTTTAGACTAGCAGCCTTTGTTGCTAGAACTTGATCCAGTGCTCCTTTAAGCTTTAACAAGTTTTTAAACAAATTGAGGTGAATCATAACTAGAAGCAGATAGGAATATGTAACACATCATGTGATTGTGTAGGAGTCTACAGTAAGAAATAGAAGGATAGATACTAATGCTTATATAAGACTTTCGTTGCAGTAATTACTAATTACAAGGCTGTTTGGTTTAGGCAAAACTCAAAACTCATTTCTTATCACTCAAACCTCTAACCCATATTTCATATCTCTATCTCTAGTTTTCTCTTAGCTGCCCTGAAGATCCTTCTCTGTTTTTGCCAACAAAACTTGCTCCTTTCCATTTACCACTTTGTCCCTAAAAGCCGTCCACTAGTATAATGAGCTACCAACCAAGACATGCATCTTTGTTTAGAGGCAAAGACATTTCTCTCTCTTGCATCTACTGTCCTACTATGCTTGCTCTCAAAAACCAAAGATGTTTTATGAATTATCATATTGACTGCAGTATTAGCTTCACCTTCCCTAGTAGCTTTGCTTCTTTATTTCCAGATGGACATTAAAGTAGCTAGAAAAACCACAAAAAGTCATCTATATGTGCCTTGGTTAAGCAATTCCTTCTCAGGCCAACAACAACAAATCCAGACCTTTATGGATCTTGGGCCTCTTGGCTCCAAATTCTCCACTCGGATAATCAAGTCTAATCCAAACCAAACATCTCAAGTTAACTGGTAGTCAATACACAAATGACCCCAGTGTTTCTTGCTCATTACAGTCAATAATTGAAGCCCATTATAGACAAAACAAGCATTCTGAAATTGAACTAAGCCTATCATAGGTTTTATTCATGTGGATCCTAAGGGTATACAAACGCTTTTTTCTTTCAACTTGTCCTCATGTGAAGCTGAAATGATATATTGTTTGAGAACAATTTCCTTTGAATGTTAATTGTTTGAGAACAATTTCCTTTGAATGTTAACTTATATATAGTCTTGATTTGATCATAGATATCAACGATGTAGCCTATCATTGAGGGTGGATTAACATTGTTGGGTCATGATGGACAGAATTTGCTAGTTCAAATAACTAAGACAATGACAGACAAAGGGCTTGTCATTTTTATAGTCCTCTCATAATGAGATTTTCTACACATTGAGCATTGACATTAGTAACCTTACCGTGTTCTTGCCAATTACTTACAATAATAATTAGAAAAAATGTATGAAAACCTACAAGCTACCACCTCTAGTAATTTTTTGGAATATTCTTATGATTTGTTTCTCTTAAATACAAAAATTGGAGGACATTAGAGATATAAATGGGATAGTATCTTATCCCAAGTTGGATAAAAACCATCTCATAGCATCTAAAATTACAAAACGAATTGAATAATAACACAAACAAAATTTCATAACATCAATTGTCATGACAAGAAAGCTGCAAGCAGGTAATCAAATAATACAACTACCTCATAAAAAACCGAAAATCATAACGCGTATATGTATATGTATTTTGAGAACATAGAACAACACAATAAAAGAAGCATACAAAAGCTTCATTGGGTTCAGAACAATCTTGATATGATATATGATATATCTCATCGAGAACTATAGTTCCTCAAAAAATTACAAAACGAAATAAATAGAAACACAAACAAAATTGCATAACATCTATTGTCATGATAAGAAAGCAAGTTTACCTTTAGGTTAGTGAAGGACACATGTTCTCACATAAGTACTACCATTACGAAGTAGTATTGTAGAAATATATTTTTTCTTTTGGATACATAAACAGATAAACTTCAACATTTACCTTTAGCAGCCACTTGTACGATTCAAAAATTGTTTTGAATGGAAGTATTTTGCTTGGGTATTATCTTTTTCATTACACCTGGCTTCAACTTGCATCCTCACAGAATTTGTGAATGCAAGTTTTAGGTTTTTATTGAGGGAAACAAATCGTTGCCCATGACTGTGTATTTAATTAGGGCTCTTGTTCTAATAGCCTTGTAATCAAAGTATACATTTCAATAAAGTTTTGTTCATTATTGGATCAAACTCTTGTATCAATTCATGACTGTATTGGCAATATCAAAATTGTTCAATTTGAAACATTACAAGAAATTAGAAATATAAAGGCACACGATCAATTACATTTTAGAAGTAAAACCAATATAAAAAATAAAATAAAATAAAAACTAAATTTTATTACATTCTTCTTGGTTTGTACTCTAAATCCTTGTGAAAGTTTTTGTAAATGAACAATGAAACAACTAGAGAGTCAAAATTAGAAAATACATTCAATGTTTCAATGATATTGAAAATTAGCCTATTGACAACAAGATATGGCTTCAATACATCATGGAATGCTTGTAACAGGATCTACTTTGAAAAAATTCAGTTACAACCGAAGGCCATCTTTGATAGAGCTATTATTTTCTTGGCAGAGTATCAACACTTCATATTCTTAGCAGTTTTTATGTCAAGCTTTTCTTTATGCAGCACTGTCATGTAATGTGTCTTAGCTGCTATGCTCTTTCCTGAGTTGTGTTTCTCTATTTCGTCTAATTGTCTTACAAATTTAGACCAGTAATGCTTCAAAATATTTTTTGGCAAGATATATTGAACTTTTGGGCAGCAAAGGCTAATATTTTATCCTGTTAACAAGAAAACAAGAGATATATAGTTATTAATCCATATAACCTTTGGCCACAATAAATGAGGAAAAAATGCATAAAACAAACTCTTGTTCATAAGCTCAATTGTGCCTAAATCTAAATCCAATTTTTGCTTTATTGTATAAGTAAATATTATATTTGTCGGATTCAGATCCTCTAGAATTCCTAGGGTACTCTACCAATAGATTTCCTTAAATCCTAACCATTCTTTAATGATTTAATGGTCTAGATTTTGCCATATCAGCATTTCACTAACAATACTCTTAAAATAATATAATAATGTTGAAAACAAAACAATTAAAATTATTATTAATGGAATGCTGACATGGCAAAATCTAGACCATTAAATCATTAAAGAACAGTTAAGATTTAAGGAAATCTACTTGGTAGAGTACCCTAAGAATTCTAGAGGATCTGAATCCGTGTATAACATAGAAATGCCCAATTAGAATTAAAGTTCATAATTCAGCCCCTTTCTATCTTAAGTTTCAGATGCATAATCAAAGCATATTCCAAAATTACAAAGAACAAATCAGATTATACAACACATAAAAACAGAGAACGCGTCTTAACATTTTGCCTTCTCCTTACTTTTTTTGTCAACATTGACAAAAGTACAAACACAAAACTTATAGTATTTCATTAGTTAGATTGATCCGTGTTTTAGATGCATAATCAAAGCATATTCCAAAAATACAAAGAAAAAAAAAAGATAATACAGCACATAAAAACAGAGAACACATCTTACCCAAGAGTGGGTCTCTCCTTCGAGCTACAGGAATGAAACCAAAACACTAGATCAGTAAAAATGAATGGCTATTTTTCAGCAAATTATGGATCTTTACTAATAGTATCAAAGGTGGCTTTTTTCAGCAAAATCAAACAAACCCAATTCAAAAAAAATTAAGATAAGATCAAAACAAATACTCTCCAGATAATAAAAATCCAAACAACAAGATCCCCAACCATTTAAAAAAAAAATTCCTGATGTACCGATTAGAGAGACATAGGAAATTTACCGGAACCACCACCGGAATTGGTGGAGTGGAACACGGTAGCTGCTAGCTGTAGCCATGGAGATTGAGCCATGGAATCCTAGAAAAAGATCTGATGGAAGAGAGAGGGAGAGAGAGTTTTTTGAAATTTGACGAAGCTGAAGGGTGTAGAGAAAAGAGTAAAGAAATGGGTGAAATTGATGCCACATGGATCAATGACGTGGCTCTATGATGTGTCATATTTATATCTGTTAGATTAAAGTAATGGCTGAGATTGAAATTATTGCACCCCATGCAATACTCTAGGTATTGCACGGGATCTCAATCCTTATCGGTAGAGTCTTAAAGCAACATATAGCTCACTAATGATTGATGTGCTCATAGTTCAAAGGTAATACATCCTATCAACCTTAACTCTCTTCTATACTCACAGCCTTCGTCACTATGACTAGATCCAATCTCCAAACAAGCTGTATTTCTTTGGTCATTACCAAGTTTTTAAATCCCATAGAGGTGAACCATAACTAGAAGCAGATGGGAAATTGGGAATATGTAACACCTCATGTGATTGGTTAGGAGTGTCTTGTTACTCTTCTAAACTGTGGCACTACCGCGTAATTAATGTTGCTGCAGAACAAGATTACTTGGTATTTTTTAGTTTACTAAATAGTAATTCTCTCAACTTCAGACTTTCAGTCCTTTCTGTTTTGTTTTAAAAAATAAATGATAAACAAGTAATCTATTTACTGAAAAGAAAACAGAGCAGAGCAGAGTTCTAGAAGCAAAATATGGAAAGGTAAATGAAAATCAGAGAATTATTTTCTATATGAGAAATTGTAAAATGCATTCCTCACTTGATTACTGAAATGAACTTTGGTATTTATACTTATACAGACACACATCGAAAAGAAAAGGCGGGAAACCAAAACTGAAATGTAGCAAACTCTAAAACGGAAAACCAGTCGTCTTTAACAGAATTTTAAACAAATTAATGACCTGATGACTTCTGAGTTTATGCTAAACAACACAGGTGATAAAAACTGTACAACTTATAGCTTAGTGATGAACTCTGAAGGTTATAACACAACTTGCAGCACAGCAAAAAATAATTTAACACGACCTGTCATTTGCAGCTTTTGTCTTAACATTCTATAGTCTATAGGATATACTATATAGTATATAGAGAAGAATAGTATGATTGGCAAATGTTGTAAAAAAAAAAATTCTATAATCTATATAAATTTGACTGTTTGTGGCTTCTTAGTTGATCTCATTAGTTAGTTTTTGAAATGTTACGCTGCACCCTCAAAATTCAATCCTATACAAAATTCTTTCTTCAGAGGTTTAATCCCAAATCAGAATAAATAAAATGTATCACAGACTATGATTCCAGGACAGACTGCCAAATTATATGTAAAATCCAATCAAACTTAGTAAATAGAAACATAAGAACATCAGAAAACCACACCAAAGAGCTTCAACATCAAGACAGAGAAAGGTATATTTACAGAAATTCTAAAGGAGATACCAATAAAAAATAAAAAAAATTCTAAAGGCGACATTTTCACTTGGGTAGGAATAAGAATTACTTCTTTGATAAGTGATAAATCTAAGAATAGGCACTTCCTGCTTTTAAATTTTTTGGAAAAAGAAAACTGTTGTTATCACCTTACTGAATGCCAGAATAGGGCATTTGCAGAAGTCAAGCTCCTCACCAATAAAGCCATCTTATTTTTTCAATATAAGCAGAAGACGACTTTGTAGGCAAGGTTTAAAGAGTCACTATACCATAGTATCCACCAAGAATAATGAGACTATATGTTGGAATCTTTCAAGGTACTTCCAGCTTTTAAATTTGTTGGAAGAGGATAACTACTTGTTACTACTGATTCATGTACTGAATGAAAGAATAGTGCATTTGCAGAAATTGAGCTCCTCATGTAAGATTTAGAGAGTCACTGTACTATAGTATCCAACATTAATGAGAATATATGTTTAAATTTACCGTTCTCTATTTAAAAAAGGGTGGAGAGGTCACATTACTAAAAGAAGCTAGGTGCCCAAATAAGCCAAGTCATCGTAAAGTGAATGCCTACCATTACAGCCATTTAGGTGGAAATGGCCAATGTTATTTCCTATCACTAACATGTCAAAAACAACAAGAGTTTGCTGTATTCTTCAACCTCCAATTTCAATGTTGTCTAGGCACTAACTTGACCTGATGTCTCATGGTGATTTTTGAGTCGATGTAAATGCATACATGCATCTATCCTTTAATCTTCTAAAAGCTCCATAAACCATGTAAATGACAGATAAATAAGAGCAAACAGCAATTAGACCCAGTTTAACAATACTACATCCAGGTTTGCGTGAGAGTGTATGTGGAATTCATATAAATGGAACATAAATTTCAAATTTAATCCTGGAATATATTTGGAAGATCCCAAAATTTCAAAAATTCAACCTACTTAGTCCGTCAATATACGTTAGAATTTCCTATCGACAGCTCAAATACTAAACAGGCAATGGCATTACCAAACTACAGTTACAAAAGCTGACCTTTAATGATATAATATAAACACCATACCAAACCAACATAACAGACCTCGTGTATGTCTATTCTAAGAACACAGAACAACACAACAAAAGAGGCATATAAAATCCTCATTGGGATAAATAAAAAAAATAAAATAAAAGCTTGATATGATATATCTCATTGAGTAACTATAGTTCCTCAAAAAATTACAAAACGAAATGAATAATAACACAAACAAAATTTCATAACATCAATTGTCATGACAAGAAAGCTGCAAGCAGGTAATCAAATTATACAACTACCTCATAAAAAACCAAAAAGGCAATAAAGTCTCATCCCCTTCCAGCAATCCTCAATAAAGGAGAAATGATACCCTGTAGCTCTTGCAAAGAATGTTGTATTCGTATCTCCTCCTCAACAGACCGCTTAAGGTTTCTAATTTGACCCTTCAAGGCCTCAGAACCTCTGATATCTTCAACCCTCATTTCAAGAACCTTCTTCGTCAATCCCATCAACAAACCTGAGAATCTTGGCACTGTAGAATACTTTTGTAAGAACATCAACAGCAACCCAAGCTCCTCATAATCCAGATTCTCAACACACTTCAACAATTTCCTCCTTGCCACCAATTCCTCCATCACCGCCACCACATTCTCCGGATTCTTATTGCCCAACACTGACACCAGTGCCTCCTTGTGCCTAAACTTCTTCAACAACTTATCATGCTCTGCCAACTTTACCTTCTTTGGCCTCATAACCAAATAATCCCCCTCCTTAGGCTTATCACCCTGCCCTCTATGAAAATACCGAAAATATGAAGGCCTCATAACCCTTCTCTCCTCCTCCACACCTAAACTCCAAAAGCTTCTCAAACCACTCTCCACATTCTCCTCCTTCGTTTTTATCTTCCCAACATACATTACCCCATTCGAACTCCCAATCACTCTCACCCCGCAATCTGGTGAAAACCCAATTGACATAAGTGGTGCAGGGAACCTCATAGAATGTGTGACCTTCATCCTCCCATAATCGAACACCTTCATATACCCATCCAATCCCACACTCAAAACCCTATGCTCCCTCCCTTCCTCAACATTCTCCTTCCCAACTCTCCCTACACAAACTGAAGTAACCGTCTTGGTATGACTCTCCATCGAATAAACCATCTTCCCACCTCCAATAAAATCCCAGAGCTTAACCGAATTCCCGCCTGCAGTAGCAACTAACCCCCCGGATGGCAAAAAAACGACACTTTCAACTGGTTTTCCATGGTTAACCTCCATAACTGTTTTCGAACCAGTTACTCTCACATCCCAAAGCTTAACCGTATGATCATAAGACCCAGTGACACACATTTCATGACTAACAGGTGAAAAATCACCACAACGCACATAGTCCTTATGACCCAAAAGCTCTAAAAGTGGAGTCTCAGAAGCAACATCCCAGTACTTAACAACAGCATCATCGCCACCAGAGACCAAATGGAGCTTATCATGAAGTGGGTATTTGAGAAAACGTACTGGGCGTGTGTGGGACCTGAGTTTACGAAGTGGGGTCCGCGTTTTGACATCGAACACTTGGATTAGACCCGAGAGGTCAGACGCGGCGATCAAGAGGCCGTCACAGCGGAACGAGGCAGAGGAAACGACGTCGGAGAAGGAGGAGATGGTGGAGGAAGGAGAGAGGGTTTGGGGATTGAAGATTTTGAGGGAAGTGGAGTGAGTGGCGGCAAAAGGGTGAGGTGGTGAGGGAGAGAAAGTGAGGGAAGTGATGGAGGAGATGAGGTCTTGGATTTGGTGGTTTTTGAAGGAGGACCAGTACTTTGATTCTGGGGTTTGGTTTGGGGTTCTGGGTTTGGGTTTGAGCTTCGGTTTGATGGGTTTGAAGGTTGAATTTGGTTCCGCCATGGAAGGAGGTTGTGCAAAGTGAAAGCTCTAAATTTTGGAAGTTTAGGGTTTTAGACAAGGAATACCGAATATGTGTTGGCTGTGCTTGTGGGGTTTTAAAATGAGAAGGGGTAAAAGGTAAAATGTGTATATAATTTTTTTTTTTTTTTTTGTATATAATATAGAAAATACACATTACTCTTTTGAATTTGTAAATAATATATATAAAAGGACCCATTATCCTCAAAATATTGAAACCAGAGGATAAAAAAAAAAAACTCACCTCAAGGATTTACGTTGCTGAAGCAAGTATAGAGTGTAGTGTTGTGATCAGGAATCATTTTTTTCCTCTCCAGAGAAAGTCATTTACAAAACCTCATTTGTTAATTATCACCCAAAACAGAACCTTTTTTACAGGCAGCGGTTCCGGCAGAATGACGGTGGTGGCGCCCAAGATTTCTCTCTATCTCGCTCGCTCTTTATGTGCCTTTACGGACTCTTTCTCTCTCTACGGTACAATACTCGGTCTCTTTTAATATACCAAAGTCAAACTACATAGTTTTGATTTTTTTTTTTTTTGTTTTTTACTTAATCAAATATTTAATTTTTAAATCTTTAAAGGAAAAAATATATATACTGGGGAAAAAAAGGCTAATTTAGTTTAAAAAATTTAAGAATACAGAGAGTAGTAAAAAAAAAAAAAACTGGTATTTAATCCAGATAAACCCAAACCTATAATTTATTTTGACACATCATCATTAAAATAACTTTTTTTTAAATCCTAAAAAAAGAAAAAGAAATAATAAACTCACGTGCATATAAAAAAAATTAAAAAGAGAATAAAACTCATCTATGAGTTAAAAAAATATGTAACCCTTACATTCGGACATAATTTGAACTCATATATGTATAATTGTGATTGTTTTAATTGTATTGTGCATATGTATAGGTTATACACTAATATATATATATATATATATATATATATATTTATGGGAGATATGAATAACAACTTAATTGACCTTATTAACTTTTTCTGTGCTTGTTTCTCAAAAAAAAAAAAAAATTTTAAAATAAGTAATTGTAGTAAATTATAATTTGTCTCTCTAGCCTATTTACATTATCCTTTTATAAAGTTTTTTTTTTTTTTTCATATGTTTTATAAAAAATATATATAAAAAAACAAAAGAAAGAAATGAGATTTCTTCTTCTTCTTCTTCTTTTGAGAGTAAATAATGATAGATGAAAATATAAGATTAACAATAGACATAAGACATCACAAAAAAGATGTATTTATCACATAATCATTTGAACCCAAAAAAATAAAATTTAAAACTTATAACATCGATGTTAGATTGCATTTTAACTTCAAGTCAAGATATTACTAACTGATTCCATTTTGGTGTTTATTTTTGCTTATAGTTTGGATTATATTGATATGTGGTTGCATTTCAACTAATAAATATTGAGAAGTGTTATATTTACAATATTTTCATAACAAATTATAAATGATTAGTTGTTATTGGTTCAAATTTAAACCTACTAATGAAATTACTTTTTTGCTCTAATAACAACAACTAGTATCAACCTGCTACTTAAGATTTGTTAATGAAAATATTGTTGACATAACATTCCTCAATATTAGTTTCAATTCCAATGAGATTTTCCTCTAGTAAATTTCGTTCATCTACGGTTGAACTTGTTCTAGCCTTCTAGCCACCTCATCTTTTTTTTTTTTTGCCGTGTCAATATTCTATTTGTTGAATACTCCTTTGAAGTTTAAAAGTATATTAACAGAAAGTGACTCCTTGGAAAATTTTCAAGGAAGAAAAGTACAACACTTGAACCAAATTTCAAAGACAATAGTAAATTTTGATATATTTTGGCAAACCAATCATGTAATGTCTATCATTTATCATAGGGGAAAAATCCCTTATTTAAATCCTTCAATTTTATTCAAGATATAAGAGATCTATCATTTAAAAAATTCAATGATCTTAAAAATGCAAATAAAATAGACAATTGGGCCTTCTTGCATATGATGCATAAGTTGTTCAGCAGGCATGTTAAATAGACAATTGTGATTCTTTAAAAATGAGTACTTGGGCAGGATCTGCTTCAGAGATCTTTCTTTAATTAATTATCACTTGAACATTCGATGAGAGGAGAAAAAAAAAGGGATCCAAGCCGGCAGCATGTGCTGTTGATTTGATGAACACCATAAAAGAGAGGTTCCACATTCCAGATCCATGAAACTTTTTCTTGCTTCAATAACCAACGCTTCACGGACATGGGATCACGATTTAATCTTCTTTTCCTGGAAATTTCAGCTTTTCAACAGGCCAACTCTAATCAGAGATTGATTTTATAACATTCGCTTGTCTTTGAACAGGTATATTGATTATCGATACTTCAAAAATATAACTCAGTTATTAAAGGAAGTAGATGGAGGCAACCCAAATTAAGATATGGCATTAAACAAGAGGATCTTTGTACTGTTACAAATTTCCTCACTGGGCAAGGCTAATTCCCATCCCCATCTTCCCCCCTTCCCAAAAAAAAAAAAAAAAAAGCCTAAGGATACCAAACATCCTCTAAACTGAAAATTGAAAAAATGGTACTGCTTCACAACCTGTTTCTACAAACTTGTACCTAAGGCAGTGCCGTCCTACATATACAAACGTGCAAGTTTAAGTTTTTAGTTGCTAGCTGGCGGCCCCTGCACAATGAAAAGATAAAATAGTCAAACACAGAATAAATGTATATGAACAAAATATTATCTACAGATATTATCAAGGAAATATTTCCCAGTGCAGAAACAATACAAGATGACTTGTAATCGAATCTAAAAAGATCGTTTGAAGTGACAGATGGATAAGGCAAGGTTCCAATGAATCTAAGGCAGATGGATTAGGCTGATGTCACAAGAGAAAAAGTTTATGACTGGGTCCAATGAAAAAACGTCCATCTTCGGTAACTTCTTCAATCAGAGATGAGATGATACCACATTTGGCAGGGTATATTTTACTTCATACCTGATGTTCTTGATGCAGCTAAATTATCTGCAGCTCTTTCTGAATCTCCTGTCCTTGCCTGGCCTTTGTTTTCCTCTCTTGAAAGCCTCAGTGACCTCAACTTGGATGACCTAATTGAATTTATCAAAGGGGCATCTTCCTCTTCCTCTTCATCTTGCTTCTCTTCTTCATCTTGAGCGTCTTCTTGGTCATAAGCACTGATAGAATCCTCGTCTTCACTTGAATTGTGCTCATCAAAAAGTCTCTTTCCCTCTATATTACGCCGCTTACGAGGACGACCCCTGCGCCTGACAGATACCCCTTCTTTCTCGTCTGCATATAATTGAACATATTAGTCCTCACACTACAATCAAGAGTCCACAATTAAATAATATGTACATGAAACCAGAGAAATTTATGACTGGGATTTATTAGCACACTAACAATTTGAAAATAAGTAACCCTTACAGTTCACACAGTCCAAATACTTAAAAGACTTTCAACTGCACTATAAAATGGCCAGCCAATGAAACATTTATCTAACAGAATTCTGTGTATGCACGCACTTGTGTGTGTGTGTGTGTGTGTGTGTGTGTGAGAGAGAGAGAGAGAGAGGAGGCAAGTAAAACCAACATTAGTGATAAATAAGAAACCAGCTTAATCGGTTACTATGTAACCAAGAGGAAAGGTTTTGGAATAGTGACAATGAATGAAGCAAAAATGTCCAATAGCAATAACTTGCCCACTTCAGATCCAAGGGGAAGCATCAAAAACTAGTAAAAAAAGCACAGTAGTACCTTGCAAACCTTCATTCTTTGCATACTTCTCACGTAAGCTGTCAACAAATGTGTAATAGGGGCGCCAGCCACTTGGATCTTCGTCTGTATTTACATTCTCCGTACGATTTTGAACATCCTTTACACTATTTGCACAGCAATTAGTGTTAACATGAGCCATAATGGAAGTTTAAGTGGGAAATATTCACAATGCCAACATTTTAAAAAGAAAAGAAGAAATCCTTATTCCTTACATGTCAAGCACATCAGGTGTAGGAAGTTTTGATACAAAATGGAGCAAAGCGCCTTCCAAGAATGACAACTGCTTTGGAGCATCTACAAAAGCATAATCAATACCATCCTTGACAATTTTTAAGATGTCTGACCTATGCTTGTTCCGAGCAGCACCCATGAAAGTTCCAGAAAGCCGAGTAGCAAGATCTTTACATTCTATAAAAGACTTGCTAATCAAGGGTTCCTCATCACTTTTGGAAAGTTCTACAATATGCCGACGGTAGGCCTGCACAGATCCAGAATAGGAAAGCTTATATAGCACTTAAAATAAATAAACAAAAGCATACACTACAGAAACTAAAGGAAGGAACTTTGTACTTTCCCTAACCTAAAAACTCCCAAGACACAGTGATCAGATGCATCCTATAGTTTACCTAATGCAGTATATATTCTCAAGGTATGAAGTCCAAAGGGACTTGTGGCACCAGGTAAAGGCTCATAATTTACCTTAACTAGCAATAAGAACTTCCATTGAAAAACAGAAAGCAGAAGTAAAATCTGTAAAGCTAAGGCATGGAAAGAAGAATTTAAGCAACAGAAAGAAAAGCAAATTTAGAAAAACCATAAGACAGAATTTTATTTTTTTCTCTTTTTGTCACTGCTCTGTGTATATCATTTACTTTTCTTTTCAGGATATGATATCATTTAGTTTATGCAATAACATTTGAAGACACAAGAAAGTACCCAGACATGCATCAAGTACATTAAGCCCATCTGTAAATTCGTACTTAAGTCAGCATCTTTGACTAAATGAAATTTCTCAACCGCACAGTCATGAGGCTCACCCTTTTCAGCGCTTCTAAGAAGATATTGGAAAGGTCAGCATCTTTTTTCCTTAGCACAGTGATCAGATGCTTAACAATCTCTGCCACACCTGTTCCATGCATTACGAAATGAGAAATAATCTCTGGACCAAGATACTCCTGCATTAAAAACTGGCTTTCAGGATCAAACAGATAACAACCATATTCATGTCATTGCAAAGAAGAATTCCCAACAGGTTTAATTTCAAGAAGAGTAACAAAAAAAATCATACTTTAAACACACAACAGAGATATGTTCACCTTCGGAACTGCATCGCCAGCAACCAACTTTGCAGCAGCAATCATGACTGCATCTCTATTTGTCTCCTCAATATACTCTTTATTCACATCTTCATCTTCTGTCTCATCTGAAAGAAACATTAAGGAAGATAACTATAGATTCTAGATGGAAATCCAAGCAAGTACAGCATGAAACATAAGTGGCCATCTTGAATTATGAAGTTCATGACCAATGTTGGTTCTAGACCCCCAAATATGAACAAAAGGTAGTAGACTACAAGTACCAAAAAGCGTACATTTTGATTTCTAGATGTAATGTTATCTACTGTTCAAATATATAACCAAAAATATTAATCATTTGGCCCTACAAATTCAAGCTAAATGTTAAAGATTTTCACCTTCATGGTTTGTAGACATATTTGAATAGAAAAAAGATAATCCAACCAAAAATAATGGAAGATGCTTTGCCATTCTTAATGGTGGCACGCCATCATCGTTTATCCTAACTAAAATACCATACTTTTAGAAATAAAGAGGTATAAAACTATTAAATTACCTGAAATATTGAGCTGTTGTTCACAAAGTTTCCAGAACTTTTGAAGAATAGAAGTATCTGGACAATATCCTAAACTTTCCAGCTTTGTTGAAGTATAATTCGTCTTTCTGAACAAAAACCATGCTTCGGCAAGTATAGTACAAACCTTGGACAGAGAATAGATTTTATTAGATCAAAATTGGGGCATTCAAATAAATAAATTAATTATAAAAAAAAAAGAGTAAAAATATTTCAAATTTGTGCTTGTTGAAATTTGATAAATTAAAGCAAAAATGCTCACCCTGCAAGCTAGTTGATTTCCATGTTTACTCATTTCCTCCACTTCAGAAAAGTTATTAAGAAAGTAATCAAGTTGCTCAAAAAACGTGTTGCGTTTAGATAGTAGTGAAGATAAAGATGCTTCAGTCACAGTTTCACTATTTACAATGGAGTGCAGACACCACGCCAAATGCAAATACATGTTCAGAAGAAGAAAACTGACAACCTGAACCAGCATGAGCAGCAGATCAATATAAATGCATGCAACAAAGAGAGTAGGAGAAAGAAATGTCAGATTAATTAGCAAGTTACATTTGACACACCTCATCTTCCATATTTCTAAAACTACTGAGGACCATAACAATTTCTTCGTATAAACTCTCAATTGGCACAGCCCTTGACAATTGAAGCTCATACAACCTTTTCAAATTTACAAGAAGAGAATACTCATCACCACCATCCTGCAGGGCTAAAACATGTTACATTATATCCAAGTGGCCCACAATCAAGGAAAAGGAAAGATTATGGTTGAAACATACCACAACTTCTTTGATTGCAGCTTTAAGCTTAGCAATAAGTCCATCTTCAAGTTCTTTTAATTCACTACGGGCAAAATCCTGCAGCTCCCCTTGACTCTCAGTGGAACAAAAGTTTATAGCCTTCACACAGGATCTCAGTGCCTCCTTCTCACCATGCTTAAAAAAAGCCTCTTTTATAAGCTGAAGGACACTTCTAAAATTCTGAATGGCAAAGCAGGAAAGCATTTAATATGAATTTAAGTTGTTAAAAATATAAATTAGCCTGCAGACACAAGTAATCCTGTGACCCACCTGCTCCTGCCTCTTCAAGGAATAAAGCTCAAGGTTAGTATGCAAAATAATCTCAACTAATGACGGCGCTTTCCGTTTGTCTGCCATGAATTTGCGCAAGAGCAATGGATAGTTCTTCATCATGGCAACAGTGACATCCCTTCTGTTGTTTTCAAATGCTTCCTGACAATCAGAATAAACAAACAACCCTAAATACATAGTTGTTCATAATCAACTGAGTAATCATTCTTCTTAACTTCTAAAAGCAAACCAATGAAGATAACTTAATAACACCCGATCATGCCAAAAATAAATAAAAAATATTCCATATCAAAAACCTCTCGTTTTCTCCTATAAACACAAAAATGTCATCAGAACTGACAATGCAACAGCAAAGAGAACTTTATTCCCAAAAGTTTGGGGTAGGCTATGGATCCTTAACAGACATCTTCAGAACTGACACTGTCAATAAAGTTTACATGGTAACTTAAGGTTGTTTGGATGAACAATTTGAAAATCTCTTAGAATGTCCAAAATGACAGGGCCCAAAATTTAAATTGCATGGAATTTCTCAATCCCATCAAATAAATTTCCTTAATTTGATGAGTATATTAAAATAAACAAAGAAAAATTTTACACTATTATTAGTAGTTACAATGATTATGGTGGTAATGGTGGAACTATTTTGATGATTAGGCAGTATGATGTCACAGTGTTGGTGGTGATGATGGTGGGGGCGGCAAGGTCGTGAGGAAGGACATGATGGTAATGGCAGTGGCAGTGGCAGCAACAGTGATAATGATGGTAGTGATAATTTGAAAAATATAATGGTGGTTATATAATAGTAATATTATTTACATTTGACACCATTCATTAGAAATTGAACTCAGGATTTGGACGCTTGAAAATCCCTAGTTCAAACTTCAAACATCTTTATCTTAAAAAAATTTAATAACACTATTTTTCTAACCCAAACAAGGGAAACAAATAATAGAAATTCTCAAATTATAACTTTTAAGTAAAATTCCTCATCCAAACAAAACATATCAGTATTTAAGAAAAACAAGAACAAATTGCATAATTGAGGAATTACACACCTTTTGAGCTTTAGTGTAATACTGCTTGCGATTATCAGTAGCAGGTACAATCCTCTCTCCAACTGCCTTTTTGACAGAAGCACACAGAAGCCGTACCAAGTTTGTTGCATCATCATCAGTAAGCTCAATCAATGGATTCTCATCTAAGAGCATGGAGATAATACACTTCCAATCCTGCAAGTGAAATATGACACATCATCATTATAGTAACAAAAGGATTTTTACTCCACAAAAGTTAATATTAGTAGAACATTTCGTTATCATTCTAATCTAGTTTGTTATATATTAATATTACATCTTCTCAGGGCTAAAGAAATTAAAAAACTCTTTAGAAATTTATTGGAGCCTTCAATAGGAACACTAATATAGCAAGAACATTCAGGTAGAAGGTGAACTCAACCATAAATGCTATATGTTCGGCACTTTGCCCAAAACCCAAACCCAAATTCACTAAATACATGGTTGTGGTTAATTTGGCCAGCTTATATTACCTGCTTGTTTAGGTACAGCTTTTTAAATCCCCACTTTCTTCTAGGTATAGCTTATTAAAAGGTCACTTCTGGAAACGTACCCAATTTTTAAAAATAAGCTAACCCAAACAAACACTAAGAATGAAAATTGACCAGGCCAAGTTGCTCTCAAAACAGTTGGACCAAGTTAGTAGGGCTAGAGTTGTATACCTTCTTGCAGATCTTAAGTACTTTGTGTTTCTTAATGTTTCAATCACAATGTACAAATCAAACATGAAATAAACCATCTGGGGATAAATGACGTTTTAATCAATATAAAGCCACAGTATGCAGCTGTCTTGGTATGATGAGTAAGTGCCTTCCACCCAAAGCAGTATAAGTCAGCCTGAGTTCAAAAATCAACCTCTCAAAAAAATTTGGGGGGTAAGAAACAGCCTATCAATCACCTCCCCCAAACCTCGCAAAAGTGAGATTTTTGGGCACTAGATACAACTTTTTTATTATCTTTTGCTTTCTGCTATACACACACATACGCAAAGCAAAATAAAATAAAAAATGAACCCCAAGAGGTAGCACATTCGGTTCAGGACAGGATGACGCCTCATGGAATGGAGGTCCACTAGTTTGAATCTCCCCTTCCCCTTCTCCTTGAGGCCATAACTAACTTATAGAAAAAGGATTAAAAAGAAAAGCAAAAAAAATAAAATAAAAATATTTTTGCATATATAAGTAGAAAATTTAAATAAATAAATAAATCTATTAGAGCCATTTATGCACGAAAGAAACTAAGGAAGAGGGGAGGGGGGGGGGGGGGGGGGGGTTGGAGGTTTGTTTTTATCTTAATTATTACATATGATATTTCAATCCACTCTAAGTATGTTATATGCAGTATAAAATTTTAGTTGGGCTCGAATCAGGGAGGCAGCAAAGAGTATAGTTTTGGATATTATAGAACAAAGGAAAAGAATAAATGTAATCTAACACAATTAGTTAGTGAGGATCCTTAGCCAACCCAAATTTTATTGGGATCTCCCACCCAGACCTCCTATGTAGCCTAGTACTCGGAAAATCATAACAACATACCTTCATAGCCTTCATGTATTCCCAAACATCATCAATGACATAGATACTTAAAATAGGATCAGTTGAAAACTCTCTTAGTATTTGCAACATTCTGCCAAGATGGACCTCTGAAGAAGTGCTGCTCTCGCCTAGAAAGAATATTTTAATCATCATAAGTGCTTTAGTTAACAGAAACATAATTAGCATGTGGCACTATAGAGTTCATGTAAGTAAAACCTTTTGTGCCAGACAGAGAGGTGTTAAACTTTTGAGCAATCAGGTGATCATAAACTAATGCTCCTATAGCATGCCTGATTTCTGGTGGATCGTCAATCAGTAAATCATATAAAGGACCCAAGTCATCATCGGGTATAAGCTGATGTCTGCAACAGACCAAAGCCAATTTTCAGTGTAAAAGTCTTGCATAAACAGTCATCAAAGAGGAAAAAAATTATTAATAACAAAGAATTCACCAAAAGGTTGATTAACAAAGCCTCACCTTAGTAGTTGTTTTACAAGTCCTATGGCACAGACAGCCACAGAAACATCAATGTCATCAGCAAGCTCAATCATCCGGTTAGAAAATCTTTCAGTAAATAAACTAAGAGTTGGCACATTATCATCCGCCTCATAAAGATTTTGCAATGCAAGGATCGAAGCTCTTCTAACGCCAGCATTCTTCAATAGAAATAAGATAAAAATGAGCAATTTTAGATTTCTCTAGCATGAGTGATCAAAATTAATTTGTAATTAATCAGCAACTCTAACTTACTTTGTCATTCAGTGTCCACCCAAGATACTTCAAGTACAAATCCTGTAAGAACAGAGAAGGATATGATAAAATCCATGAACCAAGTGACTGTATGCATGACGTTCGAATGTTTGGGTCAATATCTCGATAACGGTGGACAAATAACCTTGCAAAAGCAACACATCAATGATTTAGGAAATATCTAATAAGTAGATAAAACAAAAGTTTTATTAATTCTGATCCTGTTATTTGAAATGAAATTAATTGATTTATTAAGTCAGTGAAGCCTACCCAGTAAATATTTTGCGCATCATCTCCTCCAATACTGTTATCTGTTCATGAGTTGTTGAGAACCTTTTATTTAGTGACTCCAGACGAGGACCATCAGTTCGTTTCTTCTTTTCAGCATCCAACTGTCTACGAGTAGTTTCACGCTGTGCACCGAGCATTTTAGCAACAGCTATGAAGGATGTGACAAGTCGGAGGCCCATCAAGGAAGCAACTTGACGGTAAATTCTTGGAGGAGTACTGCATAGAATGGAAACCAGGAGAGCACTAGACTTAAGCTACTTTCAAAAATTTTGCCATAAACTCAAACTAAGTAATGGTTGAGACTAACCAAGATAGTGCAATTATATAGTCCATACACTTGTCGAACAAAACCTGATCAAATAATGGTCCATGTTGACACTCATGAACTAAATTGTCCCAGAATGATTCAAGATTATCTTTGAAGTTCTTTAACTCCTTCCTTTTTGAATTTTGATAATCCTCAGCTTCTCCCTAAGATTCCAGAAAAGTCAAGCAAAAACTATGGGCAAAGGATCTTGATCATGAACTTTAGATACTTGGATCATGTTATTAACGCATAAAAATTCTAGGAAATAACGACTGAAAGGCATCAAGAAAAGAAAGAGGGTATAGGAAACCAGAAATAATAATAATGCAGTAGGTTAGGATACTGTTCTAGCAAGATTCACAAGAGCAACCACAACATCATCAACATCTGTCTCATCCAGGAACTCTTCCTTGATATGATACTTAGCTCCACATGCCTGGTTTAAATTTCATCAATCAGTTCCAAGACCAGAATTTTTTAGTAAAATATCAAGTTGCTAAGTCAATAGGTATAGTGTTCTGATTAAAAAATTAATGATATATCAGAGTTATAAAATTCTAACACACTTCACTGTCTTAAATTTCAAAGGAGATCTCTTTCAGCCTTTGACTCTAATATGGGATCTTAAAATTCTATCACTCTAATATTTATCCTTTTGATCAAAGAGTTTTTAAATAAAAATTTCTACGTTACCTCAAAGAGCATCATCAGGAGTTCAACCATTGCAGGTTTTGGAGCCTTTTCATATCGCTCAACCCAAAGCTTGACCACTTGAGGAATAAATTTCCCATTGCCCTTGACGACCTCTGCATGAACCATACACCAAAGTTAACTCAGCTTATAAAATTGCATAAACCAGGTCCTTAAAAAAAGAGTGCTCTTATAAAAATGGTGAATTTAACATAACAGATTAAAAATAAAACAAGGCAACAACACCTTATGAAATAAAATTTTGACGCAATACAATATATACAATTTGATGCGAGAGTCACTATCAAGGTAAAGGTCTTCTACAATCATGGATACATTTCAAATGATATAATCAACAAGACAGATCTCTAGGGATTACGTGAATAGTATGTATCCAAATCAGGAAGCACAATTATCATTATAAATTTACAATCCACAAGGATTCAGTTTTAGCTGCCCATCCTTCTCACTAGAAGCTCCTCTCACATTTTTATGACATAGAGGTTACCAAGCACAAGTGCAGCCACTCCATTCCATGCACACACTTATAAGGCAAGACCATACCAAAGCAACCCCCTCTAAGAACCCCATTTTAGTGAGACCAACACTAGGTGGCGACCATAAAGACAAAAAAATCACAGAACCATACGAGAAAATACAATTCCAAACTACTCTATGTAAAGAAACACTCTCTCATTAACACTACAATTGACAACAACGACCAAAAAAAAAAAAAAAAACCCACTTGCAACCTGAGCTATTTTCATTTCAACTTAAAATTACCCATTAATCCCGACACTCTCATTAACAAAAAAACCACCAGCAATCTGAGCAATTTGCATTTCAACTGAAAATTTAGTTACATCCCAACCCAGTAATTATGGGTCGGTTTGGTTAGGCATTTTAGGATATTAAAAGAGCATTTTTAAAACCCAAAACTCTTTTTTGCAACCACAACTCCTCGTTTATTTTTTTTCTACAAACGTTCATTTTAAACTCAAAACACAGTTTTTGAACAGCTTATACGAACGCACCCTATATAATATACTAGAAACTCCAATTGAATAGGCACCAAAATTGCAATAATTCAACATGGAAATTCTACATAACTATCTCTAATCCGAACAGTAAATCACTTCCACCATTACACATATCAATGAAATTCTCAAAGTTACAATTCTACAGAAATTTGCATACCAATCAAGCTGAGGTTGTTGGCTTTGTGAGCCGAGGCCGAAGTTCCTTCAGAGGCACGACTCCGCTTAGACTTAGGACGAAGCTCTTCGAAATCTTCGGGCGAACTCTCCGGGTCCACGGACTCATTTGCTTCGCCGGCCCGGTCGCCGTTGGCCTTACCGGTCTGGTTCTCAGTGACACCCTGATGTGCCCTAGGTCTTTTCTGCTCCACTCAAAAAACACACACACACAACGAAAATCAGTTCAAATTGTAAGCAGAGAGAGAAAGAGAGAGTGAGAAATGGAAATGGAACTCACGGGAGGACGCGTTGAGGTCTCGGAAGGTGGAGCTAGATTCTCCATCGCGCTTTAGAAGCTAAACCCTAGAAATCAATTTTAGAGAGAGAGAGAGAGTGTGGGAATTTTCAATTTTTGAGCCTAGAAGTGAAATTAGAGAGAGAGAGAGAGATCGGGAAGAGAATAATCTCCCGCCAAATGATAAATTTGGGAACCATGGATTAGCCATAAGATCTAAGTATAGAGCGTGGTATGGTACGAGAGGGCTGTACTCAAGTAAAATTATTGCTTTTTTTTTTTTAATAATAATTAAATAAATTGCTTCTTTTTTCTTTTTCTTTTTTTAGTTAGACCCACATGGCAAAATTCAAATTTTATGTTTTTTGTTCTTTTTTTTAAATAAAGCAATTTCATGGAGTAATTGAGGTAGGTAGTTACACAATTTTTCATAACATTGGGAAAAATAACTTTCATTTTTGAATTAAGGAGTTCTTAATTAGGGGATTTAATTATTATACTAATAACAAGAGGAGCATTTTTGTTATTAAAAAAAAAAAGGTAGATTAAAACACAATTCATATATGTTGAACAAAAAAAAAAAAAAAAAAAGGAAAAGGTTGTCTCTTTTGGTGTAAAAAAGTGGTATATACATTGTTGAGCTAACCTGTTGTGAGCGATGAACAATCATAGACCCACAAACTAACACTATTTTTATTTTTCACAATTTATAATTTGTCGAAGAAAATTTTACAAAACAAGTTAACAATTTATGGCACTAGACTTGAGTAAATTTAACTTGTTTCTTAATATTGAGTTAAACTAACGAGATTAAAATATATAAATCTCAATACCACATCATCATATCATATATTAAAGAATATGCACAATTACACTCAATCAATTATAATACTCATATGGAAATTCAACCTAATTAGGAGTTTATTGAGATATTAGGTGAGATAAAATGTATTAAGTTTTAAGCAAAAAGATGTCATTAGGTGTGATATGATGTATTGAATTTTAAGTAAAAAATACGGGTCAAAAAATTCTGACCCGACCTAACCCAACCCGACCCGAGAAATACCTGACCCGAACATGATTTTTTTGACCCAAAACAAAAATAGGTTGACCCGTGACCTAACCCGATTTTTTTGCGGGTCATCTCGACCCGTTAAAAAAATTCGCTAAAAAAATATTTTAATTACGTCCTGATACTAAGTATATAAAACACAAAGTACCAAAACTAATAATAAATATATTATGGAGAATGACTATTTAATTCATCAAAACTGTTTCTCAAAAAAAAAAAAATCATCAAAACCAATAAGAGCTAGCTAGCCTAGCTTTAGTGCTTGCCAATTGCCTACAAAATGCTACACAAGGGCCAAGGCTGTCAAGAGTCATCAGTCAAGACAGCCGTTATATATATATATATATATATATATATATATATATATATATATATAAATATCTCATTCAGCTGAGCTGTAGTCCATTGTCCAAACTCCAAAGGACCAAATATCTCATTCAATTTGGTATATGTTGTGCTATATTTTTTTAATAATAAAAATTGTAATGTTGTGTGGTATTATTTTTCATTACAATTTTTTTTAATGATTAGGAATTTGATCATTATGAAAGTGGTCGTGGTTCCAAAACAAAAAAATCTCAGTTGGACTTGTATTTAGAAGAGCCTAGACTTAACAAAAAGCAAAATTCAAAGTTTGAAATTCTCTCTTGGTGGAAAGAGCATTACAATCAGTTTCTAGAGCTCTCTTTAATGGCACGAGATCTCATGAGCATTTCAATAACCACTGTTACTTCTAAATCAAGTTTTAGCACTGGAAAAAAAATTATTACTTCGTATCGATCATGTCTTTTACTTAAGAATGTGGAAGGTACGTTGTATACTAAAAGTTGGTTATATGAATTTGAAGGTAATTTAATTTTTTTATAGTCATAATTATACAATTTTAATTCTTTAATGATTTGCTTTCATGGTACATTAAGTTATATTAAAATATTGTATTGTAGATGAAGATGCTGATGAAATTGGCCAACCTGAGCTACAATTTGCAAGTATGAATATTTGCAGTGCTGAATCTGCTACCAACATTGAGTAGATTGAAATTGAGGTGTAATTCTTATAAAATATTTATTTATTCTTCTTTACTTAATATGTTATGTTTATTTTTAAATCTTTTTTTGTTTAGTTTATCTTTCTAAGTAATCTAACTTTACTATTATTTTAAATGCAACAAGAACAAGTGCACTTAAGAAGGCCGATAACTTGCTACTTTGCTGGCTTACTTGTTTTATTTGTTTTAAGATCTATCTCTTTTTGAAGATGTAAACTGGTAATTATATGCATTTTGACAATGAACTATTAACATTGAAGACTTTTTCTATAATGAATTTATGACTATAAATAATTTTTGTCATGCTCAAAACTATTAGAATTGGAAAGATATTAACAAGTGGCATTAAGTGCAATTCATTTGTTAATTGATTTTATTCATTATCTCTAAACAAGTTGTCATTGATTTGTTTTTGTAATTAAAAAAAAAAAAAAAAAAAAAAAAAAAAAAAAAAAAAAAAACCTTGTTTGAAAAATACAGGTAAACCCGACCAGAGCTGACCTGCAACCCAATTGACCTGTTTAAAAATGATCCATTTTGACCGGTGCCTTGTTTGACCTGCAAACCCATTTGACCCGACCCGAACTCGACTCGACCGTTTTGCCACATCTATAAGAAACTGATATTAGATGTGGTAGGATATATTATAATACCCATATGAAAATCCAACATAATTGAAAGTTTATTGAGATGTTATTAAGTATGATAGGATGTGTGGGTGTGAAAGCCCAACGTCATGTATTGGACCTATGGCCCAATTCGAATATCACTATGTGTCCGAAAAGAAGAGCGGGGTTAGAAAGGAGTCCTGGTGGAAGAGATGTACCTGCAAGTGAACGAGAGGGGCAGTCCGAGGAGAACCCTATTGGTTCGAAGAGGTCATTCTCCTCGGATTCCAAGGGGACTTGATCAAACAAATATGCTGAAGGTATGAGTGATTTTCCCAACTACTTCCACGATAAGGACAAGCTTGGGGCATGCCTAGGGATGATAAGAACAGAGAAATATTTAAAGGGAAAAGTTGCTACCACTACATTTAATGCACTGCAGCAACTTTCCTGACCGCATTTATGTGAAAAAGACCCCTGAACGGTGCAATCTCAGTTACCACTTACCACTACTCACGGAGAAGTAAAGTAGATATCTGATATTATATGTACTTAAGTGAAGGCTTAGATGAAGAATAGGTGGACGGTGAAGATGAAGAAAAAGAAGAATATATAAATGTAATAAGCCTCTAAAAATGAGGGGGAGAGAAAAAATCTGTAAAAGAACTCTTAAGAATTATATCAATCTTTTAATCAAGAACAATTCTCTTCGGACTTTAGCTGATTTTAACTTTTAAGTGTGTTCTTATGTCGATTAACTATTGTTAGATTCACGACCAGCCTAGCTTTTTCACCCATTCTCTATAAATTCATTGTTCTGGGTTCGTTGGGCTCTCGATCCTGGTCTATTGGGCTTGGGCCACAAAATTTGGACCCTACAGGATGTATTCAGTTTTAAGTAAAAAGATGTCATTATGTGTTGTATGATGTATTAAATTTTAAGTTAAAAACTGATATAACAATTTCTTATTGAATAGTATAAAATATGGGTTCTACACCCAAATAACTTTTCAAGTTTAGCGTGATGAACCTAATACTATCTTAAAAGGTCAAAATATTCCTATACTTAACCCGCCGCCCTCCCCCCTCCCCCCTCCCACCTCCCACCCAAAGGTAAGTCTTTTTTTTCTTTTTCTTTTTTTAAGTAAATATGAAGAAGGGGAGGAATAAATGAGGGGCTTATGGGTGTAATCCCCAAACCCACCTTAAATAAAAGAAAAACTCCAATTCCTAAGTCCTAAGGTTATTTATTTGTTTGTTTTCACTTGGAACTTGGAAATACTACTACAGAAAAACCAGTGGTAACTCCCAAGGTAGCTTAAGTAGCTATAAAACCAACATCCAACCACCTAAAAGGAGTACTAACTTATAAAAAGCTTCTAAGAAACATGCAAAGATCACCAATGGAGTATGCTGCTTGTATACATTGGGTGTATTCAGTTATGACGCAGTAAAGAGAGAGAAATGCTGCAATCAAGTTTGTTTGCACCATACATACAAAATTCACTGGCATTTTGTAGCTTCCCAACTAAGAGGTCAATAATATATCTCCATTTCCATGATAAGTAATCTGTAAGATTAAAACCAATCGAACCATAAACTGAATTCCTTACTTAGATGATCCAACGCAAATATAATGCTGTCATTTTGATACACACTTAAACTGCCACTGCATGGATCCTTTATATAACTTACTTAGATTAGCGGTACCAAAACCGCTTTTGGGTCAATGCATTGCACAAGGGAACCTAATCAAATCAAGCATAAATGCATTGTTGTAGACATCCTAAATGATAAGATATAACAGTTCTTAAAAGGGCAAATAAGCAACTTCAAGAGCTGGCCAAGGACTCGATTAGGAGCTGGTAACCCTCTGGTACCGCTGTCTGTCTCTGAACACACTCTGCCAGGGCAGGAACATCAGCGTTGAGGTCTAAAAATCTGGCCAGTAAAAGCAGCAAATGAAAATCGGATATTCGCTTCACAAAAGGAAGACTCTTCGTCCTGTCCAGATGATTTTTCAGCGCCTTAAGCGTCACATGGGTAATCCGATTCTCAATGGGAAACGTTAATGACAATGGACCCTGCATGGCAACCAAGATTCAGATTAGTGCCATAGTAGTACCCTTGCAGCATAGAAGCAAATGAATTATAGAAGGTTTGTAGAACATGTGAGACGCAACAAGAAGATAAGTTAATGCTGCAACAAAATCTTCACAGTTGAAAATGAATCTCCAAATATTAAACACAAAGGACCGCAAATAAATGTCTCTCATACAGACATACCACTCTGCAGTAGATAATCAGGTTAAAAAGTAGTTTAAAGTGCAAAAGTCAGGAGACTCATGGCTATGTATTCTTTCCATGGACAATGACTATGGATTCTTTTGATATTCCTTTAATGGAAATAGAATAGTTTGCTTCCCAAACATTATAGAAACCTTATTAGTAAGTTCCAACAGCTTTGGATGATCAAAATTGCAGTGAAACAAACAAACATGCATAGACCAGCTTACCATGGTATGCCTTAACACAAAATTCTAGAATTGCAAACAATAACCAACAAAGATAATCCAGCAACAAGACAAGAGCCTTGTAGTTCATTGGGCACTTTCTAGTATTTCTAACGAAGACATTCAGAGTTCAAATCTTGCCTCCCCCAACTATTAAATTATCAAAATTCATAAATTGGTACTTTCCTTTTAGCTTGTTGCTTTTGGACATATGTTAATAAAAAAAAATTCACGATCCTAGTTGTCATCAAGATTAGCAGAGACTATTATTATCCATTTATGAATTGGGTGTCCTTGCATTTACATAAGAATTCAACCTTCTAAAAATCTGACATCAGCTCATGGACCAATTATAAGATTAAAAAATCTATCTTTCGCCCTTGGAATATGGTTATTGCACCCACTTATGTATGAGATATTAGTTCCTAATGCTCTGTTTGCTAGCCAGAGCCTTAGTCTAGTAGTTAAAGGGGTTGCAAATCTTTTGATTGGACATGGTTTAACATTCCATCACTTATTCCTTACTGTCACCGAGATGCAGACATCACTTGCACCAGATCTCTTTCTAGGAATAGCCATTAATCTAAAGAATTCTTTTTTTGAGCTTAAAACAGAAAAGAGATTAGATGCTACGGAAAATCATCCAACTTTTCCCTTCTACAATAAGTAAAATGCACCCAAACTCTCCCCCTTCCCCCCCCCCCCCCCCCCCCCAACCCCAACCTGGGGGGCCAAAGAAAATAGTAGTAAAATTAAATATTAATATCAAAGGACATCTGTTTGGATCACACACAGACATACAACCTCTGCAAGTTCTTTTTTGACAGAACTGAAGCAGGAGCAAAAAAAAAAAATGCAGGTTTTGTCTTTTCTATGTCCATTGTTCGGTTTCTCAAATGCGACAAGTAGACAGCAAGTAATGCACAAAAACAATCACAACTAATGAGCCATAATTGGATCACATCAGGAATCCAATTACCCTAAGAATTATGACCTTGCTTGGTCCAGGTTTCACTCTACTGAAAATCTGGCAACTTTAAATATAATTCTCAACTTCAAACTCAAATTCATTAACCCCAAATTTTGTCCTATTCATTCATTTGCCCCTTCCTTTTTTTGGCAAGTGCAAGAGAGTTTTCTTCTTTATGGCCTAAAGAAAAGTCATTGGAGCCCTAAGTGAAATGAAGGGTAATACCTCAATTCCCTCTATTCCATTCCCTTCCCTCTTAATTTATCCATTCCTTTTCTCTACAAACTTTCAAATATGTAGTGTAATAAGTGATTTATCAAAGCCATCGTCACTGTAAGCTTCGCAATTTCCTTACTTATTAATACTATGAAAAGCACAACCATAAATAATTAAACACAACAACAATTCATCATAATTAAAACAACCCCAATAACACGAACTAAACACAAAAGCAAAAACGCAGTCTTTAAGCCATACCTGGTGATCGAAAATCTTAACCACGACCAAGAAAAAATCATTGTCAACCTCCCTAGTATCCTTAACCCCAACAACCACATCCTTCTTCATTTTCGAAAGCTTAGGATCATCGTCTTCAGCAATCTCGGTCTCGAACAACCCATCCTTAAACAACTTCACACAATTGTCACTCATCTGAAAGGCCTCAAAGTGCACGTCAGCACCACCATCCTCATTCACCTCAAGCTTCACAATCGCAGTGACCCACTCTTTAAGCCCACTCTCAGCATGAAACTCCGCAGCCTGAAGAATTTCCTTGTTAGACATGGTGTAATCCTTCTTATCCTGACTGATTGTCTGTGTGAATATGAACCCAACTTTCCTCATCCCCAAACCAATACCAATGGCTTCCACAAGCTTTTCCTCATCTGGGTCTCGGAGTATAGCCAAATTCTCCTCAGTCCCTTGCTGCGGAGGCTCGTAGATGAAGTCCACCTCGACTTTTCCGGTCTCCGAAACGGTACCGTACATGAACCCACATCGCTTCACGCCAAACGCCAGCGTTTCATTCACGTAATGCTGGAACGCGTGCGCGGAATCGCGATCGAACGACACGAGCTCGCAATGCGGGTTCTCCTGGCGCGTGACCCTCACTTGCTTCGCGATTAGGTCGTCCATGGTCATCTTCCGCCCGAACGAGCCGGCCGGGTTGAAATTCCTCGGGCCCGAAACGTTGCGCTCGCCGTCGTAGGCGAGGAAGACGATGGAGCCGTGCGCGAGGTTGAGGGACGAGAGGGTGGCGTTGGGGTTCGCCATGTCCGTGAAATTGAGAAGATCGGCTGGGGTTTTGGATAAGAGGAGGTTTTGGTTGGTGGAGAGGGTTTGGTTTTGGATTGGGATTTGGAGTTGGGATTGGATTAGGGTTTTGAGTTGCGAGACTGTGATTTGGGGGTTTTCGATCGAGACTCGCTCTAACCCATCGCGGCTTCGGACTCGCAGCTGAATCATCTTCTTTGTGGTGAATGTTGATCGACTATGGCGAAATAAATAAACCGTTGTTTTTGGAGTTGAATGAGATGAAGAATTTGTGTTGAGAAAACTCGGGCGGTTTTATATATATATATGTGGTGGTTTGCAGTGAGATTGAAGTGAGAGTTTCTGGAATTTGTTGGTTTCTTGGAGGAAGAGGAAGAGGAAGAGGAAGAGAATATATACTGGGTATACGACAGGGAATAGTTACTTAACTTGCCGAGAGGAAAAGAATTACAAATAATTGAAGATTAATCCCCCTATGCTCTCGTGTAAATTTGATTTTATTCCCTGAATAGGTGACTAGTTACTGTGATATTTTAATCATAGTAGCCCTTAATCACTTTCGGACTAAGACTTAATTTTTTTTTTCTTTAAAGAATATTAAGTATTTTTAAGACTTTACTTTGATAAAGAATAAGGACTACTAACACCCCTTATCAAAAAAAAAAAAAAAAAAAGGAAGGAATACTAACACATCACTTGTAGGAGATGATAACTCGAGCATGTTAAGACCCTATTTTAATGAAATATAAAGAATGCTAACACGTCATTAATAAAGAACGAGTAACTAATTCAGCAAAAAAAGAAAAAGAAAAGGAATGAGTAACTAGAACCCAAAACGTACATCATAACGGAATCTTGTTGGCCTAAGATCCAAGCCGTTAGGCTGCTAAAAGCAGTAGTGATACGTATCCACTGTGTTTGTATTTATTTTGATTTGACCACCTCTAAATTGGGATTATTTTGATTTATATTTTATACCTATAGTTATTTTGATTAATCTAGCACTTAACTGATAGTTAAGCACGGCACATTAACACGTTGACAAAAAAAAGAGTGTCCAAATTAAAATCAAAATTTTGAAAATTTAAGAGTAAAAAAAAAAAAAAAAAAAAAAACTTGTGTGATGTGCAATTTATTAGTAAAAGAATTACTATATGAATCCTGAAAATGGAATTGCTAGTTGGGGACCCAAGTGAGTGGGTGGAGATGCTGACATGGAAGGATGAAGGGCGGTGCTAGTGCTGGTGGTGGGCTACTAATAAAGGGAATCAATCACAGTTACGTGAGGAAGATATGTAATGTAGGGGATAGGAAGCCAAATTGAGTTTATGAGGAAGAATAAAGGCTTTTTTTTATGGGCCCAGTCTAAACGACGTGAAAAGGTAGGTCCACTGTTGTCCCGAACCGTGGTTAACACAAGCCCAACTCTCATCCAGTGCTTCGTCCAAACAGATCTAAACTTACATCTTTGTTTTGGACAAGCTGTTTGGTTCTTCTTAGAGATTGGGGAATGGAGGTAAAATTCTTCTTTCTTCTTTCTTCTTTTTTAAATCAATTTATTCAGGGCAAGGTAAACTATGCTGGTTTGGTTCTATTATTATGGTGTTTTTGTTGAGTTAGGGTTGTTAAATATTAGGTTTGATACACCATGTTGAATATGCTAGTATGGATGCGGAAGCGAAAATATAAAGTATAGAACACAATAATACACGAGAGTTACGTGGTTCAGCCTAACGGCCTACATCCACGGAGGAAACCCTAAAGGACTACATCAATAATATATTATAGTGTAGTACAAATCCTGTATTACAATAAATCATGAAAGGTGTATATATAGTAGACTAAACCCTAGACTAATAGACTTCTAGTACAAGTAGAAGACTTGGCTTACACACAAAGTAGAATTAGGCTTGAGCTTATGCTAATGGACTAATATATCTCTAACACCCCCTCTCAAACTCATGATGGAAGCTTGATGAAATCTTGAGATTTGATAAGGTTGAGAAGATCCCTTGAATGAAGTTTGGTTTTGTGACGGTAGTTTAAGGAAGGCAATGGTCTTGCAGTATTGATGCGATTTCTAATGGTGGCATGACTATACTAGAGAGTTTTGACGGCAGCAATAGGAAGTCAAAGAAGATGAACGCAGCGAAAAAAAACACCATGGAAGACAAAGATTGCTCTTAAATATACCGCAAGGACAAAAAACCATGGCCACAAGAAGGTGGCTTTGATACCATGCTAAATATTAGCATTGATACACCATGTTGAATATTCTAGTATGGATGCGGAAGCGAAAACATAAAGTATAGAATACAATAACACGCGAGAGTTACATGGTTCAGCCTAATAGCCTACATCGACGGAGGAAACCCTAAAGGGCTACATCAATAATATATTATAGTGTAGCACAAATCATGTGTTACAATAAATCATAACATGTGTATATATAGTAGAATAAACCCTAGACTAATAGACTTCTAATACAAGTAGGAGACTTAGCTTGCACACAAAGTAGAATTAAGCTTCGGCCTATGCTAATGGGCTAATATATCTTTAACAAGGGTTATAAAAATTGTATGACTTTAAAAGGTGATTAATTGTTTGATCTGTTAGGTTAAGGGTTAGTGTTAGTGTTAGTATAATTGTTATGTTTTAGGCTCTTTTTTATTTTTATTTTTTTGGAATCGTGTAATGTAAACTTGTTTATTATTTTCAGTTGTCTGGCTGTCTAGTTTCAAAAACATGAAGTCTTGAATCTTCTGATGAGTTTAGTTGTGTTGCATCTTCAAAAAAAAGTGTTGAAATCTGCTAGTTTTTATTCTTTTGTTGTTCTCTTCTTTTACCCTCCCTATGTTTTCCCATGCTGGGGTTTAGCACCCCTCGTATATACTATATAATTCTTCTGTTTTATTTATCTTTTTTTTTTTTTTTTGAAATCATGTCATGTAATTAAATTTGTTTATTATCCACTACAACTGAGCAAATCTATGTGATATTAGGGTTTGTTGATGCTTTCACAGTAGATATGGTTTTTTTTTTTTTTTTTTTTGTGGTTTTGATTTGAATTCTTTGATGTTATTTTGAATTTGATTGCCTACTTTTGTACATAATTTGTCCTGGAAGTTTCGCAATGTTAATATGATGATTTTTTTTGGGCAAAAATGCACTTTTGGTCCCTACATTTTGGGCCGATTCTTAATTTGGTCCCTAAATTGATTTCACTCCTAGGTCAGTCCCCGATTTCAGAAAATCGTTTTTATTTTGGTCCCTGCCGTCAACCCGGTAACAGAAAATGCATACGTGGCAAACGGAATGCACTGTTTGCTGACGTAACCAATAAAATAATAATAAAAAAAAATTATATTTAGCATTTTTAAATGCCACGTCAGCATTTAAATTAATTAAAAAAGCCAACTCAAAAAATTAAAAAAATTAAATTAAAAAAAAACCTTAAATCTAATTTAAACTAAAATCATTTCTTAAAAAATTAAAAATCATTATCTTTTTAATTTTTTAACCTCATCAGCTTAAAAAAAAAAATCCCTACACTAATTACTGATCTCAAATTCTCTCTCTCTTCACGCTCAATGGATAGAATCTCTCACTCTCCAATGTCCATGGCCGGAGCTCACTCAGCCTTCTTTCTCCACCACGCGTTGGAGCTCACAAGCAGACCAACGGCGAGCAGATCAAGCTTCTTCTCCCTCTCTCTTTCTACAAAAGTCTGAAGCTCTCACTCTCTTTCGGCTTTTCCTCAGATCAAGATCTCTCTCTTTCGGCTTTCTCTTTGGGATGAGGGTTTGATCTGGGTTTTGAGAGAGATGGGCCGAGATCGGTGGTAGTTGATGTTGATACAACGGAACCCCCATTGGAAGAGACTGAGACAACGACGGAGGATGTTGAATCTGAATCGGAATCGGAGTCAAAGTCGGCTTCTTAACCGTCACATTAGATCCGATCAAAGAGTCAAGACGATCGAAGAAAATCCACGATGAAGTCAGGGTTCCATTAGAGGAACGAGATTCCCGCGGTTAAGCTCCATGTAACGGCGGCCCCAGGCGTTGATGAGTGTCGACGTGGCGTCCTCGCTCCAACAATCTTCGCGGACAGGTAACAGACTCGAGGATTGCGGAGTAGTAGCGTTAGGCGCAATTAAAATTATGGTTGGAAGCGGAGGAGTCATTGACAGCATCAAAGTGTCCGTTAAGTCGCCCATGGTGGTGGCGGCGGCAAGATATGGATGAATCTATGTTGGTCGTGGTGTGAATGGGGTTTTTGTGGTATTGAGGAGAAAAAGGAGAAAAGAGAAGAAGGAGAGATAAGTGTTGATAAGGCGATGAGGTGCGATTAGTGTTTGGTTTGAAAGAAAATCTTGATTTTCTAGGGAAAATGTTGATGATTTTCTGGGTTTATGTGTGTTTATTTCATAAGAAAATTTCTGATTTTGGGTGGAAAGAAAATGTTGTGATGAAAATCTTACACATCAGCTTTGTAAATGTGAATTTTTTCATTGTTTGGTGAAATTTTTTGGGAAAGATGTTGAATGCCTAGGAATTTTGTGTTCTTGAGATCTTGTGATCTGGGATCATGTTCATGAGTTCTTGTGTATTCACGTTCAAATTTGAAATTATGTATTTTTATGTTTTTAATTTTGTTTTTATTTTTTTATATTTTTTTCAAATTGATAAATTAATTTTTTTAAATTGGACGGTGACATGGCATGCTGATGTGGTTTTTATTATTATTTTATTGGTTACGTCAGCAAACAGTGCATTCTGTTTGCCACGTATGCATTTTCTGTTACCGGGTTGACGGCAGGGACCAAAATAAAAATGATTTTCTGAAATTAGGGACTGACATAGGAGTGAAATCAATTTAGGGACCAAATTGAGAATTGGCCCAAAATGTAGGGACCAAAATTGCATTTTTTCCTTTTTTTTTTTTTTTTTTTAAATGTGACTTAATCAATAGGAAGGAATTGTGCACGACAGATGTGTTAGAATCATTACAAAAGAAACTAAATGTTTCATGTACTGCATCATCCATGTATGTAAAGCTAATCCTCTTCAAATTATAATAATTCAATGAAGCTACAATCTTTATATTGTTTGTTTGCTTTTGTTTTCATTTTCATTTTTCTTTATGTTTTACTTTCAGACATGATTTGAACATGCAACAAGCTCCAACTTTATCTATAGAACCTTTGGCTCCAAAAGGTGGGTAGTAGTGTGTGCCATAATAAGTTTGAGTCACTCAAATTTTTTTAGTAGTGTATTTTTGTTTCCTACTCTATTTCTTCCTATTTGATATATTTATTTAATTTGTTCCTCTAGAGGTTGGTAGGCATTATGCATCTTCTAGCACCTCCTATCCTAAGCTTATAAATCAACTTGCAAATAGTGGGCTTGATCTAGTTAAGATTGCTCAAGACTTCAGTGATCTAAAACAACCAATTGTTAGTCCACAAAATGAGGGTTGTACAGTTCCTATAATTCGGTTGATACATTATGATATGAGTTCACCAGTTCCCTAATATTCTCATTCGACAAGGTAGAGTCGTGTTGCAGTGTTCTTTGGCTTTTGTAAGTTTTTTATAATTCAAATTCATAAATCTAACTTCTTCTTCTTCTCTTTTGTTGTCTCAGGATAATAGCTCTGCTTTAAAGTGGTTTTTATTTGTCAACGGTACAACTTTTAATACAAATGTTATATATATATATACATATATATATATATATATTCTTGAGATTTTGATTGTTTCCAATATAATGGTGATAATACTGTTTTGACTGCGATGTTGCTTGGATTAATTGCAGAAGAGCTGTATATCCCTTGTAAGATACGAGATAAAGATGAGCTTTGCATAATAAAAGTTGAAGATGGATATTATGATGATGATGATGATGATGATGAAGATGAGTGTTATGGGGTAGTTGAAGATTTTGTTGAAGATCTTAATGAAGACAACCCTGAAGTTTTGGGTGAAGATGAAGACAATTATATAGATGTCTACCCAAAGTATGACGATTACGCTGACGAATACAATCCAGATAAAAGTGACTTTCAATATTTGGGTTAAAAACTTAAAATTTTGTTTCTTATAATTGGTTTTTATTTTATTTTAAATTTTGTCCTTAAATTTATAACAATTTTGCTTTCTAGGATCAAGAATTTAATGTCGCAAGAGTATCAAAAGGTTGCAACAAGTACAGCAAACCAAAATCTATAAAACTAATAGACCCAATTATGCCTTTTTATTTTTATTTTTATATGTCTCTCTTCAAAAACCGTAAGGCACAATAGTACTACATGAGATGAGAGGGAGAGGTAGACATATATAAAAGATTTGACACACCTCCAAATCAATAATCTATGCCGAGCATGGAGGGGTTCTTTGTTAGAATTTTATTTAGTATATACATGGGATTTCTTCAAAACTGGATCGATGTCTGGTTGGTGTTTTAGACATACTCGTAAGCTAGTGTGATCGTAACAAACTTTGTGAAAAGACAATGTCAATCAGCAAAGTAACACATAAAATTAACCAAAACGATCGTTTAAGAAGAATGCACCATAATTGTTTGTAATTTTTGTGAAACTTGACAACCTCAAAACTCCTTAAAAACAATGAAAATAAAAGTGTCGTTGGCTTTGAAAAGAGAGGAAATTGAATTAAATTAACTTGGATGGGTCTGGGGTATTAAATAAGTTGCCATATTTGACTATTAGATTGAGAAACACATGCAGATGTTAATTTCTTTAAGGAGTAATGCTAGAGAAACAAACTTTATTACAAATTGCTGATATGGTGAGTAGTTATTGATAAATAAAAAAATGTTATTAATGGTGGGTTAAGATGAAAACCAATAAAAAGTTGGACACATTAACAATTTGTAAAAATATAGTAAAATAGTTTGTGAATTATGAATGTAGCATTATTCTTCTCTGAGAGAGAATAGAGAGAGAAAGAGGGACGATCAGGTGCAATGGAGGTGAACTTATTATTATTATTATTATTATTTTTGGGTATATGTGACAAATTATGGTTTTGAAAATTTATGAGCTTGGGAGGTGCTTAATTGTTTGATCTATTAGGCTTATTAGGGTTAGGTTTGGATGATTGTTCAGTTTAGGCTTTTTCGTTTTTTTTTTTTTTTTTTGGAAATTATGTAATGCAATTTAATTTGTTTATTATTCTCAGTTATCTAGGTATCTAATTTTAAAAACATCAAGTTTGGAATGTTCAGCTTTATAATAATGATGATTGGGTTCCTTACAATGCAATGCATGTCACCTTCTTTGCCTATCTATTCTAACCATGTAGTAACAACTTCGGGAATCCAATGCTCAGATCAACCCTCAAAAACACTTTGAATTGTTGCGGAAGTATTTGTGACTGGGAAGTATAGATCACTACAAAATATTGGACCTATAGCCGCGTTTTTAAAATGTCGTTGTAGCTTTAAAAACCGTCGATATAAACCCAACTGAGCTATTCCAGCGCTTTCAATGTCAGCACTTTTTAGCGCTGGCCAGTAAGTGTGACAATCTAGAAAGCATAGGTGCGGGTGCGGGTGCAGATGCAGTGCAGCAACATGACAATTTTTGAAAAAGTAGGACACGAGTGCAGTAGGATATGTTTATTCATTAATTATTAAATATTTGTTTATTTATATTTTCTATATATTGCTAAACATTTTTTTTATTGTATAATGGTAAACATATATCAATTTCAGAGTAGTAGTAGATAATAAAGCGAATACATAACCATTACATGATGTTCATAAATTAGAATATGATATCGAAAGTTTGAAACTAAACTAAATTAAAGATAAGTTTGAAATTAATGATTTCTTTTAATAATTATTTTAGACCATACCGGGTCCTATTTCTGACTATTTCAGATTGAATCGGACCACGTCAGGAAAAAAAATTTCATTAAGAGATGCATATGCAACTGCGTCCCACCGAGTCCGACGCAAGTGCACCAACCAAAATGGCACACCCATGCTTCCTTGGTGACAATAGCCCCAGGTGACTTACACTGGTAGTTTGAAAAACACTAGTATAGGTCCCTGGCAATTTTGTAACCCTATACCGGCGCTTTTTTAGAAACTATTGGAATATCCTATACTAGCAGTTTGGAACCCTATATTGGCGCTTTTAAAAAACTAAAAACTATCATAATAAGTTGAACCTATACTAGCAGTTTTAAACCGCGAAATTTTTATATTTTTTTAGTATAGCCTTTAATGGCAATTTTGTAACTCTATACTGGCGTTTTTAACCTATAGTTTAACTCATTATTTATCATTAAAAAAATATCTATTTTCAGAAATTAAAAGGGAGGCATTGAAGAGGGGTCCACTATTTCATGCAATTTTCAATTTGTAAACACATATATACAATATGATCAAATCACTTTACTGCTCTTAGGGTCTTTCGATTTTGACTAAAAATAACTAAAGATTACAATTTTTTACAAGAAAATTTATTGAAATATTTTTTTATGCATTGGTAGTTGGGGTGGGGGATTCGAACTCTGAATCTCTCTATTGAAAACTTTTAATACTATAAGTGTCAAACAGTTAAGCTAAAAGATTCTTACAAAAACTTATTGAAACATTGGAAAAAACTAATAATAAATTAAACCGCACATTATATGAAAACTCAGCTTGTATAGTATAATTAAGAAAACATAAAAGCTTTTGAATACAAATAAAATTATTAGAGATATTAATTCTATTAAGCAAGTAAAGAAACTCATAAAGATAATTACCGTGAACGTCAATGCGTCTACTTGCATAGTTGTTCTAAAACATGCGTCTACTTGCATAGTAGTTCTAAAACATGCGTCTACTTGCATAGTAGTTCTAAAACATTTAGATGAAGAAGCGCCAACCATCAAAATCCACATTGCAACATTTTGAACTGATTTAATACTAGGACCATGATTGCCAGCAGTAGCTACAGTTAAAATATTATGTTGCGTAGCAAGAAAGGATCCAACGACAATTCCACTGAGATGATATGGAGCTTTCTTGGGCTTAATAGCAAGGATACATAAATTACATTGACACTATCCTCTATTGCTTTCAAAAATGCATCAACAATGTCATCCAATTTCATGAATTCCACCTCCTTCCTTTCTCCATACAATTTTATATGAATAGACTTCTACATTTTGAGCTACACTGTTAAAGAAAAAGGTATCCCAGGACTTTGTTTCAATTCTTCTCCCTGCCCTGTTGCCACTACAGTAGCTTTTACAGCTTTGAGTAAGGTTGATCTAGGCTTGTCAAAATGTGCATTTTTACAAAAATATTTAGCTTTATGAATAAGGCCACATTAACACATGATTATAATTAATATGATAGTAATTTTCTCAACAGAGAAATCAATTGGGAAATTACGTGTCTTGGAACTTTAGTTTATCCTTGCAATCATGGAACTCTTTGATTTTTCTTTCATCATACGAGAAAGCATCAAATTTACTATCAATACCACTATCAATTATTGCAATCTTAACATTTCTATTTTCTTGAAGAAGTGAAAATATATATGTATGAAGTATGTTTATTCGCTCATGTAAATTTAAAAGTATTTTGAGATGAGAACACTTGTCCCCTTCAATCCAATAGTAAAAAATTTTAAAATTAAATTAAATTAAGGCAATGGGTTTTTTTTTTTTTTTTTTTTTTTTTCTAGTGTTATTAACAATGCATAAATTTAATCGAAAACATGTCATATGTACATTATGCAACTAGATTTTTTACAATATGTGATTTGTTTACAAGTCAAGTTACAAAAATTAATAATCATACCCTAGTTAATCAGAGTTCATTAGGTATATTCTCATCTGAGTTTTGGAAGTTAATACTCAATCTAGCAAAACCTATCATGGCCCAGTATGTTAGTGATATTTAAATTAAAATAGAAATATCTAAAATATTCTATTTGTAAGGGAAATAAAGAAGAATTAAGCACAAATTTTTTTCTCAATAAAACTAACTACAGAAAAATTGTTGTAATAACATTAAAATCATTGCAATAATTTATGCAAAGTGTCGCAATAAAATTTGAGGTCATAGGTTTGTGTTAAAAAATCTCGTTGCAATAAACTTTAAATATTTTAATGACGATTTTGATGTAATACTATATTTGCTGTTGCAATAAATAATTTACTACTTCAAATATCTTGTAGCAATAGACTATAATTTCACGAATTTTATTGCAATAGATTGCAAATAATTAACAAAAATAATTTTGGTCAAGTTATTGCAACGATATATTCATTGTAGTAGATAATTGTTTTATATTTTTTCTTTATAATAGATTGTAAAATAATTGGTATTAGATTATTGTAATAATATATTTGTTGCAATTTCATGTTTGTTATTGCAATAAATTGAAAAATAATTGATATTTAGTTATTGCAATGATATATTTATTGCAATAGATTAAAAAATCATTTTAACTTTTTCTTAGGTTAAATTTATTACTTTTTTTTTTTTTTTTTGCTGAATAGGTTAAATTTATTACACTTAATAAATGCTTTTAAGACAACAATATTGACATCACTTTATTGAAAATACAAAAAATTATGATTAAAAAAAATTGTTGTTTTTATCATTTCATATTAGTTTTTTTTATAGCATTTCCTAAGGTTATTTCTGGCGCCATTAAATTCTTGATCTAGAATAAGAAAAATATATTCCATAAGTAAAATCAATGCAGTGCATCAATACTAAATTGTTAGAAATTTAAGGACATGTTTGACACCTCTCACCAATTATAAGAAACAATATTTCAACCCAAGTATTGAAAGTCACTTTTATCTGGCTTGTATTTATTAGCATAATCATCATACTTTTTGGAGAAATCTATATAATTGTCTTCTTCTTCGAAATTTTCAGGGTTGTCTCCTTCCATATCTTCATCAGCATCTTCAACATAATCTTCATCTATCTCATAACATTCTTCATCATCATCCTCATCATCAACATAATCATAACATCCATTTATGCGACGCTTATGCTCATTTGCTTCTACATCTTCAGATAGCATTGTACAAGGGTCATTCATCTCTTCTGCAATTAATCCAAGCAACATCAAAGTCAAAACAGTATTATCACCATTATATTGGAAATAATCAAATTCTCAAGAATATACATAATCAAATATAGTGCATATAATGAAAAGGAAATAGTGATAAAAGATGGGTTCTTTGATTCCTGTTTAAACTGTACAAACCTATAACAACTTAAAACATAAAATCTCTAAAAGTAACATTGTGTACAAAAGGGAAAAAGGAAATGCACAAGGACGAGAGTAAAATCATATGAAACTTTTTATTCTAGATATGTGAGAATAGGAGGGAAGGGTGGTTGTTAATGGGGCCAATGGATTCCCAAGGAACTAAACATCCTCTGAACCCTCATGTTAAAACCAAATGAAGAAGTTGGCGCTCAAATCATAACTCTTGGAAGTAAAGAAAACCTTAAGGGCACGTTTGATAAATTGTAATAGACACTGTAATGTAATAGATATTCCTATGGTATAACTATTCAGTTGTTTGGTTATGTTTTTATTACAAGAAATAGTTATTCCTTATGAATAGCTATTCTTCAAAATGAGGAATAACTATTCCTTATCAAAAGTACTGAATATCTATTCATTCACTTTATGTAATAACTTTTTAAAAATATTTCCAAAAAAGCCATTAGTTGCCACATCTTCAAAAGGAAAGAAAATAAATTTTCCTTATTGTTAATTATTAGCTCTATTTTGAACACCCTAAAATAAATGTATTTTAGGAAATTTGACTTAAAAATGATTTAATTACACCATCTTTTTATACTTTACTAAATTGTAGATGTATATTCATAATTCTATTTCTAAATGGTTACCAAACTAATGAATAGTAATACTTATTACATTCCAACTTAACGTATTCTTTGTAATACTTATTCCTGTTCCCATGTAATAATCATTACAGTGTACCAAACGTGCCCTAAATCTTAACAGTCATACCGTTGACAAATAAAATCCACTTTAAAGCGTAGCTATTATCCTGAGACAACAAAAAAGAAGGAGGTTAGATTTATGAATTTGAATTATAAAAAACTTACAAAAGCCAAAGAAAACTGCAACACAATTAAACTAGGCCCAACATGTGAGCTGACATTTCTATCTAAAGGTTAAAAAAATAAAGCATCAAAAGAACTAGTGGTGAAAAGTAAACTTCCAGCCATGTGAATTTCTTTCACTAATAACCACAAATAATGAGGAACAACCTGGCCTGCTTCAAACAAAAGATCTAATTCCTCAACAATATAGTCACAAACATACTCATGATAGAGGGATCAAGTACATGGTCAACCATGATTCTCAACATATTAATGCAAAATATTTATTAGGATCAGCCAAATGCGTTCAAGGACCGTTATAAATCTCACACGCACACACACACGCGTGCGCACACATACACACACACAAAGGAATGCCACCAGTCAATCAACTAAAAAACAAGTCCAATCTAGGAATGATCAAAATTCATCTCTAATCTAAAAGGAAAAAGGCGTTGAATTTTGCTACAATGGAGGGAGGGGATGTTATATACCTACCAACCAACAGTTCTTTTAATGGTAATAACTAATAACAGTGTTTAAAATCACAAAAAGGTAATATCACCATGGCCAAGAGTAGCAAGACAAAAATATTTTGAACAAACAATAAGTCAGGAAGTGGTGAACTCACCTCATAATGTATCAACCGAATTATAGGAACTGTACAACCATCATTTTGTGGACTAACAGTTGGTCGTTTTATATCACGAAAGTCTTGAGCAACCTTATCTTGATCTAGCCCACTATTTGCAAGTTGGTGTATAAGATCAGCACAGTAGGTGGACACTAGATCAAAATATACATAATACCTAGCAACCTCTGGGGAAAAAAATTAAATAAACATATCAAGAAAGGATGAATAGAGTAGGACACAAAAATAACATTAAATTTGAGTTGGGTGGCTCAAACTTATTATGGCACACACTACCTACCTTTTGGAGCCATAGGTTCTATAGATGTATCTAGTGATAGTTGCTGTTGCTGTCTGAAAGTAAAAAATAAAGAAAAAATTAAAATGAAAACAGAAACAAACTAACAAACAAAAAAAAATTGTAAGTTCACTGATTTTTTATAAATTGAAGAGGAACTTTACATACATGGATGATGCAGGAGATGAAACATTTAGTTTCCTTTGCAATGAGTCTGACACATCTGCCGCAATTGTTGTTTCCTATTGATTAAGTCACATTTTTAAATTAATACAAATATATATATATATATATATATATATTCATCAGAAAATAAGTTGACACAAACAATTTCAACAATTATAATTCTGGCATATGAAACATCCAATTCTGTACAATAGTAGACAATCAAATTCAAAAAAAAAAAAAAAACATCACAGAATTCAAATAAATAAATAAATAATGCCCTTCTTGTGTGAAAGCATCAACAAACCCAAATATCACATCGATTTGCTCAGTTGCAGAGAATAATAAACAAATTTACATTATGCGAATTTTTTTTAAAAAAAAATCCTAAAACAGATGAATTATACTTGAGGGTACAAAACCCCAACATGAGCAAAACTAGAGAACTACAAAAGAGTAAAAGCTAACAGATTACAACACTTTTGCTTGATATTTTTTAAATTAGACAAACTGAGAATAGAAAACAAATTTGCATTGCATAATTTCAAAAAACAAAAGAAAAATCATAAAAACTGAACATTAATCATCCAAACCTAACCCACCCTAACAACACTAAAAGATCAAACAATTAAGCAACTTCTAAAGTCACAAATTTTCAAAACCCTAATTCCGCAAATATCCGAAAATAATATATATATATATATATATATATATATATAAGTGAAGAAGAAGAAGAAATAGAAGAAGTAGTTTACCTCCATTCACATGACAACGACTCTTTCTGTAGTCTCTGAAGGAGTTTACAGCTGTTTTTCTATTAGAATAAAGTCCAAATTTTTGGGGATATTTATGTGTATTTGATTTGTTCCAAGTTTCTGTTACCACTTAGCTTTATTTCCGCTAAGTGGGCTGCTTTTTCGTTTCTGTTAAGATCATGTATTGAATGGCTATTTAAGCCAAAGTTATTGTTAATAAAACCAGGTCATTCAATCCAGTTTATTGTGTTCTTGTTCTTAGTTTCAAAGTTCCTAACAATCTGGTATCAGAGCTCCCACTGGGCCTGATAAATCAAAGCAGCAGTCTTTGAAGTTCTTGCAGCAGCACAGAAGATGACTACGTAAGGGAGTTTTATACAGCCAGCCATTCCTCACTTTGATGGTCACTATGATCATTGGAGCATGCTGATGGAAAATTTTCTACGATTTAAGGAATTTTGGGGGCTGGTGGAGCCTGGCTATATTGAGCCAGCAAGTGAATCGATGCAGACAGATGCATAGCGAAAGAAGAATGATGAGATGAAGCTAAAGGATCTGAAAGTGAAGAACTATCTCTTCCAGGCAATCGACTGAACCGTTCTTGACACCATTCTCAAAAAGAATATTGCCAAAGATATATGGGTCTCCATGAAGAAAAAATTCGAATGAAATGCAAAGGTCAAGAGGTCTCATCTTCAAGCTCTCTGCAGAGAATTTGAAACTCTTGAGATGAGGTCCAATGAAAAAGTGACAGAGTACTTCTTTAGGGTCATGACAGTGGCCAACAAAATGCGAACTTATGGAGAAGATATGCAGGATGTTAAAGTGGTGGAGAAAATTCTACGCTCTTTAACTGAGAAGTTCAACCATGTTGTATGTTCTATTGAGGAGTCAAAGGACATTGATGTCCTTACTGTTGATGAGTTTCAAAGCTCATTAATAGCGCATGAACAGAAGTTTCAAAGATGAAATGGTGAGGAACAAGCTTTGAAAGTGACATCTGAAGAAAAATTTTAGAGACAAAATAGTGAGGAATAGGCTGTGAAAATGACATCTGAAGGAGGAAGAGGTCATGGTCATGGTACCTACAGAGGAAGAGGAAGAGGAAGAGGTCGAGCAGACTTCAACAAGGCAACTGTGGAGTGTTACTGATGCCATCAACTTGGACATTTTCGGTATGAATGTTCTTCTTGGAACAAAGAAGCAAATTATGCAGAGCTTGATAAGGAAGAAGAAATGCTTTTGATGTCTTATGTGGAGTTGTATAAGCCCAGAAGAGAAGATGCATGGTCCCTTGATTCAGGCTGTTCTAATCACATGAGCGGGGATCGAACTATGTTCAATGAACTCGATGAAAAATTTCGACATTCGGTAAAATTAGGAAACAACAATAAGATGGATGTGATGGGAAAGGGAAGTGTGAATCCGCTGCTGAATGGAGTCAATCATGTTGTTGCTGAGGTATACTATATTCCAGAGTTGAGAAATAATCTCTTGAGCATAGGATAGTTGCAAGAAAGAGGCTTGGCTATTTTGATCAAGGAAGGGATGTGCAAGATATTTCATCCAGAGAAAGGTTTGATAATTCAAACCAACATGAGTGCCAATCGGATGTTTATCTTGCTGCCTCAGTCTCAAGCTCCCTCTCAAGTACAATCTGATTAGTGCCTTCACACAAGAACTCAAAACTTGTTTCATCTTTGGCATTGGAGATATGGGCATCTGAATTACAAGGGTTTGAGAACCTTGCTGTACAAGAACATGGTACGTGGACTTCTTAAATTCACTGCCTCAAGTGTGACATGCACTGATTGCATCAATGGGAAGCAACATCGTGACCCAATTTCAAAGAAGAGTACTTGGAGAGCAACTCAAAAGTTGGAACTTATTCATGCAGATATTTGTGGTCCGATCACTCCTACATCCAACAGCAACAAGAGGTACATTTTGATATTTATTGATGATTATAGTAGAAAAGCATGGGTGTATTTTTTGGTAGAGAATTCAGAGGTTTTAAACTCTTTTAAATGCTTTAAGACTATGGTTGAAAAAGAAACAGGGTTT